>CM022177.2:11665547-12265547 GCA_011420285.2 Erysimum cheiranthoides
CTCTGGATTAGGGTTTTTGGGATCTTTAATAACATCATTTTGATCATCTTTTTTCCGTCCTTCTTTATCATCGACTTCATGATCTTCATATCGGTTTCTTATGTATGTATAGTTTCACCAACCCAAAATAAATTGTAACAAAGCGCTTAATAATATTTAGTTGAACCAACTTTCACCGTTCATCACCGCGTCATAACGCCGCGCTACCATCCCCACGCAAACGCAAACGCAAACCACGCCCACTCTTCTTCATATGTTAACATATGCGGCACGCCTCCTCGACGCACTTTGAAAGAGCGCTTCCGTCTTTCCGTCCATATTCTTCACCGCGCCTTTATCCTTCTCTCCTTTTCCTTTCAACAACCCTAACAATATATAACATCATTTTGATCATCTTTTTTCTCGTCCTTCTTTATCATCGACTTCATGATCTTCATCGGTTTCTTATGTTTCGGCAGCGTGGTTTCATGCATGCTCTCTTTGTGAACGTTGATTCGAGCTTTCGCGGTCATTCTCGATCGCGTGTTTTGATTGATCCCTTCGAGTTTCCCTCCTTTTCTTGATCTATTTCTCCCTTTACCTTCATACACCGAGCTTACACGAGCTCTCTTCGTAGAATCCACACATTTTTAACATTAACATTAGTGTTTCATAAGTCGGAATAATAGGATAAGACTTAATATATATCTCCCATTTATAAAACGCGCGCGTATTCAAATGTGTCAACATAGATTAATTAGATTAGTTACGTTGTTGTGCGTACACGTATGAGTCTCCAAAACGGCTTTGATTTCTTTCTCTCTTTTTTTTTACGAACTCCAAAAACTATAATGGTAAGAGCAACGAATCGAACACAAAAAAAAAAAAAAGAGGAAGCAATAAATTAGAGCAAAGAATCGAACACAGTTTTCAAAAGAAGAAGATTCGAACACAAAAAATAGGGAAAGATAAAAAAAAAAAAACTAAAGATGAAAAGGGGATTAATTAACGTGAAGTGTTGGAGTATATATAATGAAAGTCGTTAAGAGTAAATCCAGCATTAACTAATGGTGCTCGAGTGTTTTCTATTGTACGTGGATTTCCATGCATTTACCAACGTAGCACTTTCGTTTGACTTTTCTTCAAGGTTCATACTTCATAGCAAGTTTTGAAAATTTGCTCTTTAATTTCTCCAATTCTTTTTGTTGAGGGTCTGAACTGAACCTAATTTTATTATATATCAATTCAAAAGCTTATCGAATTCGAATAATATGGTTTACGGGTTTTGTTTAAGAATCGGCAGAAGCTTTAAAAATTTTAGATTCCTTAATTTATAGGGGAAATACTTGTCTCATAATGGATAAATAAAATGATTTTTGAAAAATCAAAATCCAAAAACTATTAAAGAATCTAACAACATTCAAGGTCTTAATTAATTAAGCTATTGTTTTAGACAAGGTTCAAAGAATCTAAAAATTACCTATGAAACTGAATTACTATTAATTATCTCATGAGTTACTTACGTACGGGAATGTTAATTACTACATGCATATATGAAAAGAGAAACCAAGTGCACTCTTTTTTATGTTCGATGGGGTAGTGCATCCGTGCTACTTAAGGATCTCAGAGCATTGTTTACATATATATCAGTTTACAAACGTAACATTGGACAAGAAAAAACAAATACAAATTAAATCGTTGTTAATTCTATAGCGAAAATATGAAGAAGAAGACCGAGCAAAGGCATCGGAGACTATAGAGCAAAATATAATTGAGGATTTTATTTATTTCATCCCGGTTCTCTAAAATCACCGTTTGATTATGGTTAATTAATTTAGAGGGGCTTTAACTTTAAAGGACTTCTTCATTTTATTAATAAAAAAACAACACAACAACACAACAAAGTGCTTATGGGGTCCTACTAGCTCTGGTAGTTCTGTACAATCTTTTTCCCCAAAATAATTTGCACATGAGCAAATATTAGAGTACATATATTATAGTTTAATAGCATGAGCAAGTGGAAAGTGTAGGATCTAAGCATGAGCAAATATTAGAGTACATATATATTTTGTAACAAAGAATATACAAAAGAATATATTCAGGGTAATACATATGTCGTTCGTTAGCAGTGAAGAGAAGATGCTCAAGTTGATCTAAGTGTCAAAAACCTTAGTTTATTTCTCACATCTTAAAAAGCAAAAACTCCAACCCCTGCAAAAACACAAATCGGGTCTTCGGCGTTTTTGGTCAGTTTATATCCGATTTGAGATCCCTAATCTCCCTTTATGCTCCTCTTCAATGCCGGACCTGTAACGCTGTTCTCAACCCTTCGCTCGCGTTGTTTACTCCGTCAAGATCTGGATCTGTCCTTTCTGTTACCAGAGGAGTACTTTTCCGCAGCATTACCAGACGATCTCTGAGAATAATATCCCTGGTGAGCTTTAATCCTCAGTACACTACTGTTGAATATACGGTACCAGACCGCCTTCTTTTGTTGCTGGTGGTGGTCAATTCGATCCGAGAACTGGTGCTGCTGCTCCGCCTCAGGTGCCTCCGTGTTTGTTCTTGATACGTGTATGATTGAGGAAGAATTGGGATATGCCAAATCGGGGCTTAAGCAGGCGATCGGATGCTTCCGGAGAATGCTTTGGTTGGATTTGTATCGTTTGGTACGTGTGCATCAATTGGGATTCTCTGAGATGTCGAAGGGTTTTTTTGTCTTAAAGGCAACAAAGAAGTCACCAAGGATCAAATTTTGGATCAGTTGGGCTTGGGTCTTCCTCGAGGAGAGGTCCTACTTCTGGGTTTCCTAAATGAGCTCAGAATGGATCCCGAGTGTTCCGTGTGAACAGATTCCTTCTGCCAGCTTCGGAGTGCGAATACACACTTGACTCGGTGGGTAATGGTCACAGTTTGTATAGAATTTTTGCTATTATTCGTTTTCGTGTTGGTTGTCATTTCATTTAAATTCTTCTGCTTGTAAATGATTGATCAATTGTAATATGGCTTTTGAACTCTGGTGGCGTTGATGTTTGGTATGCAGCTTTGGATGAACTCCAAACAGACCAATGGCCTGTTCAGCAGGTCATCGTCCCAGCGATGCACAGGTGTGGCATTGAGTGTAGCTGCCGGATTGCTTGGCGCTTGCTTGCCTGGAACTGGGGCTAGAATTGTAGCTTTGGTCGGAGGTCCATGTACAGAGGGCCCTGGAACGGTTAGTGCTTGTTGATTCCTCGGTTGACCCGCCTGTTAAGTTTCATCGCTCCATATATGTAAATACATACTTGTTATAGTCTGAATTAAATTATCTTTCTTTTGTCTTTTCAGATTGTCTCAAAGGATTTGTCAGATCCTGTGCGCTCCCACAAAGATCTAGACAAAGATGCTGCTCCTTATTACAAAAAAGCTGTCAAGTTTTATGATAGTATTGCAAAGCAGCTGGTCGCTCAGGGTCATGTGTTAGACCTTTTCGCTTCTGCACTTGATCAGGTATTAATGTGTCATGATTATATTTTGCTTGACGCCCAAACTTTGATTTTGTTCTTCAGGTATAAATGTGTAGTTTTTTACGACGCCTGATTTCACAATTTCGTCTGTGCTGCTGTTACAGTTTTGCTATAATGAATGCCATCTCTCATTAACTCCCTGAAAGTGTTGTTTTATGTGTCATTATCTTGAATATTCATTCCGAGCTACTAATTGTTAGGGGAAGTTGACATTGTTGATGCACACCAATTGTGAAAGCTCTTACTTGTACTCGAGTTGTTTAACTAACCTGTGAATCACCAGTTTCTATTCTTTATCATCTGATTAATTCACAGATGTTAGTGGTTGTGCATGAAAGAGCGCCCATTTGTAGATATAACCTTTACATATATTTTGAAGAGTGACAATTTATGTGTTTGTCGTAGAACATCCCTTTCGTCTAGAAATCAGAAATGTTTCTAGAAACTCTCTAGACAATATGCTTGCCTGTGCCATCTCAATCTGAAACCCCCGTTTTTCTATCATTTTGATGTCAGTTTGCTTCTTGAAAGACTGAGTATATACTTTCAATACCATTTTTTGCTTTAGCTTCAGTGTTTGAGGGCTTTGCTTTTGTCTCTATCAAATCATATTTTTTTTTTGCTATCGTTTTTTTATCACATGATTCGATATCTAACTCTAATTGTCTCTGCTGTTGCATTTTGGGTATAGTTAGGTTGGGGTTGCTGAAATGAAAGTTGCAGTTGATAGTACCGGTGGCCTCATTGTTCTATCTGAAAGTTTTGGCCATTCCGTATTTAAAGATTCCTTCAAGCGGGTGTTTGAAGGTGGCGAGCAGTCTCTCGGCCTCTGCTTTAAGTATGTTTCTGCTCTGCGTCTTTGTCAATACTTTGCTATTATATCTTCTGTTGCGTTGGTGTTGCAGGATAAGAATATTTTGGCAATTCAAATGCTCCACGTAATAGTGTGCTCGTATGCTAGGATAATATATATTTTGCATCCTTTAGTCCAAACTGACTGTGAACCTTTCATTTTCAGTGGGGCACGCTTGAGATTCATTGTTCAAAAGACATCAAAATTCAAGGGGTCATCGGGCCTTGCTCATCATTAGAACAGGTTATACCTGGAGTAGAATCCATTTTCTTTCAAGATGTTTTTTTTGTGCTTTGTGAATAAATAAAGCTATCTGCTCTTAATTGATTTTAATTTATATTCATTTGGAGCCTTGCAGAAAGGTCCCAATGTTGCCGACACAGTCATTGGAGAGGGGAATACCAGTGCTTGGAAGTTATGTGGCCTCGACAAGAGTACCTGCTTGACTGTATTCTTTGATCTATCCTCAACGGGGTCAAATGCTCCTGGGGCTGCAAATCCTCAGTTTTATTTGCAGTTTGTCACAAGGTATTCTGGCAGCTTTTGTTTGTCTTTGTTTTCCTTTATTATTTTTTTTGTTAAACATTTTATCTTTCTGCACTAAGTTATCACTTTATCTTTAGAAGCTTTGGATTTACTGTTGTTGACTCGATTGCAGTTACCAAAACCCTGACAGTGGGTAGATACTGCTGTGAGCACAGAGGTTCGTCGTAATTTTGTTTTCTGAGATACTTACCACTTTATACTCAATATCTAAAGTTATACACAATTAGATTTATATGTTAGCTACTAGCTCTTTTCCAGTAGCACTGTTTCTTACTTTTTGGTAGAATTATTCATGTTAGTATTCGAACATGTTTTTACTCTCACTCTTTCTTGCCATGGTAGACCTACAAATCTGCTAGCAAGTTTTATTCTTTGCCTCCACACTGCAAATGTGGTTAACATTAGTATTTGTTACGCATGGTATCATTTTTGGTTGAAATATTTTGGTTTCTCATTTTGGTCAAACCAGCAAATAATTCCCATTTTCTCACTGGTGTAATTAGTAAAAGCTAATTTATTGTGAATATAAGCAAAAAGCTCGAGTATTTTTAGCTTTCAATGGGACTTCACATTTTCTTTCTTGGAAAACGTTGGTTGGTTAGGATATACTTGGATCCTTTAGATACCATTACAGTATAACGTACTCTGATTCCTAATGCATTATTTTATATGATTTCCAATCCTTAACCTCCCATGTGTTATGGTGTTGGTTGCATGGTTTTGGCATTTTATCTGAGTGTTGATGCAAGTACCAGCGTGATAGCCATTTCATTATAGTCATGTAATCAATAATAATCGTGGTGTAGGGTTACATGCCATTCTTTTAAATGTGCTATGGTGTTTTAATAGCCAAAAGCTTTCTGGCAAGGAAATATTTTCTTCTCACAACGGTTGCTGTATACATTCTCAGGAACTTGTGCAAGGCTTTGATCAAGAAACTGCTGCTGTGGTTATGGCAAGATATGCTTCCTTAAAAATGGAAACAGAGGTACCTTGTATCGTCTTATCATTTCTTTCAATAAGTGGGTTAATTTGACTGTGACTTAAATGTTTTGATAATGTTGGGGTAACGGTTTAAAGCTCATAGTGCTGTTGGTGTTTAAATATGGATTTTCTTCTTCTGGCCAACTTTATATACCAGCCAGGGGTTCAGGATCTTTGGTCAAATGTTCATCTATATGTCCGATTGGCCTAAGGAAGTCAAACTTTTTTCTTTTTTCATACAACTGAACAGTTATAAATAAAATAAACCAATAGTGGTGGATTACCATTGTTCGTTGAGAGAACGTCTAAGACTTCTTCCTTGTAGCATTATCGGGGAACTATGGTGGCTGTATTATACGCAGCTTTCATCTCTTTATACCAAGAGTTTGTAGTCTGTGCAAGGATCATAGTGAAACTACTAAGTAATAGTTGCTATGCGGTCCTGTCTTATTGCAGTACTTTGTTTAGTTTTTCTGCTTGTATTTTTGTTATACTGTTGCTCCCTTATACAGTGTATCATGTATCACCTCAGGAGGGATTTGATGCTACTCGGTGGCTAGATCGGACTCTTATTCGTCTGTGTTCAAAATTTGGTGACTATAGAAAGGATGATCCAACCTCGTTTACGCTGAATCCATATTTTTCATTGTTCCCTCAATTCATGTTTAACCTGCGGCGATCACAGTTGTGTTCAGGTAGACTACTGTTTTTTTATTTCACCATTATATGCCTTTATGTGATTGGCCTACATAGTAGATTCATGTTATCTTTTGCGGTGTTGAAATGGTGGCAGGTCTTTAACAATAATAGTCCTGATGAAACGGCATACTTCCCCATGTTGCTAAACCGGGAGAACATTTCAAATGCAATGTTCATGATCCAACCATCGCTGACGTCATATTCATTCAATTCACCACCTCAGCCAGCTTTGCTGGATGTGGCTTCCTTTGCAGCTGACAAAATTCTTCTCTTAGATGCATATTTTAGTGTTGTTGTCTTCCATGGAATGACTATAGCACAATGGCGAAATATGGGTTATCATCATCAGGAGGAACACAAGGTAATGCACGCTTTGAACTAGTAATTGTCTGTGTATTTGTGAAAGCATGCATCATCCAGAACCATCATTTTACACTTGCGTATGTTCCTTTTGAGTTCGGTTGTTTAAAATGACATCAGCTTGGGGTAGAAATCCGCATTGAGACATCTAGTCTAGGACAAATACTCTTAAGAGTTGGTTCCTTTTTAAATGCAAGTGAAATAAGTTGGGTTGTAGCAAGGTCAATAATCTGTACGATGGTGTCTCATTGTGTGACATCTTTATA
Source organism: Erysimum cheiranthoides (assembly GCA_011420285.2). Lineage (NCBI taxonomy): Eukaryota > Viridiplantae > Streptophyta > Magnoliopsida > Brassicales > Brassicaceae > Erysimum > Erysimum cheiranthoides. The sequence continues at coordinate 11,672,741 of CM022177.2, forward strand.
CCATCAATAATTCTATGATATACTGAATGTCCAATGTCTCGTGTCAGGCCTTTGCTCAGCTATTGCAAGCTCCCCAAGAGGATTCGCAGATGTTAGTCCGGGAGCGTTTCCCAGTCCCGAGATTAGTTGTGTGTGATCAACATGGATCACAGGTTAGCATTCACATATGGTTTATCTTTTGTCAGTTCGACTTTGATGCTTGGTTTTATTACTGATGGTTTCATGAGGATACACCACCGTATCCTTTTAACTCCACACCCTTTCACATATAAACTGCAGGCAAGGTTTTTATTGGCTAAGCTGAATCCATCAGCGACTTACAACAATGCGAACGAGATGTCCGCTGGGTCAGACATAATCTTTACTGACGACGTGAGCCTGCAAGTCTTTTTTTGAGCATCTTCAGAAACTGGCTGTGCAATCCTGAGGAACGTAGTCACAATCCCAGTTTTTTATTTTCTTTTTCCGCTTAAATTATCCATATTTTCCTTATTACCCCGCCTGCCCCGTGTGTACCATTTTAGAGCTCTTTGTTATTTTGGTCTCACATAAAAGACATCTTGGAAGGTACTCTCATAGCTTGAAGTCTTTTATTTTGCATTGGATTTGTCTGGAGTACAGAGAGAATTGCTGTTGTTTTTTTTTTTTTTTTCCGTTGGGATTAACTCTTGTATGATCAATTATATGGTTTGGGTCAATGGCTTAGTACTTTTGGACGTCGTTTCTACTTTTGGAGTTGCTTTTTTTTCAAAACCATTTTAGTTAAGCTCTAACCGTTGCAAATTCATATATATGTTAAAACCTAATAGCTACTTATCTATGTATTTTATTAGTCATGTATTTGCAAAAATACATAGATAAAGTAGCTATTGTATATGAAACAGCTAGATTTTGGTCTCTATATATGAAGACGATCGTATATGAAACTGTCTTTGGGAAATAAGCATAAAAAAACCTAGTGTTACAAAAATAAAGGATTTGTGAGGTTTCCAAGTATAATCTGTACCAAAAACCCTTCTTAACTACGACATCCAATCTGTAAGATTGAAACTTTAGCTTGTATAAGTTAGTCTTGCTATTATCTTCTGTGTGCTTAGAATAAGTGTCATGAACATGCCACTACTTCTCCATGAATCCTGTTAGCTATATCTGAGACTCTTTACCAAAATCTAGCTGTAGTTTCAACAGCTTTTTGGAATAAGCTCTTTCATTTTCTCAGGCATTGGAAAAAGTTACTTATTTTGGAATTTTGGTTTCTTCAGTTTTATCTTTCTATTTCGGGTCTTTTTCTCTTTTTACTAGGTTGTAGAATTGGGCTTTGTAGCAAGTTTAGAGTTTCAGATTTGAATTTTTTTAATTTTTCGTTCTTGGTCTCGATTTGATTTTGGTGATTCTTTTTAGATGAAAGCATACTCGGATTTTACTTGAATTAGGTTGAATCTCTCAAGAAAAACTTCATTTCTGTTAATATATACCTTTGTTGCATCTACATTTGAATATAACTGGTGTGTGATTGCAGAGCTGAGTACAATCCGGAACATGATCTCTTGGATCAGGACTCAGGAGTTCATGCTTAAAGGGAGATGGTATCAGAGGAAAGATTTAGAGGTATATCTTTATATTTATTACATTTGAGAGTTTATAAAAGCAAACAATCTGTGGACTTAATAAAGGAATTTGCTAAATTGTGGATCTACCTTCTTCAGATTATTTCTGTTGTTGTGAACTCCTGAGTAGGAAAATCCCAAGAAATATGTTTCCCATAGTTGTTCACTATAGTCTCTGGTTTGGACTAGCTTGTTTTCCTTTTTGTACTTCAACCAGTTATCGTGGCCTTGTTTTTTTTCTGCCTTTGGATTCTCAAGTTTTAGTTGTCTTTTCTTCGCCTAAGGTTATAGGGGATCTTGTAACTTGACAGGTTAAAAACAACAGGGGAGATATCCTTCAGTGTAGTCATTACATGCCGGTTAAGCGTCCTGAAGATAGGCCTCTACCTTGTGTAATATACTGCCATGGAAACAGGTAATCGTAAATTTTAATTTACACGAATGTGAGTTGAGCTGTACTGGTGAAATAAGTTGAATGATGCTTTACTGGATGCAATAGCTTTTAGGCCAATGACAACCATGCTTTGAAATGAAATAACTCATATGGTTGCCAACACTCGTATAGGACTTTCAGATTGCTGTAAGAGGTCCATTAATTAATTTGTCAGTATCCAACCCCTTTCCTGTTGTCCAGTGATTCACCACCTTGCCTCCGTTTCTCCTTGGTTGTTATTGTTTCTTTTAGCATATTGTTGACTGATAGCCCTATTATTATGCAGTGGATGTAGAGCTGATGCCAGTGAAGCTGCGATCGTATTACTTCCTTCAAACATCACCATTTTCACGCGTGACTTTTCGGGATCTGGTCTCTCTGGTGGGGAGTATGTCACAGTGGGTTGGAATGAAGTATGTCCTCCTCTGACCTTATCTCAAAATATTCCTCCTCTCCTCTTCAAATGTTAAGGCATAAACTTACTGCTGTTTGGAGTAAACAAGCTGTCCAAAAGTCAATATATTGATATTTGTTAGGTCATATATCTCGTGGTTTCTCTAAATTTTATCCCATTAATACCAATACACCTATGCTACTCCATTTGGTCTATAGAGGTACCTTATTGTTATCTTTCTGAATAAAGATTTCCATATGGTTTAGAGGTTTTGATGCTCTATTTTATGTTCTTGATTAGGTTCTCAAATATTTGTTTGCAAACCTCACATACTCACTTGGTTCACTAGTGGAAAGATCGTATAGGATTGTAGGTGTCCTTGTTTAGGATGTTGATAATTTTATCCTTTTCTCACACTCACTGGGTTCATTAGTCATTATCCTGAACTATGAGAGCAGTCACTTCTTTATTATTGTTAAACATTTACGTGGATGTTTGCAGAAAGATGATCTGAAAGCCGTGGTTGAGTATTTGCGCACGGATGGAAATGTCTCACTGATTGGCTTATGGGGTCGTTCAATGGGTGCTGTCACAAGGTCCCTTTAAGTCTTTCATTTGTTAAATTACCTAATAAGAGCATTTTCATTTCCAGTATTGCATGAGGTTCAACTAACTAGATGGTACTGTTTACTATAGAAGTGAATTTTAGCAACTGAGGATTTACTTAACTTGTGAACCCCTTTTTTCTGTACTTGTGGAGAGGAGAATAGTTGTTGAGAACCAAATGAAATACTCTTCGAAATTGCTGTCTATTTTAGCTTAGAAAACATGACTCTTTCTTGTGTCTCAATGGTTGTCAATAGCTAGAACTTAAAATTTGATTGCTACGATCACTCTCCCTGTCTACTCGACTATGAGATCATTGAGTTGCTACACTTATTTTCCAGTTTGATGTATGGAGCCGTGGATCCCTCTATCGCACCGATGGTTCTAGACAGCCCATTCTCTGATTTGGTTGATTTGATGATGGAACTTGTAGATACATTATAAGTTCCGGTTAACCAAGTTTACTGTAAGTAAAAGTAAATTTGTTAGTGTTTCTTGTTCCTACTACAAGGTTTCCACATTGTCTTAAGTAACGGGGGAAAGTCTCCACGGTGTCATCCAGGGCAGGCGTTTACTTCGGTCGGGCCGTATCTTCCTCTCTCTAGAAAAGAAAAGAAAAAAAAAAAAAAAAAGAGGAAGAAGAAGAAAATTGGGATCAAGATTTTGTTGTGTTGGCGACGGTGATGACGATACCATCTGCATCGTGCTCATCTTAGCTTCCTCCTCTCTCTGGGTTTATCTGTATTTATCCCACAAGGGGGAAAAAAAACTCATATTTGCTGTAGAATCCTTAATTCTAAGGATATTATTTCAATTGTGATTTGATTATGCTTCCTCTTAATTGCAAATTTGTCATAATGTTTTTATGGGAAAGTCTTGATAAAGTGGGAATTTGACTTTCCTTTATTTGTGAGTTTTTATTCTCTAACGTTATTGTATAAGCTTTGTTGATCTCTTGCCTTATTGAGATAAGGAAAGAAACGTTGCAGGAAAAGAACGCTGGAAGGTTTCTCTATAAAAGACAGAAGACGTTTTCTTCTTTCTACACACTTGCTCCATTGTTAAAACAGAGAAACATAAAACAGAGTTCATTATTCAAGTGTCGTATAGCTGCTAAGTTAATTGGAAGAGATAACCTTGAGAAGAGGTTGCTGTCGCTGTGAGGAGCACGGAGCAAGGACTTCATCGAGAAGAAGACATCCATGATTAAGGGGGAGTAAATGTTTTACTCGTGATATCTTAGATCATGTTTTAGATAGATGTGTTAAAACTTGTGTAGAAGTTTTATTTCTATCTTGTATTGTCTTCTTAAAGTTATCTAATAAACTTGTTTGCAGCCGAGGACTAGTGGTTGGTTTGAAAGAGAACCAACCGATACCTCGTTAAATCTCGTGTCGTCTCGATTTCGTTATTTAGCTTCCGCATTATAAACTCAATATCTAGTCTCTGTGATTTTTTACATTTGCATTACCTCATCAAAAGTTTCGGTTTTGTTGGTGTTTTTGAGAAGAATCTGGAAGATAACGAAGTCTAGGGAGCTTCCTGTCTTAGGATTTCGCGATTAGGGTGTTACTTCATCCCATTGGAGTTGTGTGTTTACGGAGGATTTGAGCTGAAATATTGGGAATTTTAGGTGTTTAGAGTTGGGTTAAGATAAGGAGGGTTAAGGTATATATTTAAGTGGTTTGGTTCTTTTTTTGTCGAAAAGTGGTTTGGTTCTTTTGTAGCAATTGTTTATGTTTGAGAGAGGAAGATGGGAATTGCAAGTGTTGTTGTTATTGGTGCTATGAGACTTGTCTCTGGTGTGAGTTGAAAAAAGTAGATACTTTGTTTAACGTCTTTGACTATGGAGAATCATCATCCTTGGACTCTCTTGTCAATGGATTCTAGTGCTTCTTCTCATGAGGAGCTTGATTTGGAGATGAATAATAATAACAGGCAATCTCTTCTCTCTGGCCCTCCTGATATCAATTTGCCTCTCTCTGCTGAGCGAAGTCGACTGAGAATTACTTGAGTGTTGTGCCTAAGGTTGGGCGGAAATGCGCGAAACGGGTTGATAGTATCTGGGGTGCCTGGTTTTTCTTCAGTTTCTACTTCAAGCCTGCTTTAAACGAGAAGTCAAAGGCGAAAATCGTCCGCGATAGCAATGGGATCTCTGGGTTTGACAAGTCGGATTTGAAGCTTGATGTGTTTCTAGTTCAGCACGATATGGAGAATATGTACATGTGGGTTTTAAAGGAAAGACCTGAGAATGCGCTTGGGAAGATGCAGTTGAGGAGTTACATGAATGGGCATTCTTGGCAAGGGGATCGCCTGTTTCCGTTTAGTGTTGAAAACGGTTCTGTAAGGTCTCACAGAATGCAGAGGAAGCACTACAGAGGTTTGTCAAATCCGCAGTATGTTCACGGGATTGAGCTTGTTCCTTTGCCAAACCTCACATGTCTTGATGAGGAAGAGAGGAAAAGGTGGATGTTATTTCGTGAAAGAATTGTTGTAATTGATACCCAAAATTATGCAATTTAATTTTAAAAGAAATATGCATAGTAACTAGCAAGGCTTATTAGGAAATCAACAAAGGGGGGAAAATAAAAAGAAGCATAATGACTGTTTTTTTTCTCATTGCAAAATTGAATTATCTCTTATACCCATATCTTACTTTGCTTGATCATCTCTATATAAAGCGCAAAGCTTTGTTAGTTTCTGTTCACAAACAAAATCAACAAAGGGGAAAGAAGTAGAATTATTTTAAGTTTGAACCATAGAGGTGTTTAGCCAAGTGAGATCTGAAAGTGCAATTTGACGTATCTTGTACATATGATACCTCAAAGCTGTATCCATTTCCCATAAAAGAGTGTCATGAATCATCCTATTAAATCTCGAATTTTTGAAAAATATACATACATCATCGGAGATAGATGAATCACATTCTAATCGGTTCAAAAAAGAAAAGAAAAACACTAGTTAAAAGGTCGGTTAAGAATTGCAAGGAAGTGAACCCCAAACCATCTACTTATTTTTTCTTTTCCACAGTTCATAACTTTCACCCAAAATTTGTGCAATTACTTTTACGTGGTAACACGTTCAATGATTTTTAAAAACTACATATTGTGTCATCCTTTGTAAGATAAGAAAAGCGAAAATGGGTGATTAGAAGAAGTGGCTGAACATAACATCATCACAACCATAAGCCACTTTTATTACAAGGGCACAGATAAGCCACTTTTATTACAAGGGCGCAGATAAAGATTAAGGAACATCTAGACACGACCTTGCCACGGAGATTTGACAACGAAGAATCGCTGGAAGAAAACTCCAGAAAACCCAAGTTTGAGAGATTGATAAGAGGTCGAACGAAATGGCACGAATTACAAAAGGATAAGTTCCAACAAACAGAGAAGAGCCCCAATGTAAAATAGTTGTAAACAGGTTCTACAACTCAAGGCTTAAAATAAGGAAATAGAAATTAATATAGCTGAGAGTTTGATAGAGGTTGGTGGTAATAACAACGGCCACTAAGCACGCGAGCTTAAGGAACAGGACTGGTCTTCATCCTGTGCCGGCTTTGTTTTTTTCTTGGCCGGCTTTGCTTTTTTCCGCCACCGCTTGGGCGCAAGTTTGAAGCTGCCAATAACGTTACCTGTATCTAGTAGGCATCCTGGCCAATCTGGGCAGATAGACTTTTCTGGTACAAGCTGATCTTTAGGCTCTACTAAAAAAGAATTGTAACCTCCGGAAGAGAAACATATAAGAGTAAAGATGAAGTCAATGACTCTTGGGATGAGGTATGTGGTAATGCCGTCTGTTTGGATGTTGTTTGAGATGACGATCGCATTTGATGGTCCAGCAAACACCGTAGGGGTGTCCATTGCCCATAAATGCATGTCATGGATCATCCTATTGACTCTCGCATTCTTATCCCCTGAACAGAAAAACATATACATCATCAGATCACATAATCTCCTAGAGGGACAAAGAGAGTGTGTTAAATTATATAAGAATTCACCTCCGGCAAGGAAGTAGATGTTGCACTTCCGATACTCATCCAGTAAGTCATCCGAGAACGTTATCTTCTCAGTGTAAGCCCATATTGTCACGTCATTAACATATTTTTTCGCCTTAAGAGCTGATACTAATTTCTCATGGATCGATGGAGGATCAAGGTCATCAGGGAATGGTGAATCATCAACGTCCCAGAAGACGCCAGTGACAGGCCGTGGCCCACGGCGGCGGCGGATAGTCTCTGCAAGGTTTTACAAAATCATAAACAAACTGCAAAAAAAAACCGGAGGAAATATATAAAAGATGAGGTTACAATAGAATTAGATTTAAACAACAGATGGGTCGAATGAAATCTGCTATTAAACTGACGGCTAAGAGAAAGGAGCTTACTGGAGAAATCTTTGTAGTCCACAGCGACGTTATTTATCAGATAAGCTGTTTAGAAAAAAAATTGAAGAATGCTGCATAAGGAGGAGTAACATAATAACAAAGGACAGAAGCTCTAGTAATTCTAAGGATAAGAAGGAGTACGTACCTTGCGAGATTCCACCTTGGTCCATCAGTGTGGTACAAGCAGATATTGAGGCTGGAGTACGAAAAAGCTCTTGTGATGTGGCCTCATCGTGAGGCTGTACCAAGAGAACATTGTGACCTCTTGATTGCAAACAGCGGAGAACCCTGACGAACTCAGTGTTATCTGAGAAGTCTTTTGAGATTACCATCAAATTTATTGGTTCAAACCATGAGCAGTTCAGAATGTGAAATATCGTTAAGTTAGCTCGAATGTCTTTATCCGCTGCAAAAATGTATACATCAACAAAAAATCTAGATTAGAGGGCATATCATCATATACAACATATATACATATATAAGTAAAAACAGAAAGAAAAGAGAAGAGTATTAAGAAGGTTTAGGGCATTCACCTTCGGATATGTAGAAGAGTCTGGCTTTTACAATTTCATCTCTTGAGGCGATCTCCTTCTCACCAAAAGCAAAGAATTCCACCGGTTCATGATCAAAAACATAACCCCTAAAGTCCTCAAGATAGGTTTGGATTTTACATAATACCGAACGAAGATTGTCATCTTTAGGGATTGGGCAATCATCCACGGCCCAGAAGACGGCTGTGATTGAGTGACCAGTCCCTCCACAAAACAGAAACGGAAAAAGTCGTAAGCAAATTGCCAAAACTGGAGTAAATAAAAAGATTTGAAATATCGATCGAATTAGATCTGATAGTAAACTAATTACAAACAAACTAACAAATTCTTTATCATCAATCAAGAAGAGAGATAGAAAGATAGATGAGCTTACTGGAGGAATCTCCCTTGTCCATGGTTTTGACGTTCATTGAATCGCAGAGAGATGAATTTTAAGACTTGTAAAAGATAAAGATAAAGGCTATCTATATCGCTATACTAGGGTTTTCATCTGTGCCTCCCTTTCAGCCCTTGGATCTCAATGGTTTTTTTTTTTCTTTTTCTTTTTCTTTTTAAACTAAGGTATTTTTTCTTTTTCACTTTACATAATAATAATTATATAACATATTTTTCCAGTTTGTCTATCTATGCTTTTTTTTATTTAAAGTTTGGTATAACAGAATTTTTAGAATAGGAAAATACTCAATTAGATTCTTAATTATTTAATTGATATGAAAATAAAATTTAAAACTTAAAAATAAAAATAAAAATATCCTTAAATCTTAGAAAATATATATATATATATATATTCTTTTTTCTTTTAAAAAACTATGTCGATGTACAAATTTTTCACTGAGAAAATTGTATCTCTTTGGTAATAATTACTAAAATCGATTTGCTTTTTGGTAGTGTTAGTTTTTAAATTGTTTTCAAATTCTAGGTATATATACACATTTCGTTTCATAAAATTTTCTTTAGTAAGTGACTAAATCATTGCATCTGTTTTGTTTTGCAGTGTTAGTTTTTAATTCGATGCATCTAGGTTGAATAATAGAGAAGCATAGGAAGAAAGTGAAAAAAAAAATGGACAAACTCACAAATATCTAAAAAAAAAAAAAACGATTTTTAATGTTTTCTGAATCATAAATTAAGCAGAACAAGTTTTCTAAATATTTTAGCACGTCCGACCAAAAAAAAAAAAATATATATATTTTAGCACGTAATCTTTAAAAAACACCAGGATGCAGCTTGATCGAAGTAGGAAACCAAGTCTCAATTTTCCTAGTTGGTGACTTTTCGCATCCGCGCTTTGGAGGAGCTTTTGAAATAAGAAACCAATAGACGTTTTGAAACTTTTGGATTTTGTAGTGCTATAGACAATGAGGAATATGTAGAAAAAAAAAAAAAAAAAAAAGATAGTTCACACACATTTCCCAATCTATATTAGTATTTTTGCAAGCTTTTTGTGCAAAATTTAATGCTCCCATTTACTGCAAAACCATTTAATTTTTTTACTTAATAAAAATGATGTTGGAGGAGGTAAGCTTCAAACCGAACATGTTGATTTAAAAGCAACTCTTTCACCACTACACTACGTTAAAATTCTAATATTATCATGTATACAACCCATTAGACAATCTGTCATACAACCCGTATATAAATGTTATTTCCAAACAAAATTTGTGATAATTGCTTCCACCATTTATGCTTTCAGGGTCTCTTGCACCATGTCACAGATAAATGCGGGGATTCTTGTGACTGTGTTTCTCGAGAGGACAAAGGTCGTTCACTCACATCTTGTCCAGTAAAAGTGTTAGAGATTAAAGAGTTTCAAGGAGCAATGAAAGAGATGCACATGATAAAGCATTTCAGCCCTTGGATCTCAATGAAATATATATTCTTTTTTTCTTTTAAAAAACTATGTCGATGTACAAATTTTTCACTGAGAAAATTGTAGCTCCTTGGTAATAATTACTAAAATCGATTTGCTTTTTGGTAGTGTTAGTTTTTAAATTGTTTTCAAATTCTAGGTATATATATACACATTTCGTTTCAGAAAATTTTCTTTAGTAAGTGACTAAATCATTGCATCTGTTTTGTTTTGCAGTGTTAGTTTTTAAATCGATGCATCTAGGTTGAAAAATAAAGAAGCATAGGAAGAAAGTGAAAAAAATAAGGGCGAAAATCTCTATTACTTCTCAAGCCCAGAAAATTAGTCTACATACTCTCCTCTAATCTATATACTCTCCTCTTTTAATGAAATGACGAAACTGACCCTCTACGAATTTTGAAATAAACACTCTAGTTGTACCATCCTAGTTGCACCCGAGTTGTACCACCACCCGAGTTATACCATCCGAGTTGTACCACCACCCGAGTTATACCATCCGAGTTGTACCACCATCCGAGTTGTACCCTAGTTGTACCACCGAGTTGTACCACCACCCTAGTTGTACCCGAGTTGTACCACCACCGAGTTGTACCAAAATATACCCTAGTTATACCCGTTAAATCCCGCATGGAGGATTCGAACCCTGGGCACGCGCGCGCACATGAATCTCACAACCACTGAGCTACTGTGTTTTTCGTTGAACACTTACCCATTTAATTATATTTAACTCTTATCATCCGGAATCAACCCTCATTAAGGGTATTTTTGTCTTTTTACAATTGGAGAGTATTTGAGACTAATTTTTAAATCTGAGGAGTATCTCAGATTAAAACTCAAAAAAATAAGCAGAACAAGTTTTCTAAATATTTTAGCACGTCCGACCAAAAAAAAAATATATATATATATATATACAGCATATTTTAGCACGTAATCTTTAAAAAAACACCGGGATGCAGCTTGATCGAAGTAGGAAACCAAGTCTCAATTTTCCTAGTTGGTGACTTTTCGCATCCGCATAACTTCCGAAAGCGGCGATGTCGATGACGAAAACAACAGCTTTTGAACACCTAAGTAGAAGCCTTTGAACTGAGCAGACCTCGATCAGGTCTTTAATGTAGAGACAAGGAGCGAAACAACCCTCCAACCAGCTGAAGCCACACACGGATGAGGACAGCTGAAGATCGAACTGGGGAAAGTACCATAAAGACCATCACAGAACAGAGGAGCAACATCAACAGAAACCAAAACACGGTAGAGGAGGAAATCATTGCCAACAGCTCGGGATTTGAGACACAACCAGAGAAATGGAGCTATACTAACAAACCAAACCTCCGAATAGCCCAAAGCCAAGATTAAGCCATCCTAACAACTAAAAGCGGAACCAGATCTATCAAACCGTAGGCGAAACTTGAGCAGAGAAGAAATTACCCAACCAAAGGCAGAAACGTCTCAGCCAAAGACAAAATCGAGAACTCAGACAAAACCTACAGCCTCATCCAATTCACAGATCGTCTCTTCAGATCTGCGCAGGGAAGAAGACAGAGATGGCCCGAAACAGGAGAAAGCAAGGAAGAAAACTAAACAAAGCCAAAAGCCAGACCGATGACAGAACTATGAAAGCTTCTGGCTATCGACTGGAATCAAAGAACAGCGCTTAGTTGAAACTAGAGGAAGAACAGGAGAGAGAAGAGAGAGTTCCTTCGAAGAAGGGAAAGAGCATATCTTAAGTATGTATTACTCTGAATATATTATTTTGTATATTCTTTGTTAGATCCTACACTTCCACTTGCTCATGCTATTAAACGGAGTATAATATATGTACTCTAATATTTTGGCTCATGTGCAAATTATTTTGGAGAAAAAGATTGTACCAGAACTAGCAGACGTAGTAGGACCCCATTAAGCACTTTGTTGTTGTTTTTTATTAACAAAATGAAAGTCCTTTAAAGTTTAAAGTCCTCGTAAATTAATTAACAATAATCAAACCGGTGATTTTAGAGAACCGGATGAAATAAATAAAAATCCTCAATTATATTTGCTCTCCGATGCCTTTGCTTGTGTCTTTTCTTCCTATTTTCGCTATAGAATTAACAACGATTTAATTTGTATTTGTTTTTTCTTGTCCAATGTTACGTTTGTAAACTGATATATATGTTTAACAATGTTCCTCTGATCATCGTACGTATCAACGGATGCACTACCCCATCGAACATAAAAGAGTGCACTTGGTTTCTCTTTTCATATATGCATGTAGTAATTAACATTCCCGTAACTCATGAGATAATAGTAATTCAGTTTCATAGGTAATTTTTAGATTCTTTGAACCTTGTCTAAAACAATAGCTTAATTAATTAAGACCTTGAATGTTGTTAGATTCTTTAATAGTTTTTGGATTTTGCCGATGCTTAAACAAAACCCGTAAACCATATTATTCGAATTCGATAAGCTTTTGAATTGATATATAATAAAATTAGGTTCAGTTCAGACCCTCAACAAAAGGAATTGGAGAAATTAAAGAGCAAATTTTCAAAACTTGCTATCAAGTATGAACCTTGAAGAAAAGTCAAACGAAAGTGCTACGTTGGTAAATGCATGGAAGTCCACGTACAACAGAAAACGCTCGAGCACCATTAATTAATGCTGGATTTACTCTTTTAACGACTTTCATTATATATATATACTCCAAGACTTCACGTTAATCCCCTTTTCATCTTTAGCTTTTTTTTTTTTTTTTTTTTTTTCCTCTTTCTTTTCTTCTTTCCCTATTTTTTGTGTTCGAATTTTCAATTCTTTTGAAAACTGTGTTCGATTCTTTGCTCTAATTTATTGCTTCCTTTTTTTTTTTTTTTTTTGTGTGTTCGATTCGTTGCTCTTACCATTATAGTTTTTGGAGTTCGTAAAAAAAAAAAAAGAGAGAAAGAAATCAAAGCCGTTGGAGACTCATACGTGTACGCACAACAACGTAACTAATCTAATTAATCTATGTTGACACATTTGAACACGCGTTTTATAAATGGGAGATATTAAGTCTTATCCTATTATTCCGACTTATATAAAACACTAATATAATGTTAATGTTAAAAATGTGTGAATGCACGTGGATTCTATGAAGAGAGCTCGTGTAAGCTCGGTGTATGAAGGTAAAGGGAGAAATAGATCAAGAAAAGGAGAGGAAACTCGAAGGGATCAATCAAAACACGCGATCGAGAATGACCGCGAAAGCTCGAATCAACGTTCACAAAGAGAGCATGAAACCACTGCCGAAACATAAGAAACCGATGAAGATCATGAAGTCGATGATAAAGAAGGACGAGAAAAAAGATGATCAAAATGATGTTATATATTGTTAGGGTTGTTGAAAAGGAAAAGGAGGAGAAGGATAAAGGCGCGGTGAAGAATATGGACGGAAAGACGGAAGCGCTCTTTTCAAAGTGCGTCGAGGAGTGGCCGCATATGTTAACATATGAAGAAGAGTGGGCGTGGTTTGCGTTTGCGTTTGCGTGGGGATGGTGGCGCGGCGTTATGACGCGGTGATGAACGGTGAAAGTTGGTTCAACTAAATATTATTAAGCGTTTTGTTACAATTTATTTTGGGTGGGTGAAACTATACATACATAATAATTGATTGGAGTTCTAAAGATCGACGAAGATATTGGGAAATCAATATATATCAACCGAGATCTATATATATATCTTTAAAGGGTTCGATCAGTTTCGTTTATGTTTATTTAATTACAGTTCTCATAGATAGATTTTGAGACCAAGAAGGGGTTGGGCAAGTGGTCCTAAAGAGAAGAACAAATGAACAAATGACAATTTAATTTTCTTTAAGAGAGGATTAAAATCTGCTCCAATCTTCGGCCTAGGAAATTAGAGGGTTTTGGTCGAGACGAACATCTGGTTTATTGGTTATAACTCTTTATAAATTTTTTTTATTGATAACCATTTTAACAATCCAATAATATTTTAGATAATTGTTAGAAATGTCCATTTCCCAGTATCTTTTTTTTTTTTTTTGTCAACATTTGGGCCACAACTGGCCGGTCCATTAGCCTAATTTCTACAATTAAATTGTAGAGTCGGTAACTCGATCCCTGGTGTGATGGTGTCTGTCTTCTGTGGAATTATTAATTAGTCCATTTCCCAGTATCACTAATTAATAATTAATAATTATTGCATAATGAAAATACTGCATTAATTATTTTTTAAATATGATGATTTTTTGGGATAAAATGATATTAAATACTGTATTTATTATTATGATTATGAAATCAATATTACAAAAAATCTGCATTACAAAATAATCATTAAAAAAAACATAATTAAAATAATAAAAGTACATTTTCTACAAAATCTATTAACTCCCCGGCGATTGAGTTGCCACGACCACCTCCTCGAGAAAATATCAATTTTCATTGATTCCAATTAAGAAAATCCCCAACAAATATTGTTCTCTACCTTTTTTAGCAGCAATTTCGCTTTGAATCTTTCACAAAAATCAAACAAAACACAGAGAAGTTAGATTAATGAAATGAAATCAATCCAATAATTGATTGAAAATCGCTGGGTTGCCATCTCTAACTATGAAATTAAAAAAAAAGAAGAACACAGTAAGGAGAAAAATAAGAGGAGAAGAAGAGGAACACAATGAATCTACCCTTGATTCGGCTTCGCGAGTAAGAGTAGATCAAAAGAGGGAGAAGAGAGGGGACTTGATTTGAATCTGGGGAGTTGTCTAAAAGCCGTGGATGAAGAGATGACGCAGGCTACTAGATCTTTCGGTCCGGATCTCATGGAGGCGAAAGGAACTATCTGATGTGTAAGGTGGGCAATTTTACTCAGGATTTTTCTCATGCTTGTTAAGGACTACCATTGAAGGCAAAAATTTTGTGAAGTTCATAAAGCGACAAAGATGAGAAGAGTCCGTCATGAGTAAATGAAACGTCTAAAGAGTTAGACTTGAGGAATGTTAATCGTTGATTAATAACTAATCAACGGTGGAGATTTAAAAAATGGGGATCCTTGCCTTTAGGAACCGATGAGCAATTAGTACTCTTTTTTTTAATACTCCGTACTAATCAACGGTGGATATTTTTACATATCTAGCAATTAGTACGTCTAAAGAGTTAGACTTTAGTCTTTTTCTTTTGCATTTTTAACAGTTTAACATATTTCAAGGGTCCATGACAAAAAAAAAAAAAAAACATATTTCATGGGTTAGAGTTCATAATTTAGGGTATAAGATTTAAGGTTTAAGATGTATAATTTGGAATTAAAAATTTAGAAAATGATACATATGTTTATATTCTAAACTCTATACCATAAATCTTAAACCCTATCTATATCCTAAACTCTGAGTTAAAAGTTCACTAAATTTTACTTTTTAATTTGTGTTTTGTAATAGTTTGATGTTTTATTATATTTTATGTTGTTCCTTTCTTTTTTTTTTCTAACGTCATTTTATGTTATTCTTATGAAACAATAATTTGACTAATTGGTTTTTCAACATTGATACAGTACCAAACTTGACTTTTTTTTTTTTTTCATTCTATGTTAAAAAAGTATTTGAATTTACACATAAATACACATTATTGTTTCCATTGAGTTCAACAAAAAGGGCTAACATATCTTTCATCCTTATCTATATCTACTATCTACTGAAAACATCATCTCAAGCCTTCTTTTGCTTCTTTATACTTTTGCCATTGTCAACTTGGTAGTCTCCTTAGAGCTCTGAAGATGCCGTACTCTTTTTCGACTCCTTTGAGGACTAATTTCATCTGACAACTTGACATGTTCTTCACCAATTAGAGTAGCATCAATGCTGTATGTAAATTCCCTTAGTCTCTCCCATTGCCACAAAACTTTGGTACAAGCCTGCACACAACCAATTACCTTTATTGATGATATAACGAATAGCGTTTACTCGAGGTGTTTAATCTAACAATTTAAATGGTCTGGAACGGTTTGGATTTTGGAATGTACAAATATTCCGCAATGACATAACAAAAACAGTTGACTAATTAAATAAGTTTTTTAATATAGTTAACTAATTATATATGTTTACTTGCGTTTAATGTAAAGCAAAGAAATAACGAGTTATACTATATAGATTAACTAGTAAAAGTTATAAGATCTCCTACAATATTGAGACCTCGATTACGATGATCAAAATTTCCGCGAATCCTTGAGCTTTGGACAAAATCAAAAGCAAACTGGTAAGAAAATACTTCATTAGAGGATAAAATTTGGGATGCGTGAAACAATTTACAAATTCCTTTTGTGGTCAATTGGGTTTGGTCCAGATTCTTCAAAGGGAATATTATAAAAATAGGCATTATTTGGAAAGTATCTTCGGATATAGACACTTTGTACAGTAAAATGAAAACAGAAGTTGAAAAATCAACTATTCATGACTATTTTGCCCTTGTCAACTCAACGTCAATTTGAGAGAGAGCTGTTTATCAAATGGGTAGATGACATCATCAAAGATAAATATTGGGATTAAGTCGTGAACTCGTTGAAGCATATTAAAACATGTTTTTGTCGTTAGAGACATATATATCCAAAGTACTAAAACATAAAAACGACATAATCCTCAGGGTCCAATATAGAAAAGACAGATTTAACAGACCCAAACACAAAGTTTCATCACCAAAATCATCAAACGGGACTACGGGAGGGATGATCAAACGGAGAACACCGTTCTTGGCAATGGGGGAGCGATCGATGTCACTTTTATAAAAATGTGTCTTTCTCGAAAAAGTATTTAACATTTATTTTTGTGTTGTTATTCAAGTGTCAAATCTTCTTTACATGCCTTCAATTTGTGATTGGATTTAAGAAGTTAATTGCGTTTGGGTTAGATATTTTTTTGATAAACATCCAATATAAACATTAGACGTTGAGGTAGAATTCAAATAAATTTGTTGACTTGTATTAGTAGAGTACATTTGAGTCTTTTATCTCGATAGAATTATGTGGAACAAATCTAGAAGCACACGTGTGGACTACAGCTAGCTGTCTCCGCCACTCTAGACTGCGAGTGAATCAAATCCCCCTTGAAGTTTTAAACTTCGAAAATAAAGTTTTTATCTTCGTAAGTTGAAAAGTAAATTAATAATTAGAGTAAGACTAGTGCAAGATCGTATTAAAAAATCATAATGTGGCCGTGAAGCGGATATCCTATTTTTGTGATTTATGATTTATTTTGTTTTATTCGAATCGATAATATTGTCTCCGTATGAACTTGAAAGCTAGTCTTGTTGGTCGTAACCTTGGCCAGTGTACTCACCTCTCCATTTTTACAGAGAGAAAATAGTGATTGTCAAAGCCTCTTTGTTATAATTGTGATACTACGCCAAATAATTGTGATACTTGTGATACTACGCCAAATAATTGGCGGTCACTCGTTATTTTTCTTTGTTATATGTCAAATTGTCAATTGTCAAGAGTCCAAGACTGTGATATCTTATAAAACAAAACAATAAACACTTGTAGTTGCAGTATTGGTTGCCAAGCAAAATTAAACTTTATGGATTATTATCAACTTCTCGGTCGCCTCATCATTTATGATTACCGGCCATTTAAGAAATTTTGGTTCCTCCCCCTAATTGCTACTTCGTGTAATGCTATCCCAATTGTGTAAATTTAATACATTTATTAAATTGGCTCAATTAACTTTTAAAAAAGCGACGCTTAACCAACAAAGCGAATCCTTGAGCTTTGGATAAAGTCAAAAGCAAAGTGGTAAAAAAATACAGTATATGAGAGGATAAAATTGGGGATGCGTGTTACACTTTACAAATTCCTTTTGCGGTCTATTGGGTTTGGTTCATATTCAAATAAATTCTATGTGTAGATAAATCACTGACTCGCTTTAAGACAGCAGGCACATAAAAACGTGAGAGATGTGGTCTAGTAGCTAGTGTAAAACATCCAATGAAATAAAAGAAGGAAGAGACGTAAGACCAAACGCAATGGGGTATTTTTTACCCGGTTGTGAGTCTTAAAATAATAAAAAAAAAGGGAATAGTTTCGTTGGAGCTGGAAGTCGATTGTAAACTTACAATCGGTTGTAAGTGCCAGCTGTCATTTTTTGGTTGGTTTCAATTATTGATATTGAAAAATTGTTTTCTTTTGTTGGGTAAAATCGCTTCTTCTCCTCCGTCTGTCATCGCCGCCGTGTGTCATCGCTTCATCTTATTTCCGACCAAAGACCAAATTCAACACTTTAGGGGGTTTTGTTAAATTCATAGGTGAGAATATTTCGATTTTTGGAATTTGTTCATCACTATGTTTGAGCGTAATTGGAGACATACTTTGCAATTTGGTTGACCTAGATTCGATTAGATTGAAGTGTAGGTTTTGATAATTGGGTTTTGGAAGAAAGCGAGGGATGAGTCGTGGGAATTACAAGAACCCGTGTTTGACCATGCATCAGCCATGGGCTTCACTTCTCGTCCATGGTATCAAACGCATCGAAGGCAGATCCTGGCCTGCTCCAATTCGAGGTATGACTCCTAATTTTCAACTCTGGGTTTTGGAAGTTGCAGTTGAGATAAAAATTAAAAATTGGGAAATTGTGATTATACTTGGATAACTTTGAATAAGATGATGTTGTTTTGATTGTGTATTAATAAAAGGTTCTTCATTTTTGTGACTTTCTATAGAATTTTGAGTCTTTGAAGTGGTTATTCTGGTTGAAGCTTAGGCTAAGAAACTTAAAAGATTTGGTTTGTGTTACAGGTGAAATTAGATCCCTCAAGGCCATTGAGTAAGCATAAGCATTGGATTGTTTCGATAGACTTATCATCCCTTTTCTTCTTACTGCAGTTTTGTTAAGAGAAACGTGCATAGTGAAGGCACAACATGTTTGAGACAAGCTAGGAGTTGTAGCGATCAACATATTGCATCAAAGTATATGGTGGTAATAGATTTATCTTGTGTAGTTGATGAATAAGACTGTTAAGAAACTCCTGTCTTCTTATGTCAATTTGGCAAATCATCAGTGTATTGCCGTTTCAGCAAAAGTGTGAGATAGTGATGAGTTGTTATTACATTCGTGATTTTGGGTATGGAACAACGAGTGAAATTGCCTTTTCTCATTTTTAACTCTGGCCATTGGTAATGATTTATATCTTTAGTAACATGTATGTTTTCATTTTCTCTCTATGTTTACAGCTTTGTAGATAAAATATGTAGAGTAAATGGGTTTCATTTTTGCGTTTTAGGTGGGTCGATATCTTATCAGAACTCATTTTCACTAACTTAAAAACAGTATTTAAAAATTTATAAAATGTTTGTGTGTGTTAAGTAATAAATATGTTTGTTTGTTTTTATGTTTAAAATTTAAATGTTATTTTTAATTTTAAAAAAATGTTTCTTCAGTTACTTAATTATATTATTAAACTATTACTAAGCAACATGTTCTACCAATAATCAACTCATAACACCATGTTTCTAAACTTCAACTCTTACATTATTTTAATAATAAAATCCCACCAACACACACTCAACTTATTTTACCACTGCGGATGCTCTAATAGGTTTCTGATTGTTTTTTTTTGGGTGGTATGGGGAGCGGTCGATGTCACTTTTATAAAAATGTGTCTTTCTCGATAAAGTATTTAACATTTCTTATTTTTGTGTTGTTATTCAAGTGCCAAATCTTCTTCACATGCCTTCAATTTGTGATTGGATTTAAAAAGTTAATTGCGTTTGGGTTAGATATTTTTTTAATAAACATCCAATATAAACATTAGACGTTCGTGTAGGATTCAAATAAATGTGTTGACTTGTATTATTAGTAGAGTGCATTTGAGTCTTTTATCCGGATAGAAGGAACAATCTAGAAGCACACGTGTGGATTACAGCAAGCTGTTTCCGCCACTCCAGACTGCGAGTGAATCAAATCTCTCTTTGAATTTTTAAACTTCGAAAACAAAGTTTTATCTTCGTAAGTGGAAAGTAAATTAATAATTAGAGTAAGACTGGCGCAAGATCGTATTATATAAAAATTTATGTGGCCATGAAACGGATATCCTATTTTTCTGATTTATGGTCTATTTTGTTTTATTCGAATCGACATATTGTCTCCGTATGAACTTTAAAGCTAGTCTTGTTGGTCGTAACCTTTGCCACGTGTACTCACCCATTTTTACAGAGAGAAAATAGTGATTGTCAAAGCCTCTTCTCCTCCTCTACCAATATAATTGTGATACTACGCGAAATAATTGGCGGTCGCTCGTTATTGTTCTTTGTTAGTATATGTCAATCGTCAAGAGTCCAAGACTGTGATATGATATCGTATAAAACAAAACAATATACACTTGTAGTTGCAGTATTGGTTGCCAAGCAAAATTAAACTTTATGAATTATTATCAACTTCTTGGTCGCCTCATCATTTATGATTACCGGCCATTTAAGAAATTTTGGTTCCTCCCCCTAATTGCTACTTCGTGTAAAGCTATCCCAATTGTGTAAATTTAATACATTTATTAAATTGGCTCTCAATTTTTTTTTTTTAAAAGCGATGCTTAACCAACAAATTAATAATATATTTTTTTTTTTTTTGTCATCTGATTTATTGATAAAACTTCAAAGGATACATTGTGAAATACTTAGCCGGCGGAAGACAAAGATATCCCCGGAGTCTAAAGCCCAAAAAAGGGAAACTAAGCCGGCGGACAAAAGAAAAGTCCCCGGAAGCTAAGCTGAAGGAAAACGAGAATTCCTCGGAGTCTAAGCCCTATACAAGGGAAACTTAAAAACAACACATACAAAGCAGAAATTTAAAATTAATAATATAACAACCCCTTTTTGATTATAACCATTTAAAAAAAATTATATGGTTGTCGACCAAAAAAACAAGTTCATATGGTATTGATTTGAAAATAATAGTTAAACGAAACAAAAAAGTTTGTAAAAAGGTCAGAGTTTCAAATAGCTTAATTATATATTTATAAACCTCTACAAACAACATTGTGAATCCGCTCATACACATATTTATATACCTTTCTATGTACTTTTTGCGGATGGTCTCATCGAGTTATTAGGCTACATTATAGTTACTGTTCGATTAAACCCATCCGCGAGCATGAACCCATCCTATTTAACAATCGAACCGGAGTGGCGCATGTTAGGCTTATTTTAAAGATTCATTGGCTTCAGCACATGTTAGCCCTGGTTAAGCGTATCCCACAAAGATGCGCACTTCCTCTTAGCGAACCCAACCCTTCTGTTCAACAGATCATAGACCACCTCAAACCCTTGCTGCTGATAATTCCCCAAGATTGCCCCGGTTCCACCACTAAGCTCCGATTCATCTCCACCGTTCATTAGCATGAAACATCCAATTTTCCTCTTCTCTCCTTTACCATCTCCACCGTCCATAAATTCGTGAAAGTAATTTCTCTTAGGGAGCGTAACACTGGATCCGTTCCCGGCAAAATGCAAAACCAGAGCTGGAACTCTAACCGTTTGATTTAAATAGTAACAGGGACTCATACCCGAACTCGGTTCGACCCGATCAGCCCGTTCGTGAAACCGCCCGACCCGACTATCGAATTCCTCCACCACCGAATTGTAGAATTTCGCCGGAAGCATCGTGAACGTCGTCCCTGAGTCAACGACAACTCCTCCTCCGCCGTTTTTATCAATTCGTCTTAGCATCGCCGGAGCAGGAATATTCCGTTTTCCGATTGAGATTCCTTGGAGTGAAACAGAGTAGAAGTAAGGATGCTTTGGATTTTCAAGCAACTCGGTGAAGACGAATTCGATCTTCCTCTTCTTCTCATCATCATCATCGGTGGTTCCAACACGTCTCTCCTTTTTATCGCCGAAACGGCCGAGGATGAGTGGGCTCGGACGACGGACTCGTTCCGAGTCAAACGAGTGAGAGACTAGACAATAAGAGAAGCTATTACCAAGATGAGGAGAGTGAACAGAGAGCTGAGCAGGAACAGAGAGACGTCCACGGCCAAATCCAGCGACGCCGATAGGTTCAGCAAGAGTGGTGTGAGCGCAGCCGAAGGTGAAGTTAGAGACGGAGACGGTAGGGAGAGAGAGCGAGTCGGAGAAGAGTTTCGCCACGAGAGAGCCGTCACCGTAAGCGTAGTAGAAAGGAGGACAAGGGTAAGAAGAAGTGTTGCAGTCTCCTGTTTCGATGAAATCAAGAGGACAGTTGGAGATAGCGCAGAGGTCGGAGGAGGGGAGGGAAGAGTGAGCGGCGGAGCAAGAAGGGGAGGAGCAGGAGACGGTGGTGGCGGAGGAGGAGAGAGAGGAAGGAGGAGAAGGAGGGAGTGGTTTGGATTCACAGAGGATACAGGTGAAAGGACGGCAAGGGAACCAGACGAGGTCGCTTCCGGTGTCTAAGTAGAGAGAGACGGCTGAGGAGGGGCCGACGGAGAGGGAGAGGAGGTAATCGCTGCCGGAAGAGACAGGGAGTTGAAGTTGTTGTTTTTGGTGGTGTTTGTGGTGGTGGCGGCGGAAGCGGGCGGAGGAACGGGAAGAGGATGATTTGAGGAGGTGGAGAGGAGAGGAAGAGTGTTTTGAGGTTGAGAGAGAGTGGGAGAGAGGAAGAAGAAGAGGTGTTGATGATGAAACAGAGAAGTAGAGACAGTATTGGAGAATTGTTGTGTAGAGGAAGAAGATCAAACAAGTTTTCATGGCGGATAATAAAACAGTGGAGTCCAAGGAAACTGGTTTTGAAGTTTGAAGCAGAGGAGGTCGACTGTTTTAGTATATGACAGAGCAAAGACAATTTACATTAAAAAAATTATAAAATTATGAAGGTGACTATAAAATTATATTAGTCTTGGTTGTCATTTCAACAAAACTAGATACTTATTGATATTTTGGAACCTTTATTTTATAATTTAAAGAAGATTTTATATACTAATTAAATTGTAATCAAAGAAAAGTCTCAGCAATGAAAAGCGTGACATGCAGAGTAAGTCCTAAATAAGGTAGTTATCCAAAAAAAAAAAAAAAAAGAGTCCTAAATAAGGAATTAGATTTGGACAGGAAACAAACCATTACATAGTGAAACGCAATCGTATTGGTGAAACTTGCACTGTAAACTTTAACTTATTGTCTGAAACCTCATGATCATTGGAAATTTGGAGGTCAACTACATTGTTCATTGATGAGATGGGGAGGAAGTTCGCATGCAACCATCCATTTTTACATTTATTCGTTTGATTTTTTCCTTCTCTTAAATAGGTGCCAATTAAAATTCAATGTCAACCATTTAATTTGCTATAACAAATGCAATCCACACCCTCGGATGAATTCAAAATATCAATGCCTTGAAATCCTAAAATCACTAATAGTTTTGTGGAAATTGTAAAAAAATAAGGGATAATACTATAAAGCGGCCCGGCGGAACAAAAGCGGATCAAGCGGATCTAGCGGAACAAGTGGATCAGGCGGAACAAAAGCGGATCAAGCGGATCTAGCGGAACAAGTGCAGATCAAGCGGATCTAGCGGTTCAAAATATATGTTTGAATGGTGAAAGCGGATCAAATAATGCGGATCAAATATTTATATTGTAAAAAATAAAAATTGTAAATAAAATATTTTACATAATGTAATACATATTAAAACAAAAACTTGTATTTATATAACATGTTATTTATATTTATTCAAATTAAAATTATTAAAAAATATTTAATGTATACATATTCAATTAAAAATGCTACAAATATATTTATTGTCATAAATACTAAAACATTAAACAGAAAAATACTTAAAATACAACACAATAAAAAAAACTAATATCAAGTATTTTGATTTTCTCATAACATATCTGCAATATTTTCTCTGATATTCAATATATATTGATTTATAAAAGTGATAAATATACTTATTATCATAAAAATATCAAACCATTAAACAGAAAACTACTTAAAATACAATATAAAAAAAATAATATAGAGTATTTTGATTTTTTCATAACATATCTGCAATATTCTCTTATGTTTGATATAAACTATCTATGTAGATTTCATGTCTCCTATATTAAACTCAGAATATAAGTTTCTACTCTCAATCTCTCTCATTATAATATATTGATAACTATTAATTAAAATAAACAAAACATATCATTTGGACATTTGATTAGATTTTAGGTAATTTGTACAAATAATAGTATTAACTTTTTTTGTATTAAAAAAAAAGAGAGGGAGAACCGTCATAAAACTGGAAGAACACCGTAATTTTGAGGCGTTCTAAGGCTCTGAGTGGAGAGCGTATAAAAGAGGGATGGACTGTCACATGGGTTCGCCCACTTTTATGTTACCATTCACAGATATAATTAAATTCAGAAGTTTTTTTGAAAAAAAAAAAAGAAAAGTAGATGGACTGCATGCGGACGAAAAATTATGAAGGAATTGTAGTGATCTGCCACTACAGTAGAAACGCTGGTAATTTGCAGATTTTTGCTTATTTGGTCCGCTTCTTTTATTTTTTTATTATTAAACTTTTTACTGTATTGGGTTATCCTGTATTTTTCACACATTTCAATAGACTGTATTATTAACACACATATCAATACATATCCAATACAACACACACTTCAACAACACACAACACACAACACAACGAAGTATCTATATAACCCACATCAAACATCAAAGTGTCAATAAACACACAAACACACTTCTTCATCTAGGGGATACGAAATCTGCAGAGATAGCTGATGGTAATCTTATGGCCAATATCAGAGACAATATTGCAGATATGTTATGGGAAAATCAAAGTACTCGATATTAGTTTTTTTTTTATTATGTTGTATTAAGTATTTTTCTGTTTATTGTTTTAGTATTTATGACAATAAATATATTTGTATCATTTTTAATTGAATATGTATACATTAAATATTTTTTAATAATTTTATTTGCATAAATATAAATAACATGTTATATAAATACATTTTTTTTTGTTTTAATATGTGTTATATTATGTTGTAAAATATTTTATTTCCAATTTTTATTTTTTTCAATATAAATATTTGATCCGCATTATTTGATCCGCTTTTACCATTCAAACATATATTTTGATCCGCTTTTGTTCCGCCTGATCCGCTTTTGTTCCGCCTGATCCGCTTGATCCGCTTGATCCGCTTGATCCGCTTGATCCGCTCCGTCTGATCCGCTTTCTCCATTCGGAGCCTAACTATTCACAGCAGATCTCAATTTTACTTCATAAAAATGAACCACAAGCGGTTCAATAATTGTTTATTATTAAAAAAAGAAACGCTTTCACTTTATATCAAATGAACGTGAATGGCAAATAATTTGCGGTTTGATCCGTCTCATGGGAGAACCACTTTTAATCCGCTCTCCACTCAAGGTGGGATATTGCAACCATGCCATGGACTGGGTTAATTAAAAGTACAAAGAGAGAGAGAAAAGTACGTGTATTGTGTACTTCACTCTCCTCCACACACAACGTAAATTCTTTTTACAGCTCTTGGGTATTGTCAGCTGACAAATTCCTATTTTTTTACGACATTTATACAAACTCATTTAATTTATTTATGTTATATAGTTTCGTTTTTTAAGATTCATTGAAAGAATTAAACTTTTAAAAAAAAAAAATCTCGCCAAATAACGAAACATTTAACAAATTAATCGAACGGAACCAAACAAAGACGTACCCAATTACTATCTTTTTAGATTTTAAAACACTTTTATGGACATAGTCTAAACTAATCAATCATCACAAAAAGATTAATTATAAATAGATGGATAAGAATGAGTAAAATGGTAGCGGCTACTTTCTGTCGAAGCTAAAATTAGGTAGAGAAACGCTAGAGGACAAAAGGTCTCCTAGCGAGAGAACAAGGGACATATTAAAAATCACCAACCTCCTCCGGTACAAGCCGATACTTTTTTTTCTCTTTTTTCTTTTTAAAATGAAAAGTAATTTACTGGATAAGTTTTGGAGGAAGTTTCTCTAAAGGAACGCATTTAAAATTCGGAACATAAAAAGTAATCGCCTTATTTTACTTAAATGTATTCGAAATTTTGAAAAACGGAACGAAACCGTGTCAATGGTTTTGGATATTTATTCGTCATCTTAAAGAGAGCATGGATTCTTTTTCTTTTTTAAAAAAAATCATTTTAAATTTTAATTTTGGATACAGCTGTTAACAGATAGGCGATTTCGAAAAATTATGTAAGAAAATTAAATTAGCTGTACTCTGAAAAAACAAAAAACGAGAAGAAGGAACCAATGAGCAAAGCCAAACCTCAGGGTTGAGACTTGAGTGTGACGTTTATTGCAGTTTTGTAGTTTTTTGGAAATATCAATAACTTTGGTTCGTCACTCCAAGAAGAAAAGGCTCAGGGCTGTCTTCTTCACCAGAGCTGTTGTCCTCACAAGCACCAGCTTTAGCTTTTTAGCTTTCTTGTGTCACCATTAACACAAAAGTTATTAGACATTTGATATATAATCAAAAAGCTAATCGATACATGACACTACCACTTAATTTCCATATATTGTATACTACACTTCATTTAGTTAATCTGCGAATACTTAAGACAGGTAGTATCAATAGTAACAACCTCCTCATCTACAATCATTGCCAATCAACAAAACAAATTGATATTTTATTGTAAAAGTTATCTGCTTTAGAAGCGCATGATCACCTGTAACTTTGTTCAAAGGCATTACAAATACAATAAAAAAAGAAAAAGACATGACTAACCCAGTTAAAATATCAGGAAACTAAGAAGCTTTGTTGATGTGTATCTGTCGTATACAGAATTTATGAACTAAAAAACAGAGCAAGAACCAAACAAAGAGTTGGTATTTGACAGGGGTGGTTGAGGATTACAAGTAAATCCATCCAAAAAAGGCTTATAATTTGTGGGCCTAAATCCTTCAAGACAGTGGCAAATCAAGAATTTCAATTATTGAGAAAAGTCCCCTACTCATTTAGGACAACACCATTCAGAAGCTTTCTTGTTTGTTAGCTCATATTCTTGAGTTCCTGTAGTTCTAACGTCACCAGCATGTTATACCATTACATAACATAACAAATCTTTTATTTTTTTACTTGATCTCAGATAAAACTATCTTTGAAACAGTACCGTAGCCATTTACCAATCAAAGAAGCTAAAGGCACTGCAACTGCAAGCTGTACTACTATCTAACCGCACAAGTTGCATGTGAACAGAGAAGATTTGGTCTCAGTGGCATCTAATATTTAGATAAGCTCAGGTTCTTAGTTGTGATAACATCAAAATCTTATCCGCACTATTGATACCTAAGGGCTAAGGATCCGTATGAAAGGGAAAACGAGCAATCTAAACCGCCCTAGTATAGGCAATAGTCTAAAACTTAAGCTACGAGATTTTCGCCATCTACTGTTCCCATGTCACAGAGCTTAATACTTCCTAACATTTGTTAACATGACCTATATTGTTTCCACCTCACAGGACCGCAACATAGAAAGGTCACTACTAATGTACAATTTTATTCAAGACGTGGTTACCTGTTATGTGGATAAATATGCCGTTGCAAGAACACATCTGCACCAGTTAAGCTGAAGTATGATGATGATAATCTCATGAACACCATTACCTCCCCTACATTTAGAGATGTCAGAGCATCAAAGCAACACAAGAAGGCCACAAATATCAGAGATCCTATATCGAAGTCTCTGATTAAGTCTACATCTTATGGCAGTTGCTCCAGAGATTGTATGAAAATTCTTTATGTATACGTCTCAAACCCATAAGTATGGAAACAATGAGATTGGCGTCACTGCCAACAACTATTGGACAGTGCCAGAAATTACATAAAATTACTTGACACATCCGTCTGTCATATACAAAATCCACAGTAATATTTGGCATTTCATAACAGATTTGCCAGTAAAAGAATAGAAAAGAGATATTGCACAATTGTTTTAGCAAAGTAATGTGGTTGGGTAAGCAGGTTCAGTTACACCTTTGAAAGAAGAGGCCTTATCTTCTCCAGCAGTGTGTCTGCTTCAATAAATCCACCCAAAGGTCCCAAAGACTGGTACTTGATGGCTTTCCATCTGTTTCGATGACAATATTTGATAAAAAAAACTGATTCACAGTTTCAAGCCATGGGAAAGCAAGAGAGATGCAAAGAATTTCCCAAGAAGGATCGACTATGAAGCATAGCTTTACCTGGGCACATAAGGCAATGCAAAACAGTGGAGATGAAGATGATCAACACTGTTGAAAGGTGGCTGGTGAAAACCAAATCTGTGAGGAAGTACAAATCAAGTTAAAGCTACATAAGTTACCACAAGGAGAAGAAAAACATTAAGCAATTACTGAGAATATTTTGTTTCGAGCATCGTTTACAATTTTAAAAATACATCCCATATGGAGGGTTTGAAAAGCCTTACGTACTCCAAATTCATCATTTAGTGTTTGTAACCAAGAAACCTCACCTATGAATGCTTTGAGGTGCATCTTTCTGCAACAGTTCTTGTCCCACACTTAGCATGCGTTTTACTGCACAAATCATAAAACGAACATCCTTGCCGAAACTTTATATAGATGTAAAAGAATAAGGATGTACAAAATGTTTAGCTGACCAACCAAGTGAGTAGTCTTCATCTCTTCTCTGAAGGTCTTTCACAGTTGGAATGTGTTCTTTTGGAATTACCAGGTAGTGCCTACATCAGTGTTTTGTTCATTAATAGTAAATGGCAGCTAATTAAGCAAGAAGATAGCTAAGTAAATGGTAAGAGACCCAATTCACAAGAAACTAATAGCAACACTTGTTCCATGGATTAAAAAGTTCATTACGAATCCATCGGTGAAAGTCAACATTGATTTTTAAGAGAATCTAATGAAAATCAATAGAAGCAAAGCGAGTGAGAACATGCACAAACCTCTGGGCGGCAGGCTTGATGTCTTGAAACGCGATGACCTTCTCATCCTGAAAAAAATCATCGCAGAGAAAGAAGAAAACGTAAGAGAAACTCTTCAATTGAGCTCTGATCTTGATTCTTTCCTCGCGACCCAAACAAGATAGAGTTGGGGAACGATAAGGGAAGAAGAAGGTACGGTGTGAAGTAGACGAGTGGAGGTGGAGGTGGGATTGCGCACGATCTGACAGAAGATGCAAGCCTGATTCGCTCCCGCCATTTCTTCTCGCTAATCCTGACGTTCGGAATTTCAAATCACAGCACAAATTTGAAAAACTCGATTTCGATTTCACAGTTTGGGATGGGAAAGTCGTCCGTCCGGGCAACAACTGAAAATTTGTGAAAGTACTTCCATTTTAACCCCACAAATACTGTGTATTTATGATTTAACCCCTCAATTCCTGTAGGTTCCGATTTAGTATGGTCTTTATTTCGATAGTGAGATTGAAACCATCTTTTGTCCATGTTTCTGGCTACATCTTTTCTACACATTTATAACTTCAATGCAATACTTGTTATAAATAAGTGTTTGATTTTATGGTAGATATAAATATAATTAACATAGTAATAAGAAACAAGAGAAAGAGAATTATTTCTTACTCCCTCTGTCCCAAATTATAAGAGGTTTAAGGTTTTTTTAGTTGTTCCAATTTATAAGAAGTTTTCAAGTTTCTATGCATATTTTATATTAAAATAATAGTTTATAATTATTTAAATTGTGCAGTCTTTTTGTTTATTGGTTGAATCTCCATAAATGAGAAAACATTTATTATTTCTTAATCTTAGTCTTTTTGTTTATTGGTTGAACCTTCATAAATTAGAAAACATTTATTATTTCTTAATCTTTGTGCTTTTAGCCAAAACATCTAATATAATGGAACAGAGGGAGTATAAAGTTTTAAATATTATGGATTGTGTTTACAACGATCGATTTCGATCGTATATATAGAGGTAGAAAAAGTAAATTACTATGATGCATATTGACAAGAGACTCCATACAAAATAATATTTTATGAATGATTTACGCATGTTTATTTTCTTATGCATTTGTTGAGTTTTGTAACTATATTGAATTTTTTAGTTTTTTTACCTCTACTGGATCATTTTGCTTGTACTTTAATTTTTAAAACTATGGTGCTCATTTGCAATAAAAGGAACATTGTGGGGGCCTAAATAGATAAAAATAAAATAAACCAAGCTTGGAAAAATCTCCTCTCACGACGACTCACGGCGACTAAAAAAACTTAGCTCCTCCGTTAATGTCGACTCTGTCTTCTCTTCTTCCCAAAACCTTCGTTCCCTTACTCTTCTTCCGTTGTCACTCTCGCCTAAGCTCTGTCCCTACTCGAAGAACCATGAGCTCTCACTCAAGTCAACGCGCCTTCCAGCTCAGACAAGACCCTCTCACCGGAAACTCGGAGTGGATTGTTATCGAAGACAATGACCAAACCGGAACTTCGACGGACGGCCTCCTCGCGACGACATCATATCTCGATATGCTCAATGATTCTCGCCGCAACAGAGCTTACCGTCTCGCTATCGAGAAAACCATCACTGAACCTTGCCACGTCCTTGACATTGGGTTCTTCTCATTTCCTTCATTCAATTAGCAGTTTAAAGCACTCAGATTTGATCGATTTTGACATGGAGAATGTGGGATTTGTGTGTGTGTTAGTGCTGGAACTGGATTGCTATCGATGATGGCTGTGAGAGCAATGGGAGAAGAAGAAGAAGAGTCCGGTGATTCAAAAGGAATGGTGACAGCGTGTGAGTCGTATCTACCAATGGTGAAGCTTATGAGGAAAGTTATGCATAAAAATGGTATGACGAAGAACATTAACCTTATCAACAAACGATCCGATGAACTCAAAGTTGGGTCAGACATTGCTTCACGAGCTGACGTTCTTGTGAGTATCCGTGATTACAAAGGTCCATACTTTGTAGCGAATTTGATAGGAAATAAACATTAAATGCCTCTGTTTTTCATTAGGTAAGCGAAATATTGGACTCTGAGTTACTTGGTGAAGGTCTAATCCCAAGTTTACAACATGCTCATGACATGTTGCTTGTTGACAATCCAAAAACAGTGCCATACCGAGCTACTACCTATTGCCAGGTTCTTTGCTTGGTCTAATCGAATTTGTGGTTTGTCTTCATTGTTGATCTTGAGCTTGGTTGAATACCTTCTCACATTTGTTTTTTTTTTTCTTTTTCTTTACAATGTCAAGCTTGTTGAAAGCACATTCTTATGTAACATGCACGATCTACGAAATAACGAGGCTAAAACATCCGATGGTGTTCGTCTAGTTCCTCCTGGCTTAGAGAGTCTATTGGGTATCAAGTCACAACAATATAGCATGCATGTCGATGCTATTGAGAAAGAGATCAAACTGGTACTATTATCCCAAATTTTCCCCTACAGTTTTGCAATAAGCTTTAGGTTATATACTCAACTCATATATTCATCCAGTTATCAGAGCCCGTCAAAATATTTGAATTTGACTTTTGGAAGCGGCCAGAAAGTAATGGAGAGCTTGATGTGCACATAGAAGCAATTAACGCGGGTAGTGTTCATGCTATAATCTCATGGTAATACATCCTTTACTGTCTTTCTTCTTTTCATTTTGTTGGGCGTTTGAACTGCATATATCTCCACAATATGGTAGTTAATACTCTACAATGAAGAAATACACTTGTCTTTTTTTTTCCCAGTATGATATGAGGAATCTTTTTTTTTTTTCTTGGCATTCAGGTGGGTGCTGCAGCTGGATAGTGAAGGAACAATCTTCTACTCTACCGCTCCCAGATGGATAGATTCAAATTGTGAGATAGGTGAATTACACCTTCTTGTGGAATCATGTGTTTTATGTCAATTCTCACGCAGTTAATGGTTGAGGAATCCATTTTCCCACCAGACTTGTATAACTTTCAGCTCCATTGGGATCCAAGATGTAGTTGATCATTGATCTAATTTACCAAATTTGGTTTCTTTTCTTCCTAATACAGGTGTTAGGGACTGGTGTGACCACTGGAAACAGTGTGTTTGGTTTACTCCAGGAGCAGGTGTGTCCATATCCAAAGGGGAAAAACTTCATTTGCATGCTGCTCATACTTGTACTAACATCTTGTACAATCTGAAGAAGTCTCAAAGCTTGCCACATGAGATGACACATTCTCTTCTAAGTACTGGAGATCTACACCTCACATTACCACCCGAAAGAATCGCAATATATGGTGACAGTATATATAGGCAATCCATGTTTGAGGCCACAAAAAAAGCTGTAGGTTCTAAGCTTCTATGTCTATCTTATATCTACAATATATTCCTCTGAAAACTGCATAAGGCTG
Source organism: Erysimum cheiranthoides (assembly GCA_011420285.2). Classification (NCBI taxonomy): domain Eukaryota; kingdom Viridiplantae; phylum Streptophyta; class Magnoliopsida; order Brassicales; family Brassicaceae; genus Erysimum; species Erysimum cheiranthoides. The sequence goes on from CM022177.2 coordinate 11,704,862, forward strand.
TGGCAATTCTTTCGCTTGTTGATCCTAATAAGGAACACAATCCATCATAAGAAATTTTTCATATTTATCATATTATTCTTCTCCTATATTCCGCTGCACACTTTAATGGTTCTTCACATATTTTCCAGTTACAGGGAAAATCTTATCCGCAATGTCTCGTCATTGATGATAGTCTTCTCTTACCACTTATGGCTCTACATATATCCAACAAATCACGGGTAATATCATTGTCACCTGGACTGCAAGAGAATGCTGCTAGATACTTGGAAGCCATTGCTGATTCAAATGGCTTTTTAGAAAACCGTTTCGAATATTTCAAGAAAGGGAAGGCTAAGTTGGCCAAAGAGTATCCAAATGAGGTAAACTTTCTCACGCGATGTACATCATATTTGAAATTCATAAAACAGTTTTGGCTTGTTGCTGGACTCTTGAAAAGTTATGTCCCCTTTGTTTAGTTCTTATGCTTAGTCATTCAATTTCTCAAATGATTTTTGGGTTCTATTTTGATTACGTGTCCCTATGTTATATCAACAGATTGATCTGCTGATTGGAGAACCATATTACTACGGACTTGAAAGTGGACTTCCGTGGCAAAATCTCAGATTCTGGTAAATGTTGCTACTGGTTTCGTCGCCTAGCTTTGTCAAAAATGCTAGTTTGTTAACAATAGCCTGATTCTCTCTGGTATGCGTGAAGGAAGGACAGAACTCTACTTGATTCTGTCCTGTCAAAAGATGCAGTGGTAATGCCGTATAAAGGAGTTTTGAGAGGTTGTGCGATGTATCTTCCTGTAAGTACTGTATCGTTTCTTAGCAATTCTAAAACAGAGACACGTTTGCTTGTATATTCATGAATTGGCTTTTGGTGCAGGATCTCTGGAAGAGCCGCTGTTGCCTTGGGAGTGTAGAAGGGTTTGACCATGCTCTGGTGAATACAACCCTAGGGGGGTGTGGTGATCTACCTTCTGGTAAAGACAGTCCTTGTTTGCCCTTCTTTATCTGGCAATGTGGAGAAAGAAAGGTAAACAGAAGTTCGTAGATTTATGTACTGACAAACGTTGGGAAATATAAAGATTGTTCCTTTTCTTGAACAATTTCCAGAAACTTAGCAAGGAATTTACAGTCATGGAGTTTGACTTCTCCAAGCCCATCACAGGTCCATGTTCTGGGGAGGTCCAGGTATGTTAGTTGGAGATTCACAAACTTTACATACATACAGTTTGCAGAGGCATCATTAGTACAGATAACTGTGATGAATGATTTTAAGAAATGCTTTTTCTTTTTCTTTTTTCTGCAAGCAGATCGAGTTTATAAAACCCGGTGTATGCCATGGAATTGCATTGTGGATGGACTGGGTGATGGATAAAGAGAACTCAACGGTGATCTCAACAGGACCGGGTATGAGACTCAAAACCCTCAGCACTGTCCAATACTGATAGCTGTTGGCTGAATGATTTGGATTTAATTTGACAACTAAATAGCGGTTGTTGATGGATTGTTCCTTTCAATGGGTTTTAGCAAAGGATTGCATGATCTATAGGGCGAATAATTTAGCAGTTTTGTTTCAATCCACACCTTATGAGGTTAAAGCAATCGTTTTGATGAAATTCTCTGCGTTCAGATGAAAGGTATTGGAAGCAAGGAGTGAAGCTACTAGCGAAGCCAGTCAAAGTGAGAGTGGAAGGTCCCTCATCCATAGGAATCCAAGCTTCCTTAGATTTATCTTTAAATGGCGAGCTTATCATCACACATACTCTCTCTTGAGTGTTTTTGTCAGACCATTTTCAATTATACGTCTTAATAGGTCTCCAATCGTGTTTAGAGGATGACTTGGGAGCTGAGACCTAAACCTATTTTTTTGGTCGACGAGGAGGCCTACTATTAGAAAGTAGAAATTATAGTAAACTTGTTTTTTGTGTTGTACAAGTTCATCCTCCTTTGTTGATAGTTATGGTTCATTAAGCTCAAAATTAATGCACTTAAATGTTAATAGTTTAATCATAAATTGTAATGAAGAATCTTAACCTAAAAAAGATAGTGAGAATTAAATCAACATTTACCATTAATGTTATTTTGACTGACTTATAAATGTATTGGATAGAAAGAGAAGAATGAGTTGAAAACTTAAAAGTGAAACATGTGACAGAGAAATTCCACCCGGTTTTATTGTGGGCGTGTGAGTAAATTGTGAGAGTCAGTGGGCGTGAATCAATTACAAGTAAGGAGCTATTCTTAATCCAACTCAAGTCCACTTTCTCTTTTATTTACAGATATATCAAAAAATCAAATATAATCAGAGGAGAATGCTCACAAACCATTATGCAAAACAAGAGAGGTCTCTGCAAAACACAAACCTTAAAAACTCAACACAACACACATCTGTGTATTTGTCTCTTCATCAATGTTTTCCTTCTTCTTTTGAAGAAGCCGCCACATAAGAGACAACAACTGTAATGTCATCAAGCTTACCTCCATAGTATCTGAAGCCAGCATCTTGTGCTGCTGTTGAGAATGGAGTTTGTCTGTTTTTGTCCTGTGCTCTTTGGCGAGCCAATGCTGCAATCTTCTGTGCTGTTACCTGAGGGTCTATGTTGGCTCTCACTGCGTGAACCACTATGGCTGTGATCTCGTTGTTGTACAGGTTGTCGAATAATCCATCTGTTCCAGCTATTATCACGTCTCCAGGAGCAACAGGAACCGTGAAAACCTGACCAGAGCTAGGCAAATCGCCGTTTCTTCCACTCTCCAGCTGATAGGTGAAGTTGAAGTCATGCTGTTGAACAGGGGAACGGAAAACGGTATGCCCTTCACGGACTACCATGAACCCGCTGTCGCCCAAGTTGATTGCATGAAGTCCCTGGTTGGTTAAGGCTATGATGCAAGCCGTTGAAGACCCTTGTGACTTTGTGCTAGTATGAGCTTTTTCCAACACTCTGGCTGGATCAATCGAACCTTTGGGCTCTTCTTGGATTGCATTCACTGAGTTAGACATAAGTTCCCGAGAATAGAAACCTGCATCGATACCAAGCTCTGCCCAACCTCCCACACCATCTGCAACACCTAATGCTTGCTCCTCTGCACAGATAAAGTGAGCATCTTCTCCCCCAGTCGCCTCTTTATCAGGATGCGGTAGATAACACGACCCCGAGACAAGCTTCAGAGGCTTAGTACATAGCTTAGCTGCTACAGAATCCGAAGAATCTCTAACCTGTTCCTCAGTGAGAGAGTTATCTAAGGATACATCAGGCGCATTCCCAGCTGATAAGCGATTAGAGAGTGTGCTATGCAAGCCTCTAAATCCCCATCCTCTACTTTGTGGATTCAAGGAGATCCATCTCTTTGCACCTCTATAAGCAAAATACGCATAGATAGTAGACTTTTCCTGGTGATCTTTTCCTCTGAGTCTCATACTGATTCTTCCACGGTTAGGACCGTCTCCACATACCATACCACCAGCAAAACGCAGAGGATCAAAATGACGATCCACAAACAATGATTTAGAACCTAAACTCGCCATTGATTCAGGTGGAACCTTGACACACGCGGCACTCGGGCCCGAAAGCAAAAGATCAATGTGATATCCACAGACCTGAAAGGCTGGACCAGATACTGAAGGAACAGAGAAAGTTCGAGAAACAGCACCAACGACAGAAAGATTCCTCCTTTCGTTAATCAACAGCAAATCAGAGCTCGCAGGTTCTAAAAATCCGTTGGGGTTAGTAAATCTAGAGTGCAATCCCCTATAACCCCCAAACCCTAAATTCCCTAATCCAATCAGAATCTTAACTTGTTTCTGAAGACCTTCTCTCACAGGTAACATCTTAAGTATAATCTCGAAACCCAGTAATATCCAGAGATAGAGAAGCTCATATCTTCCGAAGCATCACTACTCCGTCGATTTAAACGCTTTGATTTATAAGAGTCTCGAATATGGTGAATCTTAGCAAGGAACGATCAAAATACGGATTGATCGAACACAAAACCTCAAAACGCAGAGCTCAATCAATTAAAAATCAAAGACGAATTCGGAACTTACCAAGACCAAATCTTCTCTTTTTACTAGCCTTGGGAGAAGATAATGTGAAAATTAGAAAGATTATTGTCAATAGAAATTGGCTAGAATCCAGAAATTTTTCTGAACGAACAGATCAAATTTCACGGAAGAACCCTAGCCAATCTGATCTTTAAGGCAAAACACACAAAGCTGGTGGTCAAAAGCAACTCGCTTTTTTTTTTTCTTGTTCTAAAAAAAAACAAACCAGTAAAATTAATTAGGTATGTCTCAATTTGTATGAGGTTTTGTGTACGCGTGGGCGTGGTTACAGATTATTAGAAATTTAGAATGTTCCTCTCACATCTTTTTGGATGCAAGTGTCTCTCAGCCGTTGGATCATTAATTTAGCAGTATCTCAGCCGTATATTTTCGATTATAATATGGATGGACTATTGGACTCATCATAAATAACGAGAACGAGTCGTGGAGAAATCATACCGATTAATGGGCCTATTATAAAGCCCATTAGAGTAGCAAGCAATCACCACGAATTTATGAAAAAAGAGAAAAACAACCCGCCTTGACAAAAAAAAAAAGAAAGAGAAAAACAACCCGATGCTAATCAACGAAGCCCATGCGACAAAGTCAAATGAATTCGATCAAGAATTTTCACGTAAATTTGATCATTATATTTAAATATATTTCAATTCATAAAATGTAGAACCGTACGAATTATGTGGCTGAAACATGATTACAAAAGAATTTTCATACGTTGGCGAATAAGTTTAGTTAAAATTAGTGATTTCACGTAAAAATATTACAGAATACTAGAATAGGGTTTAAGGGCTTCTGTACAAATTTCCTTTTAAGAATTTGTTTGTGTTTGTCTTTTGTCTTTGAGTTCAAAACAATGGAGGCATGATTGCACAAAACATTGGGGGTATTATCAACATTGTTCAAACTTCACATGGCATTCTGAAAAAACTAATGGGTGGGTGCATCTGCCTCTCCTCTTTTACGAGGTGCATCCACCTCTCCAAGTCACAATCACATCATATGAGCCGCTCATAATTTTTACTTACTTGTAAATATTTTATGGACTGAAACAAATGTTGGGCCTACTAGCTACTATCATTATGTGATGTTACATAGCCACACACATTAATAACTAACCATGCTATGGATTAGGCCCTAATCCTTCTTCAGTCCAGTTAATCATAGTGACAACACGTAATCTAATTTTATGAGTGTATGGATATTGGTTTATAAATTCCATTCGGTGTGCTACATCCAGGCCCGGCCCATCCATAAAGCAGCTAAAGCAAAATGCTTTAGGCCACAAAACTATATAGAAATCATTGGGCCACATATTTCGAAAGTTACCATTCGTCAGGTTGTTAGTATCTCTTTAAACGAGTGATTGGTCCCGTGTTCGACTCCCTAATAGGCTAATACGACATGTTTATTCTGACGAGTTTTTTTTTTTTTTTTTCACCCCCAGTTGACGCATTGTCTGGTATTGTTTCCCTGCTTTTTTTTCCTTTTGTTTTCCTCTCCTTTCCCTTCCTTTTTATTTTATCTGGTTTAATTTTTTTTTCTTTAAATATTTAAATATTTTTATTCTTAACAATAAAATCTTTAAATATTTAATTTAACTTGACTATTAAGGATTATAATATTTTTAATTTTTTCAAATAAACCGAAATTTTAGAAATTCTACATCAATCATTGCCGTTAGTGGGTAAACTATTTGATACTTCTTCTTCTTAATTCTTAGATTCTTATAATATTATTGTTATTAATTATTTGAATTATTATTTTAAAGTTGATTTTTAGATTGTTTTACATTGTTAAAGTATTCAATAATAAATATTTTTAAAATATTTTAATGATAATGGTTTTAGTTTTATTTTTAAAATATAAAATTATATTATTTATATATGCTTTAGGCCACCAAAATTCAAGGATCGGCCTGGCTACATCATTGATTAATTTTTCTATTTTCTAGTGTCATTCTGTCACTACCGATATAAAATCCGTATAATGTTGTTGGTAAGAAAATCATTAGTATACATATATAATCTTACAAAGATGCATTTGTGTTTAATTTTCTTTGTTAAAGTTTTAATTTCTTGATCAATATAAATTGAAAGACAGTAAAAAAAACTAAATTTGGTCATATAAAAAAAAAAACTAATTGTAGTAAATTTCTCCAAAATTTTCCTTCTGTATTTTACAATATCTATACCATATAAATAGAATTTACATTCTTAAATTCATTAATAAGTTAGTTACAATTTTTTCTCTCAAATTTATTTAATTTCCCATTTCTAAAAATACAGGGGGCAAGATATTTGGGAATACATTCAGAACTTTTTATGAAATAAACAAAACAAAAAGGTACAAAAGAATTTTAAAACGAAACAACTGTATGTGTAAACTGAAAAAAAGACAAAAGATAAGTTAAAAAATACTAACAAATAGAATAAAACCAAGCGGTACAGATTTTGTAGTAAAAGATTTGGAGACATGGTGTAAATTCGCTTTATCTCATGCGAACTTCTTTTTCATTTTTATTGGTTAATCAAAAATAGTACACGGTTTAAGTTCATTAACGAATATAATGAACGAGTTACCAATGGTTACACTTATCCAAATGATTAGTCGGTTTCGATTCAGATTATCCATTGTTAGCGTAACAAATAAGTAGATGTCTCATTTCTCGAGAATAATATAGCTCTTAACTTTACATTTGTATCGAGTATATTTCATTTGCATCTTTTTGTTTTAAATATAGAGATTTTTACAAAAACAAATTGGAACTTATTCGAGAGTATTTTGAAAATTAAATAGACACTTTTAATATATTTTAGAAACACAAAATTCTTTTATTTCTAAAAATTATATATAAAACCTAATAGAAATTTTATAACCCAATGGAATTTTTTTTTGGTTATAATGTGTACTGAAAAAAGACCCAAACGCCTTCACAATTACTTTTTAAACAGTTCTCTAATTATAATTTAAACATATGCATTTTATTATTAATAAATATATATGAAAAAATTAACTAATCTCTAATAATACATATCTTAGTCTAATCTTTTGTTTATCAAACACATGTTAGGAGAGACTAATGTATTTGGATCATTACTATATAAGTAGATTTATTGATGTTTATTTTGTAAAACTGATCTTCATATTTTCTAACTGCGCAACCAATCATGAATGTAATTTTACTTCAATGTGTGATTGATTAAAAAAAGTACAAGTAAAAATGTGAAACCGTCGTACTCGTATTAGATGAATGAATCACGTGGAAATTCTAACAAAAACAATGATGAGGAGATGATTCTTTTTTTTGTTGCGTTCCCTTCTGTGGTTGTGGTTACCAGCTTAGAGAAGCTGCGATAACGTTAACGCCCTCGTCCACTGAAATTGGAATGTGAGAAAAAGAAATTTTTTTTGGAGATCATAACAGTATTGAGTGTAGGACATATTTAAAAAGAAAGACAAAACCAGTCAATAGTAAAAAGGTTTCACAATAAAAAAAAATGTCAATAAAAAGGGTCTTTATGTGACAAGAAAGTAAGAAAATTAAGCCATCACTTCTTCTCTGTCGAGATTCAGCTATAGAGCAACAATGTCTCAATTTCTGAAGCCCTTCCTCTTCCTATACGACACCACTCTTAGTCTCCTCTTCCTTCTGGTATATTATTCATTTATAGCTCTCTCTATATATAAACATTTTAGTAATGGCTGTGACCTTTTAATTAATAGTTATTTTCTCATGCATGAATTAGTTTAATGGTGGGAGTCTTGAGGATGCAGCAGCAGCACAGGAGAGGCTTGAACCAGGCAACAATGCTGCAAAATCTGAATGGATCCAACTCCAATATTTGTGGACCAAAACGAGGAGTGTTGTACTACTTCCCGTTTTCAAGGGTTTGGTGGTTATGTGTTTGGCTCTATCCATTATAGTATTCTTCGAGAGTTTTTACATGAACATTGTGATACTCTTCGTCAAGTTATTTAGACGTAAACCCGAGAAAGTGTACAAATGGGAGGCTATGCAAGAAGATGTTGAGGTTGGACCCGATAACTACCCAATGGTTCTTGTCCAAATACCAATGTACAATGAAAAAGAGGTATAATATATAGATCTACTACCTTTCTTAATTACACTCTCTACAATATATATCTAGACGAACTAAAAACAGATTGATGTATACTCTATTTACTCGTTGTAGGTCTTTCAATTATCTATAGCGGCGATATGTAGTTTGGTCTGGCCATCGAACCGTCTAGTAGTTCAAGTTGTAGATGATTCTACGGATCCGGCCGTAAGGGTAAGTAGCTTGTTAGAATTCGTAATAATACCTTCATTTTTATTGGGATGCATATACATTGTATAGTATGATAAATGTGAAAGAGTAAGCAGGAAGGTGTGGACATAGAGATTGCAAAATGGCAAAGCCAAGGCATAAACATAAGGTGTGAAAGGAGAGATAACAGGAACGGCTACAAAGCCGGAGCTATGAAAGAAGCTCTTACGCATAGCTACGTTAAGCAATGCGACTTCGTGGCCGTCTTCGATGCTGATTTCCAACCCGAGCCCGATTACCTCACCCGCACCGTCCCCTTTCTTGTCCACAACCCTGAGGTTGCCCTCGTTCAAGCCCGATGGATATTTGGTATGTTTACAATCATTTGTATTATGTCAATTGGTTTTGGAATATGAAATCCATGAAATATTTGTTTTTTCAATGATAATGAAAGGAGAATTTCTTGTAGTTAACGCGAACAAATGCTTGATGACGAGGATGCAAGAGATGTCCCTGAACTACCATTTCAAGGTGGAACAAGAATCAGGGTCTACTAGACATGCATTCTTCGGGTTTAATGGTAGAATTAAACCTCCAAGCATATTCTAAATAACAATAATTTTTTAGAAAAAATTAAATGATAAGAATCAGTCAAAGATAAAGGTTTGCGAAACATTACACTACTTATCAATTGATTATATGTATATGAGTTTGAAGTCATCAACCTTTGCATGGTATCTTTAGTCAAAGATGACGATGAACCCTAAGGATTGCCATCTTACGCTAAGGGAGAGCATAGTAGGAACCTAAAATTAAAAAGGAAATGAGATATAATAAAAGAAATCATATAAAGATGAATATTAGTCACTGCACTTATTATTAATGTGATTATGAAATTATGAGTAGGGACCGTAGGTTGAAAACACCTGTGGCGACTCAGATTTTTTTGGACCAAGAAAGATAAGTGATATATTGATAATTATAGGAACCGCGGGTGTATGGAGAATATCGGCTATGGAAGCAGCAGGAGGATGGAAATCAAGGACCACTGTAGAGGACATGGACTTAGCTGTTCGTGTTGGCCTTCACGGCTGGAAATTTGTCTACCTTAACGACCTTACGGTATAACACTTTAGTATATTAGAAAGTTAGTGAGAAATGAGCTGATTTGGGGGTTTGCAGGTGAGAAATGAGCTTCCAAGCAAATTCAAGGCCTACAGATTCCAGCAACATAGGTGGTCCTGTGGCCCGGCTAATCTATTTAGAAAAATGACGATGGAGATCATTTACAATAAGGTCCTTTTTTCTCACTTTGCTTTATTCAGACCCCACGTGTTAATGACTGATGTCCTGGTTTATTTTATTTTGTCTTTAGATGGATTGGGACCCCGATAGTGATAAGCAGGGTGTCTTGTTTGAACTAGTGGACCAATGTTGAGAAACACTTTCCGGTGACTGATTGGTTAAAGTCCCTTTCTTTGTCTCTTGCTGGGACTGGGTTCTGTGATATGTACGAGGTCTTATATGAAAGAGTTGGGTTTGGTCAGTTTCAAAATGGTTCGATTTTACTACGGTTTGCTCGAACCAAAACTTCAAAATAATAACTTCGTTTCTAATCAATGGGTGGGGTTTACTTTGGTTTATTTTTATTTTTTAATGTCTCCCATCATTTATTCATAAACTTAAACACAAATTTGCCGTGGTATAGATTTTTAAAAATTAAGGGAAATTTAAAAAAAAAAAAAAACTTTTTTTTCCTTTTAAAATTTTTGCAGTATTTTGCGTTGAATTAATTCTTTTTATCAGAAATGAAGAAAACTCTTATATTTACGCTATAGAACCTTAGTTAAAAGTTAATTAACAACGATGTTTATTTTGGAACAGAGAGTATCAATATGGAAGAAGTTCTATGTGATCTATAGCTTTTTCTTCGTAAGGAAAGTGGCAGTACACTTCTTGACATTCTTCTTCTACTGTATAATTGTGCCAACAAGTGTCTTCTTCCCTGAAATCTACATCCCATCTTGGTCTACCATTTACATTCCCTCTTTGATCACTATCTTCCACACCATGGCAACTCCAAGGTACCTACTACCCTTTTAATTAATCTAATTACTCATCAAGATTAATCTGTTTTCCAACTTCAAATTATAATGCATGTATATATTTATATCAACTAGATCCTTCTACCTCGTGATCTTTTGGGTCTTGTTCGAGAATGTAATGGCTATGCATCGAACCAAAGGAACTTGCATTGGCCTACTTGAAGGAGGAAGAGTGAACGAATGGGTTGTGACCGAAAAATTAGGAGATGCTTTAAAAAGTAAGCTACTCTCTCGGGTCGTCCAAAGGAAATCTTGTTATGTAAGGTGAGGAAAAAAAAACATATTTTTCCCTTTTTGTTTGGATTATCAGAAAGTTATATACATATTTTTACGTTTTTGTTAGAAGTGATGTTTTCAACAAATACACATAGTTTTTATAAAAAATTGTGTGATTTTGTTGTAGAGTGAATTCAAAGGAAGTGATGGTGGGGGTATACATATTAGGATGTGCACTCTATGGCCTGATCTATGGCCACACATGGTTACATTTCTATCTTTTTCTTCAGGCCACGGCCTTTTTCGTTTCAGGTTTCGGTTTTGTCGGAACCTAAGAACCTTCGCGGCCCATTGTTTAATCATCACATGAATTGTCCATGTTTTATTTATTATTTACTGTGTTATTCATTGTTACACCATTATATTGTACCTCATATCATGTATTCATGTTGTGTAACGAATAAGAATTTTTGTTTGTTTGAGTGTATGTATACGTCACTCTGTAAGTCGATATAATTATTCCACTATTACTCTCTAAACTTATCGGCTGTTAATAATACGTTAAAATATATGGATACGCATTCAGAGTTGCAAGGTAGGAGTTAAACCGACAATCTCGTGTTAAAAGATCAAACTTTTCATATCCCTAACTTTGGTATTATATTTTTAAGTGTCTGTTTTAAGAAAAAAAAGTATTTTCTGCTGTGTTTACTCTTTAGTAAATGGTTTAAGTTCAAATGAATTCTAAAAATTGATCCGGTGGTCAGGGTGTTTCACATTGTCCGCCTCCAAGTCTTGCCGGATTCTCAGATCCTCGTATACCTTTTTATATCAAGTGATTGTGTTAATGAGGTAGTGACTAGTGTGTAATTGAGTATGCTCCACGACCATTCGTTTTCTAATTAATTTTGGTTGATTTCGTTTAATTAATTTTTTTTTTTTTTTTTTTTTCGTCGAAAGGCTATTCTATTACTCAAGCTTGAGGTGGTGTGGCAAGGCACACCGGGATAGAACAACCCATAAAGTTTACAAATCTAGATTGAGATCTAGCCAAACGAGCCAAATAATCAACAGAGGAATTGAATACACGGAGAACATGAATAAGCGAAAAGGCCGGAAAGCATCTTCTAAGGCGGTTGAACTCCTTCAGCTCCGTGGAGAAGCTGGGCCAATCTTCTGGTTTTTTAATCATCGTGAGAATTTCTTGGCAATCTGTCGGGACAGATTGCCAAGATTTCGTTTAATTAATTACATTCTACGTTTAGCTAATTTTACGAGACTTTCTGGCAAAAGATGCATATTGTTTTGGGATACTACCTCCTCTAGTGGAGTTTAAGGTATAAGGTGCAATGTACTGACCAACAAGGAAAAAAAAGGATATGATAAATTGAGGAAAAATTGAATATATTAGAGAAAGTGTATCAACCGTCCATTAAATTTTAAATGTTGGGTGTCCAAGAAGTCAACAACTAGTAGTCACTAATTTTATTAAAAAAAAAAAAAACACACACACACACACACACCTAGTAGTCACTAATTTGTTTCGAGCATAATAAAAGCAACCAAAATCCCCCAGTTTTGGTTAAACCTTTGGAAATTATTTTTTTCTTAAAATGGATAATTAAAACTCGGAAAAAGAAAGGAAAAAAATTTAAAATTTAAAGTTTCCTATTGGCCACTCACACAACTATACCTTTAAGCCTTCCCCGTCTCCCAGAAACCTCTCTCTTTCATGATGATTCCATTACAAGTGTCCGTATATAAGTGAATACATCTAGATATGTGTACGTATACCTCTCAAAACGAAACCCCAAAACCTGAAAATTAAAATTCCCACAAAACCCTGTTCTGAAATTCATAGTTTTCCTTTTTTTCTTCTTGACTTGTATATAGAGAAGAAATTAAGCATGGATTTGCAGAGAACTGTGGTGTTCTTGTGTTGGGTTCTGTCTCTTTTGATCATCGAAACGACAGCGTATCGCGATAAACAGCTGTTCCAGCCGCTTCAAACGGAAATCGCAAACGCGATGACCGCGGTGATGAAGCGAGGGTTACAGACGCAGCGGCCGGGGCACAAGAACGCGTATGCGACGATGATGTACATGGGAACACCAAGAGACTACGAGTTCTACGTTGCGACACGTGTCTTGATCAGATCGCTCAAAGGCCTCCACGTGGAAGCTGATATCGTCGTTATCGCCTCCCTCGACGTTCCTCTCAACTGGATTCACGTTCTGTAAGTGTGTCTCCTCATCTTGTTTTTTTCATCGACGAAACGAACCGTTTTAATTGGTTGGAAAAAGAAAGATATATCTTTTCTTTTGTTGAAACTTGAAAGTCTTTTTTTTCTTATTTGAATCAAGCAAAAATTGTGTGTTATAATTTTTCCAACCTCATAAGAATTATACAAATTTCATAATTTTGTTTTTATTTTTTTATTTTTATTTTGTCGAACTATTTTTGTTTTTATTTAAAACAAAAAAATATAGAAGAGAACATGGAAGAGCAGTAATGCGGGAAACAGCATGAAAACAATTTTTAAATTTTCAAAATTTTGAGATTATTAATTATTATATTTAAGATTAGAAGCAACAGGGACAGCAGAATAGTAATTAAGAATATGCTCAGGGAGCGTTGGCTCTTTAGTAAGAAAAATAAAATCTTATAAAATTGAAAATGTCCAGAACAAGACAGTCTTTAGTCGCAGACGTGTTTCGACGACCTTTTCGCTTTCTTGTGTTTTTTACCTTTAGTGTTGATAGGAAATATCTCAGCCATAAATAAAATCGTAATATGACTTTCTTTCAAACATAGAAGCTTACTTTTGAAATGATATTTTTCTTTCTTTGTCAGTGTTGTTATTTCTGGATTGTATTCATATCTCCTTCAAAACTTACATGCGTTAGGTGGAACTTTGGTGTTTTTCTTTTGTTAGTGGAAAGTGAGTATTTCAAGAGATTAGATGTGTAAACCAATAATTAAATGTTAGTATGTTGCTTGTTTGATTTTATATTTAAGAGATAAGAACAGATAATATTGTTTAAAAGAGTAAATTACCTTTTACAACTTTTTTTGGTTGGTCTCCCTTTCCTGGAATTGGAAAGAAAATTAAAATATTCAGAATCAAAAGTTTTTTTTTTGGGCAAACAATATCAAAGTTATACATAATACAATAATTATTTCTTTATTTGGTAAATATGATTAATATAATTCACTAATGGGGTATGTAGGGAAGAAGAGGACGGAGCTAAAGTAGTGAGAGTAGAGAATCTTGAGAATCCATACAAGAGACAAACCAACTTCGACAATAGATTCAAGCTTAGTCTAAACAAGCTCTACGCTTGGTCTCTCTCTGATTATGACCGTGTCGTCATGCTTGACGTCGACAATCTCTTCCTCAAGAACACCGACGAGCTCTTCCAATGCGGCCAATTCTGTGCTGTCTTCATCAACCCTTGCATCTTCCACACTGGCCTCTTCGTGTTGCAGCCATCAATGGAGGTCTTTAGAGACATGATTCATGAGCTTGAAGTAAAGAGAGATAATCCTGATGGAGCTGATCAAGGCTTTCTTGTCAGCTACTTCTCTGATTTACTCAATCAGCCTCTCTTTCGTCCTCCCACTGATAACCACACCACCGCGCTTACCGGACATTTTAGGCTTCCTTTGGGATATCAAATGGACGCATCTTATTACTGTGAGTGATCACTAGTACTCTCTCCATTTCGATAACCCCAAAAATTGAAAACATTTTGCTAATCTTTCTATGTGTTTCACTGTCTTTATTAGACCTTAAACTCAGATGGAACGTACCGTGTGGACCAAACAGTGTGATCACGTTTCCAGGAGCAGTTTGGTTGAAGCCATGGTACTGGTGGTCATGGCCAGTTCTTCCTTTAGGCCTCTCATGGCACCACCAACGCCGCTACACCATAAGGTACGTTTGTAGGAATATACATATAGAATTAGTTTGCACCACCAACGTTTGTAGGAATATATATATAGAATTAGTTTGTGTCCCGTATAAAAATTATATTTTTGGTCGGGACTAACCATCCTCTGTCATTGCAGTTATCCCGCAGAGATGACTTGGGTCATAATCCAAGCAGTGTTATACCTAGGAATCATACTAGTCACGCGTCTAGCGCGTCCCAGCATGACCAAGCTATGTTACCGACGTTCTGATAAGAATCTAAGCATAATCCAGACAACTTTCAAGTTGGTTGCATTCCTCTTGATCCTCTCAGCCTACATTATACCATTCTTCATTATCCCACACACGATCCACCCGCTCATTGGTTGGTCACTCTACTTAACCGGCTCCTTTGCTCTCTCTACCGTACCCATCAACGCCTTCTTGCTTCCAATGCTCCCTGTCTTAACACCGTGGCTTGGCATTTTCGGGACGCTCCTCGTGATGGCTTTTCCCTCTTATCCTGATGGCATCGTCAGAGCATTGTCGGTCTTCGGGTATGCTTTTTGCTGTGCACCGTTTGTGTGGGTCTCCTTTGTGAAGATCACATCACATCTTCAGGTTTTGATTGACAAAGAGGTTTTGTTTCCGCGGTTGGGTGAATCCGGAATTAGTCCTGGTCTCAGCAAATTGTATTGATCATCTTGATGAATTGCTACTGTACATAAAAGTTAGAGAGGATTAACAAAGATAACGTTTTAACTTTATTTTCTTTGATTTTACCCTATCAAAGATAATCTCTCACATTTTCTAGCTTTTTTTGTTCACTGAGATTCAAAAGAAATGCATAAATGGGACTATTGAGTTTACTGTGACTTGTGAGCATATCAAAATGGGCCAGATCTAATGAGACCCATAAAGACCCACTAAGCATCGTCTTCAAATTTAGAGCCTATTCAGATTCTCCCAAATGCAACTCACTCGTTTTACAGTGGGCCCTAATGAGTTCATATGATATTTTTGTCGAAACATATAATGTGTTATGATTTCGAGTTATTTTTTCAATTATTATTCCGTGCGAATATGAAAAAAATTATCATTATCAAAAGAGAGATATATATGAAAAAAATCATCAGCAAATTTATAGTGAACATGTTACTTAATAATACTTATATAATATAGTAGCGCAAAAATGGAAAATAAAACAAGAAGGAAATCAGGTTCTCTTCATATTTTGTATGGTCGGCCCACTGGGCTCACGTATTTTTCGACGGAAGCTTAAAGCGAAAAAGGTAAGCCACATGTCCCACATTTATGTGATATGACCAACGGTTTCATTTACTAAAATACCCTTCGTCTCATTTGTTTTCTCCCCATTGTTGAAGACGACATAATGAATATTTTTCCCTCTATTTTCTCTTAAGAAAATTACTCAAGTAAACTGAATATCTAAAATATATATATATATATATATATATATATAAAAGACTCTTCGTTTAATTCTGGTGTCGATCTGTCAGTGAATAATTGTTTATTTAACTCTCAGACTCAGGCAAAGGTAAACATGCAGAAACGTGATTTTTAAAGATGGATTAGGGATATTTCTGTAATAAATAAGGATGTTACTTAATGATGCCCATAAAAAAAGGTGTGTTGTGTTTTTTTTTTTTTTTTTTATTGTCAAGAAGGGAACATCAATGGTTACTAGACAGAGTTATACTACTGTATGACTTATACAGACTTATAGATGCAGCTGGCGACACAAACTACACCACAAACAAAGTAGGAATTAAAGAACCAAACAAGTAATTATCCTTTCTTTTTTTTTGTCAACATGTAATTGTCTTTTTGTTGTTTTAAGAAAAAGTAGTAATGCATAAGGTTGATATCGACCGATATTTCAGAAATTTATGATATACGATCTCCGATTCAGATAATTACTGGTGGCTAGTTTGTCACAGGTTCAATACATGTACAAGAAGAGAATTATACTGCTATTGATTTTATTTTGTACTATTTTAGGTAAAATATCTAAGTATTTTTTGGGTTTAGATATTTCACTTATCGAGATAGTTTGGAATATTCATGTCCGATCATATTTTGGATGGTTTTGAGTATCACCAGTGGTGGATACTAGTTGTTATACGTAGCAAGAATAATATTTACATTATTTAAAATAGCACACACTTGTGTCATAAAAAATGTAGTTGAAATTAAATAGTTCCATTTAAAACACATTAATAAAATCAAAGATCCAAGATCCAAAGATCATGCAAAAGAATCATCTCAAGAATTCCAAAATATCAAAACGACATAACAAAGATCCATAATCATCCATGACCCCCTAAAAATTCAAGAAAGCTTCACAAATTGTTAAGGAAACTAGAAACAAAGCTTCTTTCTTGGTTTTTTCGTTTTCTTGTCTTACATCAAAAGTTGATTGTTTGATTAATATCATCCAAAGATTCCAAACCAATAAACGGGTTTTTCTAATAAAGAATAATAATCTTGAAGACAAACCAAATCAAACAAGATGCTTTGATTTTTGATGTTATCTCATCTCTTGAAACGTCAACTGTTTCATATAACAGTGACAGCCTCGGCTTCTTGCGGCGGAGGAAGATTCAGATCTATCATACAACGGCGGAGCTCCGGGCAATGTCTTTTTTCCGGCTTCGTCTCTTCTACTACTTCCGCTGCAAAAACCGGTTTTTTCAGCTTAATCTCAAGCTCTCTGGAATCTCTCGAGAGCATCATCAAACACATAGCTAAATCTTGTTCAGGAGAACCATCAGAGACAGAACTCGCTGGTTCTGGTGACTCGTGACTCGTCTTCTGCTTCTTTCCCGTCTCAAACACTCTCTTACTCTTTTTCTTCTTCTTCTTCTTTGAAACCTCTGCTCTGACCCGTTTCTTAACCGGGTCTCCGGATTCGGGTTCGGTCTCTGTTTCACTGTTGTAGACGTTGGATGATTCAGGATCCGGGTTAAAGACCCGGAAACTCTTCCTCGGGTTCTCTCGCAACCCGTAGGCCAAAGATTTACCATCGGAGGAAGAAGAAGAGGAATAGACCGAGTCACCGAGTTTCTTCCGAGTCTGTGGTTGAGATGAGACCAAGTGAGACTTCATGTGACCACCAAGTGCTCTGCCATTACAGAAACTCTTGGAACAGAGCTTGCATTTGTGTTTGTTCTGCATTTTGCCAAAGAACAAGAACAGAACAAAAAGCAAAAAAGAAACCTATGAACACTTTAATAAGTTTCTTTTGGCCAAATCTCTCTCTCTCTCTCTCTCTCTGTACCAATTTGATTAAGAGAGACTGTTGTAGTAGAGAAGAATGAGAGAGAGAGAGAGAGAATGAGAGAAGTTAATAAGAGTAGGTAACAAGCATTCCTCTCTTTTTCACAAACCCCCAAAATTAACAATTATGACTTTTTGGTCCATACGATAACTACTACTAATGATACGTAAAGATAAGTATTTTTGTTTAATTTTAGTAAAAAAATGAAGAGATAACTATACTATTTTTAATTCGGCTGACAACGATAACCACCGAGGAAAGAATCTCGACTTAATCCAGAAAGATAGGAATTTATCGTTACTGAAATTATATGTTCTTGAAAAAGAAAAAAAGAAAAAAAGTTGAAAATTACTAGTATTTGTTAATTACAAAGGTGAAATAGTTTAAAAGATAGAAAAAGGAGACTAACAAAGCACAAAACAGAAAGCTGTTGTTTTGCTTCTTTAGTTGACTAGCGACTTCTTAAAGTATAAAATAGTTTCTAAAGCATATAACGAAGTATGTGTGAATTATGTTAGTTGGGTTGGTAGAAGGAAGTGTAATTGCGGAATTGGTTGAAGTGTCGAGGTTGAAATGATATAAACGCTAGTATTAGTTGCATTGATTTAATTGGGCTGAGGTTTAAATGCTGAAATGTCATTTTAACGGTTTAAACGCTTAAATAACTCGATAGTAATGAGTTTTAATAGTTAGACTTGTTAGAACAATAAAAACCAAACAACAGTCTTATCATCACATGTATAATTGTAAAGAGACTGGTACCCTCTATGGTTTCATCATACGATGGTTGATCCATAGGTGAATGACTACACAATGATGATTGGAAAGGTCCAAGTCTGTTAAACCAGTCCACCTAAGGTTTTTATTAGGGGCGTCCAATCTCATTTCGAATTTTTCAGTTTTTGGATTCTTTGCCTTTTGAAGTAGAAAACCTGAACAAATTTGATTCTCTTCCGGTTTAATTTTTTTCTTTTCATCTTATAAATCAAAGGATTGAAGCATGGTAAATTCTGATGTAGACGTTTCTATTCACTAGACCACCCTAAATTTAACTTTCTGGTTTGATTATTCAGTTTTTTTTTTTTTTTTTGAAACGTTTAATTCAAAACAGTAGAGTGTTTTAATTGATATTGTATATTTTGTTTGTATTATAAAAATGTGAAACCCAATGAAACTTTGCTTTCTGATCCTTTTTTAGATTAGTTTATTCGACATGTGTCCATTCAATTCATGTTTCTTTAGCTGAATTGAGAACTCTTGGCTGTCATTCGTTTGTTTGCAACATAGAGTATTGTACTCATTGCTCTTATTTCAAATGAAAGAAAAGACCAAAAAACGAAAAAAAGTAATTGGTTGTGAGTATGATTAGTGTCTTAATATTTTGAATTTTCGAACCGGGATATTGAATTTTGATTATAAGTGCAGTTTCAACAAACTTGACACATCATATAAAAAAAAAAACAACTTGACAAATTCATACTGAAATCTCTATAATTATTTTCACTTTTCAAGTAAGGACTATTAAATGAGTACCATTGGTTCGATGATAGTTCGGATGGTTTCTTGTTTTATTTAGTTCTATAAACCCACATTTTTATCTAGTTCAAGTGGGCATATTTTCGCGATTGATCGCGCTATCTTTAGGGTCTTCAGATTCTTTTCTCTATCATCTGTACTATTTATCTTTAATTCTTTATTGTTGTTTTTAGGGTAATGTGTTCAGTTACGAAAAACATAACCTGTGTATCTTTTTTTTTTTTCCATGTAAGTTTGTTGGCCTCTGATTGGCTCTCTCTGGAGGAGAGTGTTATGCCAATAACTTAATGAAATGGAGTTTTTGTTGTCGAAAAAAAAAACCCCACATTTTTATTTGGTTAATTATTTTATAAAATTAGTCATATGAGAATTTTAGTGACCAAAAAGATGTCATATCAAGTAAATTGAATTGGGAGTTTATTTGGTGTTGACAGTTGATCTGGTGTATAAGTTGGTAAAAAAAAAAAAAAAAAATTTAAAGTCACAAGTTCAATTACCAATAATACAGATGATATTAATAAATCTTATATGTTCTCGGATTCGAACAAATTACGGATACAAAGTTCAAAAGTTTTTGGTTAAGGAAAAAAGTTGATTTGTACCTGTAAGCAACTAGAAGATAATTCTTTGTCGTATTGACTATAATAACAGTTCTTTTTTTTGTTCCATTATTACCATACAAAACATTTGCAAATACTAGTAAATATGGCTATTAAAAAACTAATACCTTTTTAACAGAGAAAAACATCATGTACTATTAAAACTCTAGCATAGTCATACAATACATATATGCATACACAGATATAGCAGTAGTCGAGAATGCATTAAAGTAATAATGGTCTTATTGAAAAGGTGACAAAGAATACATATATTTAACATTACCAAGAATAAAAATTAGGCAAGGATTATGAATTTGAGTTGTTGGAACTTTAATAGTACATAGTTGAGTAAAGAAGAGGCTTACACAATGGAATCTACTAGTGTTAACAACTTTTAGCTTTGCTTCAATCTCAATTTTCACTTATATTTATTACTCTTCAGACAAAAACAAAACAAAAAACTCTGTTCAGTGTGTAATACTTAGAAAAATTGTTAACCAATAATTAAATATAAAGATGATAAGAAAAACCAATGGAAAAACAAAACATCCCTCACTTTATTCATAAACAGTACAGCATGATCCAAGAAAAATGTTTAAACAATACCTTTATATACTACTCCCCTTTAATCAAAATGAAAAATGTCACGTTTCTAGAAAATTCAATGCAACTTTTTAATAGCATATTCAACAATTTTATTTAAATATTTACAATAGTATTCTATGGTAAACTGTAGATCTAAAGAAAGTTATGCAAACAATAGTCATATAATACATAATAGAAGCGTCCCCTTCTAAATGTATCTTGCAAGATATTTTAGCTCACTAGATAGCCTCTTATTGATAGTCTTTTTGTTTGACACCATTCTGAAGGTGCAATATCCCTCCGTCTATAACGTAAAAGCAACCAAGCGTTTGAAAATACATAAAAAATGTATTAAATACATCGTAAAATGTACTTTGCATGCGTCTGAAATCGAGTGGAAAATATCATTGTTCTGAGTTGTTGAACCTTAAAAGATACATCTACCTCTATAATTAACGTGTACTAGTTTCTTTAGTTGCGTTAGAACTATAATCGTTATGCGTTTTCCAAACGAGATTGCTCAAAGATGGATATATCCGATCCATAGAAAATCCGATAACCCGAAATTCACCTGAAAAAAAAAAGATATAAATAATCTTGTGAGATAAATCGGCTTAAATTTTTCTTCTTTCTTTTAACATTTTCACATTAACGACTAAATACACCATTTAGGCCCTTTCCTTTTGTTTCCTTCGACCCGTATAAGATCTTCTGAAAATGCAACTATTTTGGTATCACACACTAGGCCTACGACACACGAACATATACACTACCAAATACGGTAATACATGTATATAGAGTTCTACTTTCTTATAAAAAAAGAAAGTTCTATTTCTGTAAAGTAAAATTGATCCTACCTTCTTCTTCTTTTTTTTTTTCCTTAAATTGATCTTCTTTAAAGCTAAACTAAATTCACAAGAACATTAAGAAAAAAGACTTTAAACTAAAGTAAGAGAGGCTTCTGAAGATCAAACTCTGTTCTAAGCACACTTTCTTCATCATCTTCTTTTTCTTCATCTCCTTCTCCACAATCCTCTTTCCCTTTAGCCCACATCACAAAGTAGAGTCCTCCAAACATCAACGCCATTCCCGCAAAGCTAATTTGACACCCAAAAAAAAAAAAACAAGAAAGAAGATAATTGATTTCTCTCTGTCCAAAAGATCCTACTTTGAAAGAGAAAAGCTGCAAAAAAAAATTTTACCTTCCGAGGTTGAAACTATCTTCCATGGTGAAAGCAGAGACAACAACACAAACCACAGTTGCAATTGGACTAAAGAGAGACACAATCACTGGTCCTTTCCTCTTAATCACCCATGCATTGAAAGTAAACCCTCCTCCAGTCACCAAACCTCCCTAGAAAAGTAATTCTTATTATAACATTTTCAACACATTTAAATGTTGCACGACACATACAATTCATGAGATATGTACCAGCATTGCGTATCCCACAAGGTGGCCGAGACCGATGACTGATGCACTTCCCATTTCCATACTCCCTTTAAGAACATACTGCAAAGCTACCGACGTGAACCCACCGATCAAAGATATTATCGATAACATTGAAATAGGCGCGGGAAACTCGGCTAGTATGGATGCCTATCGATGCGATTTCACAAGCGATGAACTGGATTAGCATAAGGACCGGATATATGATAGCTCAAGAGCTAAAGAAAGGGCATAAGGTGAAACCTGAAGGACAACACTAGAGGACAAGCCGCAGATGGCGAGGAGGAGATAGATGCAACCTAAGATCTTGTCCTTGTCCACAACGACTTCGTCAGGGACAATAGGCATAGTCGTGACCGAGCTCGAAGTGGCAGTAGTACTGTGCATTAAGCTCATAATGCAAGCTCCCATCACACACAAGACCGTCCCTCCCATCTTAACTCTACTGTACATACAACTTAGCTTCACTTTCTCCATCCTTAACAATACCAATTATTCAAAACCAATAAATTAAAGCTTTAATCTTTAGACACTTTAACAGATTAAATAATAAACAGAAAGGTAAAGGATTTACCCAGCAGCCCAAGCAATGACGAATATGAAAGCAGGACAGAGATTAGGCATAGCTGTAGCCATTGATGCAGAGGTGTGTTTCATTCCTTCTAAGTATAACCACTGGAACAGAGACACTCTGTTTCAAACACAACTTCTCTCTTAATTAGTCATTTCTTATGATTTTATTTCTTCACCTTTTCTTTCAGAAGAAGAAAGTAAGCATCTAACAGATGATAATAACAAAAATAATAATAATAAAAATAAGTAAGCATCTAACAGTCAAAACATGCAGAAATAAAAAAATGATATTTTACCCAGCAAGAGCAACAACAACTAGTTTTGTCTTCAACTTGAAACTTAGACTTCTGGGCCAAAGTTTCCTACAATATACCCACCACCAAAATAATAAAACCATCAACAAAAATCCAAAACTTTCAAAAATAATAATATAGAAATAAAGTTAGAAACTTTTTTTTTTTGGGAACTTTGCTTACCTCTCAAGGAGAAAAGCGAAAGGAGTGATGAGAAGAAATGATGCAAAGGTGCAGAAGATAGCGATAAGAAGCGGGTCGATTCCAAGAGACAATAAGTGACTCAGTACCTCCGAGTTTCCGGCGTAAATCACCTGAGCTCCGGCTAATCCTCCGATGATTCCTACTTCTGCTAACGTCTCTCTCTTCATCATTTTTCAACACAAAAACACGAAGAAAACAAAAAGAATAACAACGGCTAAATCAGTTAAAACCCATTTGGCAACCAAACACGAGCTTTCGATTTTGTGGGGAACTTAAAAAAAAGTAGAGAGACAGTTTTAAGTTTTTGGTTTTTTTTTTGTTGTTGTTAAATGAAATAGAAGAGACGCTTTGTTTGTGGTAATGCGTATGCTTGAAGTTGAAACTTTCTCTCTATCTTTCACTTCTTGCTTTTAAAGACATGTGTCCATGCATTGAATTGGTTTTGTGGAGTGTCTCGCCATTCTAGCTTTTTTGGGGAAGCGTAGATTTTTAATTTATTTTAAGACTAAACGGTACTCCCTCTGTTCCTAAAAAAATGATGTTCTAAATTTTTCACACATATTAAGACATAATAAAATTTTAATTATTAATTAGTTTAAAATTGTTTTATGAGTGGAAGGAGAAAATTTAGATCATTACTTACCATACACATGGAAAAAAGCATAAAGTAAAAATATTATTTTAGTTTTTTAATCTAGAAAATCAATCTTTTAGGAACAAAATTAAAACTCAAAACATCTATTTATTAGGAACAGAGGGAGTACTAGTAATTTTTATAACATAGAGTCCTCAATTTTTGGTGTAATGGATTTAATATTTTCGTTTGATGTGTAAAATAAGACAAAAAAGAATTTGAGAGCGGTTAGCTTAATTTGTTAAGAAATATATATTCTGGTGAGTTTGAATATGACTTTTGTGTTTTGGAAAATAAAATTATGTTATGTGTTTCAATTTCATCCCTTATGATCAAAAGTTGATCAAGAGTATCTGTGGCCAAAAAATTCAAATGTAGTTAGCCAAATTGATTGAGGCTAATTATTTAGGTTTTTTTTTTTTTTTGATAAACCCCTGATCAATATTTTTTTTTGATAAACTCTAATTATTTAGGTTTGCTCCAAATTAACACGATTTTAATTTGGGAAGATGAATGGTAGAGCCGTATACAGTATATACAATGAAATTTGAAATATGTAACCTATAGTTACGAACTTACGATTGATAAAAATTGTGTAATTAAAGACAGTAGTATTTTTTAGTTTGTCAGTATAATAGTGGAAATGATCATAAATCGCCATCACACAAATTTATGTAATAAAGTGAAGATAAAAACTTGCCGAATATGAAAAGAAAGATGAACCAAAAAGAAAGGAGAAAGGAGAGAAAGTAAAAAAGACAGATGCAATAAACTCCGTCAGATACGGGGACCTCGTGAGACTAGCATAAATATTTATGTTGTGTTGTCTGTTTGTATTCTTATTTTTGGATAAACAATACGACAGCGTACCTTCTACTCCTCTATTCGTTTTAACGTCAACATCTGTTCACTTTTTAGTCTTTTTTTTTTCCTTGGCATGCAAATCTCTTTCATTTTTTTGTCTCAAAATGTATGTACCTATTTTTTCTTGTTATTGCTAATGACAAAACACACAAAAACCAATCTCTAATTTAATTATTAAAACTAAACACCAAATTTCCATGCTCAAACTGAACTATTTTAATAAGAAAAATTTAAATATAAGTCTATAACGAATTCGTTATATAATACTTAAATGATATGCATATTAAATATTTGTAGAAGAGAGGTGTTGTGTGGAGTGTAATAATATGGTGGTGAAACGTAAGAGGAGAATAAAAGAGGAGTGTAAGAAAGAAAAGAGGAAAAGCGGGGACACTTACACGTCACCAACCCTTACTCTCTTTTCCAATGACTTGTGAAACGTGTAATCTTCTCTCTTTTGTCCCCCTTCTTTTCTTCCCAACAATATAAAAATGCAATCATCAATCTTAAATTATAATAGCATTACTGTTAATAATGTAATACGTTAAAAAAGCTTAGAACAATTTCATGCTCAAACTATTGTACCTTGTAGACTTTAGTTTAGTTTTATTGATCCTAATTAGTATCAAAACCACTAACATTGTGATAAAAGGCATCTTGAATATGCAGAAATTCCTCCTAAATCGGTTGAAAAGAATGAGCTGTTCCACGTACGGACAGACAAGGGTTACAATCTCAAGTTCTGAACATACATACTCTGACTCTCACATGCCCACGCGTCTACAAGACTACAACCGTCGCCAACTCACGTGACCTTTTGACTCCTTATAAGATACTGTATTCATTGTTAAGCTTCATGAAAAGATTATAAAAATCATAGGAATAAAAAACAAAATTTTGAACATCTTTAACCTGTTTTGTTCTAAATTCTGATATTACAACAATAATTAAATTGTTTAAACCCTTCGCTAAGAATGTCTTTTTTTTTTCTCTCCTGGGTTTCTTCGATATCTTCTCAAAAAAGCATTCTCTTTTTACCTACGTTTATATCTGCACGACAAAAAAAGAAGAAAATACCGAATTAAACCAGCAAACTACAATATATGGTTATTTACCTTAAATTTCGTGATTATGATTTCTAAAGAATCAGTGATTAAGTTTTAAGTTTTCTTACCGAGCTTTGCTCTTGAACGAGTTCTTCGACTTCGTCCGATGTTTTGCTGCAGCTGCGGCACCGGCACCACCTCTGCCCTGTTTCTTCTCGCTCATATCACTCTTGAACAGATCTTTCATCTCTTCATCTCGAGGCTGGTTTCTTGGTTTACTCCGGTTTTGTTTCTTGTTTGGCGTTGGTCTATCCATCTTACCGGAATCAATTGCTCTCTGTTTTGCTTTCACGGCTTTTGCTCGACGGTAACCAAGATCCTTTAGCGTCAATCCCTTCTTCTCTGTGTCTTGCTTCTTCTTGTCTTTCCCCTGAAGACATAACACATTTAAAATCAATACAATGTTTCATCATCTCGGCGAGAGAGTGCGATGTGTCTCCTGGAATACTTACTCTTGACCTTCCTTGCTTTTTGTCTCCTTCTTCTTCGTCTTCTTCTTCTTCTCCTTCCTCATCCTCTAACATCTCTCTGGCAGCTTCTAGCTTTCTACGTTTTTTCCTCGGAAGATTCTTCTGTACTTGCATAATCAAGAGGATTGTAAGTTCTCTAGTAAGAAGATAATGAGAATCTACACTAAAACAAGAACACGATTATACAATTGAAATGTGAATAGCTTCTTGATAAACGGACCTCGCGTTCGCGTTTTCTCTTCTCCTTCATCTTGAGGTCCTCTGCTATATCAGCACTAACTAGTTCGCTACCAGAGGGGTTCCCTGCAGAATCCTGTCCAGAGAAAGTATTTAGAATGATTCAGACAAGTGTGTCCTCTCTCTACTACACAACAAACAAAATGAACACCTTTTCAGCCTGTGCCACGAGCTTCTTCTCCTTCTCTGTCATGAACCAAGTCCTTTTTGGGCGTGCATATATTTCATCTCTGTGCTCAAGCATGTTCTCCGCCTGCAGAAAGAAACCCATAATCACGAATCTTGAAATTATGCCAATGACAATTGAAGAAAGTCAAGAACCAAAGCTGCCTACCTTTGCAAATTCCATTTCAGCTTTCCTTAGAGCTCGCTCATCCCTGAAATTGATGAAAACACCTCAAAACTTAAGTATACAGATCAATCAATTCTCCTGGGATAGCGTAATTCTTTGATGGGTGTGAATGAAACCTCTCTGCTGAAATAACAGCGGAATATTGATCTTCCATTTCATCGATTATCTGAGACCACTTGATGATTGACTGCTCTGGGATGACTCGGCTCTTCAACTTTGAACCCACCTTCTTTGCCTTGTAACCAAAGAAACAAGTTCGATTCAAATGTCCAAACTGGAGCGATAATGCAATGGGCAAAAGCAAGATCCATTTATGTCTGAAAATTCGCTTACAATGACTTTCAAAAGGGATCGGTCACCATCGGTCACAAACGTTACAGCATAACCTTGCCTTCCAGCCCTAGCTGTTCTACCAACTCTATGAACATAACTGTGAAAACAAAGGAAATAATATTCTCATCACATCAGTTAAAGAGGCTTTTTAATTCAATTACAGGAAATATCTCGGATTTACCTATCTATTTCCCGAGGACATGCATAATTTATAACTGTCTGGACACCAATGATGTCAAGTCCCTGGAATAATTAAACCAGGGAGTGTGTGTTCAAGAGGTGAAATAGCAGAGCTACTGAGAAAATCATTTTGAAAATAAGTTATTTGCTTCTTATACTTACTCGAGCAGCCACATCGGTAGCAATGAGAAAATCAACCTCTTGCTTTCTGAAAAGCTCTAGAGACTGCAAAATGATACCATTAAGTACTTGCAAATAGCGAATAGAGATATTCATGAACAAAAAAATGATATATCTAAGTTTCTTACATCAAGCCGTTGTGCTTGTGTTAGGTTTCCGTGAAGCTCAGCTGCTTTGAGGCCAGCTAGTCCGAATAAAATTTTCAGTCTATGTGCAGCTTGTTTTGTTCCACTGGCACAAAAACGGATAAGAATTCTATAAGTGAAATGTGAAGAGCCAAACTTTGCATGCAGTGTATGGAACTTGGATTAAATAGGTATCACATTTCTAGTGAAGTCTAACCTAAAGATTATGACTTTTTCTTTAAAAGTTCTCGTGCACAATGAAAGAAGAACAGCTTCCTGATTTGCCTCACGAGCCCTACGTATTCTTACCACCCTACAGTTAAGAGATAACGAGTTAGCTGCATGGCATATATGATGTATATTCAAGAACATAAACTCTTTGTAGATGAATATTTGGGCTATTAAGAAGGTTGGAGATGATAAGTAGTCGGTGACATACTCCTCAGTCAAGCCTGGTGGCCTTCTAGCTGACGGATCAGCTGAGAGGCGCAGCGGTTTGTTCAAGGAAAGTTTGACGAGCTCTTTAACTTCTTCAGTCATAGTGGCTGAGAAGAGCATAGTTTGCCTTCTCTTGGGACATAAGCGAACCTGCATGTAGATGTGGAATCAAATTAAAATCCAACAACGAACAGCCTAAAATAATCTCTACCATCAAGTTATATTGTATAGTGTCCACTTCTTCCAATTAGAAACTAACAAAGATAAGAAAAGTAGACTACAATTCAATTTTAGGTGTCCACCGGAACTGAACATATGAAACATAAAAATGCAATGAAATAGGAATATACCAGCTCTTGTATTTCAGTGGCAAACCCCGTCTGTAGAAGACGATCTGCCTCATCGAGGATTAAAACCGCTAGATCATCCAAATCGACAGACATAGAATTACGCAAATGATCTATCATACGACCAGGAGTCGCCACAACAATATCTGGCATAGACCTCAGAACCACCTCTTGCTCCTACACAAGAAACATGAAAGCTTTAGCAAGCTTGCTACAATTCCAAACTTTCTAATTCTAAAAAAGATTATGAGAGGAAATAAGCTTGCTTGCTTTCAAACATCATATAATGTAAACTGAGATCTATAAATCTCAAAAATCAAACACAGGAAAGGTTTCAAGAAATCTGCAATGTAAGAGAAAGATAAATACATACCCTAACAGAAAGCCCTCCTACAATCAATCCACATTTGATATCAGTAAACTGTGCAAGCTTCTGAATCATACTGTGAATCCTGCAACACATTCCAAAAACACAAATCAGGTTTTGCAGCAAAAGGAATTTGAAAGTTTAATATTATTGCGAGGGCCAAAGTTATGCTACTTACTGGACGGCCAACTCCCTTGTTGGAGTGAGAATAAGAACTCTAGTAGCAAAAACCCGCTTGGGGCGGAACAACAACCTCTCAAGAGTAGGTAAAGCGAATGCAGCAGTCTATTACAACACAATGTAAATTGAAATCATAAGAAAAAATCATATTTTATACCTAAACAGTCTCAGAATTACACAGAACTCTCGAACTACTACTCACCTTTCCTGATCCAGTGATGGCACTGGCACAAAGATCACGCCCTGTTAGAGCTAAAGGTATACAAGCTGCCTGCATATAGCAACACCAGCGATTCAGATAAACCTCTATAAATTAACTGAATTAGTACATTCTTGCGGGAAGAATTAGAACCTGAATCGGAGTAGGTTTCTTGTATCCAAGAGTTTCACAAGCTCGAAGCAACGGACGAGAGAGATTAAGCTCCATGAACGAATCAGCATGAAATGAAACTCCATCCACCGTAGAGAAAAACGGCTTAGCAGCAGCATCTTCTGGTTTCAAATCAGCTGCCTCGTCGTCTTCCGAAAGATATTCCTCCTTCACAATTCAAATCACATTTCAATTTCTCTAAAAACCCCAATTCGAAAACGAATTCAATCAATTCAAAATAAAAGATTAAGGAAATTTACTTGTTTATCAGCTTCAGCAGCGGAGACATCTTGTTCGTCTTCTTCTTCTTCCTCCTCTACGGAAATGGGTACTGGACGATGCTGAATAGCTTTGGAGATCTTTTCATCAATAGACGTTGTGTGTCGGCGGGCGTGTTCTTCACCAACGGAGCTTGAATAAGATGCAAAATCCCAAGGAGATTGAGTATCAGCACCTCGTTTCCCTGTAAGCTTCTCATCTTCTTCTTCATCTTCTTCTTCTTCCTCATCTTCATCATCCTCCTCTTCATCTTCGTCTCCTCTGATTTCCGCATGACCTCTACGCTCTTTTGCTTCGTCTTCCTCTACATCTTCCTCACTACTACTCACTTCTCTGCGGTCTAGTAATTCGAGCTCGTCGTCGCTAGCAGCATCGAAGAAGAAACTCGACGGCATTGCTAGGGTTTAAGAGGTTTCGGTAATTTCAGAGAGACGACCGTCTAATAGACGAAGAGGTTTAATAGGTCTGGCCGTCTGGGGAAAATAAACGAACCGAGTCGAATCTGAGCTTTTTGGTTTGGCCTAATAAACCATTCGATTCATTATCTTAAAAACGGTTTGGTGAAACCAGCAAAACCAACTTGTTTTTGGTCCCCCCAGTGTTCCAGTAATTATCTTGGGCTGGGCTTATGAATACTAGATCTAATGGGCTTGTAGAATACTAATTTTGTTTTCTATCAAGAGGTGTATATAACAAACTGTACTATACATACTCTTTAGTATAAAACAAAAGTTTGTAAAATTTGTTCATATTTTCCCAAAAATCATGAATATAATATCTTTAATTAAACTTAATAAGATTCTGTTTTACTGATTATATTTTCAGCAATGAATTTACATTCATTTTTACTTAACAGGATATTTGATCGTAAATATCAGATATTTTTTAAAAATCTCTATTTGTATTTTTTTCATAAATTTAGATGTGTTTTTAGACTAAATAGATGATTGAAAATAAATACTGTATTTACTTGGAAGTTGGAACACAGCCAGTCATGATCAACCTCACCTATATATGATTCTATGTAGTGTCAATAGGAGTGGGACCAATCATGTATAGCTCCATAAGCATCAATATATATCTTTCAATTTTTGAGATAATGATGTACACAAACTCAAAGTTTAATCAAAGAATAATGATCTCATAGAGAAAGCCATCATAAAGACCAATGAAAAAGATCCTTTTCCTCTCTATTCCTCCTTTTCCTCTAAACCTTTTATAAAAGCCTAATTATATTTGTACACTTAAATAAATATCAATGAATAAAAACAATATTTTTCCTATAAACCTATAGAAACAGAATCAAAACGACAACCAAGAGAGCATAACCGGTAAAATTCCCCGACAAGAATCTCCGTGATACGGCGCTGTTTTTAATAGAATCTTCCGACTGCGTAAGTGAATCCAACCGTAACTTTGGGTTCGGCCCATATAACTTCAGTACGCCTGCCACGTCATCAACCGTAAGGTCAACCTTCTTGGTTCTCGGCCGGAGACTCGGATACATAACCGCCGACTCCTGCGAGCTATGTCCTAATCCTAGCAAGTGACCAATCTCGTGAGTCGCCACCGACTCCAAGTCAACGGCCACCGTCGACGATCCTTTAAAGTCATCGTTAACGACCCATGTTTCCGCCGCGTCTAGGTGAAGCCTCCCGTTCTCCGGCGCAAAAGCGTGTGCTAAAGTCCCAAGAACACCGTCAAACGGAAGTCCGTCACCGTGATCTCCGGCGTAAAACCCGATCTTCAAATCCGCCGACGCGAAATCATCGATTTCCTCGAAACTCACCGGAATCACGCTTGCCCACTGCGAAAAAGCTCTCCGGAAAACGGTTTTGATATCGTCTGACGTCAAGTAATCGAGTTTGTGTGTTTTCGATATGGCGTAGGTTAGCGTGTCACGGTTCCACTTTGGTTTACCGTTAAAGTACGTATAATGCGCCGTTGTGTGGATGACATCGTTGTTGATGATCATGTGAGTATCGCTAACGCCGCATCGTGGTGACGACATGAGAGCGACGGTACTCATATCGAGTCTCCCGGTTATCGGTAAACCGAGATTTTCTTGGTATAGAGAGATTGCGGATTCGAGATGACCATCAAACACGTCGGAAAAGTTTCCCGAGCCATCACTACCATCTACGTCGTTAACGTAACCGAATCGGTGGAGGTATCTTTTAAGCTCGGATACGCCGCTGACGTGGCTGCCTATCTGGACATCTACAAGACGAGAGAAGTCATGCCATGTGGCGTTGCTGACGTGGATTGTTTGAGTTGCTTTTGCTGTGGATTCCTCTGCCTCCGGCAGGTTTCTGGCATATAACTGGAGAGGGAAACAGAACAAGATTAAGACAAAAGATAGAGCTATGTTTCTATAGGTTAAACCCCGAGACATGGGTGCGCGAGATTCAAAGATTCTTAAAATTTTGATTTAAATAAGAAGTTCCGTGGAGGAAGGATCGATGGAGAAGTAAGAAAGATAAAGGGGAAAGAGTTAAATAGATTCTGACGTGAGGGTACATTTAAACTCCAATAGAATCTATGATTTGGACTCCTATTTGGAAATTGGTTCGTCAGATGAACTGAATTCTTTCCGGTTTAGGAATACATTGTACTGTACATCCTTTTTCTATTAGGACAATTAACTACCTGGTTAAATTCGATTTAGTCTAGTATTTAATACCAAATCCTGCCACAAATTAGCTTTAGATGTCATGCTTTCGTTTTATGACACCCATCCTGTACGTATTAAACTATCATATCCCGCAGCATTTAGATTTGAGTTCTTAAAAGAAGAAAATAAACAAAGAAGAAATCAAGAAACCAAAATTAATTAAACAAACAAAAGCATGGAAAAAATATTTATATATAAAATTGAAAGCGATTAGAAATGTGTTGATTGTGTTGGTAAACTCGATTCTTCTCCCGTGTGGATTAATCTCTCGCCTTAGTTTAAAACTTTTAAGTATTATTGTTGACCAAAAAAATGGAAACTGAACAAAGAGTTAAATTTACAGGGATAGCAATTTACTTAAGGACTATCAATTTATAATGTTTGAGAGTTTAAATGTTAAAATATAAAGTATCAAGAAAATAAGCGAAATAATATTTTATCTAGGCGTTTATTGAACGCTAGTTAATTGGAGATTAATGAGAGGATTTTTTTCCCGCGAATAGAGAAGTTGGTTGAAGGACAAAATCCCAAAAACTATAATTGAAAATTAATGGATTTATATGTCTACATAGAATAATTAGAATGTCAATAGGACATAAAAGCAAGTATACGTAATTAACGGATTGGATCTTCGTAAGCAAAGTGGCTAATTAAGCTATGAGTGTGACATATATATGACTGAGAATGGGTTCGTTTGAGTATAGTTGAGGTCTAATGAGTTTGTTGACCAGAATTAGGTAAATTTCATTTTCAATAATATATCCGATCCTTGTTTAACTATTATTTAAGAATAATCAAGACATTCTAAGGTTTACTAGTTTAGATTCTTGGGTTAACGGGAAAACTTGTATGAAGAAGAAACCTCTCGGGATCAGGCAGAGAGGGTTACGTGTGAGAGGAGACAACTAACAGAAGAGCTCTCCTCTTGAGCAAGATAGGGAGGTTGAACCAAAAGGATAACCAATTCTACCAATTACAACTCTATTTTTTAATCAGTTTTTGTAGATTAGTCCTATCATATTCAACTCTCTGTATAGTTTTTCCACAAAATACCATGAGTTTTGTACTTTCGTTGTTACCAAATAAGGTACAGATTACTTGTAACTCTAACTAATTTCAAAAGTGTTGTTAAGCATATCATTGGTTATTTACGTACAAGCAGGGATATGAAAAGTACTAAAATAATAATTCTCTTTAATATAATTCTCTTTAAAACAATTCTCTTACATAAGAATCATACGAATACAGTTTAACACGGTAGTATAAAGTAAGTGTAGACGTAATTCAATACATTTTCAAGCATATGTTTTGTCATTGGAGGCTGCTTTGTTTATCTACTAGTATTAAAAACTAGATACGTCAAGTATTAAATCAACAAAACATAATTAGATTAAGTTAACCAATCAGCTGAACTACCTTTGGTTGTTGAAAGGGAGAGAAATGATAGTGATGTAATGCCCTCGGAGAAATTCTGAGAGGGACATGGACTGATGGACAATGGCACTATAGAAGTCCAAGCGAATTATATTTTCCCACGTGATTATTCGATTTATAATTCAAATTTTCTCCACTTGGTTTTCTATTCAGATTGATTTACTCATTTTAAACATATCATTACCGTATTTTCCTACGAGGGAAAACATGTGGATATTTCTAGAGAAGAAGAAGAAGAAGAAGAAGAAGATTAAGACCAAAACTTTACTTGAATTCATTTTTGCGTACATCTTTGTACATTGGATCGAAAAGAAAAGGGAATTTGGCAAATAATGCCACTTTGGGCTCAAGATTTTTCCTAATCATGTTACTATTTTTCATCAATATTTTTAAACTTGTTAAACGACTGAATAAAAAATTTAAAATGACTTACATCTTGGCTAAACAAGCCAACTATTTTAGTTTACAACCCGTTTTCTTTGACTTTTTACTAATCACGCGATCTTTTCTATAACTTTAACGTTAACAAGTATTCAAGAGTAGTACTTACTTCCTCTATTCTGTTTTTTTTTTTTTTTTGGACACCATTCATTTTTCCTAATCATGTTACCATTTCAGGACAATAGTTTCTGTTTCCCAAAAAATTTCATAAAACCTAATTTCATGTAGAATACTCAACTTTTGATTTATAAACGTCAACGATTTAACGACAATAATTTATTTGATATTTTATAGTATGTTTCTAGATT
Organism: Erysimum cheiranthoides; assembly: GCA_011420285.2. Taxonomy (NCBI): domain Eukaryota; kingdom Viridiplantae; phylum Streptophyta; class Magnoliopsida; order Brassicales; family Brassicaceae; genus Erysimum; species Erysimum cheiranthoides. The sequence continues at coordinate 11,739,271 of CM022177.2, forward strand.
GATATCTAGATTAGACCAACAATATTTAGATTTACACGGTTGAAAGTCTATTATTTTAAAATAGATTAAATAATAGCCTGTGGCAACAGAAAAACATTGTTAATTTGTTATCCTCATTGGCCACAGAATAACATTTCTAATTACGGATCTTTTAAGTAAGAGAGCTTCTTCGTGTAACATTTCTAATTTATTTTTCCTATTATTGTTGTGGGATGTCGACATTTTAGACTTTTAGTTCAACTATGGGATTAAAATGGCCAAAAGAACACATAAACAAATTTTCTTTCTATCCTGTTGAAAAAAAAAAAAAAAATTTCCTATTCAAAATGGTGTCTTTAATTTCTTCATTAAATGGTAAAGTCTATTTTAAAAGAAGATTGACTATTTGTTGTGATATACTCCTAAAAAAGACATTTGACTTTTTTAATGCCACCAAGATTCTGACAAAACCAATTATATCCATGATACTTAATTGATAGCTTAATTAATTATAGCGCAACATAACGTGACCAAATTATTTAAGCTACATATCAGGAGTTGATCTAGTGGTCTAATCATCCACCGAAATTAAACCAGCTTGTTATGGCAAAATAAAGCCTAATTGGGCGTAGATATCGCTTTAATATTCGGTATAGACTAATTATTAATTGGTTTGGTTTGGTTATCGTGTGATCGTCGTAACTTGCCGGTGCGTTTGCGACGGACACGTGGGTTGTTGTAATTGTATCACGTGACTCATCGTAACTACCTTTTAAATTCACTACTGATTTTCCAGATTCTCATGTACATCTGTGATTTTTCTTCGGTCTATTTTTGTTATGTTTCCAAAGAGACATGAATGAAGAAATATATTACAGCTTCTTTTTATTTTTTCTAAGCTTATTTAAAATTTATTATTACAATATAAAAAGAAAATATTAATTCGAATTTTGACTGTGACGTCGAAGAAAAACAAGTGTGGTGGCCAGATTAGTTATGCAGAAAGCCTTAAAGCAAATCTTAACTGTTAAGTGGCGTAGAAACCGGTTTAATATAAAAATAGTAACCCGGTTAAGATTAATTTGGGGTTAACTTGTGATTAGTGTTGTTAACTAATTATTCCAGGTGAATAATTAGCAAAAAAAAAGAAAAATTTCAGGACAAAAAGGCAAAGCCTGTACTGTCTCTTCTCTTGTCCGTCTTCACCATTTCGAAAAATCTCAAAACTTTTTACAGAGAGAGAGAGAGATCCTTACATATACTTAACTGGCTTTCTGAAAACCCTAATCCTCCGATCTGTTTAACCTCCGATCAAGAACCATCTCCCTGAGATTTCTTTCAGTTTTGTTCCAGATTCCGTGGATTCCCCGATTCTTGTTCGTTTCGGGGGATGGCATTTCCGTGAAATCAGTGATGAAATTGGGTGTGAGAAGAAGTCTTTTATATCTATGGGCGTAGTAGCTGAAGTGTGGAGGTCCAGCGTGAGGCTATTGACGAACTCGCCTCAGCTTAACGGTGGCTCTCACAAGAGTGCGTTATGGAAGTGGCGATCTTTCTCGGCTCAGCCCAAAAGAACCGTAATGTGGACATGGGTTTGTGGTTTCATGCTTTTCTCCTTAGGAGTCATCTCACTCTTCACTGGTCACGTAGTCTCTCACCTTGAGTGGTCGCAATTGAGCAAAAGGAGCTTACTGGTACCTTATTCTATTTCCAGCTTTCAGCTTACTTAAGTGTTTCATTTTGTTACTTAACACTTAGATAGTCACTCTGCTTCTGCGCAATTTTGTAACAAAAATTTCTATTTAGGTTGCAATTTTGTGTTCTATTTGAGACTTGAAATTGGATGTTATTCTCAGGATATGAGCCGTCGAGAACCAATTGATGTTTGGAAGTCAAAATATTCAAAGTTCTTCTATGGATGCAGTGAGAGAGGAAGGAACTTCCCTCGTAAGTGTCAGATCTTCTTACATGTGTTTTTGCCTCATTGAATAAAGGGTTATAAGAAAGTGAAGGTTTTGTCCTTTTTCCAAATTGATCTTGGATACTAGAAGGAAAAATCTGTGACTTTGTTGATCTAATAGCGTATTTGACTTCACCCTTTTTAGTTTCGTTAAAAGCAAAAGTAATGAAACTTTGTTGTGTAGATGAATTTTCCTCTTTAACATTTTCTTTTTCATCTTACAGCTGCTGTCCAGGAACACTCGTCTAATGGATATTTGCTTATTGCAGCTAGTGGAGGCCTTAACCAGCAAAGAACAGGAGTAAGTTAAAATATGTCTCAAGAATAATTGTTAGGTTATCATCAATAGAGTATTCATGGTTATATTGCTTATTGTCTTTATGGAGTTAGGACCGGCAAGTTTTCCTGTAAATTTTCCATGCTATGCCTTATCTTCATTGAAACCTCTGTTGCTTGTTTCGAAAATAATTGTTCTTATTATGAGCAGATAACAGATGCAGTGGTTGTTGCACGGATTCTTAATGCTACTTTAGTTGTACCCGAGTTGGATCACCATTCTTATTGGAAAGATGACAGGTAACTTTACCAAGTTTTGGCAAATGAAGATATTCAGTAGCCGTGTCAATTTCTTGTGGGAATGCATCATATGAATCTGTTTGTAACACAAAAATTTACTGAAATAGTTGCTTCGATTGCTGTGCAGTGACTTCAATGACATTTTTGATGTTAACTGGTTCATATCTTCTCTTGCCAAAGATGTGACTATAGTAAAGAGAGTTCCTGACAGAGTCATGCGTTCGATGGAGAAACCTCCTTATACCATGCGTGTGCCCCGAAAGTCTACTCCCGAGTATTATCTCGACCAAGTATTGCCAATTCTCTCGAGGAGACATGTAAGACTATGTCACCTAAGAATCAAATTTTATTAGTTACTTTATTAAATAGAATCATAGGTATCACTATTCATTTAGTTTTATCATCTGATGCCTATATTATACACCAGTTATATTTGTTTTTCCTGTCCCCAAAAGTTATATGGTTCTGTTTCAGTTTTGTATGGTAGGAGGTAATTCATGTTTGTTGAAATCTTGCAGGTTTTACAATTGACAAAGTTTGACTACAGACTAGCAAATGATCTAGACGAAGACATGCAAAAGTTGCGCTGCAGGGTCAACTACCATGCTTTAAGATTCACAAAGCGGATACAATCAGTTGGGATGAAAGTGGTCAAGAGGATGAGAAAGATGGCCAAACGTTTTATTGCTGTCCACTTGAGGTTTATTAAGTTTCTTTAACAAGCCTTATTAGATTGTTTTCTCTGCATTTTGCTTAATGGTCTTTCAATCACGTCACATAAGCATGACATCTTCATCTCCATGTTATGGATGTAACCATACTCTTATGAACTGCAGATTTGAGCCTGACATGCTAGCCTTTTCTGGTTGTGACTTTGGCGGGGGTGAAAAAGAGCGAGCTGAGCTAGCAGAAATAAGAAAACGATGGGACACATTGCCTGTGAGTTCACTATCTTATTTTTACATAACTCTCTTAATTTTTCAAGTTCTCTGTGTTATTTCTCTACAGGTGCAACAAACTGAAACTTGATATGTGTGTTTACGCTTCTTATATTAAGAAATATGTTTATTAACTTCGTTACATTTATGTTATTATTAGAATAAGAGCATTACGCCCAAATTTTCTCTTCTTGTGGAGAAGTTGTTTGGAGTTACAATATCTCATTAGCCATTCACCGCAGGATCTGGACCCTCTGGAGGAAAGAAAGCGTGGGAAATGCCCTCTTACACCTCATGAAGTGGGCTTAATGCTGCGTGCTCTTGGTTTTGCAAACAATACATATATCTATGTTGCATCTGGAGAAATATATGGTGGTGAAAAGACACTGAGACCACTTAGAGAGCTGTTTCCAAACTTTTACACCAAGGAAATGCTTGCCAATGATGAGCTCAAACCTCTGATTCCCTTTTCTTCACGCCTTGCTGCCATTGACTACATTGTTAGTGACGAAAGCGATGTCTTTATCACTAATAATAATGGAAATATGGCCAAGATTCTTGCAGGCCGAAGGTAAGGAAATTTTTCACATGTCTCCATTAGAGCTTTATTGTTCAAATATGTTTTGTAGTACGAAACAACAGGCGATAGCATCATATCATTTGTTACTTTGAACTAAGTAGGCGATATATAAATACACTCCCGTTGCTATGCCACATAGAATTAAGTAGATTTGGTTGAGGCTTATCATAGCTACACGGCGCATCCTCATTCACATATTCTTTCTGGTTGCATTTGCTTCAATATAGATCCACATGCAATTTATTGGTTCATCTATTGCTTGAATGGCCATGCTCCTTAATCCATTTAACCCATATTAGACACAAGATCATGACACTTCTGAGTATGTATTTACAGGAGGTACATGGGTCACAAGAGGACCATCAGGCCAAATGCAAAGAAGCTCAGTGCTTTGTTCATGGACCGGGAAAAGATGGAGTGGCAAACTTTCGCCAAAAAAGTGAAATCTTGTCAGCGTGGATTCATGGGTGATCCAGATGAGTTCAAACCAGGACGCGGTGAGTTCCACGAGTACCCGCAATCTTGCATATGTCAGAGACCCTTCTCTTACGACAAAACCTCAACCGATGACGATGAAGAAGACATGCCAGAAGAGAACCACAACAGCACCACCCCTGGACATGTACATTTGTCTTCAGCAGACAATGAACGCGATGAAGTTTTCCCAGACTAGCAAATTGGTTCTGCTGCATCAGTGGAGGTCGCTGGAGATTTTACTGTAACCAGGTAAGGTCATATTCCAAACTTTTAGTAGGAGAAGTAGTAACATACAACCGTAAGAATGTACATGATTTAAGTTCAAGTCTTATGTGGTTTCAGCTGTTGTAAGGAGATTGATCAACACAGGTAGATCGAGGAGAGGAATAGGAGCTTTCCACGTAGCTACTTGTTGCTTCAAGTGTTCATAGATACTTCTATCGAATAGGCATACATAACCCAGCTCTCTCTTTGTTTCTTTCTGATTTTGAAACACCACCAAAACTATCTCTTCTCTTGTATTTGTCTTATATTATTACCTCAAATCTAGTTTCTGGTCTTAAACCCGTTGTTTTTTCTCTCTCTTTTTTTTTGTATTCCCCTAGGTTTCCTGAAATGTAAAATCAAGTTTCCCTCTGATTCCTAACATTTTTTTGTTTGTATTTGATTTTAAAAATCAGAAAAAATGTGGATTTATTTCGATTCAAGTTTACATATTTTATTTTGGTCTGTTCTCAAGATTGCCCAGATGGAAAAGCATTACAATTCACAACCAAATTAAAATGTGTATTTGTATCAACCAGCTCCATACATTGAAGTGATGATATTATTAGATATCTTGCTTTTGGACATCCAGTTAGATATCTTGCAGGGCTTTTGTGACGGAGGACTCGTAGTCACATTTTTCTTAGGGTTTGAATGGTGTACCATTTGCTCATGTTTTTACGTTTTGACAACATAATCTCGATATGATAAGAATATTCATCAAATTTTCACGTTTTTATGGTTTTTAAAAAAATAATTTTGTAGTATACTATTAGCATGTTATAAATACTCCCTCCGTTTATGATTAAATGACGTTTTAACCGTAATCTCTTAATTTAAGGAAATAAGAAAAATTACAATTCTATCCCTTTCCCTAATCTCTTTCTTCTCTGACAAAAAAACCAAAGCAAACCTCAGTTAGCTTCACTGAATCACCCACACGCACTTGGAGTGCTTTCTCTCTTTATCTCTTTGAGAGTCGCTTTGTGATTTTCATTCAGATCTCTGGAATTTTCTGGCGGATGCGTTTTGAGATTCATCGAATCTACTGGAAAATAGATTGAAATTTAGGTGAGGGGTTGAGTTTCGTAGCTTGTGTTAGGTTACATTTTCTAAATTAAAAAAAATAAATGTAATTTCTAAAACTAATTTTTTAACGTTTTATAATTATTTTACGAAACGACATAAAATAAATATTTTTTTTCAGTTAAATTATTTTAACTAACAATTATTTAGTTATTCCGTTATTTAACTATTCATTTGACATACAAGTAAGTCCATATAATTTATTTCCTTTTTGTTTTAAACAATGTTAATCTAAACAAACAGTTACCTTTTTTTCTTCTGTTTTTTTTTTTACAATAAAATCTTTGACAGATTCCGTAGATAAATAACTATTGTAGAAATTTTAAGAAAAACCATAATATTATCATTTATTAATTTAATAATCATTATATATTGCTTTTTATCTTTATTTGATCATATATTTTCGTAAAAATTTTGGGTTAAGAAGAGTCTCGTTGTGCAACCTGGATTAAACCAAAACACACTCCAGACTTGTAGGCCTACCAAGCGTAATCACCAACACACGAAGCGTCTTACATATCAACACGTGTCACTTCTTACACGTGGAATGTTTTCATTGGTCGTATCTCTGAATCCTATTCCACCTCGGTATTTCTCTTCTCAGTAATTATATATATGCACTCTTGTCTCCGTTTGTTTACTTTTTGTTCCCTCAAGTTTTCTCCAGAACCTGACGGAAAAACAACTTTGAATCTGCGAATCGATTTCCCCCGGAGAATGCGATCGGAGCTCGGAAACTGGTCATTATCTTCTCTTCTTTACTCTCTCAAATCACTAATTATTTTATCGAACTTTCTCCTTGATTACAACTTACCTGTCTTGATTACTTTTTGAGCATCGGAATTTTCTACGAATGTTCGTCTTTGTTTGCGGAGACCATTGCTTAATCTTAACGTTTTCGTCTTCGATTTCCATGTGCATTAGTAATTTTACTCTATTGTGGTTGTATGCTTAGCTTTTCTAGAAGTTGATAAATCGGTGTATAGTATCGGCCGTGATCGATTTGAAGTTTGAAATCTAATCGCATGTGCTTTTGTTGGATTTATTCTGTTTCTAGGGTTTTGGATTCTAATGCGGTTGTTTTTTCTTTCCTGCAGAGGAAGTTCGTGCGGCTCTACTCTCGTTGTTTAGTTAACGATTGGAATATGGGGAAGGTGTTTAGCTGGTTAGTGGTGTTCTTGTCATTGATCTCTTTAGTCCCTGTTCCATCGGAATCGGCTGTTTCGAGTGTAGATCTAGGTTCGGAATGGGTTAAAGTTGCCGTAGTTAATCTGAAACGAGGACAGAGTCCAATCTCTGTAGCCATTAACGAGATGTCAAAGAGGAAATCCCCAGCCTTAGTGGCATTCCATTCTGGTGACCGGTTACTCGGCGAGGAAGCTGCTGGAATAACGGCTCGTTACCCGAATAAAGTTTATTCACAACTGAGAGATATGGTGGGAAAACCTTTCAAACATGTTAAGGATTTCATCGATTCGGTCTACTTGCCGTTTGATATTGTAGAAGATTCTAGAGGTGCAGTTGGTATTAAGATCGATGACGGTTCCACTGTTTACTCAGTGGAGGAGTTGTTGGCTATGATCTTGGGCTATGCCTCAAATCTAGCTGAGTTCCATGCCAAAATCCCAGTGAAGGATATGGTTGTTTCAGTTCCACCTTACTTTGGACAGGCTGAGAGACGGGGTTTGATCCAGGCTTCTCAGTTGGCTGGTGTTAATGTCCTCTCCCTGGTTAATGAGCATTCTGGTGCTGCTTTGCAGTATGGGATTGATAAGGATTTCGCAAATGGGTCAAGACATGTCATATTTTATGACATGGGTTCAAGTAGTACTTACGCAACCCTTGTCTATTACTCAGCTTACAATGAGAAGGAATATGGAAAGACTGTTTCTGTCAACCAATTTCAGGTTCATAATACTCTTGTTTTAAATTAGTTGGTCTTTTCAGATATATTGCATTTTCTAATTTCTTCATTTTTCGTCTTCTTGGAACATGTGTTACATTAGCTCCGTCTAATCTTGTTCATTCATTAGTTTGATCTCAGTTGGAATGGTTTTCATATATGGGTTAAATGTGTTTATGTAAATATAGGTCAAGGATGTTAGATGGGACTCAGGACTTGGAGGACAGAGTATGGAGATGCGCTTGGTAGAGCACTTTGCGGATGAGTTTAATAAACAGCTCGGTAATGGAGTTGATGTGAGGAAGTTCCCCAAAGCAATGGCTAAATTGAAAAAACAAGTCAAACGTACAAAAGAAATTTTGAGTGCAAACACTGCGGCTCCAATATCTGTTGAATCTCTTCATGATGATCGTGACTTCAGGTATAACTACAATCTATCGAGGTTTCTCTATTTTCCCAGCTCACCGAACCTTGCCTGCAAAAGTGTTATAATGATTTCACATGCTCGAATTGGCGTCATGATTGGTCCAATATCGTGATGTGCGTGATATTCTAACCTACTTATCTTTTTTTCAGGAGCACAATTTCCCGTGAGAAGTTTGAGGAACTGTGTAAAGATCTGTGGGAGAGATCTCTTACACCTTTAAAAGATGTGCTCAAGCATTCAGGTTTGAAGATTGATGATATATCTGCAGTGGAGTTAATTGGAGGAGCTACTAGAGTTCCCAAACTACAGGTAGGCTTTCATGATCTCAAAGCCAATCGTGACGTTGTCATACAAAATTGTGGGATTTTCGCTTCTTTTTTTTTTCCAAATAAAGTTAAGATCTATTTTTTTGTTTTGAATTACAGAGCATAATCCAGGAATTTATTGGGAAACAACAGTTAGACAAACATCTGGATGCTGATGAGGCTATTGTCCTCGGGTCAGCACTACATGCTGCTAACTTGAGCGATGGTATTAAATTGAAACGAAGGCTAGGTATAGTTGATGGTTCCCCCTACGGTTTTCTAGTTGAGTTGGAAGGCCCTAATGTTAAGAAAGACGAGAGCACAAAGCAGCAACTCGTACCACGGATGAAAAAGCTACCTAGCAAGGTACTGCATTTCATTCAAAAACGTTTTGAAAATTAGAAAATGTTTGTCTGTCTTGTTAATTCTGTGTACCCCATTCTCTGACAGATGTTCAGATCCTTTGTCCTTGACAAAGATTTTGACGTGTCACTTTCTTATGAGTCCGAGGATATTCTACCCCCAGGAATCACCTCCCCTGTGTTTGCGCAGTATTCTGTTTCTGGTGTGGCGGATGCATCTGAGAAGTAAGAGCTTAAAGTTTATTTTCTGATTGTTCTGTTTAGCATTCCGTTTGGAGAGAAGAGTATTTTTTTCAATGTGTGAAATCTTCGAATCAATTTATTAATGTAAGTTTTTGATCTGGACAGATATTCTTCTCGGAATCTATCAGCACCGATCAAGGCAAATTTGCATTTCTCTCTAAGTAGAAGTGGGATTCTCAGTCTAGATCGAGGAGATGCTGTAATTGAAATCACAGAATGGGTAGAAGTTCCTAAGAAGAACGTGACCATTGATAGTAACACAACCACCGCAACAGGCAATGCCACTGACGAGAATTCACAAGAAAATAAAGAGGACCTACAAACTGATGCTGGAAACAGCACTGCTTCAAATACAACAGCAGAGGAACCGGCTGTGGTTGACCTGGGCACAGAAAAAAAGCTGAAAAAGCGGACATTCAGGATTCCTCTGAAGGTGGTATTTTGACTTTACTGTTTCCAAGATTTTCTTGATTCGTGTAATTACCACTAACTAAATTTTTTTGGATGTATGGCTTGTAGGTAGTTGAGAAAACTGTTGGACCTGGAGCACCTTTTACGAAAGAGTCTCTTGCTGAAGCTAAGATAAAATTAGAAGCCTTGGACAAGAAAGATAGGGAAAGAAGAAGAACGGCTGAGTTAAAAAACAACCTTGAATCTTATATATATGCTACCAAAGAGAAGGTGTGTGCTTTATATAGATCACTATCTCGGCTACTTCATGGTTCTTCTGTTACTATAGTTATACATTTTTTTTAGTTGGTATTGTTCTGAAAACTCAAAACTTTGGTTTTATTTTGGTCCTTGTACAGCTAGAAACACCCGAGTTTGAAAAGATATCTACCCAAGAAGAGCGGAAAGTGTTTGTTGAGAAGCTTGATGAGGTATGTATCAATTTTATTTCGAACTAATCTTTGGTTCCAATGGTGAGTGTAATCGTTTGACACTGAGGACGGTCTTGTTTGTTTCAGGTGCAAGATTGGCTTTACATGGACGGCGAGGATGCTAATGCCACAGAGTTTCAGGACCGGCTTGACTCATTAAACGCCATTGGCAGTCCCATATCTTTCAGGTTTGTTCTCTGCTCGTTATGATAGAAGCGGAGCTTCCTGTAAGTGTTCTTACTAAACAATTGCTATATATCTGTACAGATCAGAGGAGCTTACAGCACGACCAGTAGCAGTTGAATACGCTCGGAAATACCTAACCGAACTGAAAGAGGTACTGATACATTACACGACCTTTGCAATTTTCTTATGGTAAAAAACAAAAGCGCTGAGTTTCAATCACATTGCAGATAATAAAAGAGTGGGAGACGAACAAAACTTGGCTTCCAAAAGAAAAAATCGACGAGGTTTGTTTTGCTTATCTAATAATTGAAAATACACAAGCTCTCTTCAAAACTTCTGGCGAGCTAATGCTAAATTTCGTTATGTCGATTCAGGTCTCAAAGGAAGCAGAGAAAGTAAAAAGCTGGTTGGATAAGAATGAGGCTGAGCAAGCAAAGTGAGTTTTCTTTCTCTTTATTTTTTACCGTCTTAAATTACACTCTACACATAGAGAGAGTAACACCAAACTTATCACAGGACTGCTCTGTGGAGCAAACCGGTGTTCACGTCCACGGAAGTGTACACCAAAGTATTTACTCTGCAAGACAAGGTAAGAAAAGAGAATGGATAGTTAAAAAAGTCAGTAATTTGCACAAATAAAGGGTTTCATATTTGGGTTTAATTTGAATTATAGGTCACAAAGGTGAATAGGATCCCAAAGCCAAAGCCAAAGATAGAGAAAGCAACCAAGACGGAGAACACAACAAAAGAGGATGAACAATCAAAAGCCTCAGACTCCAATTCTTCTGAAGAAGCTGCCAAAGACGAGCTTTGATTAAGATATATAATAAATAGAGTTTTCATTAAAGCTTAATTTTGTGTTTTAAGAGGGCAAATAGGATTAAAGTAGGCAGCTGAGATGAACAAAAGGATTTTATTCCTTTCTCCTCAACTTCTTCACATCACATTAGAAACGGAATATTCTGTGTTTTTGTTTTCCTTATATCAAGTTTTGGTCTCTCTTTTTTCCTTCTTTTATAGTGGGATTTTATACTTAACAACGGTTTCTTTATGTTAAGACATTTAATCATTAGTATTAGATTGCTTACTCCAACTTGACCTACACTAACTAGTGTAAATAATGCATGGTGTGGTATAATGTATAGTGATATGCACCAACAAACAAAAAAATATGCTACAGTTAAACTACATTCGCGGTTTCCATATGTCACTTATGTTTGGAGAGCATGCTTGACACATTCGAGGCCAACGTGGTCCTCTGTACGTTGCATTAACGTCAACCCAACCCCATATGGACATTCTACAGGCTGTAAGAACATTTTGTGACTTGTGATCAGTTGATTAGAAATTTCCGTGTCCGAGTAAAAAGTATTGTTTGTCGGAATTGTCTAGTAAGATGGACCAATAGTACAGTCTCTAGAACCTTTTTGCATGTTAGAGCTATGGGTCCGTGACATATTGATCGTCTGGAAATCTAGTACGTCGTCGGCTTTTTGTGTATCGGTTTCGGGCAATGTACTGTCCACGTGTCGCGATCTTGTTGGTGACTAAAAATTTAACTACCCCAAACAAATTAACGTCTATAATTTATTGAGATTAGTCGTTGATAATAACTATAGCTTAATGTAATTAATTAAACACTAATTGATCGTGTAGATTTGTACGTGTTGAGTTATTCTAATTAATAAGACAATTTATAAAGACGCAGCAACTTATGTATTAATGCAAACACCAATATTATATTTTTGTGGAGACAAAACCAAAAAAAATAGTTGGGGGAAGATATAATACGAATAATAGAAAATAAATGAAAGCGTCGGTGTGAAGTGATGATTAAAAACGCGTGAGAGAAAGAACTCAAGAAGGAAGAAAAGACACATAACATAATAAACACATTGAAATCAGGTGGAGGATGTCGTTGAAGCTGTGGTACAGTTGACACTACAGCTCACGTACAACACCCCGTTTCATTTCCATTTCAATCCAAACAAGTATTATACAATTTCGAAATCAATTTTTTCTTATATATATCTTAAGAACCAGTATTGAACCAATCCGTAAAATTATACCAAATTTTGATTAAAACATCCCAACGTAGTAAACTACAATGCAAACACAAAAAGTAAAACATCTCTAGTTTACTTAGAAATACTAAACAGACTTGTTAAAACTTGATCTATTGAATCAATAATCGTATGTTATAGGTAAACCAGCCTGGTAGTAGTTCTAAATAAACTTATTCGAACTTAAATCTATTTAGATATTTTCAATTTATTCGGATTAGAGCAATCGTGAATTTTGTGTCTGTTTTATTAATAAAGAATTTTGAGCTTGTAAACTATTCAAGGATAAACTTATGAAAAATCTTTTTGTCAGAGCTTGGTCATTAATTCCAAAATCATTCGTACTCTAATCCTATAAAAATAAAAGAGAAATTATAATTATAATTTGTTATGTAAAGTGTGGTGGGACTTACAAGTTTCAATCAATATATAAGGTTTCGTTTATATGAATGCACCGCCCTAATCTGAAAGTGAAAATGACGTCGCACCAATGACCAAACAAAACAATTAATTTCCCCTCATGCAAGATTTTGATCCTCTTGCAATTTTTCTTTCTTTTCCTTTTTCTCTTTGGTACGGGTGACTTTCCTCAATGACAATAACCCAACAAAGTGGAAAAAATTTGCGTCATTCACTACTTTATCTTCCAATTCTTTCCAAAATAATTTTAAATGATTACATATATGAAAAGTTCTCTAGTTTAATAATTTATGCCAAGACATATCTTTTAACAAAAAAAAAAAAAATTCATGCCAAGACGTTGGGGATGTATGTTTGTATATGTAGTTTTGATTCTACCAGTAAAGCATCCTCAAACTCTTTTTTTTTTCTTTTTCTTTTTTTTTTTTAATTTTTGTTAAAATTTATGCAGTGTCTCAAACTTTAGTAACAAAACAAACTCCGTTTTCATGTTTTACACAAACTATATTACAAAGTTGATTAACCACACGCTATATGACTATATATTAGTATTATTTTTGGTTTAGTTGACTAAGAAAATAGAAACTGTATAACGGGACCAGACAACAGTATCTCTCATAGCATTATTGAAGTTTGGTTAGCTATCATTAAATAAAAAGAATATATATGCAGGTTATCTTCCGATTGATCCCAAAGTGAAAATGACTTGGTTCGTTTGAAAATGGACTAATTAAAGATAAAATACAGAAAACAAAAGTTACTATAAGTAGATAATATCTATCAAACCCGCATCCAACCAAGTCTTTGACCAGGGAGCGGGTTAATTCCCACTACCGCGGGCAGGCCAGCCGGGTTACGAGCAAGGTGGAAACGAGCTTCCCAAAAAGCATCAACAGAAAAACATGACCTCAATATAAAAAAGTGGTACGTAACGCATTGCGTATAAGAAAATGGATATGCACCAAAAATTAGTTTTATATTGTTCTGTTAGAGTAAGTAAAAAAGTGGATGTGGGTGAGTGGCTACAATTGATGATGAATGAGTTATCGTACGAATTGATACTGTCAACTATGAAACGTTAATTTCAACTCAAAAATTAATTTGATTTTGAAGATTGGTGATTTGATTATCCTAAAGTAACTTTTCATCATAAGTACTCTTTGATAAGATGATTTATGCATGCCCATAAAGTTAATTGCTTCAACTACATTATTGTCCATATTAGATATCAATCAGTTCTATATATACAATGGTATCCAATATATGCTTCCATGTGCAAGTCTTATCGATGTGACTGAAATACGTTAAAAAAAAAAGTGATTAAAAATTTTAAATTCAACTTATGATATAATCGTATTATATGTAATATATATATTTTAAATTTGAAGATCAATTCAAATACTAATATGACTCACATTAGAATGTCTCATATTTAACAGAATAATATAATCTTTAATCATTGTTTTTTTTTTTTTGGGCTAAAATCATTGTTTATTATGTATATTTATCCATATCAATCGCTTGGATCCGTGACTTTTTATTACAGGTATATGTGTATCATTTTACATTAAACTCTACGTAATTATTAAGTGAGAAGTCGTGCTCTTTTGGGTTCGAACAACGCTTGGAGTAGACACCTATTTTGAAGGAATTGCACACTTGTTAATTAGCTCCGAGCCTCCGACCAACGGAGTACGGGTCTCGATCCCAAACTTCGAGGAAAACCAAAAATTATGGTAGTTTAATTGTTCTCATTTATTATTTATGATCAGAAATGATAGATATATTATCTTCTAATTACTATAATAAGTTCCACGTATTAATTTATATTTTAGTTTTAATCTTCACTTCAACCAGAAATTACCTTGATCGCTTATTAGCAAGAAAAAATATATAGAACACACTTGTAAGTTGTAACTCTACGTTTTTACTAATTAAAGAACATATATGTTGTTTTATAGGCTTACTCTTAGCAACATATATAAGTCTAGAGCAAGCACTTGTCTTCGTGATCGTTGCTTTCATATGTTGCTTTCCTATATATATATATATATAGCTTACTTAGGCAATATATATAGAAGATATATAATAATTTAGATGTTTCTTTTCTTAACCAACTCATGGTAAAAGGTTCACAATGTAAGTTGATCGACCATAGTTTTTTGAGTTATTCTAACGTGGTTTTAATAAAACTTGGGTCACTAAAATATTTTTAAACGAGAAAAATATGTAGTTAATTTCACAAATCTTAAGATTGATTTGAAGTCTGGCCCGCGATCTTCTAGTTATTTAAAAAAGTAATCCATCAAAATAAAATAGCTAGGGACAAGATCTACGTCTTGCAATAAAACTTGCCTTGTCTAAGATGTTCTCTTTGACTCTCTAGTGTAGCCATCTCTTTCTATATATAAAAATCAACCATGGGGTGTGTGTCAGTGTGTGCATATATTTTTATAAGATATCTTCACATACACAAAAACAAATACTGGGAGATTTTGTACAGTGTCCCAAGTGATCGAATATTTGATTATTGTCACAAATAGAGATCTGATCTAAATGGAGCATGACCATACGTTAAACTCGATTCCATACGGCCTACAAGAAGTGGCAGAGGAAGAAGAAATCGAAGAAGAAGAAGACGATGACGAGAGCATGACGTTGTCGTCAGTGCCAGAAAACGATACGTCGGAGTGTTCGTCGTCTCCGGCGACGTATCCTCCGATCCCTCTTCAGCCTAAAACACCAAGAGAACCGATGGAGTTTCTATGCAGATCATGGAGTATTTCTACGTCTGAAATCACTTTAGCTTTATCCTCTCAGAAATCTAACAATAAACAAATCAACAAAAACTCTAATATTTCTCAGTTGGCTGCCGTCACTTCGCCGGCTCCAGCACCACAACCACCACCGTTACAAGTAAGGACGTCTCTTGCTTTCATCTTCTCTTTATTGTATTTTAATTTGTATGGTTGGTAACTTGATATCATATGTTAGTAATATTATATTACGATCGGTTAGGTTGATAAAGAAATTAATATTGATACTTCAAAAAAAAAAAAGATCTTGGACGCATGCAATTGAAGTAAAAGTTTCACGTTTGTAAATTAATTTTTAAATATTCTAGTATAATAAATGAGCAATTGCATAAAAAATAGTATCGATTTTGTTACAAGTACAATAGACAATTATTTTTCAATATATACCTTTTATCAATGTGAACTTTTTCATTATATATCTCTCATGGGTAACGAAATTGCGTTGAGGTCAAAAAAAAAAAGAAGGGTAACGAAATTGCTTATGCTTTTTTTTTTTTTGGTCAAGAAATTGCTTATGCTAAAATTCAATATGTAATATAGGTAGTTTATAGTATGGGCCAGAATAGAATAATAGCCCAAAATTATATTAAACCAAATCTGTAAAAAGCCCACAATATTTTAACTCTTGTCTTCGACAGACGGGAGAGAAAGCGAGTGCGGTTAACGCGCGGAGAACGGGAACGATCGGAAAATGGTTCCATCACCGAGAATTCGTCGGCGGAAAGGTCTCCACCGTAAGGAAGAGAGATAAAGCTCGCGTAGAGAACGCGCATCTGCATTCCGCCGTCTCTATTGCGTCTCTGGCGACGGCCATCGCCGCCGTGACCGCTTCGGCAAACCAAGATGACTTTACGGGATCAAAAATGAGCTCAGCGCTGGCCTCGGCATCGGAGCTTTTAGCTACTCACTGCGTCGAATTGGCTGAGCTCTCCGGCGCCAGTCACGATCGCGTCGTCTCTGCTGTCCGATCCGCCGTCGATGTTCGTGGCCCTGGCGATTTGTTGACTCTTACGGCTGCAGCTGCTACAGGTAAATTGATAAACCATTGTTCTAGATTGACCTTATTCTAGATTCTCTTAAATTCTTTGTAAATTCTTAAATTGTTATGCGAATTCAGAAGCTACAATGCATATTGAGTTAATCTCAACTATTTGGTTTTGATGATAAGATTGTGTTTGTAATGTAGCATTGAGAGGAGAAGCAGCTCTGAGGGCAAGATTACCAAAGGAAGCTAAGAACAATGCAGCTATAAGTCCTTGCGAAAGAGCTTTACCAGAAACTCATGATTGCTCTTCTGAGCTCGATCGTGCTAGCTCAACCGATGAACAGATATCTGAATCAAATTTGGATTGTACTGGAGAGCTAATGCAGTGCACACGAAACGGTAATATTTCAGCAAGAGAGCTGTCTTCTTAGCTAATTGCTGTGAATGATGATAATCTTATTTCAAGAGAGTAAATATATAACCAATGCAAACAACAAAGAATTTGATGAATTGACTCATGGACCTTCCAGGAGTTCTGCGGTGGAAGCATATAAAAGTGTATATCAACAAGAAATCTCAGGTTAAAATTCAAACACTCATCGAAGCAAACAAAGCTATATGGTTGTCAAACTTTAGAGTTGACATTTTGTTTGAATTGTATTTGCAGGTCGTAGTAGAAATCAAAAGCAAACACGTTGGAGGAGCATTCTCCATGAAAAGCAAAGGTAGTTAACTAACTATTATCATCTTCTGACAACACTCTTCTTTCAATGATTTAACCAAGCTAAGTAATCCAATGGTTGAATCACTACAGGTACTGTGAATGATGTATGCGAGACAGTCTCAGGCCTGCAAAAGGGAAAAGAAACAGAAAAAGCAGAAGAAGAGCTCTATTTCGGAATCAGTACAGGGAAAGGTCTAACAAAGTTCAAGTGCAAGAGCAACGCTGAAAAGCAGACATGGGTGGATAGCATCCGGAATCTTCTCCATCGAGTAACTGCTGTTGAGGTTATTGACACTTCTCTTGAAACTACAAGTATTGGTGGTAGCATATAAGTCATGTCTTCTGTTTAACGGTATTAGTGTTGGTTCTGTTTATTACGTGCAAATGATATGTATTGTTTCAAGCACATATACATATATCCGTAGGTATGTGCAGTGTTTTTTTTCATCTTCTGTTGTTTTGTTTTCAGTCAAATTGTAAACATTTTTCTGGAAATAATTAAGAAGATTATATTATAATAAGGCCTGATGAATATGTCCAGGTGGTTTCTCCACGGCTTCTTCCCCGTGAAAATCCCGGTGAGTTTCTGTGTCACTGTTGAATTCTTGATTTTCCTCTGTCTTTCTTAATCAGTTGTCTTATAGTCTTCACTTAATACTCGAGAAAACTCAGAATCATGCGTTTATAAAATGGAAAGAAACAGTAGTCAGTAAACTGATGGTGACTAAAATATATAAGAATCTTTCAGAGAGAAAGGATGAAAAAGTACTAGTATCACAATTGTTTTTACTTCGTTTAGGAACAGTAAAGAGAAATGACCAAGTTTGATTGTTACCTCTTTGCTTTCTTGTTAGTATCCACCTTCGACGTCCGAGCTTTCTTGTTAGTATCTGACGTCCGAGCTTTCTTGTTAGTATCTACCTTTGACGCCGAGGCTCTCTCGCTTCTTCTCTGCATTTTCTTTGGCCGAGTGTCTTCGATGTCTTTAAGCTTGTAGTAATGAGGAGCTATTTCAATTAGCCACTCAGGTTTCATCTCGGTTGTATGCCTCATATATTCCTTGGTAGTAAGTACTAGTTCATGATACACCAACCACTTACTAGATGACGCCCCAAATAAGCCTGAGTTAGGATGTACATAAACTGTCTGAGGTTCTTTCACTCTTCTGTACGATCCATTCTTTTGTAACTTTGCAGAATGCGGGAAGAATCCGGCCAAGATCGCTTTCTTTATCGCGTCTAAATCATTCGGGTTGGAAGTAAGCTCTACTCCAATCTTGTTTAGAAGTCCAAGTAGCTGATCACGTATCTCTCTAGCTCTTCTCATACTCTTACTCTGAATGTAGTTCTCATAGCACCATTGAGTCGAGTAGTTTGTTTCTTTCCAGGAATTGTAAACCCTTAACAACGCAATGTGATCGCCGACATTCTCTGTATCTACATAAAATTTCATCCGAGCATTGTCGGCGAGAACTTGCTGGTTCTTTGGTCGATAAAAGATTGAGTTCCCTACAGACAACATTGCGGCTATCGTGATTATCTCTTTCGAACAGTTGTACTTTTCAGAACCAACAATCATCTTCGATAGCATCGGATCAACTGGAAACTCCACCATTCTTTCTCCTACCTTAGTAATCTCACCATTTCCATCCAAAGCACCCAGAGCATAGAGCAACTCTAGAGCCTTCAAAAGAGAGTTTTCAGGTGGAGGATCCATGAAATCAAAATTGAACACGTCTTGAATCCCAAGACTCTTCAACGTAAGCACAACACTTGCAAGGTTAGCCCTTTGGATTTCTGGTATTGTGGTGGGCTCCAACTCCTTTACGTTGTACAACCGGAAACATTTTCCTGGACCTGTTCTTCCAGACCGACCAGCTCGTTGCTCTGCGGAAGCCTTGGAAATAGGAGTTACAAGCAGTGACTCCATTCCGGTTCTGGGATTGTATGAGTTCATCTTGCAATATCCCGGATCAATGACATATCTAATCCCATCAATGGTTAATGATGTTTCTGCAATATTCGTTGCCAGGACAACTTTCCGCGACCCTTTAGGGGCAGGTTCAAACACTTTTGCCTGTAGTTCGGTCGGGAGATTTGAGTAGATAGGACAGATAATGATCTCAGATCCCTTTGTACACAGATCTATCATCCTTTGCTTCAACTTCGTTTCTGCTGTTTCAATCTCTTCTTGACCAGTGAGGAAAACTAAAATGTCTCCAATTGGCTCAGTCTGATGGATCTGAAACACAGTGCGTATCGCTGTCTCCAAGTAGTCAGCTTCAGGCAATCTTCTGAAGAGCTTTTCAACTGGATATCTTCTTCCTGGAATTAGGTAAATCCGAGCCGAATCAAAATATTCGGAGAACTTTTTAGCTTCAAGCGTTGCACTGGAGATTATTAACCTCAGATCAGGTCTAACCTTTGATACATCCTTCACTAACGCAAACAGAATATCAGTGGACAACGTTCTTTCGTGAGCCTCATCAATTATGATGACACTATAGCTATCGAGTTTCGGTTCAGTGAGTAGCTCTCGCAACAGCATCCCATCAGTCATGTACTTCACAACTGTTCTGTCTGAAGTACAATCTTCGAATCTAATGGAATATCCAACCTCGTGTCCGAGTTTAACACCAACCTCTTGAGCCACTCGGCAAGCAACGCTCATTGCAGCAACTCTCCGAGGCTGAGTGCAACCGATCTTTCCACGCTTTGTATAACCGGCTTCTTGAAGATACTGTGGTATCTGCGTAGTCTTGCCCGATCCTGTTTCCCCAACAATCACAAGAACCTGATTTTCTTCAATGAGTTTCAGCAATTCATCACGGTACCCATGAATCGGAAGCAGTTCCCTCTCCTCCCGAGCCTTATCTGCAACTGTTTTCGAGCAACAAGCTCGATATTTCTCAGTTTTCACCTCACTAGATTCCTCAACTAACCCTGTTAAGTCGTCAAACACAAACTCATACCCATCAATAACTTCCTTCTTGTCCTTTGCACCAAACCGCATAGTTGCTTTCTGAGCCTGATGATCCTCCCAAGCTTCTTGCTCGGTAACACGTCTCCCGGTCCTCCTCTCACTATAAGGCTCCGTTGCCACATCAAATCTCTTCTTCTGATCAATAAACCCTTCTTGGTCATAAGCATCTGGAATCCTATACTCATCAACATCATCATCCTCTGTTTTCTTCAACAATTCATACAATTCTCTCTTGTATCTGAACTCAATTTCTTCTTTCTCAGTAAGCTTCACACCATCATTGAGCATAGTCTCGTCTTCTATCTCATCCCTTAACTCATCCACCTTCTTCTTCTCTCTCTTCTTCAGATACTCTCGTCTCGAGACATTCCTTAATATCTCTATCCCATAGCTACTCAAAAGCTTGTCCCCAGGACTCAATTTCGGTTTTTTCTCGCCATTAGGATCATCTTCTTCTTCCGATTTTCTTCTTCTCTTGGTAGATATTTTCTTTGGCTTATTAAATGTTATAGAAACAGGAAGGCGAGAGATTTTCTCCACCAACACAAACCTATCTTCATCTTCTTCCCTATGTTTATCGAGATTCTCCTCAACTCTGGAATTCATCTCTTCCGCGAAATCAAGAGTCTTCTTCTCCAGATCATTGCACTCCATTCTTCGAATTATACACAGCAGAAGAGATTCAACGAGACTTGTAACGGAATTACAAAGATTGTGATTTCGATTGACCCAGAACCGAACCCTAGTTATAGCTCTGATTCTTTTGTTTAGAGTTTAGCAAAAGAAACAAGTCGTATATTTATAGTTAAAGAAACAAGGGAAGTCGTATTTGGTTTGGGAATTGGGAATTTCCTTTTGTTTTTTGTTGCGGGACATTTTTCCTTATTTGTGATTAAAAAACGTGAAGTAAACGTGATGAGCAAGAATAAATTGAATAATACTTTATTGCCTTTGCAAACGTGGAAAATTAAATTTAAAGAAATCTAACTCCTATTATTATTATCAATAACTACGTTTTTTTTATCTAAGAAGATAATACTTCATTTTTTCAGTTAAACAAATAAAAAGTATATATGAATTTGCTCTTTTTATAAACTAAATGAGTATTAATTAATATACAAGAGATAAAATTTAATCAGTCTAGGTACTATGATATAGTTATTGACAAAAAAAATCCAAGGATACAATATTCCTTTACAAGAGATATATATCTCTTTACCTCTGATTGCTTTACATGTAAAGCTTTATTCAAACTCAACAGAAATAACATAAAAAGGAAAATACTTAATCTCATATCAATCACCTTCCAATCAAATCATCCATCACATTATTCTTTAAATCATATCTTACCATTGATATAACCACTATATTGCTATGACCATCCAATTATGAGACATGATCAAACTGAAACCTCAAGTTTGAGTTTTATCGTTGAAGAAAAGAAACCGCACGGAGGAGATAAGCGAATAAGGTAGTTGGCACAGAGAAGAAAGCAGAATGGTCACTCTCCTCCAAAACATACAACTGCGAAGGTGGCCAATTCTCCACCAAAAGGTCTTGACGCACAGAATCAAATAGATTATCCTTACCAGTCTTGATGTAGACTCTAGGAACCTTCTCGGCCTCAGGGTTTGGAGGCAGCTGATCAAGACCTTGCAAGGCCCTCACAGGAGCAGGTCGCAACAGTTTAGATGCTAGATTTACATCCTACCCATAACCATTTATAATTTAATCGATCACCACATGATAATAATAATAATATTAGTGATCACACATAATTTATAAAGTAATTAAGAGAGTAACCTCAAGAGGGCTTTGGCTATAGTAATAATATCGTCTAAACTCTTCCTTCATGATGATGCCAGTGGGTGGCTTGTCGGCACCTTCACCGTATATGTACTCCCATTTATCTTCATCTCCCTTAAACATCTTTAAAATTATGATGAAGAGTTTAATAACCAGTATTGTATTAAGTTTAATGAGTCTTCAACTAAAAAGCATTGATTGGTCCACGTCACTGTTGAGAAAACAATAATAGAGTCACTCACGCTTGAAAGTTCAAGATGTGGAGAAGGGACGGATCCGGGTTGAACCATGGCGGCCGCGAGGTAAATGACCATGGAGATTTTGTCGGTGAACCTGCAGAGAGCTTCGGTAATACTTCCTCCACCGATACTATGTCCGACGAGTATGACCTTGTGGAGAGGAGGGAGATCGGACAAGAGAGAGAAGAGAGGGAGGTTATAGTGGTCGGCGTCGAAGACGGTGTTAGAGTCCGTGAGGCTGATTCCAGCGCCAGTGAGGTCGACGGAGGTGGCTTTGAATCCGGCGGCCTCAAGAAGAGTGATGATTTTATACCAACACCAACCTCCGTGGCTTGCTCCATGAACAAACACAAAGTGAATTATGGACTCATCACCACCGTCTCCTCCCATCGCATGAGTCTCGATCTATGCTTGTACACACCACTCAACTTTTAACACAAAGTCAATGCAGTTTTGGTTCACAGTTTGTAGATAACATTACAATCCATTTTCAAAAGGTATCTAAATTGTACGTGGCCCACAGTTTGTATCTAATTTTTCTACTTCTCAAAGCTCCTTTTAATTTGGTTCGTTGTCGTTTTCTCGTTTATTAGCATTAGGTTCGGCAAAAATCTTTGACATTTAGGTCTAACAAAACTGTAACACCTAAAGCTTTCAGTTAATGATATTTACTCTTTAGCAAAAAAAAATCTTTGACATTAAAATGATCAAAGCCAAGAGAATCTGCTCAATAAACAAACTAAGATAGTATATTTTTTGGGTAGTTAAGACTACGTTTTTTTTATTTAAATAGGAAAGTACAAAAAAGACTTGTTGATAGAATCACACATATATTCCACAACTTTTGGGAAATCGGGAGATTGGTTCCTTAAGTAACAGGAAGACAAAATCCCCATTAACAAA
Organism: Erysimum cheiranthoides; assembly: GCA_011420285.2. Lineage (NCBI taxonomy): Eukaryota > Viridiplantae > Streptophyta > Magnoliopsida > Brassicales > Brassicaceae > Erysimum > Erysimum cheiranthoides. The sequence continues at coordinate 11,762,376 of CM022177.2, forward strand.
AGAAATAAAAACAAACGTGACTAATCCTTGTATCTGCGGTTTGATATCTTTATGCGGTTCGATGTTCTCCGCTTTGATTTAGTTGTGGTTCCATCAACTGCTGTAGGCTCATCACAAGCAACTATGATATATTAATATATTAGAGATAAAATTTAGTGAAAAAGAAACCAAGGATACAATAGTTTCCTGCAATCCATCTATTACACCCTGATTGCTTCACATGTAAAGCTTATTTAAACTCAAATGAAATAACATAAAACGGAAGCTACTAAACAAAATCATAATCTCATACCAATCACCTTCCAAACAAATTATCCAAATTTTACCAAACTCATTCCTACCATTGAATGTACGATTGGATTGCTAGAGATAGAAATGTACGGATAAATATACATGATCAAACTTATACCTGAAGTTTAAGATTATCGTTGAAGAAAAGAAACCGCACGGAGAAGATAAGTAAACAAAGTAGTTGGGACAGAGAAGAAAGGAGAATGGTCACTCTCCTCCAAGACATACAACTGAGAAGGTGGCCAGTTCTCCACCGAAATGTCTTGACCGTGAGGATCAACTATGTTATCCTTAGCAGTCTTGATGTAGACTCGAGGAACTTTTTCGGCCTCGGGATTTGGAGGCAGCTTATCAAGCTCTTGAAAGGCCCTTATAGGAGCAGGACGCAACAATTTGGATGATAGAGTTACGTCCTACCAATAACCATTTATTCACACATAATAGTAATAATAATAATAATAGTAGTGTTGAAACATAACTTATGAAGTATTTGTCCAAAAAAAAAAAAAAAAAAAAAAAAAAAAAAAAAAACTTATGAAGTAATTAAGAGAATACCTCAAGAGGGCTTTGGTTATAGTAATAATGGCGTCTAAACTCCGGCTTTATAATATAGCCAGTGGGTGGCTTATCGGTACCTTCACCATATGTGTACTCATGTATTTCTTCTTCTCCCACAAGTATCTATCAAATACTCACAAGTGTTTACAAGGTGGATTGATCTATATATACTAACATATTTTTTTCAAGATCATAACATAATTAAAACTTGGTCGTTTTATAGCGGTGACCCGGGTTCGATAACAAGCAACGGCGAATATTTTTGAAGTATTTTTGAACAAAAAAAAGAAAAGATATCATAACCAAAACAGAGAGGCGAGTTAGTAACTCACGTTTGAAAGATGTTGAGAAGCGACGGATCCGGGTTGAACCATGGAAGCCACGACGTAAATGGCCATAGAGATTTTGTCTGTGAACTTGCAGAGAGCTTCGGTGACACTTGCTCCGCCGATGCTATGTCCGACGAGTATGACTTTGTGGTGAGGAGGGAGATCGGACAAGAGAGAGAAGAGAGGACGGTTATACTGGTCGGAGTGGAAGACGGTGTTAGAGTCCGTGAGGCTGATTCCAGCGCCTGTGAGATCGACGGTGGAGGTTTTGAATCCGGCGGCATCGAGAAGAGTGATTATTTTATACCAACACCAAGCTCCGTGACTGGCCCCATGAACAAACACAAAGTGAATTATGGACTCAGCACCACCGTCTCCTCCCATCGCATGAGTCTCGCTCTATTCTATGCTGTACACACCATTCACCATTTAACACAAAGTGAATACAGTTTTGGTTCACAGTTTGGAGTTAATATTTTTTGTTTGGCCAAAAGTTTGGAGATAACATTTACATTCCATTAAAATTGTGGTCCATAGTTTGTATCTAATATTGCTACTTCTCAAAGTTCCATTTAATTTTGGTTCTTTGTCGCTTTCTCGTTAGCATTAGGTTCGGCAAAAAATCTTTGACATTAAAACGACAAGTAAATTAAAAAACGTTACAAGATATAGTTTCCTCTTCAATTTTTTTTTTTTGGTAGGAGTTTCCTCTTCAATTTTTGTAAACCCATTACGAACACCATATAGTTTACAATACAGCAGATGGGTAGCTCAGTGTTAGGCTCAGTAAGAAATAAAATTGGGCCGTAAAATAAAGGCCCATTATAAGTAGGGAGGAAATAGGAAGGAAAAAAAGAGACTCACCTGACCGAATCTCACCGGAGAGTCTAGATCTCTTCTCTTCTACAGCCAAGTTTGGTTCGTCACCGGCGAAACTCGAAATCCTTTTTCTCCGACGACATAATGCCGGTAAATTTCACCCGCAATGTGTAATTGTGGATCTTAGAGATCCAATTTCAGCATTCTTTTGGCTTCCCCATGTTTGCTCCATTTATTTTTTGCTGATTTAGAGTTGTCTTCTCTGCGTCCTGCGGATTTGCAGTTTAAGACGGTGATAGAAGTTGAACCTCCGAGTTTGTTACGGTACTTGATCGGATCGGCTGTGATGATGATCGGCGTCGTATTACCCGTTGGCTACATGATGTTCCGCAACAAGCGTAACCCCTTCTCGTCTTCTTACTCTAAACAGACGTAGGTGTGCTTTTTCTTTCACTCTCTGTGGTTCTCTTATCTGATCTGCAAAATCACTAGCAGCTTTGGGTATCTTCGAATCAATTTAGAATGATCAGAATTGGTAATATTGTAACAGTGTTTTTTTGTGTTTAGGATATCAGTAATTATCATTTGATTTGCCCTGAATTTTAAAACTTCTGGTTGTGGATTTTAAGCTGATAATTTACTAAAATGTTGAATAAGTCAGAGAACTGAATTAGCATTGTTCCTTAATCCTTACTATTTGGGAATGTGATTCAGACTCAAACTTGGATTAGAGGCAATTGAGGTTGAAGAGATGTAAATGATTTGTATGTTTCCGGTGCGAATACGAGAGTGAAAGCTTTGTTGAAAATGTTAGCACTTTGAATGCTTTGTAGAGACTGAAAGCTTTAGTGTACTTTGTGTGTTTGGATCGAGTTCAGGTGGGGAATCCATGGTTGATAGATGATCAAAAATTATAGTTGATTGCTCCTCTTCATTAAAGCTTGTTTAGGGCTAAAAAATGGAAGGTGATCCTTTTGTGCTAGTCAAGTAACCATGGAGTTTATCATCCTCACTAATTGGTACTAATAGTCTGATACTTATATCTACTTTTCAGGAACAAAGTTTTGATATAGAAAGCCAGAGGCTGCAGTTGAATTCAACTGAACTGAGAAGGATGATGACATATTTGATGTGCACGACTGTAAAATTATTGGGATATTCTTGTTTTTACATGGGTTGTAAGAGATCCTTCGATATCACATTCATAATCCATTAATGTGAGTACTTTTTCTTTAATCTTCTTGTTTAGGTTATTCAAGGTCTATTATGTACACAACCTCTTCTCTTTGGTGAAAAGATATCATTCGCCAGCTGAGAGTTTTTATGAACTATAGATTCGCTCTTTGCATCTTCTTCTTGCTTTTTTTTTTTTTTTTAATTTGGTTTTCTGTTTCTCTTTGGTAAATGAAATGTTAGGATTCTATTCAAAGTTTTAAAACACTACAAAAAACTTGATATGGGGTTCAATAGGTACGATTAGGGCAATTACAAAATCTGTTCATGAGTAAACCTCAAGTAGATACCAGCATAAACAATTTTTAGGAATTGATTTATGATTTGGTCAGATCGTGTTTGTGCATAATAATATGACAAAACCTAACACAAAAAAAACAACAGTGTGGTATGTTGTTAGTGTATAACGCCGTGTACTTATTCCTCTTTCCACCTTCCCAATGCTTGTCCAACGCGGACTCTTTCTCCTTGTTTGACACAGAAACTGTAGTCTGAGGGGCTGCTTGAACCCTCGGGTGAGTTTGCAGTTGGTGCTTGGAAAACAAGCACTACAGTCGATCCCATGTTGAAAACACCGACCTGCATCGACACATACATGAAACCATTTACCAATGATATGAACAAAAGAACTTTGTTACATTTCTTAAATTGAATTTTTAATCTTTCTCTTTTAGACGCTACTCTTACCTCCTTCCCTTTCTCGAGCTTTAAGCCATGACCTTCTGGATCATACACCCGCTCCTCTGGTGGCTCTGTAGGAAATAGCTTCTTCTTTGGCTTGTTTGTTCTCAGCTCAGGTTCAATGAAAAGCTATCGAAGCAAATGTTAGCAAGTTCCTTAATGTCTGGGGCTTAAGAGTTTCCAATTTTCATCAAACCTACCTCAATGGATCCAATGTTGGTCGCACCAACAGCAGCAAGTGCCATAAAACCTTCTTTCCATAGCCCTTCAAGCACAACCTGTTAGATTAACAGCTGATAATCAATGTCTGAAGACAAAAGAAAAGGGCCAGACATATTTGGTTGGTAGAGCTACAATGAATCACAAAAATTACCCTTTCATTTTCGACATAGAGATTCCTTATTGTTCTTGTAGCACGCTCGTTCACGGGAAACAACCGGCCTGAAATTTGGTTTTAGAGAGATAGCAATAATTACAAAAGTCCAATAAAAAATTGTTGCAAAAGCCAAACCACACAGGCTGTATACTTAAATGAGAGGATAGAGAGTCACCAAACCTGCAAAGTGTCGACGAACCATTGCTTTCCAGTCAGCCGGAGAGTGTATTCGATGATAGTCCCCTGGTCGTAGGTATATCACACAATAATAGAGCCCCTTCATTGGACTGCAACCAAAACTCAACGAAAATAAGTTGCGATTATTTTTTCACTAAAAGTCGCTTCGTAGATGTTTAAGGTTGATTTTTCACTGACCTAGCTGTGATGTTCTCCCGTAATTTTGGAGATGCCAAAGAGACTCTCAACCAAGATTTGTCGCTCGTATCTCCAACAGCTTCTTCCTCAGATTCATCCTTACCATCCATTGGAAGCAGAGAGTTGTTTCCTAGAAGAGCCGGTACTGAGTAAGAATGTCCTTTGACTTGCTCGATCATCCCTCTACTTCCTTTTAACTCCCCAAACCTTAGAACGGTGCCATCCACAGGACTAACCTGATATCCTCGAAATCTTAGATAGCAAAACTAAGAAAAAAGGTCTGCAAAAGAGAAAGTTACAATGTTATTGTTACCGGTTACCAGACAACAAGGATCGGGGTCGATAGGCCTGCAACCTTCTTTCAAGCTACGAACAAAGAAATCCTGTAGAGAAGCATACTCTTCAAGAGGCAGAGCTGCTTCTTCAAGATCTGAAAAGACAGATAGATGATCAGTCTGGGAATCACTTTATTATTTGTTTTCTCTGCATATTTCCAGAAGTCAAACCAACAACAAAAGTATACAAGAGCAAAGCGATCATACTTGAATGGAAAGCCCGAGCCCAGGCTTTATAAGCATACGGACGCATCCACATCGGAATTTCCTGAGAGTAAAAAGACCTAACAATTAAAAATTATGCTCAACACTACAAATGCTTCAACAAGAAGAACTCACCAGACTCATTAAGGAGCCCCAGGCTCTTGAAATTGATCGAAGAGGCAGAATTCCAAGGAACGAGGCCTAGACAACCACAATCCCACAAATGAACACATTAAGTTTTGACAACTTACACGCATTGGATATTAAGAGAACAAGATCAAAAAGGGTTTTTACTTTAACATCTGGGTGGAACTCAAGTTCGATACCCCTTTCCCGCTTCTCTTCAATCTGTTCATCAACAATTTGAAACCAATGCTAAGAAAAAAGTTGTACCAAACTCAAATTGAAAGAACCTAGCCGATGCCTACCAAGTGAGTTACCACATTACCTTCTTGTCTTCATAGAGACGGCGAGCATGAAGAGCTCCAAGCATAAGGATAGTAGCCATTGTAGCTCCGGGCAAGAGAAAAGCATTTCCTACATAACCGTTTTGAAAGTCATATACTTGTTTCATCATCAAACTAGGAAGACTGCTGCAACAATGATTGAAGCTCAAAACCCTATAATTGATCTTAATACTCTCCACAGAATCGTTGTTACAACTGTAGTGTGAGAAGCAAACTCAAAAGATTCTCAATCCGCAAAATCTAAGTATGTAAGGAGCTTCATAGCATAAATTGGAATTACCTTTGGAATCTCCAGTTCCACTTCCTCCATCTCCATTGCTGCCACCACCAAGAGACGAAGCGCGAGTACCGAAATGATTGAAGCGGATATTGTTGAGGAAAGAGCTGAAAGTTCGGCGTTGACTATGGTGGAAGCGGCGGAGATTTGAAAAGCGAGAAAACAAATAGACATTCTGAGAAAATCTTCGAGGTTTCATGGCGTTTTTCCGGTTGCAGAGAAACCGCTTTTGCGCTTTGTGTTTTTAGGGTTGGTTCAGTAAACTAACAATTTCAACGACAATTCAAAACGACAGCGTTTTATACGTTTTGCTCTTTATACGCTTGCCGAGCGAGACATTTTATCTTCATTGGGCCTTTTTCAGCTCTTTTATAGCCCACCAGTCATTTTTGTACAACGATAAAATTCATAAGTGTAGTTAAAAATAACACTTGTTGCTCTCTCTTTCTCTCTGGATTCATGCCATAGCAAGATTCTTGGATCCACCCTTTACACGACACCAATCGGTGCTTTGATTTCTCTCAGGTATGTGTCGATCTCTTAAAATATCAGACATATTTATAGGGATTGATTGGTAATTCTCAATCGCTTCTGTTTTTCATCGTATCGTAGTTAGGATTGGAATTTGGAATTGAAGATTCATTTTATCTTTTTAAAATTGGCGGTGGTGATGTATAAACCCTAATTCCAGAGGCAAAGAATCAGAGTTTTGTAAAATGGAAGATAGAGAGAATGCAAAGAGACTAGTGTTTCTGACGGTAGGAACAACGAGTTTCGATGCGCTTGTGAAAGCAGTAGTGAGTCAAAATGTTATAGATGAGTTGCTCAAGAGAGGATTTACTCATCTTCTCATTCAGATGGGTCGAGGAATCTTTATCCCAACTAAGGTTCTTAATCATCTTCTCCATTCACTTCTTTACTTGATTTGGCCTCTGATTATCAAAATTTAATCTCATGGGCTTATTACTCCACCTTGAATCTCAAATTGTTTAATTTTGTGTTGAATCAGATTCTTTTGAATATTGTGAACTTCTCATTTGTGTTTATTTGGGTCATTACTATTCCAGTGTGATGGAGCGGATGGATCATTAGTCGTGGATTACTTCACATTTTCCTCGAGTATTGCGGATTATATTCGATCTGCATCTCTTGTTATTAGTCACGCTGGTTAGTAGAACACTTTTACATTTATAGATTTTAAAAAACCAGAGACCGATTTCGAAATGCTAGAATGTCATTAACTCTCAATGATGTAGGATCTGGAAGCATATTTGAGACATTAAAGCTGGGGAAACCATTGATTGTGGTAGTGAACGAAGATCTGATGGACAATCATCAATGCGAACTAGCTGAAGCACTTGAAGAAAGGAAGCACTTGTACTACACTCGTCCTCACACGCTTCATCAAACCTTTACGAAAATGGATTTGGAGTCTCTGGTTCCATATACTCCAGGGGACGGACAACCTGTTGCCCGCATTATCGACAGGTTCCTCGGATTCCCGGATGATTAAACATACACATGAAAAACAAGCGGATTGTTTCCAAGTTCAACTTATTATACACTTACTAACTGGTCATGTTGCTATTTTGGACATTGTGTCGTCAATTCATATTCATAGTACCAAAGCTTTTTCCGACGTTTAAGAGGATTATCATCACATCAATTTTGTTTCAAGAGGAGAAGTTAACTATCTTCTTTTTTTGTGACATCAAGTAGAATTTTTGTGACATCAAGTAGAAGTTAACTATCTAATTGGAGAAATTGTAGAAAAAATATTCACAGAAATTACCTATGTCATGAAAACTTCTTAGGGAAGAACTGAAAATTTAAGTTTCATATACAAGATATAATTAATAAGCATGTTGCGTATGTGATTGGTTTGCAAAGAAATGATCGTGTATGTGATTGATTGGCAATGAAATAGCTCTATTTCAAAACCGGACTGGGATAACAAAAACGCAAGCAAATATAAAGTTTAGTTTCAAAGCATAATTGGAACGCAATTGTATAGTCTCCAAAATTTGCAAAAACAAGTTATCCTGCGAGAGATAAAAGTGCAACAACATGGAACCTAGAAGATGATAACAGTAATAATAAAAGCAAAAGGCAATCAACGGTAACGAAGAAGGCTGAGAGAGTTGTTCTTCTTCCATGTAGCCCTGCGAGACGGGCGGTTCTTGTGGTTGTTGTGTCCCTTTCCACGAAGACCTCTGTTCTTCTTTCCCTCAGAGGTAAGCCCTCTGAGCTCACGGTGCTTGTGAACTGGATTGCAGATCCAGTTGATTCTCGGGTCGTTACGCACAGCATTGTGTGCTGGGTCAACCAAGATGATCTCGTAGTACTTGTACGTCGAATCCTATTAATAAATATTAAACATTAATATCTGTATATCCAGAATCACCTAAACAAAGAGTACTGAAGGAGGGTAGTAACAGTACCTCATTGAGCCAGTAAGAGTTGACAACTCTGAGACCACCCAATTTCCTGCCAGCACGCTCCTCAGCAACAGATCGCTTACTACGCTGGAACTTGAGTTGTGTCACTCCCTGGTTTGTGGGCTTACCATAGACAATACCCTTAGACACTGGCCTCTTGCGTCCACCACGTCTCACACGGACACGGTACACAACAAAGCCCTGACATGAATCAACAACCAAACTAATTTAGTAACAGATATTGAAGCTAGATGTCAGACAACTGGTAAATCTAGCGAGTGAATTTGTATATCAGAGTGGCTATCTCCATGTAGCTGGTCATGGGAGGGATTCAATCATCAACACACACAATTCTCCAAAGAAGAAATGCATGTTTCAAGAAACCACATAACCAGCAATGCTTCTGTAAATCTTTACTAACAAAGCAAAAAAAACATCAATATCAACCAACTTAAGCTACATCATATACAGATATCACATCAATGTCCAAAAAAAGACTTAGTATCTACACTCCAAGATCTAATTTAACCAATAACAATAGCTTCTTCAAAAATCATTTGAAAGCTGAACAACAAATGATCAAGAACCTTCATCAGATAGGAAGCAAATCAGCCAAAACTAGGATAAATGAGGGAACCATAAGTCACCTGCTTGGCCTTGTAACCCAAACGACGAGCCTTATCTGGACGAGTAGGCCTAACGAGACGAACAATCGAAGGTTGCTGTCTGTACTCCCAGCACCTCACCCTCTGGAGGAATCTCATCACATCAGACTGCTTCTTCCTCCATAGCTCCGATACATACTTGTACGCACCTAAGGTACACCAAAATCCATCGAATCATTAAGCTAACCAGTTCGCAATAACAGATCCGTAACACAAACATCATTTGAACAACAAATAAGATGCTATCAATCTAAGGGAGGAGGAGATAGATCTAGAACAAGGATGAGAAGAAGGATTGATTACCCATTTTCGAAGTTTCGCAGAGCCGCACAAGAGTGACGCAGTGAAGGGTTTGTTCGTGATTTAAAGTAAAGGGCTAGGGTTTTGTTTTCCAATGAGCTTCATAATATACGATATTGGGCTACTTGAATTAAATATAAAATAGCCCATTAGCGACTAACACTATATGGGCTTTCAAATTCGGATTAAGCCCTTTATTTTCTATGTTAACTCTCAAGTAGAGAAGCAAGTTCTCATAACCGAAACCAAATGTTCCGATTAAAAGTCATTTACTCATTTTATCATTTCCCTTTAAAATATTCTCGAAAATGAACACACAAAAAAAAATATATGGAGCACGAAAAATATTTAATTACTTATAGAACAATATATGAATTATAGTTTAACAATCAAATTGATAGTCTATGCAAAGGACGGATGATGGACTTGGATACAAAAAGAGAAGTGGAGAATGATGAGAAATAACGTGAAGAAGTAAACAACCAATTTACTCTTATAGGCATCTATATTAATTCTTACACTACATAGTTAAATTCAAAAAAAAATACAGATTAATGTTAAAAATGATTTTCTTAGATAACACATGCTTATTGACTTATTGTCTACAACGAGAGTTAACAAAAACTAAGACGTGAAACGAAGTAACAACTACCACAACCCCACAAGTTGCTATCTTTGTCTTGGAGAATCAAATAAATACAAAACCATCTAGTACAAAGCTTATAAAAAAAAAACAATTTTGCCTAAATTAAGGGTTATAAAAAAAACAAATACCTAAATTAAGGGTTATAAAAAAACAATTTTGCCTAAATTAAGGGTTATAAAAAAACAATTTTGCCTAATTTTTCGTCCTATTTCTACTTTTTTTTTTCCGGTAGTATAGTCATGAAGTAGTTTAGTCCATTGAATCTTAATCGTCTTAAATCTGTTATCCACCATAGTTATTGTAGTGGTCAACCGAATTCATATTTGGTATATGTGATGCTTAATTCGGAAAAGATAGAAATAGGACGATTAGTACAAAGCTTATAAAAAAAAAGTCAACTGACCCCCTTCTTTTTTAATCCAAATTACTGAGCTAAAAATTCTGGTAAAGCTTCATACATATATATTTTTAATAAAATTTTTGGAATTTACATACATTAAAATTTATTTGTATATTTTACCTGACCCCCTTCTTTTTTAATCCAAATTACTGAGCTAAAAATTCTGGTAAAGCTTCATATATATATTTTTAATAAAATTTACACTCAAAACTCCTCAAATTATATATGAAATGTTAACGATAGAGATGTGACACTGTGACAGGAACTTGAGTGTCCCATGAGATAATCACGTAAAGCTATGTTTATTCATAAATTGTACTGTCTATACCTAGAAAACGCCGTGACGTATTTGCCCACTGTAATTGTACCACCTCTTCTCGTAATGGTCCAACAAAACTGGCCTCTCCTTTCTCATTCAAGACAGATATATATATATATACATGCAGTCACATGGAGACCGAATCTTTTGGTTTTTCATTAAGATTTTTCGAATTTATGCATAAAACTCTACATGTTCAGTATTTTAAACGTGGACTAAGGTGGACACTGATCTATCTCGTACTTGTTATTAAAGGAAAAAGGTTTAAGATATAATATTATACCATGTCCACAAGATTGACAAACAATTTAAGATATATATTTCTCAATCTTGACCAAAAAAAAGAAGCATATGGATCCAACCCCTAGGAGATTATTATTTAAACCCCCCCCCCCCCCCCCCCCCCACCCACCCAAGATTCAACGTGTGGCTTAAAACATTTTCATCATTGATGTTTTGCCGGGTATGTGTGATGTAATTGATGATTTATACAGTATACAACTGGTGAGTTTGAGTTATAAAATTCAGTGAAAATGGGAAGAGTGAATGTACATAATATGCTTGTCGAACAGATCCAAAGCTCTTGGAACCAAATATGCTGGAACATTAATTATTTGATTTCAACGTGGCTAAAGCTAATTCTCATTAAATCTTCGAAAAAGTTTGTAAATTTCAGAGTGATTTAGGAAGATATTTTGAAGGCGACAAGCATGGAAAAAAAGAGAGCCATGAAGATATTTGGATATATGAAAAATGTGAAAAGATAAGATTGTAATTAGGAAGAAATATTCTCCTAAGATAATTAGGAAATTTGTTAGTTTTGCAAAAGAGAAAATGGCACAAATTTGTATGAGTATAAATGTGTGGTCTCTGGCGGGCTGATCGTTGCTGTTTACGTGTTTGACCGAATGCTAAGAAAAAATCTAAAATCTTATTATTCTGAATTCGTATAAGTACTCTTCCACGTTTTTTAGGTTTATAATTCACGACTTAAGTTTTTACTTTTCTTAAGTTTCATCTATATATTTTCTCTGAAAGTCACATCTCTATGACTTTAGAACGATTTGTCGAGATAATGACTCCACCATGACTTTTTTTTTTTAATTGGTGCCAATTTCCAGACTTTTCTTCTTTGTAAGTAACTCTTCTTCGTCAAGCATATCGATAATGTTCTTATAGGTATCCTCTTATATCTAAGTATATATAGTTATTCTAATTATTTCAAAAATATAAAGTTATCATCCGAATGAAAAAGAACAACTATATATATATACAATGATTACAGTTTCATATATTTTTAGATATTTTTTGGGACGTTGAAAGCAAGAAACCCTAAGATTGTGTGGTTATCTAACTCGGAAATGTTTTAGCCACATGACTGCTCCAAGATATTTTTTGTTGGGTATAATACGTACTTATATATGGAGAGTGAATCGTGACTAATTAATACTAAACTGATTAAAACAAATATTTTTTTTAGTAAAACGGAAAAAATGAAAAATATCTTCATTATCTGTGGTCCGAAACCCAAACCTTAAACAGTATAAAATACCATAGCGGAGACTATAGACGAGTTCATCAAAATATTTAACTCTTTAATGTAATCATAAGAAAAGCAAAGAAATGGCTAAACGACAGACTCATCTGCGTTTCACTCCCAACGCTGAGTTGAAAACACCGTCCCAGCCTCTTGTAGCCCGACGCTCTGCAAACTATCAACCGTCTCTTTGGGAGCACGAGTATCTCCTCTCGCTCGGTAATACATATGTGGTACGTATAAAAAAATCTACATGACGTCGTGTTAAATAAATTATATGATATATATAAGTATATAACTATTCAGAAAGTTATAGTGATAATTAATATGTATATCATACAGAAAGAGGACAACATCAAGAGAGTAAATTTATTGAAGCAGGAAGTGAGTAAAATGCTAAATGAAATTGAGGGATTACTCGAACAGCTAGAGCTCGTCGACGTTTTACAAAGACTCGGAGTTTCTTATCATTTTGAACGTGAAATCAAGAAGATTCTAACGAATGTGCACGTAAAAAATGTGAGAGCACGCAAAAACCGGATAGGTCGAAAGAGATGGGAAGACTTGTACGCGACTGCTCTCGAGTTTCGACTCCTAAGGCAGCATGGTTTCAATATCGCACAAGGTTGAAAAGCAAAAAAATACAAACGAATATTGACGTATGATATATATTTTGGAATGCAATTCAAAGTTTAGAAACTGAACAATTAAATGTTTATTTCAAATTCTTACTATATATTCTGTTTCTGGAATTTAATAAAGAAAGAACACAATTATAGTAGCTAGATCAATTTAATATCAATGAGTGTGTTTTATATAACCAAATAAAATTGCAATTTATTGCAGATGTTTTCGACGGAAATTTCAGAGATGGTTTGGATGATGAAGACATCAAGAGTGTTCTTTCACTATACGAAGCTTCACATCTCTCGACTAGATTTGATACTAAATTAAAAGAGACCATATATTTTACAAGAAAACGACTTAGAAACTTTGTGGAAATGAAGAAAACTGAGACCAAACCTTATGTTCGAAAGATGGTGATCCATGCGTTAGAAATGCCTTACCATCAGAGAGTGGGAAGACTAGAAGCAAGATGGTACATAGACGTGTACAGTGAGAGACACGACATGAACCCTGTCTTGCTCGAATTCGCAAAACTTGATTACAATATCGTACAAGTTATTCATCAAGACGAGCTCAAATATCTCTCTAGGTACGTTAACTTAAGTGACACATGATTCAGGAACTCTGACCTTTAAAGAAATTTCTTTTCTCTCTTTATGTTTATGTTAGGTATCACACATTAATTTGAAAAAGACATGCACTAATATATAAAGAACATATTATTCATTGTTTATTAGTTATGAGTTGAAGTCTCTTGATTTTCTCATATATTATAAGAATCTAAAAATCATTATATTTAATATAGTAAAATTTATAGAGAAAAAAAATGTTGTATTTCTAAACTGTGAACACAATATTTTAATTAATATGTGAACACATACAATATTTGTTTGAAACATTAAAAACATATATTATATATTTTGATTCTATATAAATTTATCTTTTTGTATATGTTGAGCAGTTGGTGGAGCAAGACGGGATTAACAAAGCACCTTGATTTTGTAAGAGATCGAATAACGGAGAGTTATTTCTCGAGTGTTGGAGTATTATTTGAGCCCGAGTTCGCATATCATCGACAAATGCTTACAAAAGTTTTCGTGCTTATTACAACTATCGACGATATATATGATATTTATGGGACATTAGAGGAGCTCCAACAATTCACGACCATAGTTGAAAAGTAATTACTGATAAATATATTTACTATACATCTATTTGTTTATTTCTTCATTGAGTCGAATTTTTTTATGCAGATGGGATGTGAATCGTCTTGAAGAACTTCCCGAGTACATGAAGTTATGTTTTCTCTGCCTCGTCAACGAAATTAATCAAATTGGATATTTTGTTCTGAGAGATAAAGGGTTTAATGTGATTCCTTACCTCAAAAAATCCGTACGTATTCTCATTATTATTATTTTTTTTTAATAATTATAGAAATCTCAAACCAAAACCTAAACTATTCTCAAAGATTCATAAAAATCCAGGTTTTGTTGTTACTGAAAAAGTTTATATACTTTGTCCCTAAATCTCTTTATAAATAAAGTCTCTGTATTGGTGATCAAAAAAAAAAAAAAAAAAAAAGTCTCTGTATAAATTATTTTGGTCTGTTAGTGGGCAGATATGTGTACAACGTTTTTAAAAGAGGCGAAGTGGTACAAAATTGGTTACAAACCTAACTTCGAAGAATACATGGAAAATGGTTGGATCTCAAGCTCCGTCCCTACAATACTTCTCCATTTGTTTTGTCTCTTCTCCGACCAAGCCATAGACATTCTTCTCTCCTACCATCACTCTGTTGTTCGAAGCTCCGCTACCATCCTCCGTCTCACGAACGATCTCGCCACTTCTTCGGTCAGTCATACTTTCAACAAATCGTGACAAACGGTTTTAAGCAAAACTTGAAAACTAAAGGAAATATAGCTGTTTAAATGTTTTCAAATTCATGTTCAAAGCGATCCTAGCTAATTATATATAGCTGTTTTAACAGGAGGAAATAGCGAGAGGCGACACTATGAAATCCGTACAATGTCACATGCATGAGACGGGAGCTTCGGAGGCAGAGTCACGTGCGTACATTCGAGGAATGATCGATGTGGCTTGGGATGACTTGAACTTGGAGAAAAGGAGTTCTAGGCTACATCAAGGTTTTGTAGAAGCTGCGGCTAATCTTGGACGTGTGGCTCAGTGCGTTTATCAGTACGGTGATGGCTATGGCTGTCCCGACAAGGCTAAGACCGTCCAGCATGTCCGGTCCTTGCTCGTTCACCCTGTTTCACTCGATTAATAAGTCTCATATATAATAAGTGCTAAAATCAACAAATATTGGATTAGTACAAAGAGTTAAGAGATGCATATAGGCTTCTTTCCCTAAATTATAAATTGTGTATTTGTGTACTTTGTTAGCTTTTCTCAATATCAAGAGCCTGTAAACTAATATATAAATATTAAAAAAATATAAATATATTAATATGGCTTTAAATAGTGACACACTTAAGAAGGCCCACAAACAACGTTAGGAGCTGTCCAATCCCATGTGGTAGATAGATGCGGGTCGTGTCTTCTAGAAGGCATTAACCACAGCTACTTTGTATTAGAGCATGTTTATAGGGGTATGTTTGAGTATATGTGTTTTGGTGAGAAAAATTATTAAATAATGTAAGAGGTGGAGTTATAGGTATATGTTTGAGTATATGTGTTTTGGTGAGAGAAATTATTAAATAATGTAAATAATATAAATTAAGTAATTAATAAAACATTTTTATAAAATTGAAAATAAACAAATTATGATTTACGTAGTTTTCTACCAAGAGATTTGAAAGAAACAAATTTTATAGTTGTCTTAACCCAATATAGCTTATACAAATAATCCAAAATTTCACAGTCAAAACTCAAAGTTACAACTATGGAATAATCTGAACAGACAAACAAATTATAGCAAAAACATTTGGTCAAAGCTTACAATGTTAGAAATTCGTTATCACAGCTTACATTATTAGTAAAATAATTATTATACTATTAGAATCTAGGACCATTAGCAGCAAAGAGAATTTTGGTGAGAGAGTATTTCATTAACAAATACACGCAACAAATAAAAACGTGCCACGTAACACCCATATACAAGTGAAAAAGCTTCTTCGCCAAGACCATTTGTCCGCAACCGAGTGCACTGTTTGATTATTTTCAGATTAAATTATTCCCCTAACATATGCAAACATATGCCCATAAACTTGCCCTTAGAATAGGAACATATATCTCTGTTTGTATTTTAGGCCATCTCTTAATTAGCTTCCAACGGCTATATTCCTCTATGCTTTGTATATAATCTTTGGTTAATAATACTGACAGATCATTGATTGAGATTATACATAATTCAATATGGTATATATCGGAGCACCTCTCAACAATGTTCTTATCTGTCCAAAAATGTTAAATAATCTCATCTTTGTTCCTGTTGAATTTGATCGGTTCGGTTTTATTGTTTCTATTGATACATTTAATCTGGATTAAAATTTGTGTAAATCTTGTTTTTTCCAACAAATTCGTGTGTATCTAAGAATCATTTTTCTATTTAAAAAATATGATAATGTGCAGTACACGTCAACTCACACTAGAAAACACGACAAGATCCGATTTTAATTATTTCTAAAATTAGAATAAATTAAAGGTTAATTATAGGCAACTTAAGCTAATAATTCGGAGGGAATACATAACATTACCGTTACCATGTCCTAAACCCATTTCTCTCCCTCTGGATCGAGATATCTCCGATCCATTCCTCTCTCTCAGCCAAAATCCCCAACATCGAGAATCGCAAAGATCAAGGTACATATCCGTTTCGGGAATTAGGGTTTTTTGCAGTTACTAGAATCTCAAATGGGTCCTTCGTGTTTTTGGATGGTCAGGTTTATTGATCTATTGCGGAATTAGGGTTTGTGAATTTGAACCGGAGGTTAACGGAATCTATGATGGAGTGTTCATCACGCATAGAAGAATTTTCATTTTGATCTCGATGAAATTTGGAACTGAGAAGATTTTATTTGTAAGATGGTGAATATGAAAAGGCCTTTACGGCTATTCATAGAGGTTTCAATAAAGGAATTAATTAAGGGTTTCAGGAGGCAAAGGATCAAATGGAGAAACGCATTTCTTCTTGGTTCTATAATGACCACAATTGTTATTCTGCTTCACACACCAACGTTTTCAGTTTTCTCTGATGAAGAAGAAACAGAGTCTTCTTCTTCGCCTATTTACTTGAACGGTTCTCTGCATTTGAATATCCAAATTGTTAGTAGTGAAGCAAATGTTGAAAGTTTCCATGCTCTTGAAACAACTACTAAAGTGCAATTGAATGCTTCTGAAGAAAAAAGTGGAACTGTGCTTTCGAGAAAAAGGCGAAAAAGGAAGAAAAGAAAGAAGACAAAGGATGATCTGATTCTCCCTGATCCTCCACCAGCACAACCACATGTTCTATCTTCCCCTGAGGTCAGGTGATATTAGAATTAGAGGTTTTAAGTTTTTCTGTATTTTCTCTCAACTCACTCCAATGGAATTGAGCAGAGACGTGCTCTTTCCTTGACACCGAAGAAAGCTCTTGCTTATGCAAAACTGGAGATTCAGCGTGCCCCGGAGATCATAAATGACACGGATCTGTTTGCTCCCGTGTTTCGAAATCTCTCTGTTTTCAAAAGGTATATACAATATCACAGGGACCGGAGTGCGTCTGAACCAAAGTTAACACAGGTTTTTTCTCCTTGTTTCAGGAGCTATGAGCTTATGGAACTAATACTGAAGGTTTACATATATCCAGACGGAGACAAACCCATCTTCCACGAACCGCATTTGAACGGTATATATGCTTCAGAAGGTTGGTTTATGAAGCTAATGGAATCAAACACACAGTTTGTCACAAAGAACCCTGAAAAGGCTCACTTGTTCTACATGCCATACAGTGTGAAACAGCTTCAGAAAACTATCTTTGTCCCTGGATCACATAACATCAAACCTTTATCGATCTTTCTTAGAGACTACGTCAACATGCTCTCCATCAAATACCCCTTCTGGAACCGTACTCACGGATCAGATCACTTCCTCGTCGCTTGCCACGATTGGGTATCGAAACTGTTTCTATGTTAAAGAACAATCAATTCAATCTTTTGTTATGATCTCTATTTCCAAAACCATCTTTTTGCAGGGTCCTTACACAGTGAACGAGCACCCAGAGCTAAGACGAAACACCATTAAAGCTCTCTGCAACGCAGACTTATCAGACGGAATCTTCGTCCCGGGAAAAGACGTTTCTCTCCCAGAAACTTCCATAAGAAACGCCGGGAGACCACTCCGCTACATCGGAAACGGAAACAGAGTTTCTCAACGTCCCATCCTCGCTTTCTTCGCTGGAAACCTCCACGGTCGTGTCCGTCCACAACTTCTAAAACACTGGAGAAACAAAGACGATGACATGAAAATCTACGGTCCGCTTCCACACAACGTAGCTAGGAAAATGACATACGTACAACACATGAAATCAAGCAAATACTGTCTTTGTCCAATGGGTTACGAAGTGAACAGTCCACGAATCGTTGAAGCTATATACTACGAGTGTGTCCCCGTGGTAATCGCCGATAACTTCATGTTACCGTTCAGTGATGTGCTAGATTGGTCAGCGTTCTCAGTGGTTGTGCCAGAGAAGGAGATTCCACGGCTGAAGGAGATATTGTTGGAGATTCCTATGAGGAGATATCTGAAGATGCACAGTAACGTGAAGATGGTTCAAAGACATTTCTTGTGGAGCACTAAACCTAGAAGATACGATGTGTTTCATATGATACTTCACTCCATTTGGTTTAACCTTCTCAATCAGAACCAAACTTCTTCTGGTGATCATGTTCCCGATTCCTGACATCATCCTTAATTATGTCTGTACATAATACATATGTAAGCACTGAAAATATATATTAAACAAATATTTTCGTTACCAAACTGGCTTATCGATTAACAGGCTCCTTTCAATAGACCTATTTTGAATATCAATGGGCTTAATATAATGGCCTAGATGATCCTCTGCTCATGAATGTACAGAAAATACTCTTCCGTCTTTTATGTTAGAAGCTCCGCTGATTCCACTAAATTTATAATTATTAGTCAAGATTGGTTAACATAAAAGGTTTTGAATGGTTACAAGGACAGACATAACCATTTGTGAATTAGACCATTTTCTGTTTATCATTCATAAATTTTAGTTTCTAGTAGTATGGACAAAATAAATTAAAATTTTTCGTTATTGACTGTTTTTACAACAAAAAAAAAAAATTGGTATGTGGCAGACCATTGTCTATCCTAAAAATAAACATACTATTCTGTTGAAAGTTTGGTCCATTTTACCTGCGACATCCATTCAAACACAAGGTAATATTATAAACTAAAAAAAAAAGAAAGATAAAAAAGGTAAGTAAAAACAGAATAATTAAAAAAGATACAGTAATTGTAAAACATACCAGTATACTGCAATATTAGTGCTATTCTTTTTACCAGATAAGAAGAGATTATTAGTCACACGTCTATTCTTTTTAATTTTCAAACGATTATATAACTATATAAGAGATGTTATTTTTATAGAGAAAGATTTTATAATGACCTAAAAAAAAAAAAAAAGGAAAAGAGAAACTATAGACCTAAATCTAAAATTTTCTTGTTATCAAAAGGTATCTCTAATGGGATTATTCTATTGAGATACTTTTTATTAAAATAATAAAAATAAAAAGTAGGAGAAAATGAAAGAACAAAGAAGGATTCTTATTTGAGAATATTTTTTTTTTTGGTCGAATTATTTGAGAATATTTGAAATACTAATAAGAACAGCTCTTCACACTTACCTTTCTTTTTTTTTTTTGAAATAAGCAAATAAAGTTGTAAATTAATCGAGATGTCCAAAGAAAAGAAAAAAGTACATCTTGTAAAACTATTCGTCGACCAGACTGAAGTAATGTATATATTTGATAATGGCCCCATCAAATTTAAACAATGGGACAAACTCTAACGACCATACCATATACTGATATACATACACCGATTGATAGTCCGGTGGTCCTCTACGCAGTATTATTGTCTGTGTCTACGTGTTAGTAAATCCCCACATTAACATATATTTAACGTACATTTTGACATTTGACTTCCACTTATTGGCTTAAATTGTGTAGGTAATGTCGCAACTACTACCACGGAATACACTGTCGTTTTCTGCTCAAAATTTTATAATTTATATATATCCCCATATTTTAAATCTTTCAACCCTGATCTTAAAATATTCATTAACTCCTGTTTCTGAATACTTATTTTTATACTTTTTAATTTTACTCCAACAATATTGATTTTTATATTCTAATCAATACACTTTTCCTTACAACATAATTAATTACAACATAACTTATTTTCTATTGGGTTTTTGAGTATTAATGAAATGGAAAGTAGTGTTGGAAAACAAATGAAACATTAAACCAAATAAAAATTAAGATAAACTGATTAGAAATTTACTCCAAAAAAAAAGATAAATTGATTTAATTCGTATTAAAAAAAATTAAATGATTATTTTAAATAGAGATAATTTTTTTATTTAAATTTAATGATTAATTTTTTCTTTAAATTTAATGATTACTTTTTTATTATTGGCTGAATTTATTTTTAACTAAATATGTAATTATATGTTTAATGTGACAACCAAAAAATAGACCGTCCTGTATTTAATATTTATATGTTGTGCAAATTTTGTAAAGCAGTTTTGGCAAACACGAGATTATTTACAAGTTCCACTTTTGTCCGTACAATGTTGGACCGTAGAGACAGCCTCCATTGACATGTGTCTACAGTCTTCATGCCACACGTGACAGTATGGATTCTCACTTGTCTCTTAAGTTTACTTATTGTATGGGACCCCACCCCCTCTCTCCCACTCTCTTGTTCTTGTAAAAGCAAATGTATCATGTACAAAATAACTTGGAATTATTTCACTACATGCCTTAAAAATTTTGAAAAAAGAGAAATAAGTATGCTTAACAAAAATATTTAATAACTTTGGTTCGATTATAAATTGAAAATTGCTTATATACATGAGAAAGTACAAACCTATTAACATCAAAAAATGCAAAGAAACCTATCTTTAATATTTAATTAGAATATTTCAGAGCTCCTACTTTCAAAGATTCATTAATTTGTCCCAAACTCAATGTATCAAAGGAGTATGTGAAACCACATCGAATATTTTGTTGAGTTTTTTTTTTTTTTGGTCAGATTTTGTTGGGTTTAGTGGATTGTTTTTCTTCATTTTATTGGTAATTAATAGTATACGAAAAAAAATTGAATTTTTTTTTTTTTTTGATGACCCTGGTATCCGGAACCCCCGAGGGAGCCCCGACTAACACTTAAAGACCGTCCCCTTCGGGGAGCCCGCCGAAAGCTTCCAGGAGAGCTGGCAATTCCCTCAGGTAAATCTGCCAGTGGCCAGGACTCGAACCCGGGTGGCGGATAATAATAGATTTCGAAAAAAATTGAATCTTTTCAATCAAAGTTGTCATTTTAATAATAGATTTCGTTTGGATCGTACTCATATATTACATCTAGGTAAATTGTTAAAAATATCCATTTTTTCTTAATTTTTTTTTTAATTATTCTTAAAAAACTAAAATTTACTCAAATACGTATGAAACCATATAAAAGCATACAAAACTAAACTTTATAAATAACTTACAAATATCTTATAAATATTTTATAAATGTTCTATAAAATTTTATAAATACCTTATAAAATATTATAAATATTTTATAGAACTTTATAAAATTTTATTAATACTTGGATCGTTATCCAAGTGTATTTTATAAACCTTATAAAACTCTTCTGGTTTAAGAAGGGTATTTTTAAATATAAACGGATAAATAATATATTTTTAAAAATGGATATAGCAAAAAGAGCATTTGCAAAAATACCTCTTAAATCTAACACCAAAATTTATTATAATAATATGTTGAACAGATTAATTTAAACCTACACAACAAAAAAAAAACAGTTGTAGTTTATTAACTAATTGAACTCAGGATTAAATGTATAATCCATTTATAACAATTATTATTAAAACGAAGCGAGAATGTATGGGCGGACAAGTTGGCACGAAATGTTCGTGTCCTACCGCAAAGTGTTACTCTTGTAAACCACATTCCGCCAAATTGACTTTTCTAAGCTAATAAATACATGCAGTTGACAAAAAAAAAAAACAATTATTATTAAAACGTATTGAACAGTTTCATTTGAATCTATGCAAACAAAAGAACAATTGAATCGTATTAGTTTGGTGGATTGGGTTAAGATAACGATTTGGATGGATTGATAAATGTGAATGAGTTGGTATTAGTTATTCAATCAAACATAACTTATTATTGTCAAAGAAAGTTGAGAACGTGCTTACAAACTAGGTGACAAAACCAAAAGACCATTTGAAACATCTTATCCTTTAAAAGTATTGTTTTTAAAAGATCAAAGTTTATTTAATAAAAGTTTGTTGGTGTTGTGTAATTAATGGATATATACAATATATAATATATATATATTACATAACTATATATATATATTTGTGTGTATGTATTTGGGTACTAAATTATGTGGACGACAATGATGAGAGTAAAAGTGTCGCAATCAAACGTGAAATTTCTACATCACTATGTAGTTTTTCCCAATAGGATTCTTCTAAGTGTATGAACCACAATTTTTCGTACCCCGTCTTATTAAAATTTTAATTTAAATCTCCAGACACTACTATTTTATAGAACCAATTAAATACAGACACATACGCAAATTATACTACCTAGGGGCAATAAATTTAATAGTGACAGATTTAATATTTCTATTACTAAAGTAATTCTTTTTTTCTTATATATGCGCTTTGAGTGGGTATAATAAAAAAAATATTATAAACAGTTCGTTGATCTCTACAGGGCACACATATTTTTGGCAGCTTCAATTGGTTACGAGATATTCGTCTTTGGGCTACCAAGTTTGAAGACGTTTCATTTCAATGGACACCAAGGCAACATAATGGTCCAGCAGATTTTTTAGCAAAGAAGGAGATCCCACACAATACTCTGTTTCATTTCTATTATTATGTTCCGATGCAACTTACATCGTTGTTACACTATGACTCTGTTTCTACATTATAATCAATGATATGGTTGACAAAAAAAAAAATAAAAAAATATATTATAATCAGGGGCGGACCCAGCAAATAATTTGACTGGGTGCAAAAATTTGCAAAGGCAAGATTTGAACCCTGCACCTCTTGCAATTAGTGGGGGCAACCCAAACCATTGTGCCACTTTAGCTATTATCTTCTATGTAAAAAATCAAATATGTATATTTTAGTGGGTGCATCTGCCACCACATCCACCAACGTAGGTCCGCCACTGATTATAATATACATACAAATTATTCCCGTAACTAAAATTTTTGAAATTTTGGCTTAACCTGTAACACTATTTTAGTAGTCATAGGGTTGAAAGAAACAAGTTTAATCAGAAAAATCGAACAAACCGTGTTATAATTGGATATTTTGTTCTGTTTTGATCCAATATAAGAGTCTATTTTGCAATTGTTTTGGCTTTACTATTCTAAAAGGAAAATAATGAAAAATATCAGTACAATAATCGAAAAACAAACTCCATTGACACATGATGAAAATTTTAACATTTTTTAATGGTGAGAATAGAATTCTACCTGTAAAAAAAGGAACTACGTAGTATAAGTTTTAAAATAAAGTAATAATTTTAATCATTCAGCTAGTTAAACTGATAGAAACAAAATTAAGACAGTAGTTTAAACAATAATATAAGAATCAAAAGACTATCAGCATTTTTAATTTACTAAAAATTAAGGACAAAGTATAAGGATGGCACGTTGGTTTCGACTCAGAGCATAACTTCATTTTTTTTTTTTATAACTTCATTTTTGTGGGTTCGGACCATATGTAAACAACTCGTATGGAACTTTTAGTTACAAGTTACAAAGCGTTGGTCACGTGTGTGATCCGTGGTAGATTTGTGAAATTGTTTAGCAAAAAACTTCTAATCTTCTTGATCAACTAGACGATTTGGTGAAATTGTTTAGCAAAAAACTTCTCATCTTCTTGATAATTTTTTTAGAAAAAAAACAAAACAAAACAAAACAAAACAAAGGGTGTATAGTAAGCAATCTGGGGAAGACACGCTCGAGGCTTCTTTGGCCCACTCAATTGGTAATTACCACTCACTTTTTAATCGTGTTGGAGATGTTACTTTTAAGTATTACTATAATATATAAATTTCAGAAAGAAAAAAAAAGTATTATAATATACAACGATGATATTTTCTTGATGCATGAGTTTCGATATACATACGAGTTTCGATACATATATAGGTTTTGACTGGAAAGCATAGTTAGAGTAAACAAAATAGAGTAATTTCTAATTACTGTCAGTCTGTCACTTAGGCCATACACAACGAAGCATCTGCAAAGATATATCTGAGATTTTTTTAATATTATAATATACAATATATAATAATAAGTTTTTAATATTAATTTAAAAAAAGGGAAAGATGTTCTTCTTCGCTGGAGAGATGGAGAAGAAAGGACAGATGTCTTAAGCAAGTGTCACCTAGATTCTTCACACTCAAGTCTTATTTAACACTCTTCTCTCTCCCAAAACTTACTATTTACATTATTTTTGATTTTTAAATTCACAACATCCGAGCAAAGTATGCTCCGTTGTGTATGGCCCCAAAATATAGCCAAGTAGAAAATAAATGAATCCAGTTTACTAAAATTATTTTTTGTCTTTATTCTCTAATTTTACTTTAAATGGCTGAAAAATGGTAGAGTAAAAGTTTATTCTAATTACTGTAGTTTTTTCTTAATTTCCTCTCTTTTACTCTCTTTTATTCTATAAATATCACTCTAAAAACCACCAATCACACTCTTAACAAAATGTATGGTAGAATTTTGGTATACATTGAGCTCAGAAAGAAATTGTTGACTATCTTAGAAGTTTGAATATTTAAAGAACATTTAACCAAATAAATCAACAAAAGATGAAGACAGGAAATGATACCACTAAGTCCAAACTTTTTTTTGATAAGTCCAAACTTAATCATTATTTTATGTATTAGTATTAGTCTAGTTTTCCTCGTCATAAGATGACTATATTCTTGTTGGTCAGAGAAAAAATAGGATTACTATATTCTTTGATAAATTTTGATTTGGCACATATGAATATGATTGCAGAATTTGCAGTTATACAGAAAAATAGACTTAATTAAAAAACTGCTTCGGTAGAAAATAACCCACATTAATCTATTATGTCATCAAAATAAATTCAAATAATTCAAAATATTTTAATAAGGAATGAAAACCTCTTTTTATTACTATTATTTTATCAAGAACATTACGAAGAATTAAGGAGGAAAAAGTGGTTTTCGTACCTAGAGGCCTAGGATTCTATATGTCGATCTAGTCTCGCCATCACTGTCAATATCACATCATCTTGTTTCAATTAGATTAGTAACGGAAGTGATAATTCTTTGATTAATAATAATGAATACAATGCTAATTTTTATTCTTTTAGATTCCATCAAAACGTTCAACTAATCTCAAGAGTGAGCAATGAGCATACTTTTTGGTTAAAACTTAAAATATATCCCGTAAGCCCACTACATATAAATAATCCAAACTGAAGTCCAAGCCAAATTGTATGCACGCAAAATTTACACACAATAAAATCAAACCAGAAGTGCAACGAGTTTATACTCTTAATTTTACACCTAATATCACAAACCTCTTAATTTTTTTTTTTTGCAAAATGTGTATTTACAACAGAAATATACATACACAAAAAAAAAACAGAAATATACATACATTTCCAATATTCAAAGTAAATGTGTATGTGCAATATATGTAGTGAACCCCCAGTTATCACAACATTTCTATTTTCAATTTTACATCAGAAATGTTAAATGTAAGTCCGGCGTTTACATCCATATGTGTATTTTTTTGGTAAACATTCATACTTTATTATCTATATACATTATTATACACAAAGAAAATTATACGTTAATGGTCAAAAGATCTGTTATTCCAATAGCATCCAACTATTTTACGAATTTTAAGAAAAAACAAATAGAATCGTTTGTATGGAATGTGTCAGCTACTCAATAGGCTATTTGAATAAAGTATTCTTTGGCATTTAATAGGTGACTTTCTTTTTTGTAGAACCAAAACATATACTTTGAGTAAATAATAGGTATTTTTTTAATTGTACTAATTGTCTAATTATCAATACAACAAGAGTTTTAAATTATTAAAATGTAATCATCAAAAAATTTGCGCAAAAATTAGCTCAAAGTAATTTGAACACAAATTGGCAAATTTCATACATAGTCAACAAACACGTGGAATAGTTAACAGTTTAATATTTCAGTGTCTGCTTTTTTTTTTTTATAAAGTTTTTAATATTTCAGTGTCTTGAAGAGTACTTGGTGCTTATGTTATACAAAATAACTATCGAATTTGGTAGGAAAAAAAAACAAGTAATTAAAAATCTGATTTATTATTTTATTATAGCGTATATTGTAAAATAAACATAGGCCACCCGCGTAGAGATTTTGAATGCGTCATACCTTTTTAAAAAAAAAATGTTATTTCATATCTTTCAAACATTTTATCTATATTATCCATTTTTCTGTTGCATAATAAGCAAAAAGATTTCAAACTAATGATTATGAATGTCTGCAAGTTTTGGATCTAAGTCTTATTTGGTCATTTTCTCCTTCAACGATATGTTTATGTTGTTTTTTGATGAAAAGTTGTTTGGGTTTATCTTACATGGCCAATACCTACTCGATCGTTTAATCTCCAAATTATCCGAGTAATATATATAGAGTGGATCCAGATTTTTTAATACATGATTGCTATTAGACAATTCACAATAATAATAAAGAATTTTGTCTCTAATAAAAAAGTCAATTCGGAATATAGGGCGAGTTAGCATTTATATACACTTGATGAATACATCACTTTAAAAAATATATATAGTATGTTAGATAGTTTTTATTTTATACATAGGCAAAATATTGTTCGTTTGATATAAAATATAATAATTTTTTCTTAAAAAATAAATATTATTTTAAATAATTTTTCCGCAAACTTACTTTACTTTTTTCGGTTTGGTTGTATAAATCGTAAGAAAGAGTTTACATAAAACTTAAAACTGATTATGCCGCTAGCATTACAAAAATAGTCCATTCGAGAATTTCAATTCCACATAACTAACTAAATTGATCTCTTAACCCAAAAAAATTATCTAAGATATTGACAAATATTTTGATTAATTGGAGGAAAATTGTGTCATCCCTAGCAGTACCGAACATTCCATCTCAAATGTTTGACAATCAATCATAATCCTTTGATCCAACTCCAGTACGTGAAGTACCCTAGATTAGGGCCTCCAATTTTGTGTGAAGCAAAAAGACTTTCCTTCTGACTTCTTGCATTCACAAGAATTGAGTCTTTCTCCATCCTGAAAGCATATTCTTCCCCCTTCTGAAGATATGAGCTCTTGCAAGATCCGTCCCAAAAAATTCTCTTAACATCAACTATTGATAAAAGCAAGTAACTTTTAATTAATTTTTTATTCGTAAGTGCCACTTAGGTCAAACATAAGATCCACAGCCGACATGAACATGAGATTAGTTTCTAGACGCATACATTAATTAATTATGACACTTTGGTATAATCAAATCAATTAAATAGATAAATTGAAAATCGTTACTGACATGACATCCATAATTAAATTACATATGGAAATGCAGCATCAAAGCTCAATCATATTCAAAACTGTTGCTATTATTTAACAATGATGTTGATTTGGTCTATGCAATGCACGGTTCACACCCTCCCACATAAGGGATATTTAACAAAGGAATATACGATATTTCTACTAAAATTAATTATCTAAAAACCTTTTTTTCAAATATTGCTACGAAGAATGGTGGCGTCGACATTTGCTGCTAAATACACAACAGGATCTACATCTAGCGTCCGTACAAAACCCACAGTATAGGCGTGTTCGAACTTGCGACGCAAAGTGTCTTAGTCATCTTTTGATTTGAATGAAACGTTTGAAATAAGTTTTATATAATAGTTTAAGAAAATAAATAACACTCATTATGATTTATTTTTAAGAAAATCTAAATTTCTGATTCAACTTATCACCAATTTCGTTGACTAAAATTTAAAACCCATAACAATTTAGATAGATCCATTACTTTTCCAACTGAATAAATATTAATTTTATTAATTTTATATTTTAATAAATATTAATAATATTGGAAAAATAGTATAAATTTATACTTTAATTTATCTTATATATGTTACTTTTATAATAGATCTGATTGCAGATAGAGATATACTGTATATTTTTTAGGAGAAAGACAAAGAGGTAAACGATATCAAAATAATTAAAAGTGGTAAGAAGTAACGATAAATATAGCAGTACGAAAGAAAGCTGAGAATATTATTTTTATTACTGCTATTTAGTATTAGTTTTATTAGTTTCAACGAAAACGATATATCTTGCATCGCATCTGTACGAGAGACTATTAATCAAAATCAAATGTTTTAGTATTATTATTATTCAACTGGTTGTATCATAACTATTATCTAACTACATTTTTAATTTTTCCAAATTTTCACTTTTTTAACAATTTTCTACACACATTAAAAAAAATTTAACCACCTAATTTAAACAAGATTAGTAATCAAACTATCTACAGACTACATATATGTGTCGTTTGCCAAAAAATAAAAAAGTGTGTTCACAAAATGATTACAAACGGACAAAGAGGATACGAGAAAGGCCAGCTCACCTTCTTTTTTATTTTAGAAAATGAATATAAAAGCTAAGAACAGTGATAATTTGGAAAATTTGATGACATGTGCAAATGCACGTAAACAAAGTTTTATACGAAAACATTCCTCTGTTCATTCATACCATAAACAAAAACAAAAAAAAATCTCTACACAATATATTTTTACAAATATTTTAAACAATGAAAACCATTCCTAAGATTAGGATCCTCTTTTCAAGGAAAACAATTAAAAATATCTTATAATTTAACCAAAAAAAATTATCATAAACAAAAGAATATATTGTGTTAAAAAAACAAAAGAATATATATGTGATTTTCTAAGTCAACAACACTCAATATGTTTCTTTGGTAAGCAAACAAAATGCACATTTATTTATAAAAAATTATGCTTAACAACTATAGACGTTTTATATATAAAACAGTAAGAATATCATATCTTCTACATATTTTGGAGATTAGTTTAAATTTTGATCTGAAATATATCCTGGTTATAAAAATTATATATATATATATATATGCATACCTAGTTTTTATTTTTCATGTAACATCCATACTAAACACACAAAAAAATCTAAGAATTTAATTTTGTATAAATAATAACCAAAAGTTTGACGTGAACCTTAAAAGAAAAGTGTAAGACAAAGAGAATATATATATAGAGAACTGATTTCAAAAAAATATAAAAGAACTATCTTTCTCGATTAAATTTGGTAAAAAGCAATTATAATACATTAATCAGAAAAAATAAGGACGCAAAATGAACAGAAGAATGAAAATCAGTACTAACTAAACGTCCATTAAATACACCACACATTTAATTAATAAATGGGCCAATGGGTCTTTTAATTTTCAACTTTATAAGGACCAATAAGATGATACGAAAAAAGGAGAAAATAAAAGTGGAAAACGGAAAATGACAGAAAAGACCATCAAGTTTGTCTCTTCTACTACTTTGCCATTTTTCTCTTTGTATTATTAATCTATCCTACCTGCTGTGACTATGGCTGCTATCTCAATACATACAATACCATTTTAAACTATGCTTGTCGATTGGAAAAATGCGGCCTAGCTTTATGTTTATATGCATATAGGGTGGATATAGTTGGGTTTCTGCTTTTTTGTTTAGATATCTAATATATTTAGTTAAAATAATAGTAGTATCAATATTCCGTATAGAAGATTCGGATATTAAAAAATTTCGAAATTCTTAAAATAAATCTAACATACAAGTAGTGAAGTCATGTTTTTAACTATCATTATAAATGTCACAATAAAAGTAGTAATAGACCGCACAGTCAACGAATAAAAGTTATAATGCCTGTTATAATTTTCTTACCTGCAAATAATTAGAAGTACGTACATAAATGTCCTGATTTTTCGAGATCGATTACAGAACGAATAACTAATACAAAGTCATAACTATGTTAACTGTAAAAATACTGATTAAATATATAGATTCTAATAAAATAGAAGTATTTCTTTTTGCTTGAGTTATACAGTCGTTACTAATGGTATACGAAGAAACCCCTAAATGTATATATTCTTTGCCGGCTCTATGGGAGTAAAGTTAAAGTCTTTGTCAGACCTAAAAGATGATTAATAAAGGGTCAAGACACACGAATTTTATGGATTTGGAAGATAACAGCGCAATGAATGAAAACTTTTTGGTAATTAGTAATTACGTCCGTATTTGTACAAAAAAAGAAATTAAATAACCTGTACTTACTTACACATCACACATTCGGAAAACTTACTCACACGTAAAAAAAACAAAAAGAAAGAAATTTCCCCACAAAGACAACAACGTACAAAACGATATTGTGTTCCATATTTACCGGGAAAACCACCGGAAAATTCATTCCGCCGGCAAGAACTTGCCTCTTAATAATTTTCCAAAAAGAGAGGATCATCGTACGGAAACGAGTCCCAGAATCCATCGATTTTGTTGTGATCATTCACGTCTACCAAAAGATCAGGGAGATCGGAGAAAGCGTCGTCAGCGATCGGAGATGACGTCACCGTGCTAGACGGAGACTCCGGTGCTTTCCAGTCAACGGCAGCTGCTGCGGCGGCCGCTTGAATGTCTTTAGGGTCGGCGCTCGCCGGTCTCGGCAAATGGTAAGCTAGCTCCGGGAAATTAAGGTGAGCAGAGCCGCCTTTGATGGCTAAAGCCGCCACGTCGTGTGCACGCGCCGCCATCTCCGGCGTGGAGAAAGTGCCGAGCCAGATTCTTGATTTCTTTCTTGGTTCTCTAATTTCAGACACCCATTTTCCCCATTGTCTCATTCTCACCCCACGAAAATTCGGATGCTTAGAAACACCCTTTTGCTCATTTTTAATCTTCGAACTCTTTCCGGTTTTCTCCGGCGCCGGTGACCGGAGGTGACGTTGCGAAGAAGACTCTTGCATCTATAGGAAATTAAATGTAATGAGAGAAAGAGAGAAAAGAGAGAGAAAATTTGGTGGGAAGATTAAAAAAAAATGTTTTTGTTTGTTGTATTTTGGGGTGTGAGAGTTTGGTTTGCTTCTTTCTAATATATACATCCAAATACGAAGCAATTATTCTTGTGTGTATGTTTTTCTTTTATGTATTAAATCAAATATTAAAAGCTAAAAAAGACTTGACTACGTGAAGATTTTTTTTCTTTTTCTTTTTGTTTTTTTCTTGCAATGATATTACTTTACTTTATATATGTAAATATAAAATATACATTATTTTAGACCTGAATTGGACACTTGTTCGTTTCTGTCACTCTAGTTTACTGTTATCAGTCGTTTCTCCTAAATCCCCTAGTCCTTCCAAATTTAAATTTATGTACTTGAACTAGGCCTGATTATATTTAACTTCAAACATTTTGATTGGTTTCCACCAATATTTTATACAATATCTCGGTTTAATAAAATTTCAAACGGCCTAGAACAACCAAACCACTAAACCAGA
This sequence comes from Erysimum cheiranthoides, assembly GCA_011420285.2. Taxonomy (NCBI): domain Eukaryota; kingdom Viridiplantae; phylum Streptophyta; class Magnoliopsida; order Brassicales; family Brassicaceae; genus Erysimum; species Erysimum cheiranthoides. The sequence continues at coordinate 11,794,129 of CM022177.2, forward strand.
ATATTTTAATTTATTTTTTTTTTTTTTTTTGTCAACCTATATTTTAATTTAAAATAAGATTGATATTACTTTATGAATATATATGGTTGTTAAGAATCATACATCGAGAATAAATTGAGACATAAATTTAACATATACTGTAAGAAACTTGTATTTTTTTTGTTCTTAACCCATTATAAGCAGGAGTTTAAATAAGAACATTTGACATAGTATTATAACCTCAATTGGTTCAAGTTGAATATATCAGGTTTGAGATGAAAGAACAAGGATATATATATATTACATATGATTAAAATCTCATATCTACATTTTTGAATTTGGTCTGTTTGCGCCTAAATAACTTGATTTTTTGGGTATAAAATTTGGCTAGCTCACAGCTAATCTAGAACCAAAACAGAGATGTCTTCATCCGCGCGAACGCGTCGAACGGGCTGTCATATGTTGGTAGCCGGTTTAAACCAAAACTGCAGTTTCTTACCCACATTGGCAATTACATTCACGTCGACAATAAGTTAAAACCTATAATAATAAAAGTCCGTAAAAGCTGACAATCCAACTGGACCAAAAAACCGTAAGACCAATCCAAAGTCATATAAAACTACAAAATTCATTAGTAAGAGAGATTAAATTTCTTTTTTAATTTTGATTTTAGAAGATGTACTGATGTTCTTCGACAGACGCTTTCGAAAGATATATAGTTTTAAATTTCTGACATATGCTTTGGCCATCATTTCATTAAAGGTTTATAAAATATATTTCAGAGTGGATCCACCATTTCCTACATGTGGATATCAACTTCAGATGTATTTGTTTTTTTCTGTGTCTGTAGATATTTTCACAGATACAGTAAATTCTAGGAAAAATTTGTAAGTTGTGGACCCTTACTTTTATTTTACTTTTGCATATTTTCTTAATTTCCATCTTTTGTTTCTTTCTCGAAAATGTTATTCTCGACCATGACCCATGCCTGCCTACAAAGCCTAACCCACGTTTTTCACTTAGATTAAGTTTGACAAAGACGGCGATTAATAACAATGAATACATCTTAAATCCCAAAAGTAATTAGTTTACAATATAATACTTGTATTAGAACGTAACTCAGTAAAAATTGCATCAGGTAGTGTTTACATTACACGTTATTGAATTTTGAATTCACGTCATTTTAGCGGGGATTATAGACTTAATTATAGTATGTCCTATATATAGTCCATGTAGATGTGAAAATGTTATCTTAATTGACATAAAATACTAAAATAGAATATACTTCTTAATCATTAATCAAATTGTTTTATCAAAAAAAAAAAAATTGTAGGAATTGCACGGAACACACGACTACCCACTTAAGTTTGACCTCGTTTCCAATTAGATTTTACTAAAAAAAAATTATTTGAAATATGCCTCGTCGTCATAACTTACTCTAGCTTGATTTCACTTCTAAACATTTATAGTTTGAAGAACAGATTTATTGACCGCAACATTTTTCTGGATAACCAATAACTAGACCAGTGAAGTGATCTTGGTCTAGTGGCAAGTCCACAGAAGACATACACCATCACACCAGGGATCGAGTTCCCGACCCTACAATTTGTAGGAATTAGGCTAATGGGCCGGCCAGTTGTGGCCTAAATGTTGACAAAAAAAAAAAAAAAACCAATAACTAGACCACTACCACTTTGATTAACAAAACGATAACCTTTTTTTTTATTTTTTATTTTTTTAAAAACAATAGTAATTTAACAACAACGGTCAGTCAATGTTTGTACTCGGACGTTTGCTTCAAGAGTCTATAAACAATGACGGATATAATGTCTTGCAATTGGAAATTTGCGAATATACGTAATAATTATAGAAGCTGTTGGTAATTTAGAATTCAAAGAATATGCATTTTTAGTAAAGAAATGAGTAGAGGTTGCTATGGACGACGCACGTACACAAAACGACGTAAACACATGTAGTGTATATCAGTATATGTACAAAGTAAGTATGATGTTGAAAATGTATTCATTATCATTTAGAGTGAGCAAGTTACGTATTAGTTTTAGCATGGGGTCCATTTGACGATTAAGACGATAGAAAATAAAAACAAGTGTTGTATATATAGGTTATTAAAAAAAAAAACAAAAAAAAAAAACTTGTGTTTACATACAAGTGAACAAGACTATATGGTGATTATTCAGTAGTAATTTATTTGAGTGAATTTTATTAGGAAATACACAACTCTTTTAACTGTAAATTGTTTTGTAATGGTTTTTGTTCAGATATTAATTATTTATGTTTTGACCAATAAATTTGCTAGAAAAACAACATATATAGAATTTTTTTTTTTGGACAAACCGATTAATTCAATATGTAGAAAAATTAATTAGGTCGATGACAAAAAAATATATATATAACAAAGAGTAAATTTAAATTGGATGTCTTAATTTCTAAACATTCTTAGTACGACTAACCCATAGAAAATTAAAAGATGAATGCCACTTTTGAAATTGTTTTAATTTTCTAAAGAACAGTTGATTGATAAAAACTAAAAAGGGATTACAACCAAACTTTTATTTTGCTCTATATTAATTTACCTACCAAATTCGGTTATTAAATTGCTTAATAAATAATATAAAGGTATGAAAGTCTTATGCCGGAAAATGATGCTAATTTAAAACAAAGCACAGTCCTGATAACTTCACATGCATGTTTCAGTTTAAGCAAACCTCTTTTAATATTGAATTATTGATGACGAAAGTTTTTTTTTTTTTTCTTATTACGCATTACATTCAAAACGTGGATTAATTAGCAAAGCAATAAAAAAAACCAACAATAACTTGATGTAATATTAATACAAGCCGAATTCAAATTCCATTCGCCTTTGCAGTTAACATTTAAAGTCTCGTATCATCAAAGAAAAAGTTTAGTGGTCCAAAAAAACTAATTATACATCTTAGAAAAAGTTTTGGATCTCATTAAATGAAGAAAATTATTGATGAAAAAATATATAAAACACGTTTCTAATTACAAACCTACAGCTAAACTACATTTTTAGAAGAAAAAAAAAGTCAATTAAGTCATAATTATTTTAAATATACAGCATATGATTATGATGAAGAGTTGAATGAATTATTTTCCTACAGTATGATATATAGTATTATGATAATTTCCAAATAACTTTTCCGAAGTAACCCTACAACAAGTAGTCTGTGGCTCTGTGCGAAGGCAATCAAGAGAAAATGTCAATATTGATGATGATATGTATTTAATTAAATCTAACCAACTATATCCATCAAATAGGAGTATACCTAGCCCTTCTCAGAGTAGAAAGCAGAACAATCAATTTATTAATAATTCATTGAATACTAAAAATAGTACCAAAATTCCGCCAGATGACAACTGTATAATTAACTATTACATTGCTACATATAAATATGGGTATCGCCAGTTATTAAACCGGCGAATTTATTCAAAGCAATTACCGGAAAAAAGAGAAGACGAAGAAGCAAGTCAAATGTATGATTAACCATATAGAGCATCAAGCAAAGCAAAACTCTTCAGAGCCTAGCGGTACGAAGTTGCTGCTTGAGCAAAGGTCGAAGGTATTCATGATACCCATCAGGAACCACCGAGTCATTCAATGGATCCTTCCACGCTTCCTCGAAGAGTTTCGGGTACACATTACCGTCGTAACGTCCCAGCACCGAGTTCAAATAATGGTCAGTGTAATTGAACGCGTCCACAAGTGCAACCGCATTAGGACGGACCTACAAGAAGGAGCACAAGATGTTAGAACTCAGCTTTTGAAGGAACAAATGCATTACGAGAGAGAGAGGGAGGAAGAACCTGAGAGTATAAGGAACGGAGCTGGTCGTTGGCGAGAGAGGCTTGTTTGGGAGTGATGGTGTTAGTGGAGAGGAAATCTCCGAGGTGTTTGTGAAGGAGATAGAGCGCGTAAATGTAACACAGATTATTCAGCTGTTTCTTAACTCCTTTGCCTCCTATGTCTTGCTCTAGTTTCGCTATGAACCTAACGGAGACAAATTGGGAAAATTCAGGAGCTGACATCGAGAGAATCACTAAATCATTTGATTAGTGTGAACGGTGAAGAAGAAGCTTACTTGGAAACAACAATCAATTGGCAATGAGCAATTGCGGCCTCAACCAGATCAGCCAAAAGCTCTTGGAATCCTGCAGTCAGGAAAAATTTGTGAGAGTTTGGTCCTTTGGCTTAGGATCTGACATCGCGACCAATTGTTCTGGATTCATAGAGTTAGAAGAGTACCTTGTTCTTTATTCTCAAACTTGCTGAGATTTTTGGCACAAGTAACAGCCATTCTCAGAGCCCTTGCTTCAAAAGCTTCTACTACCGCACCAGGGTTTAACCAATCCTCAGCTACATGCCCAATGAATCAAACCAACATCATCATTAACTTGGTAATCATACTGAGAAACGATTACTGTAGCGGGATATAAACTTGAAAACTCACCCTTTTGAACACCAGAACGACATTGCAAAAGATGTTCTGCCCGGCCCATATAAGCAGTTGTGCCGACAGGAGCCTTTCCAGATCCCAGCTGGGAGACTGTCTTCATGAGAAATCGAGCAACCTATAAACACAATTTTGAACAATAGCGTGAATAACAACAAATTCCAAGGGGGACTAGAGTCTTTCTTATTGTTGAAAACATTTGGGAAACAAAATCAACCAAAAATATCGAAGCAGTTAAATGTATTTTGCATATCAACCAGGGAAAAAAAAACAAATTGACCAAAATATGTGAAAACAAGTGAAACTGACGAAAAGTTGCAAATAATCATATCTCAGAAAGTACAAAATTCACAATACGAAAGCATGTTAAATCAATAACTCACAGCCAAAAGTCCAGAGAGACATAAGATGAAGAGCCACATGCTAAGAAATCTATTTGAGCTGACAGTATTATTCTAGTAAGTGAGAATAGCTTGCAGTTGATAATAAATACCTGTAATTGCAACACAACATTGTCTCCTTCGTATGTGCAGGCAGGAACATATACAGCAAACAGCTCGGGGAGCCCACTGCACCACAAGTAACCATGTCCACCACATAACTTACGACATTCTTCAATGCCATCCTGCACCCAAAAGTACGCTTAAGCTGACTTTTCGATTCTAAATACACCTCCAAGACAATGTCAAGGAGGGAACAAACTTTCCAACAATGTGAGTGGTTGGACCCTAAAAGAAACGAAACTGATCAGTCTAGTCTAGTGAGCATAAATGATCAGCTCTGGAACATACCGCAGTGGCTGTGGTGGTGAGAGACTTCAATCCTGCAGTGCATGCATGAGCCTCAGGCAAAGTTGTGAAATCACTGGCTGCCAGTCTTTCAGTTACATCCGTGTACAGCCATTTTAGCCACTCTCCAACAAATCGAAACGCATATGCAGATGCCAGCAGAGGAAATAGCCTGTTCTGCTGAGTTTTATAATCAATCACCTGTGATAACAACATGCAGAAATATATTACTTTCCCTTTATTTGTTATGATCCAACATCAATAGGTGTACACAACCATGAGTATCCTTGATTATGAAATGAGTTTGAATGAGTACCTGTGTCTCAATGCCACCATTATGTGCGCCAAACTGTCTCCGCACTGCGCTGTACCTTGTAGCTATGCAAACTGCTCGAGACAGTGCATTCGAAGCATCTGCCACGATTGTTTGTCTCACATACACCATGGTACCATACACCAGCTGCTTTGGAACATCTGATGGAACATACTTTCCTTCCCTTGTAACTTTTGAAAGCCTGAAACGTTTTGGAAGATGAGAAAAATGCACAACCATAAGCCCTCATTTAAGCACCAACTATTTCCTCTAGTACTATCAGTACATAGTGAATACTTATTAAACTCAGACCCAAAAGGCTAAGGGAGAGGACCTCATGAGCATCTGATCTCTCGGAATGCGAACATGATCAAACATAAGAAATCCGTTGTCCATTGAATTGTATGCTCCATTTCCCATCTTCGTCCCGATATCACCAACAGTTATATTCGGAAGAGGAGAATGATCTTCTAAGCTGCGCAGTTGCACGATGAATCCTGGAAGAGAAGTTTAAGCAATCAATACATGAGCAAGATAAATTAATCGAAAAAAAGACTGGAAAAAATTCCCGGTACATACCATGGACACCATAGTCTTTGCCGTCAGTTATGAGACGAGCGTAAACAACAGCATGGGTAGAAACTTTTCCCAAGCCACCAGGCCACCACTATTCAACAATCAAGACAGATGAAATTTTTTACACAACTAAGAGACTGTGCATAAATACTCAACCAAAGGCTTCTTGGTGAACTCACTTTAGATGCAGTCTGAGTTGGAGTGTGAATTACAAACTCATCCGTCTTGGGATCAAATGTGGCAGTTGTCTCAAGACCTTGAACATTTGAACCATGACCAAGCTCAGTCTGTGCATAACACCCAATAATCTGCATCTTATTCGCCAGGGACAACCACTTCTGCTGCTGCTCCTCTGTGCCCTGCCCTTTAATAGCAGGCACAAACATTCCCTAGAGAATAGATACAAAAAAAACACATGAATCAAAATGCTGTCTCTATAAGAATCCACAAAAGTTATATCTATCGATCAATGAGACGCAGGAAGTACCCAGTGCAGATCCACATAAGCAGGCTGATCAACAAAGTGCCTCAATCGTCCTGCTTCTTCCTCTGTAACCAACAAAAAAAAAACGGAAGACTCAATACAAAACCTTAAGAGCACAATAACAATAGGTGGTGCGTGAGAAGAATCCATACCAGTGAGACGAAGCTCGACAATCCTCTTAAAAGCATGAGCACATTTTCTCAACGTGCTCTTAAACAGCTCCTTCCTACTCAACCGAGCTCTATTGCTTTTCTCGAAGACCTAATTATAAGATTTAACGAAATTCACAAATCCAAACACAGGAAAAATCCCTAATCCTAATCAGGAGACCAAGATAAAGAAGAAAAAAAAAACAAGGAGAATTGAGAAGGAGTAAAAAAATTCACCGGATCAGAGGCGACGAGGCGAGCAATTCGATCGGAAACCTCAAAAGCGTGGCGGGAACCAGCCCAGACGATCTTCATCTCGTCGACGTCGAACTCCGCCTTGTTCCTCTCATCGGCAAGGTGATCAACTCCTTCCATGATTCGTTAATCAGAATCAAAGTACCTAAACAAACACTAAAAAACTTTCCCGAGAAAAGATGATTTTTGCTATCGCTACAAAAAGATGATGAAGATGATGATGGGCAATGCGTCTACCGATTTAAATGCAGAGTAGTTGGAAGAAAATGTAACTTTGATTTCGGGGATAAAAAGGAAACAAAAAGACAAATGGATGACAAATAGAGTTTTTCTTGTTTTTTTTTGTTTTTTTTTTCTATAATTGAAATATTTTTCGGGTTTATCTCATTCTCAGATCCAGTCTCCGTCTAGACATAGATAAAAGTAAAACCCATGTGGAAAATGAATAAATATTTGGATTCTTTCCATGTCAAAAATAAAATATTGGATTCTTTCCAAGTATTTGTAACTATTATTCAACGAATCATGAGAACAACATTACACAGTTTACCAAAAAAAAACCTTGCACGTATGGGAATATAGAGATTGTTCCCTCATATGAAAGATATTTTACCAAAGAAAGGGGATGTATCAAAAGAAGTATTTGTGTGTATGAAGATAGATAAAATAAAAAAAAGACAGTAAAATCAGAAGTGTAGTAAAATTTTATTCGGCCTATTAAAACAATAAAATAGGAAATAATGAATGCATGCATCTGAATAACATGTTGATAAAAGAAGATTAATAAATTAGACTGAAGATAAGATAATGTTTTGTTTTCTTATATTTAAAAATATATTGTTGCAGGTATAGTTGCGTTATGCGCAGTTCGAAAACCAAAACTCAGAAGGTAATGTAATGATTTTTCCACAAATACTAAGCCTTATATTTTTTTTTTTTTCCCGTCGACTGTGTAGTAAAAACTTGATTAAGACTTTTATGTTCATATCTCAATTCCCAAACAGTTAGGTAATCGGCAATTATATCGTTTTGTATTATTATCGTAAAGACAACATTTTTGTCTTTTAAATAAAAACATTATCGCTACACACCACAGAAAATTGGCCACGTGTATAAGTATGGTCCAAATACGTCAACTCCACGGGGTTTTAGAACGTGTTCAATTCGTCTTTGACAAATCATTTTCAAGTTCCACGGGGTTCTTAATTCACTAATTAAACATTCCAAGTTCAACACTATTTTTGTTACTACATTTGGTTAAATTTTAAAAACAACTCATCACTAGGAGGTGGCGTAGGTTAGCCTGAAACGCTCCTTAATATAGTCGCCGGCGAGGATAGGCGGGAATCTGCACCGATGGGAATAGATCTAACTTTTATTCTTTTACACTTTAAGACCAAAAGATTTAACAAATGTGCAATGTGCCCCCTCACACCCTAAATTGGACTGAGATTCAAGTAGAAATACCTTGGGGGACAAATTTCGCTGCAACAACTCTCCAAGCATTCCACATTACAATCTGGATTGGGATCTAAGAAGAACACCACCTACAATTCCACTTAAACTTAGTTACTTTGTTGGGTTAGATATTCGAAAGAAAGATAAAAAGCTACCGAGTAACGTTCTTTTCCCACTGGCATCACTCTGTGCAATGTAGACCTACAACCCATAACATAAAAATACGAAATGTGAGAAAACGCAGAAAACACACTCAACTCCAAAATATATTGATTAAAGTTTTTACCTGAACAATCCATTGGTCCATCTCTCCATCATATCACCAATGTTGACGATAAACGCCCTACGGTTACACAAAGTCCCCGGATTTTAACGATTATTCCTAATAAACAAAGCTCCATAATTTAGTAGCTTAAAAAGCTAGACTTACCCTTTAATTCCAGGGACATCTTCCCAAATGTGTGGTTGTTCGGATTTGTCTCTGCAAACCTAAGAGCAAGGTTACTAAAGGAGAAGTGTATGAAGAGAGTTACAAGAGAAAGTAAGAGTTGTTTAATTTACCTGGAGTCCCGGAACTCCATCAGTCAAAAGAAGAGTGACCATTCCATAGTCTGAGTGAGCTGAGGCACCATATGTTTCTACATCCGACGAAACTACTTCACCTATAATCATAACAAGTGTAGTGATCAAGACCTGACTCGACTTCCTGGAATATGGCTTAAGTTTCCAGTTATTACATAATATATATATATTTAGATACATGTTCCTTTTGCTAATGTTAAGAACTTAAGATGTAATTTATACCAAAGTTCATTAAGATTAGAATCAATCCAACCAGAATTTGATGCACATAGATACCTGGACCAAAAAAAACAATACCTGGATACCGTAAGAGGCGAACAACTGCTGTAGGATCATTCAAGGCCCCAACTTGTTCGAAGAAGTTCTCATCTAAATCTAATGCCAAGGCAATCAAGCCGAGCAATTTTCTACCCATAGACCTTAAAGCAGCAAATAAAATTTTAAACACAACTAGTAAACTTTTATCTTTGGTAAGAATTACAACTAGCAAGTTGATCCAGGAAAAATAATAGTTAGATACAAAAGAGAAAATACTCATGAAAAAGTATACTTTCCTCTACATTTAGAAGTTGAGAATAAGATATTCAAGAACACACATGCACCTAAGATTGTACATTTGTACTACCGATCTAATTAGCTACAATAGACTATATTTTATCCCTACCATCAAGGTTCCAATCTAACTGTTGATATGAATTTGAAACCTATTTTCAACTGAGGATGTATAGAGAAGACAGGGTATGAAGGTACAGTCTTTTAGTTTAAGATTCACTTTGCAGAAGAAAGACAAAAGAGTAGGTGCTTACAGGACATCCTTGTAGTAACATTCCATGGTTTGCCTCCATGATGGTAAGCGATCTTTACATACACATAATCCGTGAGAGATAGAGACAAAGAAATTGAGATCAAAACCGATACAATGAAGAAAAATGATTACCCTCAGAAGGCCACTGATTTGGGTAACGTTGAGCGAGAAGGCCTTCCAAAGATCCAAAATAGAAGCTTTCCTTGGAATCACCTAACAAAAGCGAGATCATTTTTTAGACTAACCAATAAAGAAAACAAGCCATACACAGAATGCTATTTATATACATGAGAAAAATGAAGGAACCTATGGAGCTCAAGGACGGGTCAAGTTTCTCAGCATACAATGGAGTATAGCCGAGCAAATCACGGCGTAGTAAAGCCATCTTGTCCTCTAGTTGGAGATTAAAGAAGCCTTTGCTCTCCTTAAAAACTCCTTGTATCAATTCTTCCGAGATGCCATGATTCTTGACATAGAAGAATCCATGTTCAAGACATGCCTTACAGACATAACAAACAAACATAAGAGACATGTCTCAAAAAAGACATCTTCTAATCCACCTGAACTTAGTCATCCTTCAAATCAATAATGCAAACAAAAATTGAAATACTCGAATCGTGAAACGCCAAGCAGAGCGATTAAACAAAAAGATAAATCAATCTTCGTGAATTGATGCTACAGGTACTCACTATCGTTAATTACTCTAGTAGAAGAAGCAGGATAAAAAAAACAGAGAGGTGAAGAAGAACCTGACGAATCAATTGTGCGGTGGAGATTTTGTCCGGGGAAGAGAGGTCAATGATCGGAAGTAGAAGCGACGTCCCCATTCGATTCTCGTAATTATCTCTCAGTTTCGAAATTGATTTTGCTCTGATCGTTTTGACTGATAATGTGGACCATACACGACGGTGCAATTCTGAAATGAGGATTTTTTTTAATATTAAAGGTTTTTTTATGTAGCAGATATGTTAAATCGGACGTTTTAATCATACGTATCTATTGATTTTTATTGATAATACATTTTCATAAAAATAAAAAGATTTTTATAAAATTTGAACACAATCAGAATTTATATTTTGTTTTGACAATATGTATTATACTTCAGATCACACACCAACAATAATAACACAAACCACAAAACTAGAAATCATAATCATATCCACACAAACCACGACTAGCTCAAATCCAAGCCCAAACCTTAGTTAAGGTTGATTAACGTAGAAGCCAAAAAGTGAAAACTCAAAACATTTTGACGCACGTTGACGTTTTATTTAAGAAAATCTGGAACCGGAATACGAGGCGAGGGTTTGACTGAACCGCTCGTGGAAATAATCTCTGGCTCGGACCGGTGGAAACCTGATGCACCAAATTGACAAATCAACCTTTTTGGTTTTCCGGTAAAAGACCAAAACTTTTAAGTTATCACATAATCACCCCAGCGTGATGGGTTAAAACAATCAAACTCAAAAGTTTATAACATGAACTAACAAAATAACGAGAGTTATAATATACCTGGGAGGAGCTATTTCACTACAACAGCTCTCCAAGCATTCCACAACGCAGTTTGGGTCTGGATCGACAAATACAGCCACCTTCAAATCAATTTAACGTTAAGTTAATGTCACGACAATGATGATATTAGTGAAACAGAGTACTAATTCAAGCTAATTTACATCGTACCGAATAACGTTCTTTTCCCACTGACACCACTCTATGCATTGTTGATCTATAAATTAAACCACCCAAAAAATAAGATATCTTCAATCAAATATTGCCTGAGACATGAAAATGCAAATTACTGGTACCGGAAAAGACCGTTAGTCCATCTCTCCATAAGGTCGCCGATGTTGACAACAAAAGCCCTGTGGTTTTACAAAAAGTCCTCATAAGTTTTAGGCCCTCACTACAAATAGTGTCAATCAAAAAGCATATGTTTATGGTTTTATATAGCTTACCCTTTAATTCCAGCTACATCTTCCCAAACTTGTGGTTCTTTATCTTTATCCCTACAAACCTATTTAGTACGTAAACATTGTTAGAAGTAGAAGAAGAAGACAAATAAGTTTAGAAATTATGAGATGAATACTTGAAGCCCTGCAACTCCATCTGTTGCAAGAAGAGTTATCATTCCAAAATCGGAATGAGCAGAGGCTCCACATGTTTCTTCTCCAGATGAATTCAACTCTCCTAAAATAATGTGACAAAGAAGGAATCTAAGGGTAAAGTAAAGAACCTAGCTAGCAGTGGATTTTCTTTTAAAACAGCTGCTAAAATGGATCTATAATCAATCCCCAAAATACTACAAGGTTTGGTCACATACCTGGATAACGTAAGAGACGAACAACTGCTGCTTGATCATTGAAGGCTCCCACTTGTTCAAAGAAGTTTTCCTCCAAATTCAATGCCAAAGCCACTAGGCCAAGCAGTTTCCTACCAACTCCCCTAAGAAGCAACAAAGACAATTAAACAAATACCATAACGATCCAATATGCAAGAAGGAAACAACAATGGCATCATTGGTTGTACAAGTATCTACTGTGCTAGAATAACGAGCCTATCTGTTCGTTTAACCACGCGGTTTCAAACTTGAGCCTAGTTTCAACGGTAAGCACCACCAAAGCAAGTTTCTGAATTCTGGCTACTTACATGACAGTTTTATAGTAGCATTCCATGGTTGGCCTCCAAAGCGGCAAAAGCTCTACAAACATCCATAACCCGTAAGATAGATAATCAACATACACTTAAGAACGAATTAGTATTTGATAGAAACATTGTGTTTAGAGGTCCAAAGGCTTTATTTCTATCTGCTAAATATGTTTAATTGTGAGTGATTCTCAAGTAACCATGGTTTAAGTAGGTTTGGTTCAGTGTGAGTCACATCCCTACTCTAGTCTGGTCTTGCTATATCTTAAAAACTTTTCCCCGTGAAAAACCTAACCATTTGTTTGACGACCAAAAAAAAAACTAACCATTTAAAACCCATGACCCGACGTCTGGTTAGTGTATCAAATTAAAAAGCTTTTGTTTTGATCGGAACATTTTATTTTATTTTTATCATTTTTTCATATATTTTTTTTCCGGCTATCATTTTTTCATATATCTCTCGCTCTTTTGTTCAATTTCATCAAGGTTTTCTGATTGATTTAATTAATTTGATCAATTTCGAATTTTTTCTTATGTATTCAAGTTTGGTTTAAGTTAAAAGTAAACTCAGTTTGAAATTTTTTTAGTTGGTAGTATTGAAAATTGTAAACTAGGAAAATATATCATAGAAATATAATATATTTAATTTCTATCAATTATTCATAATGTTTGAGAATTCGCTAGAACTTCAAAGTTAGTTTTGAATTTAAAATATTTTGGATTCAGAACAGCTCATAATTTTTTATTTTTTATTTTATAAGGAGAACAGCTCATAATTGTTACGCAGATAACATGAATCATGTGTTGATGTTATATTTTTAATAAATTATTAATTGATGACTAAAAATAAAATTTTAAATTATATTCCGATGATCCGGAAAATCCGGTATCATATAATATTGGCTGTTATCGACGACTACCCGTTCCATTATCACATTCCTCACTTTATCCCACACTATCAAGTATCAGCTTTCTATTTTCCATTACATTAAGAACAGTATTATCCAACAAATTTACCTTGAGCAGGCCACTCATTAGGGTAAAGTTGACCCAAAACACCTGAAGAAGATCCAAAAGTAAACATCTCCTTGGAATCACCTGTTATAGTAAAACTGAAAATAATTACTAATTTCATTTCCAATAAAAAGGTATTGTTAAACATGAATCCAGTCGTTGGACAAAAAAGCAATTTCATGATTAAGAACCTTTGGAGGTTGGAGATGATTGGTGTTTCTCGTCGTATAACGGTGAGTAGCCACGAAAACCACGACGAGCCATCACCATCTTCTCATCAAGAGGAAGAGAGAATAATTTCTTGCTCTCTCTTAACACTCCTTCCATTAACTCTTCCGAAACGCCATGATTCGTGAGATAGAAGAATCCATGATCCAAACAAGCCTATAAAGTTGAATATGATTAATAATCTATATTTGACTCTAAAAGACTAATACCATATTTTCGGAGACCAAAATTTGTATTTTCACACAAAGAAGCATTTACTAGTAGTGTATAATATAATACAAACATTTTGTTTCCATGTAAAGAGATAAGTTGAAGAATAAAAAGAAGAACCTGACGAATCAATCGGGAAGTAGAGAGCTTTTCCGGCGAAGAAAGATCAATGATCGGAAGTTCCAGAAACGTTTCCATTATTTCTTCTTCCCTTTTCAATTTTCTATGCATCTCTCTCATCTCGCTTGTGTGTTTTCTTTTATAGCAACAGTCTGCAGTCTGCACTGGTCAGAATATGTCCGTACAAGCCAAAACCACGTTTTCTTCCTTTACTTTGGCCCAAGTTTTGACATTATGGGCTTTTAAGCCCATTAAAATTAGATTCTCGTCCAAGTCCACGTTTTCTGAACAGTTTAGACTTTAGATCAAACAATCAATGTATGATTTGTGTTATTTAAAAGAAAATCGTAAACACTGTCAAAGAAAAAAAAAAAACATAAGAAAATAATTAAATAATTTGTAAATGTCAACTATATAAAAGAAATTATGTAAATTTTGCGACATACATTTTGAAACTAGATGCGGAAATTAATTATTTTGAAATATTTAATTCATGAAAAATATTTAAACATGCATGTTAAAAAATTAGAAATAGCGAGATATCAAAAATATCTATGTTTGCTCAAATATACATGTATCGCCATTCAACTATATAAAGCAGTATCTTTGAATTTCTTTTTCTAAAATCGGTTTACCGTAATTAAGCATCTCAATTTAAATTATCCGATCATTTTTAACACCCTATAAGTATTCTCAATCTATCTTACCAAAAAAAAAAGTATTTTCAATCTATTACATTTGTAGTTTGACGTATAACTTAAACAAAAGTAAAGGTAATATCCAGCTATATTTAGAAATGTAAAAGTAAAGTTTTGTAAATCTAAAAAACTAAATGTAGGTTTCACGACACATACTTTATAAGATATAATACGAACCTACACTAATTAAATTAAAGAAAAAAAAAAAGATAAGAGCCTCCAAGTTACTTAAGTTTAGAGTTCCAAGAACACCGCTGATACCTCAAACAAATCCAGATGTATATTTTGACGTGTTACTATAATTAAGAAAGAAATAGTAAACCTTATACATCAACATATGAAAATGAAAATAAATCCAAAAGAGCTAAACATAGTAACATACCGACTGGTGTAATCTTAAATAGAACGTTATTGTCAGAGGTTTTTCGTTCATCAATACTATGATTTGATAGGTTTGGAAATAAACGAAAAACCTATTAAATATTTAGTCCAAACCTATTAAATCAATTGACATATCAACGAAAAACATAAAATACATAGTGCGTATGATTTCAAATCAATAATGTTTAGAAAACAAAAAAAGATCTTAGGACAGTGATTCCTTAATTAATGGAAGATTTAATAATAAATGCAGGTGGACCATATATCTAATTTTGATGATTCCAAGGCCACAGTCCACAGAAGACATTGCCCAAACACGTTTTTGCTTCATCAACATGGTCTCCATCATTGGACCTCTCCTCGTTCTATCACATTATAAAGTATGGTACATTCTTAAACCAAAGAAAAAAGTATGGTACATTCAACATTTATAAAAAAAAAGTACGGTACATTCAACTATACTGGTAAACACATTTATGCAACCGCTTATGTTGTAACAAAATTGTTATACTTTTACCGATTACAAAATGATGCAGAAACTTAAATAACGTTCAATCATTTTTCGTTTCGAGGAATCAATAAAAGCTATATACAAGGAATTCACTGTTTCATAAGTTTTGTAAATCAAGTAGTAAGTTTTTCTCGTTTAATGATTGTACCGGTCGAACATTGTTTCTGACGATCCAACTTTATGTGAACACTAATATATAGATCATTTTTTATTCATACTACTAAGTAATTTAATTTTAGCCATTAATTCTATCATGGATAAATATTTGTTAGAAAAAAAAAAACTTAAAAGGCTGTAAGAAATTACTTTCAGAATATAATATAAATTTCATATATTGAATATTCTTTGTCTTGATAGCACATAGAATGGCCTACACGGACCACTGTGATATACTTATGAAGTATATACATAGAAGTTGGAGAAAGGAAATATCTCTATATTTTATGAAGTTTATAAGTTTGTGGGGAACAACTTCCATCATTTTAAGCAAAAGACAGCTTGGCCACATAAATTAATAATCATTTAGCTTCCTTAATACTCCCTCTGTTCCATTATATAGGTTGTTTTAAGAGTATTTTTTTGTTCCATTTTATTTGTTTTTTTGCAAGTTTCTATGCCAAATTTATTCTTATTTATTATGTTATGATCATTTATTGTTTGCAGTATCTTTTGTGATTGGTTAAAATAATTTTAATAAATTATTAAATAATACTTTTATATTAAAAATGATATACATTTATGATTTCTTAATATGCGCGCTTTTAACTAAAACAACCTATATATTGGAACAGAGGGAGTAATTGTGTATATAGATCATTATGTCCGAGAATTGATTGCAAATCTCGGCTGATTATTGAATTGGTCGCACCACCTTATACAGTATAATATACTACTCCTATTATACTCCTAACAAAAATCAACTAATAAATGTTTATTTTGTTAATACTCAATTATTGCAATCAATTAATATATCATATTGTAGTGGTCACTACAAGATATATTGCAGAAAACGTCACTTTATTAAGGTCGGTTTATCAAGTGACGTGAAAAGTTAAATTTAGACGCAAATTAGTGTCATTTGTAAAACCGACGGTAGTTTTTAAGTTTTTATTAATTAACAAATAAGTATGTCAGACGTGAAAAATGAAAGGAATCTCTGTTTTTTGACTCGAGAAGAACACGACGGCTATGGCGTTATTGGCGACGGCGATCATTGGAAATCGAGACTCAAGTCGATTGCTCCGATTCAATTGTGCATCTTCGATTTCGAAGAAATCGATACTATCGTTACTGGAATCCGATCAAACTACGGTACGATCGCTCAATCATGGAGATTTTCCTTTTCTCGTCTTGGAGATTTATCTTCTCTAATCGCTCAAATCGAGAAGGCTAGTATGGTAGAATATCTTGCGATTTGGTTTTGTCTGATTCAATAACGTGATTAATATAAAAATTTCTCAATTTCATTAGAGAATGCTTCAGATTTTGGAAAGTTTCTGGTTAGGGTTTGCCGGTGAATCTCAAATTCGAGATATGGTAACTTGAAGGTTAATTTTCGACCACATTACATTTTGATTGAAGAAATTATTATGGAATTTGATGATCTTTGATTGCTGATGTGCTATGTAGTCAAATTTTTAATATTTTTGTGATGAACTGGGGATGCATGTAAGTTTCTAATAGATTGTAGTTCCAGTTCTGATTGAACTTAGTATGGTGACGCTAGTAATTAAGTGGAAGATATTGTCCATGCTTATATTCCAGAAATTAGAGTGTTGTGAAGTTTAATTCTATTTGCCATTGATCTCTGTTGTTAAACTTCGACCCTGTTTTAGCTTATAAGAGTTTCTTATATCAGTGTTCATGTTATCAACTTAAATATCAAAAAGTGGTGATCTCTTTAATTCGCTGATATCTTTTTCTGTGCTTTGATGTATGAAATTTAGGCAATAGTTTCTGAGTATTTTGATTACCTGGATTTCACTTAAAACCGGTAATGTTCTTCACATGCTTGACTATAGTTTAGTCATCACCCCTAGCTTATATAGCTCTTTCTCAGGATATAAGGCCATTGGGTTCTCTAATCTTGTTATATACTCTCTAAAGACTTGACCATTTGGGTTCTCTATTAATCCTTTTATACTCTCTAAAGACTTGACCATGCTTGTCATATACTAATGGCATTATTTCTGAGATTCTGATTAGCTGGAGTTGAAATATTAGAATCGTTTGGTTAATTACTTTTATACAGCATCTAACTAGTGAAGAGTTTGAGAACTAAATAGATATGATTCTTTGTGTTCTGCTGCAGCGTCACTTAGAGTTAAAGCCTTAAATGCTCTTGACTTTGTCACTTATAGTGTCACGCAGATGGGTTCTTCGAAGTTGGAGAGAGAAGCAGCAAAATCTACAGATGTTGACTTCATTGCAAACCAGTCAACAAAGGTTAAATTACCTTCCAATGAACAAAATTCCTGGTGAAATTCTTTGTCTAAGACACCATTGACTACCAAGGTTGGTCTTGTTATACCCTCTTGTTCAGAAACTTCTTTCATTTGCCATAAGGCTGGCTTCTGATATATTTGATTTTGCTTGAAACTGTAATTTTGTGGATACAGATTCACGTAGAGGACGTCTATGAAGACAAAGATAGGAGTAGACCATCCCCTGTTTCTAAAGACATCAACATCTATGGCGTTATGAAAAATCTGGGTGACTACTGCAATTTCTACTTCTCTAATTATCAAACTAACCATTTTAATTGTCATTATTCCTATAATTCTACTAACTTTTGTAATCATTAAATATGTTTTGTAGTATTTTTTAAGACCATTATGTTTTACCTCTTATCAAATAATATTTTAAATCCATTGTCGTTTTGTATTTTTTTGTTATCACAGTTTTATTTTATTTAAAGAAAAAGAAAATTGACAAATGATAATTAGACAGATTGCGTCGGTTCTGCAAACAAAGTATAAAAAGTGACGTTAGAATTTTTGACGTTAATTAAAACGTCTGTTTTTTAAATGACGCAAAAAATTTTTACGTCACCTCATAATACGACGGTTACTAAACCGATGCTATATTAGTAAAGTCAGTTTATTAACGACGTTAACCCATATAAAAACTGACGCCAAATGCCTTGTTTTTTGTAGTGGGTATTGCTCTGTGGTTTTTTTTTTTTTTTTTTTTTTGCTAAGAATGTTAATATGTTGTTTCTTTTTTATATAGTGATCCAAACTTTTATAATTCGATTCTTCACAACAAGTGCAGCTGTCGAATGATATTGCTTTGTTAGTTATAGTCATGTTTGAGTTCATATCATGGTTCGTTACAACATATTTTGGCTTAGAATCCTATTTAAAAATTTCTCAAAAATTATTATTTTAGAAGAAAAATAAACAGTCCACCAACCAAGCTGCAAACATGCATATTAACATTTGAAAATTCATTCTAATTTTATTAAAGAGCGTAGGGTATATATGTAAACGAAGTAGTGAAGCCATAAAATAAAGTAAAGAGATCCTCTTCGTATCCATGAACGAGGTTGCACGTGTCGCACAGCTTTTAAGCAATAGATTAATAACGAGTGATTATGGATCTAATGAAGCAAATGATTATTGCCGTTTTCTGATTTAGCGGTTAATCGCATGTGCTAGTCACATGGTCGAGACACGTGGGACCAGTCCCCGAACCGAACCCATTCCCCAAGCACGCTTTGTTTATTTTTTTTTAGAACTACTATTTTTTGGAAATTCACGCAGCCGCACGTGCGAGGGATTCTGTCATCAATGGACGATGTCACGATTGTGGCCTCCTCCAAGCTTTTCATTGGACGGCTATGACTCACCGAACGAAATTGCAATAGCGTATCATATTTTAGTGAAAATAGAAATATTTTATTTTGCTTCACCAAAATAGAAACTATAAAAGTTAGTACATTGCATATCAACCACCAACGAACAAATTAAATACTAATTTTTTAAAAAACTGAATATTGTTTTGGTACCACCATTTTTAATATACTACATAAATATGATTTTCTATTTTTTTAAAATATCAAAAAAACATTAATATGCTGAAGAAAGTATTACAACAAAAAAAATATTAGATATAGAAATCATCAGAAACTTCCCGCGATGTTAGTTGAACAAAATAAATTTATATGATGTTTTTGTTAAAAACATGAAACTTGTGATATATATATCCTTTTCACATTAAATTTTATATAACATAATTAAAAAAATTTAATCAATACTAGTAAAAAACATTGTAAAATGTCAATAATAACACAAATTGTCCTGATATATATATCAAATAATTATATATATTGGATCTAAAACTTGGAAAAAAAAAACAAATGAAGTGATATAAAAAAACCCGCAAAAACATCTTATACAAAAGAATCATAAATAATTCTAGCTATACTAATCTTACATATTATGATTTATTTAGATGAACTTTGAATCCGTGCATGGGGCAGAAATATTCTAGTAATAATGTAGTACTATGATCCTTTCGCTTGTGTGTTGATTTTTTACAATGGTAATGATTTAATTATCATGGATTAGCCTGAGTCGTGCTATGTGTTTTTGCATAATTTTCATGCTTCCTGTTAGAACATACTAGTGTTTAACATCTTTATCAAAAAGAACATCGATTTTAACATTTCTTAGAAATACATTTTGTACATCGTTAGTAATTTAGTATATATATAGCGTACAATGCGTATACATACGATAACAAGTATTTTGCTACTTACCAATCAATTACTATAGATCATATATACCAATTATTAGATAAACTCCGAAATGGAAGTCATCGAATTTTGGGAGATTTTTGACAGTTGAGAAGATGAAGCGTTATGGGGCAAACGAGGACATGCACACGTGTGCTTAGCTGTCTTATGATTCTGAATCGAGTGTGGAACTTCGAGCTCCACGTCCCTTCCACGTGAAGATGGTAATGGTCGAACCAACTTGCCTTTAGTTTTCGATCCCTTCCTGTCCATTTTCACATTAATGTTTTTTTTTTTTTTTTTTCTTATGCATATGATTTAAGTATCGTTTTGTCTTTTAAAGGTGTCGTGGTTTGCGCATGCTAATTATAAAAGTAATAATATCATTACCATAGTCATTTTGAATTATTTGAATACTATGCAACAAATTATTGTTTGATGTTATTCGTGTAGAATTTTTAAGTATCGAATTCATCATGTACGTTTTGGAGATCATTAAAGAACGATATCTGGAAAAGAAATAAACTTTTATGATAGAACAAACACTCAAAATTACAGTAGAACACTAATATGACGTGTTTTCGAGTATCTTCTAAGACCATCTCCAATGGTTTTCTCTATTTTTACCTCTAAAATAGAGGAACTCTATAATAGAGATGAGTTTTACTCCAACCCACTCTATTTTTACCTCTAAAATAGAGATCTCTATTTTTTCCTCTATAAAATAGAGGAACTCTATTTTTTCCTCTATAAATAGAGGCAAATATAGCAATCTCTATTTTAGAGTAAAATCTACTCCAACCCATCTCTATTTCTACCTCTATAATAGAGATCTCTATTTTTTCCTCTATATATAGAGGAACTCTATTTTTTCCTCTATAATAGAGTTGAACTTTTTTATTTATAAAATGGTCCTTAAACTTTTAACCCTTTTATATTTATGATTAAAATAAATAAAATATATATTTAACTAGTTTAATAATAATTTAATGAAGTGGAGGTTTTGTATTGAACAACACAATACTGAAAGTTTGTCGTAAGATTCAATTCTCATATGAGATAAACAAAAATAACAGTCAAGATTTGGTTTGGATTCAACAATAAATAAAAAGATTTAAACATTACATTTTTAATTAAAATAATATGAATTTCGTATATTTTAAACAAGAGTTATTTTCTCTTTTAATAAATGTGATATTTAAATAATATTTATGAATGTTCAAAATTTAAATAATATCATAATTTTATGAAAGTTTCACAAATACTAAACTAAATGGGTTAGTTTGCAACTTTTATAAGTAAAATGTATTAATAGTAAAATAAAAAGGAATCTCTACGGAATATTCCTTTTTAGAGGAAAAAATAGAGGTATCTATTAGAGCAAAAGTCACCTCTATTATAAAGTTCCTCTATTTTAGAGGTAAAAATAGGGAAAACCATTGGAGATGGTCTAACGCTGAAGTCATAAAAGGCAGTCGTCATTATAATTTGGAAGTGAGAGGCAACCGGGTGGGTTAACTACTTTAACTTTCTAACTCACTTTATTTTTGTAAAACTATAACAGATACGTGTTTGTTTAGTGTGGATGTTTAAATTTTATGCCAGATTTTTAAATTTAACTTGCAATCGCAGTAAAAAGCAAAAAGAATTGTTTGAAAATCTCATGCATAGAAAATAAAGTTGAGGATTCTGTACATTTGTACTTCTTCTAATGTACACATTTAAAACCGACCATGTTAGGTATGTATACGTGTATGCGTTAATAAACAATTAATTACTCGGCAAAAGTATCAAGAGAGCCTTGATTTTTTATCCAAGAAGAGGCAAGAACAAAAAAAAAAAGTATTGTCTTGATTAAATAAATAATTAGTCTTACGATTCTATTTTCCAGCGCAAGTCTTGGCAGTGGCGGAGGTACATGGAGAGGAGGGGGTCAGCTGACCCCCATAAATTTTGTAATTTTTTTGTTTATAAGCTTATTTAATTAGTAGGAATTGAGTTATTTGGCTTGAAATATTAAATATGACCCCTATAGTTTTTAGCTCAAATTCTTATTTTGCACTCTTTCTTTAGTTTTAACATAGAAATTTATATTAAAAAATGGTTATAGTTTATGAATTTTATAGAAATAATGACATTATTTTTAATTTTGAAGAAAAAATTAATAGTAATAGTTAAATTTATTTTAATTTATTTTAATTTAATAAATAATATTAATAAATAATAGTTAAATTTATTTTAATTTAATAAATAATAAATGATCTCGATAATAAAAGTTTCTAGCTACGCCACTGAGTCTTGGTGTCACAAAAAATGGAATTTTATTCACATTACATTGATATATACTCATATATATATCATCATAATTAATAATGGCCCGTCGATATATTCGTAAGTTGGTAAATCGTAACTGTCAGTTTTCACCAGACTCTTGAGGCTTTACTTTCTAGGAAACAGAAAATACTACGTACTACATTTTTTTTTTGTTTTGAGATACTACTTCAATTCTATGATTCGCAATAAAGGTTTTGAACTTGACTTTGTTTAAAAAGGTGAATTATATATTCAGTACATATTTTAGTTAATTATGAAAATTATAAACTCTTGCTAAAAAATAATATATACTATTAACTAATAACAACAACATATTTATAATTTTATATATTTGAGAGAAAAATAAAGTATCACCTATGTTAACATAACTTTTTTTGTTTTTGTTGCTGTTTTTTAAGTAACTTATAATGCTTTAAATGCATCTACTTACATAAATTCGCTTATAGGTTATAAATTAACTACCGGAAAAACAATAGCAAATACATAGAATACGATGGTAAAAAGATATATATGGAATTTATGTCTTTTGTTGTTCTTTTTTTTTATATGGAATACGATAGACGATCTACCATGGGCAATTCTTTTTGATCCTATTAGATTCACGAACCACACTTTCTTCTCCATGATGAATCACGGCGAACGGCTCTAATTATGCACCACTGGGATCTTATGTAAACTTGCCTCCATTAATCTGCATAATTGATAATAAATCGCAATATCTAAAACTCGAACCCCAGATCTATTGGTGTAGAAGCATTAATCAACCCTTAATTATTTTTTTTTTGAACAAATTGTTATTTACTTATATATGGAGTACAAATAAATGGAGAGGAGGAATCGAGGTATCCTGTGCTAATTCTGATATGCGTGAAGGTCAGAGGGTGGCTGTTAGGGAGGAGAGATTGATTAAGTGGTCACTACCGGAGGAGGGCTCGTTGAAAATCAATACGGATGGTGCATCAAGAGGTAACCCAGGATTAGCATCTGCAGGTGGTGTCTTGCGTGATAGTAATGGGAACTAGCTAGGTAGATTTTCTCTTAATATCGGTATATGTACAGCACCGTTGGCAGAGCTATTGGGTGTCTATTATGGTCTATGTATAGTCTGGGAGAAGAGGGCTACGAGAGTGGAATTGGAGGTTGATTCAGAGATTGTGGTTGGATTTCTCAAAACAGGGATTAATGACTCACATCCGCTGTCATTCCTAGCACGCTTGTGCTATGGCTTGTTATCGAGGGACTTGATAGTCCGCATCACTCACGTGTATAGGAAAGCGAACCGTCTTGTCGATGGTTTAGCTAACCATGCATTCTCTTTACCTTTAGGTTTGCATATTTTTTAGAATCCACCAATTGCGGTGAATTCGTTTGTTTTAGAGGACGGAGCAAGTTTTGTAAGCTCACGTTATGTTCGGGTGTAATTTTTTTTCATTTTCTAATAAATTGTGGGGGAAACCCCACCTCCTACCAAAAAAAAATAAATGGAGAGGAGGAGTCTTTTTCTTTTTCCTTTTTTTGCATCAAAAGAAAATAAAAAAATGGAGAGGAGTCATGATTAGAGAGAATGAAAAAAAACCCAAAATGGGAAGTCAAATCGGACCAAAGCAACGGTGGGGTCCACAATATAATTGAGACGTATAACGTCGAAGGACAAAAACGTCATTTACCTTTCGTTTCTTAGGACGGTGGTCCCACAGTGGGGTCAGGTTCACGTGAAGTTCACATGCTTTCCATGCACCGTTTGGTCATTCTGTGGGTCTTCTTGGCCTTTAAGTCTCTTTGTAGTCTTCCTTGGTACAGACTTATTAAGTAGTCTATTTACTTCTTTGATATGCGATCTTTTCCCTATAACCCACACAAAACTTATGGTGTGTTTTTTTTTTTTTTTTTGGTAAACAACTTATGGTGCTTTTCTTTGGGTTCTTTTGTTTTGCTTTTGTCGCAGATCTAACTGATATTTATGTAACCTCTTCTACTTGAAACTTGGATTATATTGATATATCTAGACATCCATGTGGTTGGTCATAGATTAATAAGGGCAAGACAACCGTGCGGGACATATACATTGAATCTGATTTAGTGATAAGGTGGTACAATTTTTACCAAAATAATAGATAACGGTTAAAAAAATAAAAATATCATTTTTAATATCGCTTTTATAATTGATAATTATTGAAAAAGAAAATTTTATTTTGGAGTTACCAATCAAAACCATCGTATTTTTTATAGAAAAAATTGCTTTGCCAAAAACATCAAAATATGGAATTACTATAGTAAAAATATGAAAACTTTTTATTTAAATAAAATGAAGAAAAGTCATACATTTTTGCTTTGGATGGTGCATGTACAAATTATTAATATGATTGCGTCTTGCACATCTTCCTTTTTTATGACCTTCATATAAGTTTATTTCCACAGTAAAATTTCTTTACATTTTAACATCTATATTCTTTCTTGTTATAAAAAAAACATCTATTTTCTTAAGAAGAGAAAAACATTTCAATGTATATTTGCCTTCTTAATGACCTTGATAGAATTTTTCTTAATGAAATTAATCAGTAAAATGCACATAAAAACGGTAGAAAATACGCAAGGATTAATCTTTTTTTTTTTTTTTGGGCTGAAACGCAAGGATTAATCTTAATACTACAAAATTAGCGCAAAAAAAACAGAAGGGGTAGAGTTCACGTGCATGTCACGCGGGTTATGGTGTGGTCGTGGACACACGAGCCTCGTACGGGGTAAAGAAGGAGAATAGCGAAAGTCGCACGAGTCGCACGTGGGATGTTGACTTGTCGATTAGCTGAAGGGGTATGTTCACAATTAATGATTAAGTACAATCGAATGAAAACATGCCACGAGTATAGATCTACAATGTTTTCGTGGGGTTTTACTCAGTCACATCCACATGATTAATATCGGTCCCTCATCCCCATTTCTTTTATCGCACCTACAAAAAATCGGTTAAAATGTTAAATTACGAATTTTATCGGCCAAATTTTAGTTTTCCTTAATTTTATTTTACATAGAAATAAGTACATTGGAAAAAATTTTCACTGTTCCCTCTATAAGAGAACCGAACTATGAGTGAATAACGAACGGAACGAAATCTTTCTTTTAACATATCCATTTGATTCATCTAAATTCCATTTGCTATACCTTTAACTTTTCTCATGCTTACCATTTAGACTTTTTGTCTTCCTAATAAACTGAGGTATCTTTCCTCCCATGAATTTTCCCAATCACTTTAACAAATTAATTATGATTTGTCTTCTAAAATGTTGTATATCAAACTGCTGAGGTTTTTGTAACATCATAAAAGTTTCTTCTTTGGGCTTTTAAGTACAACAACATGTCACATGAATATGAGAGAGAGACTTTATAAGAAAATATGAGAAATAGAGAATTATATATATTAAAATAAAATATCGACCGACAACAAGATTGGTGAAGACTGATTGACTGAAGACGAAAGAGGAACTTAATAATTGAACCATTAAGTACAGTGTAATACCCGCAGAAAAGATCACACCACCTAGTCTTATGGGCAATTATGTACTTTTAACTTATAATAATCGAGACAAGGAGACCAGGTTACATTAAATCCTGGAGATGATGATGCATAAACAATCGCCAAAGGTCACCCTATGAATCCAACTCGATCCTTCTAGCTTAGTGGCTATGGCCATAGCCGACATCTCATACTCCATGTCGGAGTAAATTATGCGGTGAACAAAGTTTATCTGATCTTGTGGTTCCCATATCAACAATATATCAGAAGAATATAACAAATTAAATTAGTACTATATATATATATATCAGGGAATTAGCGGATTGTTAGGGCTTGGATCACAAATCTAGGCTATCTAGCTTTTAAATTCATCAAAAAAAAAAATCTAACCCTTTAGAAATCGATAAAAATGCATATATGATTTACAGTAAGTTATTTTGCCACGGTTATTTTTTTTTTTATTATTTTTTTTTTTAAAGGCCATGGTTATAGTCTTATAGATTTCAATTCTATGATACTTGAAATTTTACATTTTTGCTATCAAGTATTGCAGGATTACTACCAAATAAATAAATAAAACTAAACAAAATGTTTATATTAACAATCATAATTAAAATTTGAGCTTTTTTCTAAACATTATTCCGTTAAATGTACGTACGTTATAAACGATGTACATTTTCCAAATATATACAATTGAATTTACATTTTCAACACATCAACAATACTTACTTTTTTTTCTGGGCAAAACACATCAACAGTACTTTAAAAATATATATATTTTATTTGTACAGGTAACTTTTGTCATATTTTTATACCACATATTTCAATTGTTGATGTAGACCCTGAATGGAGATAGACTACTTGTAACACAATTTAAGTTTTTTACTGTGGATCCCATCTTAATTTACCATTCAACATCATACATATTACATAAACTGCGGTGCGTTCAAATTAAAAATGCGTTAATTTTATCGATCAATACAATTATTAATATATATATATCACTCGAAATGTTAGAAACAAAGTTTGGTAGTTATTACATCGGCACTATATTTGTTATAATCGACATTCAACTTTTGTTCCGCACGTATTGCACCGTTTGTCCCATATTCTTTTGTTGGTTCCGCACCGTATCCACACTTGGTTCATTCCATCCATTGTTCCGTCGTCACAATTAAAATCTACTACTTTATTATAAAAAAAAGAAAAGAAATACGGTTTCACACCTGCAATATAATGCTACCCAATCAAGCCGAAAGTGTACGTGCGACAGTGTATGTATAATCGAACATGTATCATTTAGCGGAGCCCTTGCTCATTACTCAATACTGGTATTTATTAATAATAATGTAGTGGGCAAAAACGAAATAGGATCATGATGGATGGTCATGGAGTTCCCTGTTTTTAGGGAAGAACAAATATCGTATATGATTGTGAAGACTTCCTCTGTCGGCGCGTGACCCGACCAAACATTACGCGCATGTGTGAGAGTCACGTGGTTCGAAGCCTCTCACTGGCTCATATCATATTGGGTCCACGTGAGTTTCTTTACCTTTCTTTTCTTTACCTTTTTTCTTATTTGTATTATTTTCCTTTGTATTTTTCTACCCATAAGAAATATATATATACTTTGGACAAAAAAGAAAGACATATATACTAGTATATCTGATGTTATATTTTAAAAAACATTTTACCCTTTTCCATAAAATATTTAGTTTAATTTGTTAAAAATGTCCCTATAATTTTCTGCACCCCCACGTGAACTCCACCTCTACTTTTAACTTCATTTTCTATAGATACAGATTATAAACTAAATTTGTCATATATAAAAGTTACAGTTGTGAAGGTTTTTTTTTTAAAAATGTATATTGATTTAAAATTCACGTTTTGATTAGTAGTACAATCATAAATAAAAAAGAAAAGTTTATATGAAAAACCTCATAAATTCTATACATCATACATTATCAACTCACTCACTATCTCTATAGTTCTTTGTGATCATGTAAGCGGCGTATTCCAGTGACGTGCATGACATTGGTATGGGAGATGTGCTTATGTCCCTTCACATCTCACATATTTGAAAATGCTCATCCACAACCACGATCTTGCACGTACTGTTACCTGCCACTTCAATTAGTTAATAACGATACAACGTTTGAGGCATGCCCCATTTAGCTGTAGTATTTGCACATATCCTTGTTTTTTAATGTGAATTCTTGGCTTTGTTTGAATTGCTAATCTTGTTATCTCAGATTGTTCTTCATAGTAATTTGTGTTGTTTCACATATCTTTTTTTACGGATGATGACGTTGTACATTTCTTTTAGAGGTTGCGGGTACACAGAAAAACATAATTGTTTGAACAGTCCAAGAGAAAGTGTCATCAATTTGAAGAGTCGAAGACGAATTGATGGCCCTTTGGTTCTCTGCACAGTAATTTTTATGCCAAGTTCCATAAATCCAATAATTTGTTTGCAAATCCACCGTGAATGAAACAAGTGAACCGAAATCAAAGTGATCAAGTTGTTCATGCACCATTTTTATATATTGACAGTAGAATCCAATATGAAATTATGTATATCAAATTTATACATAATCCGTCCTTTAAACTTACAAATACCTTTTTCTTTTTTGGGTAAAATTTACTTACAAATACCTATGAGCTAGGCGGAACATTATCATTCTTCTAATATTTAAGCAAAATAGAATTATATTTAAATTTCATATTTTTTTATTTATAATTACTATTGCACTAGGAGCAAAAAAACAAACTTTGAAAAAACAACATCTTCTTTTTTTTTTCTTATAAAAATTTACAATTCTTAGATAACCAACTGCAGACAAAACTTTTTAAAATTCTCTTATAAGAAAAGAATACAATTTTTTGTTAGGTAAATGAATATTTTTGATTCCATATCTTTGATGATTAAAGAAATTTTGATTTCATTTTTTCTTTAACCAAAAAAAAGGTTCTTTTTTTGCCAAACAGGAAAAACTCAAAAAAGTTTATCTAGTGAAATACTTTTCTTGAAAAAAAAGAAACTTCTTTAAAAATCTGGCTCGTATGTGACTATTTCACATGCAAAAAAAACGACTATAAACAGGACCCACATTGATTATGAAAATCAGATCGACGAAAAGTTTGTGTGTCTGATTCCAATCATATTGATCCAATTCATATTTGATGGTTGTCGAAGCATATAGCTGGATTAAGTGGCCCCCAACATTGAAAACGTTTCTCAACCGTATGATCTCATCTCAGCTTTTGTTTTCTCAACGTTTAATCGTGTCCATCAATTCTTTTTCCAATCTATAATCATTTCTACTTTTAGCGTGTCACTTGGGACCTTCACTGTCAATGCTGAATTAATATCCTTTAGGATTTGCAACTAATAAAAGGAATCGATTTTAATGCTGATTAATCGACCTTATAAAATACTCCAGTCAAAGACTCGCGATAAATGTGTTAATCATTCAATGGTTAATTGGTTATTTATAACTAGGTCACTATAAAACGTTTATAGTATGATACTATGATTTTATAGAGAAAAAGTATATGTAAGTTAAAAAAGGGTAATAGTACTATATTTTAAAAACAAAAGGATTATGTAAATTTCATAGTAGTCGTTTATTTGAGTATCTTGTATATTCATATTGGTAATAATCTCTTGGTTTCCATATGATATATAATTTGTTATGTTAATGTTGTTGTTGTGTTATTTTAATAGAATGATATTGTTTTTTTCTTAAAAAATCTCTTTGGTTTGAACCACAGCGGTTGTGTTTTCAATTATGGTAATTAATACCGATGATACAAACATGTTTAGGGCATATGATGATACTCTCATCATCTTTATCATCGTCATTACTCCCTCTGTTTCTTAAAAAGTGTCATTTTAACACTTTTTTTGTTACATAAAAAGTATTGTTTTAGGTTTTCGATGCAAAATTTAATAATTTTTTGTGTTTTATGATTATTTATATTTTGCAGTTTGTTTTACTATTGGTTGAATTGTATTTAAGTTTATAGGTAATGATGTTTTATTTTTGAAAACCTAATAAATTAAATGTTTTTTTAATTTGTGTAAAAAATCCAAATGTGACCATTTTTATGGAACAGAAGGAGTATAATTTATACGTTATCAATAAGCTTAGTATTATTTTATTTCCTTGGTACACAGTACTGTTTTTGGTCATTAAGTGGTTCAACGACAAAAGCAATTAAAACTCATGCGGTCGACTCATGCGTTAGAACAAGAAAATCTGAAAAGAAGTTTGAATTCTTTATTTTCATAAAAGTAGTTTGAAATCAATTTAACCGTTTGGTTTAGTCTTCTTTAATTAATTTTCTCAGTGATGCTTAAAAGTAAAAGGTTAAAAAGTGTGCAACAAGCGTGACTCTTGTGGTCTTTAGAGCCATTAAGATGGGTAATCATTTTTTACTCTTTCTCGACAATGGCAATCAAAAGGATATATAGCTTTGCATTATCATTCCTACTTTAAAAAATCACATAAAATAAAATCATGGCAAAAATTAAGGATAGATTGATAAGTATGAAAAAACAGTATGGATTAATTCATAAAAAATAATAAGAAATTATACTAAAATAAGTAGAAAAGATAAAAAGATAAAAATATATATATAGTGATATAAACAAAATAAATAATACCATTTTTAATATCGTTGTAAACTTTATATCACAATAATACATAATTACTAATCAAAACCGATAAATTTAAAAAATTATAAAAAACTGACTAATTTTGTTAGGATTATACATGATAATTTGTAAGGTTTCTTTTTTTGTTGCATATGTCCACTTCAAATACTTTTCAAAGACGATTTATAGTTTTTGTTTGACTAGTGCATATCCTCTCATGACTTAACAATCTAATCATTTTCTAAACTATACCATTTGATTAAATTAAAGCGAAAAGTAATACCTGCAAGCATTTAAAACAATGTAAACAAAATCAACATAAAATAATTATGATTAGATTTTGGTCTCGTCGTATTTATTTATTTATTAGTTAAAGACACTCAAGAGGAAGAGATGTCCACTAAAGTCATATGAATATCGGTGAGTGATAGTTCGATATCATCTTTGACTGAGAAAAAATTGATGTTACATTAATATTAAAATATCAACATTAATCATTAACGGTGCGACTATAATTATTATTTTATCATATATCTTAGATTTGATCATTTGTTTAGGTTGAGTTGAGAGAGTTAGAGGGGACAAAGAAGCAAAGTTTGTAATTATAAAATTATTTTCATGAACTAAAGGTTCAATAATTAATTGCCTCAAAATAATAATTATTTGCCCCCAGCTAGTCACACACTCATGATTGAAAACATATAAAAAAAAATAAAAATAAAATATAAACATCAATCTCTCTCTCTACCTCTCTATATATTAACCCTTCTCCTTCTTCCTTACTTTGCCCATTCATCTTCTTTCCTCTGTCTCTCTTTCTCTAAAAAGAAAAGCAGAAAACTTTATTGCGAAACAGAGTCTTTTCTTTTTTTTTCCTGAGAAAATTTCAAAAGAGAAGATGATGTTGGAGAAAGACGACTTAGGTCTAAGCTTAGGCTTGAATTTTCCGAAGAAACAGATGAATCTCAAATCCAATCCCTCTGTTTCTGTTACTCCCTCTTCTTCTTCTTTTGGATTACTCCGAAGATCCTCCTGGAACGAGAGTTTTAATTCTTCAGGTACTTCATACCTTTCTGGGTTCCTCTGTTTTTATTTTTCCCGAGAAAAAAAACAGAGATCTTTCACTTTCAGAGATTCATAACATCACCATGTTTCCTCTTATACCATTTTTAAAAAAAAATTCAGATAATTTTTTTTTTTAATAAATATCGATAACCATTACTTTTGATAGTTTTCACTTTCCTAAGAAAAAATATCCATTTTCCCGGAAAACTCATCAAAACCTTTAAAGGTCTCAACTTTTTTTCTAATCATATGCATGCAGTTCCAAACTCAGAATCATCTCAAAAAGAAACAAGAACCTTCCTCCGTGGAATCGACGTCAACAGACCACCGTCCACGGCGGAATACGGCGACGAAGAAGCCGTAGTATCTTCACCTAACAGTACAGTCTCAAGCTCTACTGGAAAAAGGAGTGAGAGAGAAGAAGACACAGATCCACAAGGCTCAAGAGGAATCAGTGACGATGAAGACGGTGATAATTCCAGGAAAAAGCTTAGACTCTCTAAAGATCAATCTGCTATTCTCGAAGAGACCTTCAAGGATCACAGTACCCTCAATCCGGTAAATTTTCTTCTTTTTTTTTTTACTTATTTTCTTACCTTAGAAGAATTTTCTGTTAGCTTTTCCGGGAAAATGATGGTCGTGAAAAGTGGTTTCTGGAAACGGAAAAGTGGAATATTACACATTTTTGTTTTTCAACATTACTATTATTACTTGTTGACAAAAGAGAAAAAAAAACATTACTACTACTTTTGTTTTTGGTCAGTCAATAAATGTAGTTATTGATTTGTCAATGGCGTTTCTCGTAAAATTAGACTGAATCATTCAAGGGTGATTTTTCAATTTTTTTCAGAAGCAGAAGCAAGCATTGGCTAAGCAATTAGGATTGAGAGCAAGACAAGTGGAAGTTTGGTTTCAGAACAGGCGAGCAAGGTAAAGTAAACACGGACGGAGATCTCTCTAATTCCCCGATTTACCCCTGGTTTATTTAGTTACTTATAAGGGTATTTTGGTAAATGTTTTAACAGAACAAAGCTGAAGCAGACGGAGGTTGACTGCGAGTTCTTACGGCGATGCTGCGAGAATCTAACGGAAGAGAACCGTCGGCTACAGAAAGAAGTAACGGAGTTAAGGGCACTTAAGCTCTCTCCTCAGTTCTACATGCACATGACCCCACCCACCACTTTGACCATGTGCCCTTCATGTGAACACGTGTCGATCCCACCACCACCACCTCCTCAGGCTGCCACGTCAGCACACCATCGGTCGTTGCCGGTCAATGCGTGGGCTGCTTCTGCTTCGAGGATTTCTCACGGCTTGACTTTTGACGCTCTTCGTCCTCGGTCCAGGTCCTAAAAGTCTTTACAATTTGCAACCAAAGGGCATTTTGGTCATTTTAACTGGATTTCTGGGACCAGATGCATGTAGTTGATAACATGTATGTACTTTTAGAAGAAGAAAAAAAGAAACAGATTAAATGTTTTTCTCGCTTAAAACAACATGTTCATGCTAACAACTAACAAGTAACAACAACAAATGTTTACAGCCAATTATCCGATATATTTTCTTTTCATACATCAAGTCCAATCATCCGATATTATGACTTGAAATCATTTCTTTTGTTTGAAAATAATTATTGTTAGGTTGTCCAAAATAATTATTGCAATAACATTTACTCATTTAGTGTTAGGTTGAATAGTGTCTAGTCACAAACGAAGAAGTACGAATGTACGACTGATGTAGGAAATGGAAAAGGAAAATATGGGTCCAAATTGTTTCATGCGCCGTAAGCGATAATGTTAAAATATTAAATAGTGGACTAAAACAGTTTAAATTTCTAATTTTTAGGATTTATTTTTGTTAATAGTTAAAATGATAAAATATAGTTTTTATATAAATTGTTTGAAAACGACTATATACTGTTTTCTCCCAAAAAAACAAAAAAACAACAGTTTGGGAGAGGAGATTACCATGTGGTCAATGGGCCGAATTTAGCGCCTTTTAAGCACGGAGGTTTGGCTAATGGGCCATTTCTTATTCTACCACAAAAATAAATGATTTGACACAAACAAGAAGAAGATTTTCAAATGGACACTTTCCAACATACGCTTCAGGTGGAGAGTTGGAGGATTGCAAACCGGCTAGATGGATGTGACGAAGAGATTATCTCGGTAGAGAGCCCGACAATTCCAAAGATCTTGTACCTCGCGTTTTACGTTGCCAGGTATAAATCTAAACATTTTTTTTTGTCTTTTTATGAAATATTTACAAGAAGTTAAAAAAGGTATGGTCGGGTAAAGTGTTCCTCGAAGACTAGAAGTAGAATCTTCGCCTCTTGGATTTGAAAGGTTCACGCAAATGTTTATCCCCACTACATATTCAGTTAGAAGCTTTGATTTAGGCTATGAAATGTATTTATGTTCAAAAAATTTCTCGATGTTATTTGAATCGAACTACTCCGAGATGCTGAATTGTTACATGATCAATCGGATTAGCCTCGTTTTTTCCACGGAGTTAGATGAATTTCTTACATAAGGAAATCTTTAATGTTTTTGGAATTTATTTGATTTCATCGTAAAATGTAATTGTTTTGCTAAATGTAATTTATTTGATTTCATCATTAATCTCTGAAGTTTTTGCCACAAAGAAAAAAAACAACAAAACTATCATGTGCAAATCCATAAACAAATATAGGTATACTCTCAATCTGAATTTTTCATTCACATAACATAATCTCCATTCCAGTTTTTATTTTCCTCGCTGAATAAATGTAACAAAAATATTTGTTCCCCTTAATATTACAACCTTATGATGAACTGAAATCTATTTTTCCTATAATTAATAGTGCATACGTTCTACCTCGAAGAATTTGCAGAGATCTTATTAGCAGATCTCTTGATAGACTCGATTCTCTGTAACCTAATTTGTTCTCTGAACTTTGCAATGAACTCATCAGCCTTCTTGTCCACGTCACTTCCATTGTTACTCTCACAAACTCCTTCCTCTACTATCTTCTTCTCATCCTCGTCGTGGATTTCATTTTCTCTTCTTCTATGTCCTTCATCTTCCGATTCCTCAGTAGTTGCCTTGCTTCCCAAGAAACTTCTTCGTTCATTCTTCTCCATGTCTTGTTCCTTCGATTCGACGATTGGATCAGACCACCACACTTTTTTAGGAGAGTTTCTTTTCGCTGAACGATCATCCAATCTCATCTTTTGTTCCGACGATTTTCTCCGTTCGCTGCTTGCTCTGACTTTCGTCGGAGGCGACTTATAATACTCCACCGGGGGAGGTGGTGGTGGTGGTGGCGGAGGCGGCGGCGGAGGATGAAACTCACTGTTTGCAAATTTCGTCTTGTGAACTGATTCTCTCCGCTCAATCCTGTAAATTTCCTTTCTTGGCACCGAGTTATAAAACGCCGGTAGCGGCGGCGGAGGAGGAGGAGGTGGAGGTGGCAGAGATGGATGGAACTCAGATGCCAGATTAGGTAAAGGCGTCGACTTTCTCGAAGAAGAGAAAGAAGAAGATGGTGTCAGATTCTTGATCAACGGCTGTGATTCAACTGTAGCCAGATTCTTAATGGACGGCTGAGATTCGGTCTCCTTTGATGATGATGATGATCTTGACCTCCATGGAATCGGAGAAGGAAGCACATCGCTGTTATCATCACCGAGTGTCTTCAGGAGTTGTCTCTTGGATCTCACTTTCTCCCACCGACCGGAACTATCGCCGGAGGAATCAGAAACGCGCGAATAGTTCAAGCTCCTAACAGGTAAAAGCAGAGGTTTTTCTCTGATCTCTGAACTAACTCGATCGACGAAACGAGTCTCAACCTCGGGAATTTTGATGTGGTGCTTGTTCCTCCATGTTTGAAACTTAAGGTGATCGCCGGAGGAGTCATCGGACGGCTCAGATTCACTATCGTGATCCACGTTAAAAACAGAGGATACTTCAAGAATCTTAGGCACATACGAATGCGTATTATTATTATGATGATGATCAGCTTTGTTCTGATCACTATAGCTTGACACTCCTCCGCCTCCTCCGTCGTAGTTACGGCGACTGAAGAGGCCGTAAGAGACGGCGATGCCGACGAAAACAAGGTGGAGAAGCTCGAGGAGTCTGGTTTGGTTAGCGAGCTCTGGCGTCTGAGAAAGGAAGACAGGTACAACGGCGCAGAGGACGGCGAGGATAAGGGCTTTGAAGATGAATCGAGAGTAGAATTTTCTAGGGCTTTGATCTTCTTTATTACCCAGTTGGGTTGTTTTCTTCGAGCTTCTTGCTTCTACCATTGGAGAGAAAAAGTGAGTGTTGTGTAGAGAAGTTGTAAAGGTTCTTTATTTTTGGTGATGAAAGAAGAGAGAGAGAGAGATAAGTTAGTGGAAATGCTAAGACTTAGAGGTTAAGTTCTGTTTTTTTTTTTTCTTTCTACTATTAAAAAAAAATGTAATGAGAAGAAAGAGATTGAAGAGAACAAAATCTGAAATTCCAAGTTGATTGTGTGAATTCACTCCCAACTTTATTTTTGGTTTCTAATACTATTCTAACGTTATTTTGATCACTGACAGCGACTAGAGAATCGCTACTTGAACTTGTCTAGAAGATCCAAATGTTACCTACAAGGTTTGTAGTTTTGTGATATTTATGCCGTTAGATTATTATTACCATTGTCCGAATTTTTAATTTAATTGGAATGTAGTGCATGAATTACACAAAATGGAAATTGGATATTATTATAAGAGAAAATATAACTTATGTTTAAAAATTATAATTTTCACAACATGGTTTAAATTTAGGAGTGTGTGACTTATAGAGGACATCACAACATGATTTCTTAAGTTTTCATTTTCTAATACAAGTTTAACATTTGACGTCTTATCCGAGAAATCAAAAAATTTGTCATTTTTAATTTTTTTTTTTCTCCACAGACGGCGCCAAAATGTTAAACTCATATTTCAGTTACGACCAACGCCAGCCGGTAATCTTCTTTGGCTAATGCAATAAAGGGAGCAAATTATGAAAGTTGTTAATTGTATAAAGGTGTAGAATAAATAGAGCAATTAATTGATAATACGTTTAGAGAATATCACAGAGTAGTCGCGTAGGCATATGACCCCCGAGGAATCTGGATTCCTTTCTTTTGGTCTGTTTACGCTAAGCTTGTTTTTTTTAACGTAGCGGCAGTTGTCTGAAAACATTAATTAACTCTACAATTACAGACCAAAGACATAAATCATATATATACAAGATCCATCTAACACACTTATCACCGGATCGGACTTGGGAAGATTAAAAATAATTAAGATTCTTTTTCTTTTATTAAGACCAAACTTGTCGATAAGGTATCTATACTTTCTGAATATAATAAACTTTGAAAATCGAATAAAAGGAATAGAACAATCGAATTTATCTTCTTGTTATGTTGTTAAATTGATAGGTTTTAAAATTTAGAATCTAAATCACTATGTAGTAGACTCAACACTAGACGTTTAAAACTGTCATATGAATCTGAGACTACTCCGTAAAGTTTTTTTTTTTTAGATATATGTTTATTAATACAGTTTTAGATTTTAAGATAAGTGTAAAGAGTTTGCATAAACAAATTTCTCGGATTAAAAGTTGATCAATTTTTTTTGTTTTCATTGAATATCTATAAAGTCTCTCAAGTTACAAGAAAAAATTTAGGGTTTGCTCTTTGTTTTTTCTTTACATTGCGGATTTATAGTTTTTTTCTCTGTAATTTTTTTGTTCCTAATAGAAGAACTATCCATTTATATGAAGAGGTAGTTGGTTTAAGATATACTAACCTGTAACCTTATTTTTCGAGTGAGAATTTACCATTTTTTAGTATTCTCCGCTTATCTTTGTTGATTTGTTTCTATCTTTCATTTCCTAATAATAGGTTAGCGTTTATCTCGTCATATTCGTAATATTTTTGGTTTAAGACGAGTTAGATGGAAGGTGTTACATCCGGCTCGAACACTAAAATCAAGGATCACTGAAATAAATTTGACAGGTCAAACTGTATAAAGTGTCTAATCACCACCACATCATTTTGACACCACTTTGGTGGGGCGGCGGATCACTGGTCGGCTACTTTTACCGACTAATTAGTTTTCTTTTTTTGGAATTACTTTTTCTTCATAAAGCAAACTTCACAAGCATTTGTATTCAAAACATTAGCTTAAAACATACGCATAAAGTATAACCACTGGTTTTAAGTTTTAACCAACTTTAGTTTTACTACAAATCCGATTCTAGCTTGTGCTCTTTTTTTATTTCCTTTTTGGTTTTTCTTTCCTTCACAATTGACATCAAGTCGATGTATGCACAAACACAAACAGTGACATTTAGATGTTTCATTTTTCCCTTGCTTACTGTGACATACACATAATCAAAATCCTAATTCCCTAAACCATTCGGGTTATTAACATCCAATTCAATGGTTATTGAAACTAACTTTATTGAACTCTAATGATTATTTCTCTTGTAAGGTTTCACTTGCCAGTGTAAAGAGGCTTACGCTTCTCAGCAAAAGCAGCTAATCCTTCAAGACGATCTTGAGTATTAAGAAGCTTCTGATAACACAACTCTTCCACCTCCAAACCCGAAGCCATATTCGTCTCTATTCCTTCATCAATCGCTTTTTTCGCCATCTTTATAGCCAATGGACCTTTTTCATTTATCTGCTGAGCCATTTCAATTGCTTTCTCATGAGCCTCACCCGCCGTAACACAAATGTTCACAAGCCCTTCACCACAGAATAAAAGAGACTTTAGTTAGGTACATTGCCAAAACAAATCCACAATTCGTTGTAACTAATGCTACTTAAACAGTTACAGACCTTTATTTGCAGCTTCTCTTGCATCAATCTTTCGACCTGTGAATATAAGTTCCTTTGATACCGATCTCCCAACCAGCCTCGAGAGCCTCTGTGTCCCACCAGCTCTAAAAGAAGCCGAGAGAAAGAAAGTATCAGAAGAATGATAAACGGGGTAATAAGAGAAATTGTTTGTCAAGAGTGATGAAGCTTGTTCTATACCCAGGGATTATAGCGAGTCCTGTTTCAGGCAACCCAAATACTGCATTTTGTCCTGAGAAATTTCTGAGTATTATTAACCATAATTGCTTATCACGGCCGGTAGATTGTAATAAGAAAATGACCGGATGTGAAAATACCACAGATTCGAAGATCACAAGCTAGAGCCATTTCGAGTCCACCTCCCAGTGCCGCACCTTCGATTGCAGCAATAGTGGGGATACTCAGTGCCTAGAAACATATGTAGTAAGTCATTCGAACGATTTGATGAGAGATTGTATACATTAATGTCAAACATACTTTAGGTTGACCATTAACTTTAGCCAACAATCTTTAGCAGCTAATCTATGAGAAGCAACAAAGATAATCTATGAGAATATACCTCTATGAACGAGAACATGTAGCGCAACGAGTTGACATATGTGTGAACCTCAGATGGACTCATAGTTCTACGCTCCTGACATCCACACAATTAAAAAAGACAGAAAATTTCCAAGACAGGTTAATAAATCGAATGTAAACATTCTCAAAGAAACGACAGTGGCAAAACTACCTTGAGATCTGCACCTGCACAAAAAACTCCTGGAACCAGACTTGTGATCATGACAACCCTAGCAGAAGTATCTTGATGTATGGTCTCAAATGTGTTCTGGAGACTTTTGAGCATCTCCTTATTAATGGCATTTTTGGCCATAGGCCTATCTAGATTGACCTCGATTATCCCTGCAAATCATATACACACAAAGCACCGCATTTGTAACATAATTGATTTGTCCAAAAACGAATAGCAGAGAAGATGGTGTAAATGCAAAAAGTCTCTAAAACATTACAGACCACAAAAGGATTCACATGATACTGTCTTTAAGTCCGACGCAGAAAAACTCTTAGTCAGTAGTAAACAAGCTAATAAAATTTCTAGAATGATTTTATTCAAAACCCATTAATAAGAAACTCATCTTCTTAAACAAACTGCGAAGACTTTCAAGATTAGATCAAGGGATTCAAAGACTTAGAGTTAGCTAGAGAACAGAAAAATGACATAACAAACAGAAGAAAATCCTCCAAAGCACATTTCAATTTGCTCAACATACAGAAAGGAATAATCAAAGAAACACAGCAATTCGACCAAGGAACAAGAAAGGGGAAGTAAATTACCGGAATCGGAACCAGAGAGACGATTAAGCTTGACAAATTCAGGCGGAGCGGACTCAATGATGAGAGTCCTGCAGGTCTGGAACATGCAATTTCGGCTAAGAGATGGCTTTCCGGCTAATTGAAGCAAACAGTCACGGCGGAGATACTTGACAAAGCTCATATTCACTGTCTCTTATCGCACACACCCAAGTTCCGATCTTTAAAAACCTTTCCTTCTCTCCTTAAAAATGAAAAAGAACTCTTCTTGATCCAGTTCTAGAAATCAAGAAAGAAACAATAAAGTAAATTAATTTAGGTTCAATCCGGTCTGATCCGGTTCCGGTTATCTTTGGTTAGGCTTAGCTTTTTTTTTTTTGGGGGCAAACGGTTAGGCTTAGCTTATTAACATAGACATGTCGAAGAAATACAAAAGTGAAGGGAAAGAATGCAATATTGTACATTGTTGGTGAAGTCTGAAGACTACTCAAAGAGTCAGACTTTATGTATCCATGCGTCAAGTCGAAGCTGCTTTAGTGGTGGAACAATATTCCTTTTGTTCTTCTGTGGGCAACGCCATTTTCCTGCTATCTCCTCGGCTCTGGAGGACTGGTGATTCGACATTTCTCCCAAAACTTTTCTCTTCTTGTTTCTTTCTTCTTTGTCTTCTTCCCCAGCGATTTTGTTTAACCCTTTACTTCTCGAACACTCCACCAGAACTCCTGTGTTTGGTTTAGCCATGGAACATCGGTCTCTTACTTCTCCGAATCTTGCTTTTTTCACCGTCACAAATTCAGTTTCAGTGCTTTGTCTGTGAGCATTTTCCTTGTCATCTGATTCTTGGTGTATCGGAGAATTTTGTCGGTTGGAGTTTATGAAAATGGTTTCTTGGATATGTTTTGGTCTCTGCTCATGTAAAGAAGCTTCGTTCTTTGAGGGTGATTTGCGTTTTGGGTTGTACCAAGAAACTCCCGGGCTAAACCTTGCTTCTTCTTTTGGTTCACAGAATAATGGTTCCTGCTTGAAGCTTGATTCTTGTTTCACTTCTTTCTCTGAGGCATTGGGCAATCCAACTGACAGCTTATTTTCCATTTCTTGGTCTGAACATGCATTGTCTAAGGAGACCTCCTTGGCCTAACATGTACAATATCTTAAGTCAAAACAAAATTGTGCAATTGATAACTGACATCAAATTTAAAAAGTGATCCACACAAGTTTCTTTCTTTCGGGCTACGGATGTTGTGGTGAGCAAGTAGACTATAAAATGCAGTAATCATTGTTTAGATGGTTCAAGAACATTACTTACCGTGTCCGTGGCTATGTTTTCCTTGTAGTCATTTGAATTTAACCTGCCATGAGCAATAGTCTCTTGCTTGCTCAGAGTTTTACGAAAAATACCAGAACTATATTCATCCTCTGTGTCACTATCGTCAATGATTAACTGATCTTTCTCAAAAGAAGAAAATCCAAATTCATGATTATCTGAAAGCTGAGGAGATTGATACTCATAGTCTGAAAACCAGTTTCTGAGATCAGGAGGCTCTGATAGAAAGAAGAAATAAAACAATTAAGATTAAACTCTGGGGTTCTTAACTATAAACCTGAGTCACTTGTATCAAGAAAGCAAACACAGTAACATATTATGTTCAAACAACTGGCTTTACTCACCCGAAATAGCAGACAGCGACTGAGAGAAATCTGTAACCTGCAAGGAGACTAATTCATCAGCCAGATAGAGATATAAAATCTGATTCAAAAACAGCAAACAATGAGAAACAATAAGAGCATATAAGAGCTAAGAAAGCATAGATTCATACGAAAATCTACTGATGTAACTATGACATATGAAGCCAAGGTCAGTAGTTTAATAGCAATACCCTTGCAGAAGAGACAAGTTTATGATCAATTTTTGTTGTTTCTTTATCTGCTTCCGTCTCCTTTATACATTCACTTTCTCCAGGAACAGATAATTCAAGACCATCACTAGTATCAAGCTTCGGCGATTCATAGACATAGCTTGAAAACCAGTTACCTATATCAGGAGGTGCTGATAACCAAATGGAGCAAACCAGATTAAGTTACAAATTAACAAATCCATCAACAGCACATATTCCCAAAAAAAAATTCACAATAATTAAGAAGTTTAACAAGATGATAAGCAAAAAAGTATTTACCAGAAGGGAGTGAGTCATAGAGATCGCTATCTGGAATCTGCCCAAAAGTAACAAAAATTAAACAAATCAAATAATCCAAAACCTTAAAATGTTGAACCAATGTGAGATATTAGTAACTACCTGTTTCATCTTCTTGTAAATAGGCTTATGATCTTTGTTCGAAACAGTAACACCAAGATTTGCTTTGTTCACCACATCTAGTTCGTTTTCAATTTCATTGACTGACGAACACAATGGTGGAGATTCGTAGACATAACTTGAAAACCAATTCCTTAAATCCGGTGGTTCTGTAAGAAATATACCCAGAAATTGAAAATATCAGAAAACTAGAAAGTTGCAAAGTAGATTTTAAAACCAAAGTTATTGTTACTCACCGGAAATAGGAGATGGAGAATCGGAGTATCCAGGTTCCTCCTATAAAAGATTAACCGGAGATTTAAACAAATAAATTAAAATTAAATTCGAGATTGAAACTCAAATCCCTAGCCAAATGTCAGCAACAAAAATCACAAAGGAGATTATAGAGAAATTAATTTCTCACCACCGACGTGAACTTCTCCATTAGAGCTCTCTCTATTCCGTCTCACTCTCAATTTTTTTTGACTCTGCAATCTGAGAGAGTGAGGTTATTTTTTGCTTTTCGAAATTTTTATGGTTTCGCGCGCTAATTTCACCTAAAATTATTGGAAGCGGAAACATGTTATATGATATTGGACTTTAATGGGCCTACAATTTAAAACCCATATTAATTGAAGGCCTTTAGCATTATCTATTATTCAGTTAAGGATCAAAAATAGGGCATTTAAAATTTAATAGGAATTCCTCAAGATAATTTTGGTTTTGTTTCCAAAAATACCACTAATACAAAATTATTGTTCAATGGTATGAAATTTTAAATCATTGGTTTGGGTTGATTATTGTACATTTAGGGTATAGTAAGTATTTAGGGGTAGGGTTTAGTGCTTAGAATTTAGAGTTTAGAGTTTGAAAATTTAAAATTTAATTTTAGTTTTGTGGTATTTTTGTCCTCAAAACAAAA
The DNA here is from genome assembly GCA_011420285.2 of Erysimum cheiranthoides. Taxonomy (NCBI): domain Eukaryota; kingdom Viridiplantae; phylum Streptophyta; class Magnoliopsida; order Brassicales; family Brassicaceae; genus Erysimum; species Erysimum cheiranthoides. The sequence goes on from CM022177.2 coordinate 11,837,504, forward strand.
ATGATGGTATTTTAGAGAATTGCCCTAAATTTAATTAGGAAACAAATGGTTGACAAAAAAAAATAATTAGGAAACAAATATACTAGATCTATTTCTTCTTTTGTAATAGGGTTTTTTCCCCATTTTATTTCTTCCTTTTATTATGGGATTTTTCCCCATTTTTTTCAGTTTTACCAAAAATTAAATATATAATCCATTTTTCAACTAAAAATGCATTCAATAGCAGTAGACTAGAAAATTAAATATTTATGTTTGCTTCTAAACAATGAGAAAAAGAAGAAGTAGCAAGCCAGTACACAAAGACGAGAGATCTTTCAAATATTTTTCTCTGCTGATATTGACATGGTTGTCATCATCCATAGTGTCAAAGTGTCAATGTTCTTGTTGTTGTTAATGTCTGAAGTGTTGGGTATTCAAGAATATTGACAACAAAAATAACATAGACTATATGTATGTTGACGACGATGACAATAACAGTAGAGACAAGTAACTGGAAGATCTACCGATTTGCAGATCCACACTATAAGGTCCCAAAGCTTTATTAAGTTAACACAAGATTTCTTTTGCAGATTAAAGTCTACTCTATTTGCTTGTTTAATTTTCATTGTATATAAGAATACATAGAATGTGGAACCATTGATTCATAACCTCAAGAGAAAGTGGGAAAAGTGGAGAGGTAGCTTCATAATTACAAGGAGCACAAAAAATCATAACTAAATGATGATTCAAATTAAAATTTTAAGTAATTGTTACATGGCTATGACTTTTTGGGTCATACATTATTTTAGAGAGAAGTGATTAAGGATGATGTGAAGAAATAACATAAGCTAAAAAAAAAAGAAAAAGGGAATAGCGAATGAAGAAGTAGCCCACTAGAGATCACTAGATGAGGTTTCCACTACCGCCTTGGCCACCACTACCGCCTTGGCGACCACGACCTCTACGAGCACGGCTTCCGCGACTAAAATCACTAATCCATATCATCTCTTTCATCTTTTGAGTTAGTTTGATAGGCCTTTTTCCAAAGCTCCTCTGAAAAGTTTTGGTTGTGTCCACTGAGGATTCTGTGTCAGGAGCTGACTCCCTTTGCTCCATTTCATCTTTGTCCACATTTCTACACATCGTAGATTCAATACCTGACTCATGTGTAGTAACTTCTGTTGAAACAGAGGCAGTCTCAAAGACTTGAGTAGTTTCGTCTATGCTCATGTTGTTTATGTCAATGAGATGATCCACACTGTCTGAGCTATTACAGTTATTCCGGATGAGGGTATTGCATTTGGTGATGGTGGCTGCATCAATGAGTCCATATTTCCATAGTTTAATCATGAATAATCTCCAGCACCTGGAATTTTTTTTTTTCCAAGAAATAAAACAAGATTAATATTGTGTATGATGTGTAATGTATATTATATAATTCTTGAGAGATTAATTACCAGTTGAAGGATGAGTTACTGTGCAATTCTTTCTTGTGAAATCTTGAAAATGCTGCACATGCCCAAGGATAATGAGCATCTGCCAGAACCCTGCAACATAATTAAATTCATCATTTGATTTGAGCAATAATTAGGTTTTATAAGCAAAACCATTAAGACAAACGTAAGGAATCAATGTAAGACATAATTAAAAGTCTTTTCGTTTCGATGTCTTTAGCTATAGACGATAAATTCAAAAGTAGTTACCTTTGCTTTTTTACAAAGGAGTTCCAAAGTTGCATGAATTTCTCTACGTTTTCATTCTCATCTAAAGAATCATCAAGCATCTGTAGTTTTTTTAAGTTTAAAAAGTCATTAATTAGCTAGCAAGTATATATAATCGTATACCATTTTCCCGTTATTTATTTAATATAAGCAGAATATGAAATCATGGAATACCTGAGGATCTTTGAGATGTGCAGCATCATTGTCGACTTCATCTTCGCTATCTCGGTCACACATAACTTCCTCAAGTGACATTGGCTTTGCAACAAAAACATGCAGTTTTTGGTTAGTGACAATGAATTAAACCGAGATAACATGGGCATAACATTATTCGCGTGGATATATAACGAGCAATTCATAGAATATGCAAAAGAAGTCGGTGAAGGAACTTGAGTCAGTACCTGACCACTTTGAGAATGATAGAACTGGCGTTTATCAAGAGGTAGGTGGCTGTAAAAAGATTTACCCGGTTAATATATTAATTAACACAGAAATGGTAATTATAAAGTTGACTATCATGTGAACCCTTAGTTCAACTTTTTGAAAATTTGGTATAAGAATATCATACAAAAACATATGTTAATAGAGAAATGTGAAAGTTTAATTAAATATAGTAGCATAAAACAGCGTTATGAAGTCATTCAAAAAATATATATATATATATATGTATGATATTCTTTTACCAAATTTTCAAAAAGTTTTATGCTACTATATATATATAGTGTTAAGAAGAGCTCGATATATAAGTTTTGGTTAATTTGAAAACAAACTAGTGCAGTGTATACCAGATCAAAAAGAAATTCAATACTGAAGCATTATCATTTAAATGTTGATATATATAAGTAATAATTGTTTATTAAATACATCTAACCTAACTGTAAAGTTAGAAAAATAATATAATAATATAAAATCAAATGTATAATTAAAAAAAAAAAAGACCTTTGAAAGAAGAACATTAAAAAAAAAAAAGCAAAAGTTAAGACAAAGGAAGAGCAACATCTAGAGGTTATAGCCAAAACAATTCTAGAAAATCATTCTTGGACTCAAAACAAAATATAGAGACCCATAATATACAAAGTTTTGACCATTAGTAACATATGAAATTGGGACCCGAAAATTCAGTTTCAGAAGTATAGGGCTTTTAAAACACCTTTTTTTTTTTTTTTTTTTTTTTTTTTTTTGTGCAAAGGCTCTTAAAACACTATAACCACATCTATCAACAAACCTTCTAGCCTTTGATCTCTTAGCAGGGGCCACAACTTCTGTTGTTAAGGAATCAGGATCCATTATAACAGCAAAGGACGTTGAATCTACAAGATAAATTAGAATTATATAAGTATATCTTCGATTTAGAGAATTAGAGCATAAGATTCCCATCGAGAGACAAATAGAAATCAAGATCTAAGAGGGAAATTTAAATTGGGTTTAATATTATGATGAATTTTTTTAAAAAAATAACAAAAAACAAAGCGAATATATGCAACGGTAATGTACTCAATAACATGATATATTGGATATCTGTGGAAACTAAGTTGAGACCTGATTGGAAAGAGTAGATGCGCCGGAGACTAGTGAGATTATCGCCGGAAAATGAGGAGGAGGAGAAGTTGAAAACTCTCGTTTTTGACTCACCAATTTTTTGTTATCTACATCAAAACATAGGTGACCTTATATATACAAATTTTTATTTTGCACTTTGCGCGGTAAAGTAAAAAATATAAATACATAAAATTAATAAATTATATAAAGTATGCAAATATAAAAAAGTAAATAACAATTCTGTATAAGTAAATAATTTTTTGTTTATGTTGACTAATATTTAATATTTTTTTGAATTTAAATTTAAAATTTTGGTAAATACTAATAAGATTCGTCAAATATGATTCTATATTCGTTGAATATGACTTTATATTCGTCGAATATAGAGTCATATGTATTGCATTATAATGGACCAAAGGAGAGTGATTCGACTATTAAGGAGCAAACCAAACTTCTTAATCTGTTAACTATAATATTATGTCAAGTAGTATGTTACTGGAGAAAGGCATATCGATCGAAAGCACTCACCTGATAGGGAAGCATCCTTATTGACGGGGGAGGCAATTGAGATCATAAAATAACAACATTGTCATGAAAGTGTTTAGAAAAATAAATGATAATTAATGTTTTCTTTTTAATTTTTTGACGCTCAAGTTATAAGAGAAAAAGACAAGACGATTGGTCAAAGAACCAGATGCTCGAGGAAGATAGAGTGTCAAGTTGATATGGAAATTGTATCTAATATCTTAGTAAACTTCAAATAGAGTTTAAGACGTACGTAGGCCAGATGAATATGAGTGATCATGCCATAAATTATGGTCATGGATTAACAGAAAAAGGAGACTGAATCTCAAATTTAAGGTTTGAATCTAGTTAGACATCATAGGTGCATGTGTGTGGGAGACACAAATGCATGAAATTTTTCTTTCTCCCTTCTCTAGATGCATATTAAAGGAATATTTATAGTAAATTATTGATCGGAGTTTGTATATCGGAATGTTAGACGGTCGAATCAAGTTGTCCTAGTTATTGGATCTTGGGAAACTGACTACATAGTGTTTTTGGCGGATGGCCGAAGTGTTGCTAGCTAGCTTATGTAACACGTCACATCGATCGAGATATAGAGCGACTTGCATTGGTGACCGACGAGTACATCTTTTTGTACAATTGTGTTTAATGTTTCGTCAGTTCCACGTAAAAATCAAGCATGTTATTAACGCCTAGTTTTAATAATGATAAAGAAACACTCTTATAAAAAAAAATTGATAAAGAAATACATTCTCATTATTGTACGAATACGTTGTTTCATTGATAAGATTAGAAAAAAATAATTGATGCTTAACAATTAAACTTGTTTTTACAGATTTTCTCTATTTTAACGTGTACATCTTCTTCTTTTTTTTTTTTTTTTTTTTTTTAATAAGAACGTGTAGAAAGTGCGAGATGGAGTATGAAGGATGCGGGACAGTCCGAGACTCCGAGTGGTTATATTCGTCATGCTCTGCACTGACACTATTCGGAATATAACAGTCTTTTTTTTTTTTTTTTTTTTTTGTCAATTCGGAATATAACAGTCATTCTTACATTTCGTAATTTTTTTTATTACAGTACTAAAACAGTAAAAAAAAAAAAAGCATTTACAAACATATAGAAGGCCGTTTAAAGGTTTTCTTTTTGTTGACTCAACATTTAATGTAATTCAGGCAAAATAAGATTTATATATTATATTCCATTTTATGAATATTGAACAGAATGGGAATTTATATATTTCTGAAAATATTTATTCTCCTTTGATTTTGTCTATATATAAATATTTATTGACCAACAGCAAGAGATTTATGATGTATTTTTTTTTTTTGGTGAAAGAAGATTTATGATGTATACTAGTGTAATTTAATCATATTATTATCACAAGAGTTTATCAATTGAGCTGGTGATTTTGTGGCAAAGTTTGTTTTCCTTTTTCCCTTTATGCTCAATAGTTTTGAAATTTCAGTTTATGTCTGCAATATGCGTTGTAATTTGGTAGATACTTTTACACTGAACTGGTTTTTCTAGCCAATCATTTTTTACTATAATTTTCCTTAATGTCAAAAAAAAAAAATTGAGTATAAAAATTATAGTGTTACTTATGACCTCTTGAAATGGGTATCAGTAAACAGGCTTTATTAGAGATCATTCATGGGTTAATCTAATAAGTCAATTATGCCCAATAAATGGCTGCGATTCCTGTATTTTCGGAACAGACGGACAGTGGAAGTTTAGTCAAAAATGCTGAATCGACAACTCTGACTTTTCCACGTGTCATTAAGACAGCTAAGCTGGAACGGCAACCGTAAGTTCCGTAACGGTTTCAACGCGCTTAGTTGAGACTTGAGACTTGAGAGTTCTTCAAAAGCCATCGAGCGATGGCCAACAAAAGAACAAAGAAAATAAAATTCTGACATTTGCAAATTCAAATTTATGCTAAAGTTGCTATATGTAACAATCATATTTATTATTTAACATCGTTATTTAAATCTTGTTTTTTTTTTTTTTTTTTTTTTTTTTTTTTTTTTTTTTTTAAATCTTGTTATATACAAAGAAGAAAAACTATACATAGTTGTTGAAAAGGTGAGAATGTTTGTATAAAAGGTCTTTACATGTGTATTGAAAATTTTCAAATATATATGAGTCCAGTTTTCTTGGTCCGGTGGAAATGCTTACGTTTCTCTTATTTAACAAAAACAAATGAGTTACCTACCTTGCATAAATATGGGATTAGTGTCGTATACATTTGGATTTTTATTTTTTGTGGTCAAAACAACATAAATGTTTGACGTGTTATTTGATTAGTATGTTTGTGTAAATTAAACTACTGATGCCAGGCTGTTGTAGTTGGGACGTTTCTCAGATGAAGACTTGTTCAGTTGTTCCTTTTTTCCGTACGTGATCTTGGTTTTTAGTAAACTTGTAATTTAATTTTGGGACGTTTCGAAGTTGAGTTGTGTTTTTTTTTTTTTTTTTTTTTTTTTTTTTTTTTTTTTTTTAAGTTGAGTTGTGTTGATTTCGCATTTGTAGATAAACAATTCAATTACTATTGCTAATAATAGTTGACCATAATTTAAAAACTTTAACACTCCTGTATAAGATTTTTACTTCAGAAAAAAGATTTAGACTTGAAAAATACACAAACAAAGTACCGGAAATGATACTTTTCGATGTTGTAAGTTCTTTTAAGTTGAACGGTTGTCATGTTTGGACGAAAGATGTCATTATGAAAATATTCATGAAAGTTGTTGTGTCTGTCAAACGTTTGAATTGGTTTAGGCAAAAGTACAAATTCTAATTTTCTAATGTTTAATTTATATCAGGTTTTATACGGGTGAATTTGTACGAAATTAAAAACAATTATACAAAGATAGGAAACACTAATATAAATCGTATAAGTTTTCGACTGAGACTAGTTTATCATATTTGTGGATTCTATGTATTATAAATCACTTTTAGGTAATACTAGGTTCGAACCCGCGCTATGCGCGGGATTTGTTTTTTTTTAATTTTTTAATGTTATATTTTTATGTTTTGTTTTAATCTGATTTTATAATTTAATATATGTTATTTAAAATCACATATCATAAGTTTTTGATAATTTTAGTAGTAATTTTATTATGTTGTTATTATTATTTACTTTATCATATGATTTTTGAGTATTTGATTTCATAAATTTAGTTTCTGAATATATTTTTAGTTTTATTACCTTTAAAAATAAGTTTGAAATTATAAACCCTTAGTTCTTGATTTGTTATGGTTTTTTTTTTTTTTAAATTGTTATGGTTATTTTATTATTGATTGAATAGGTAAAATCCATTGTGTATGTAATGTAAAATATCAAATTGGGTTTGAGAAAAACCCTTTCATTTTCTTGAAAAGGTTTTTTTGCATACTTTGACTATTGTTTATGTAGAGTGATAATAAATTCAAAAGAGTTGTTTGATGACAAATCTGAAATTTAGAGTCATAGATTTCTCTCTTAAAATTCCCATCAGACTCATAACTTGGAAATAAATAAAAATGCTTTCGTAATAATATCTCTACTAATTCATAACTAATCCGATACAAAAGACAAGATGTCTCTTGCCCACGAGCATGTGGTAGTCACAAAGCAATATTATTAAATTTCTGCGATTGAGTAAAAATGTTTTTGGCCACACAACATAGTACCGGTTTGCATCGATTTTGGCTTTAACTCTCATTAAATTGTAGGTGCGGTTTAAGTCACCCAATCTTTCATCTTCTTGCTACCCTTTGGTTTTGCAATAGGAGCATATCATGGAAAGTGTAATCTAATAACAAATGTTTCTATGTACCAGTACCACTACAAATAAACAGCAAAATAAAGTTTTTTAAAAATTGAGCAATTGAGTCGTACGTAACTACATTGTTTGGTCACCACGGTCCATACATACAATACAAACGTTGCTCTATTTTTCTTATCTCCACTTTTCTCTTTGCTAAATCCTCAAGAGCTTGTTCTTCAGCCTCAAGCCGCTCACACTCTGCAATCGTGTCTCTTTCAGCTTTTGGTACAAAAACATGCTTGATCATGGCAATACCGGGCATCTCATCTTCTGAACCAGTCTCCTACTCGGACTCCTCCTTCTTTTCTTCTTCCTCTTTTAGCTCATCTTCTTCTTTTACAGGAAGTATATCAACCTCCTCTTGCGCTCTCTTAAGATTCTTCTCCTTCTTTCTTCCATCGCATCGTCATCATCTTCCTCATCTTTAGTCTCTTGATTCCTCAATTCTTCTTCTTCCGTAGATGATCAGCTCTACATTCGTCACGGTTTTCAACTCTGGGCGGAGCTAAACGGCGTAGCCTTGGATCATCCTTCCTAGCAACCCACAAATCATCATTCTTTAGAAAAGCACTATCCAAAACATAAACCTTTTGCATCCTAACATTATCATCTTCTTCGTCTTACTGAGCCCACTCTGGAGCTTTTCCTGACCAATACCTTCTCACTCTAGTCTGTCCAATACCACCTCGTAGCTTTTCCCTTACAGCAATAGCAGTATCACTCATTCCTGCTGTGATCGACATCTTTGCACTTGCTAGTAACCAAACTCAATTATATTAGTTATTTGTTTCTGCAGCATTAAAAATCAGGGATTAGATTCAAGCTTTGCATCATTAGTATTTACCAGGAAAAGAAAAGAGCAAATTTCAAATCAATCCTCGATGGCTAAAATCTTAATGAGACAACTTATAACCAACAAAAGGTATTATGTACAATGCATATCGATGATGTGTATGTGGATGAGTATATTACATAAATCGAAGATTGTAGGAATTTACGAAGTAAAAAGTATAAGGGGATCGAACTCTATGAAATCTGAGTTATTTGTCTAAAGCTTTGATCCATGCGTCTGCCAATCATCGACATCAACATGAACAGGCGTTGTCAATGATACCCGAGCAAGATCTTTGACCTGTAAGATTCACCAAGAGAATACACATTAAGAAACAAAAAATTCTAATGATGACAAAACCACAACTAAAAGAAAAATACCTTAGAGGTCTGGGTGGCAGAGAAACTCTGCCCTAATTTGTCCAGCAATGGTTTTATGGTCGAACTCAATTGCAGTTATGAATACTGAAAAATAGTTCATTCCATAGAGGATAAATTAATCATCAAATCCAGATTTAGCGAAGGTAAGGTTGTAAAGAGTGGAAAACAGGCACAACCTTTCTTTGTTAGGCCAAAACCTCATGCTTGTCCCTTTAGTCCCATTTGACTCTAGCGGAAGGACACGACACGTAAGTGTAGTTATGGTTATGGGATTTCCACGGATGGTCTTTACTCTGCTTCTGCGATTTGCTGATTACTCTGCTTTTCACAGATCTCAGTTTGCTGATTTGCGATTAAAATTCCAACCTTTTCAACTGATAAAAAGTACATGGAAGAAAGGATATGGAGAGGCTTGGATTATGTTTCATATGAAATTAAACAATTGAAGAAGAAGATGAATCAGATGGGATGTGTCTATGGTGAAGATGAATCGTCAATGGGTTGATTTTTTACTTTTTATTTTGTTTTCTGTTTTGTTTTTTCAAGCATATAACATTAAAATGCCACGTGGCAAGTGCTAAATTAGTTTAGGGAAAGCTGATGTGGACATTCTAAGAGGCTTAGAGTACCCCCTTTTATTAATATAGATTATCGGTGCATATATGGAGTGAGGTGAAATCATTATTAAATAAATCTAATATAATTTTAGTTATAAAAATATATTGTAGTTATTGCAAAATTATTTTCTAGGATCCAAGATCTGCTTATATATTCCAACACATAAAATGATTGTTTTTTTTTTTTTTTTTTTGCTAAGATCAAAGATCCGCTTATATCTATAAATATTTAACAAAGGATTTAAAGTGTGTTACTATCCAAGGCAAATACGTATACTCCGTACAATTTAGAGATCTAATAAAAAATACAATTCCCCTAAAATGATTTATAAATATTTGGAACCCTAAGTTTTCATATATGTACAGTATGAAGAGGAAAATAAAAGATCAATGAATAATGGGAAAACTAACGAATAGATGTTGGAAAATATAGTAATAAAATTGATGTAAATAAGATATAATATGATGGTACTTAATTATGTTTGACACAGTTGTTTAAAACTGTAATAATCTTAAAGCAGATGTTAAAAAAAAAAAAAAAAAAAAAATATTCAAGCCATTCTTGAACCGCACACGTAAAGTTGGTAAAAGGTTGTCAACCGTACTGCAGTCACTTTATCACTTTCACACCTGAAGTTCGCACGTAACGATTAACAACAACCGGTGTAGTACAAAAATAAAATATAAATTGAATTGATTGACCAACTCGTACATTCTATATATCCAAACGAAGTCCCTTTAATTAGTTAGTCAAAGTTAATATAATTCATCATACGCTATTTATATTACGCGATGCCTTGAATTTTTGGTTTGGATACTTTTTTAATCCGTTGACAACCGTTATTTATTTTCTTTTATGTAGCAAATATATATCTATATTAAGCCCTTTCCCAACCAAAAAAATTTACATCTATATCACTCATTATTCACTAACAAAAGAAAATGTGCTTTCGTAGTTTTTTTTTTTTTTTGTTATTGTGCACTGCATCCACGGTTAACAGCTTAACATTCATGTTTTTCTTTAGGTACATGTGTATAGTATAAAACTTTACGGTTTACATTAGTTTGTGAAATTGCAAAATAACCCTGGATTGACAAATTAATGAGGTAAGGTTATCTAGCAAATACTAATAAACCTTTTCTTGAAAATATTAAGTGATTTTCCCATCAACATTTGAATATTTGATGTAAAAAACATTTAACATCATTAATCCTAAAAGAACATTTATTTACAGTTTTTTTTTTGGAAATTTTCTTACAGTTAATTTAGAGAGATCACTAACATGCAAGACCACAGATCATAGCTGACTAATAAACTTACATCTAAAAAAATCATAAAACCTGTCTACAAAATATAGATACGGAAAAATCATAATATAGAGTGTTTTTAACTTTCGAGCATACGGCAAAAATGAATTGACTTTTGCGAACCTTTTTTAGTTTTTCTTTTTTCTTTACTATAGCGAGCGACTGTACCTTTATAGGACAATCCGACCATCCTAGTATCTAGGAAGACGGCTTAATAGACCAAAACTTGTCTACTCTATCCAACTCACCAAAGTAATCAAACTCGTCCATTCTGACCAAAGTAAATAAAAATCAAACTCGTCCATCAAAAAGGAAAAAAAGACATCAAAGAGAAATAAGTTAGTTCTGAAATTAGTTTGAGCTCTTATTAAGAAGAATACACGATTAATAAATGTAATACGTAATGCCATTGAAGTACGGTCCTCTGTAGTGCATGTGCGACGAAATCTGTTAGGACTTTTCCTTGAAAAGACACGGACTTTAGACTTAATAATGGAAACGGTCCAAAATATCCTAAAAAATGGCCAGCCAATACGGTCCTTGAGATTCCAATATTCCTTGAAACAGAAAGAATAAATCAAATAAAAACAAAGTCAAGTCAAACAAACGAGGGTCGAAATGGTAGTAACATTCAAAATCCAGGCTAATACAAATTACGTCACAGCCACCCATTGACGTCTTCATTTAAATACTAATCTTTAGTTTGGTACAAATTACGTCACAGCCACCCATCGACGTCTTCGTTTAAATACCAATCTTTAGTTTCATTCTATCTCTGTTCTTGTCCCATAAAAACTTGAGCCTTTGCTCAAAAAAAAAAAAAAAAACTTGAGCCATCTCTCATTTTCCTTGTCAATAGTTCACATGCAGACACTAAAACCTAACGCCGACATATTCCACGCAAAACGCAGTCGTTTCACTTGCAATACTCAAACGTCGACGTGGATTCCGACGAAGCCGCTTTCGGTTTTCCCGGCGAGGAAAACTAACAAAGAACATCTCAAAAACCTGGAGAACGTTCTTAAGACCTCGTCGAGCTCTACGGATCATCTCGAAAATGTATCTTCTCGTCAAGATAAGACGACGACTTCTTCTACGTCTTCGCTACTCAAAGGTTTGAATTTGGCGCGAATCTGGCCTCAGATGAAAGCAGCCGTCGACGAAATGTCACCGAAGAATCTGAAGAAGCTCCAAAGGCTTCTCTCAAAGTCATCGGAGGAGCGTTCGCCGAAGAGTAAACTCGAATCTAAATGGCGGGAGCTTCTCGGGTCGAATAACTGGGCCGGGTTATTAGACCCGTTAGACGAGGATCTACGGCGAGAGCTTGTCCGGTACGGAGAGTTTGTACAGGCGGCTTATCAAGGGTTTCACTCGGACCCGGAAGGTTCGCCGAGAGAGGTGGCTTTACCTGATGGGTCCTTTAAAGTTACCAAGAGTCTTTACGCCACGTCATCCGTTCGTTTACCTAAATGGATCGATGACGTTGCACCTGATCTACGGTGGATGACTAAACAGACGAGCTGGGTTGGTTACGTTGCGGTATGTGATGATCCGAGAGAGATCCGACGGATGGGAAGGAGGGAGATCGTCATCGCGCTACGTGGAACCGCCACGTTGCTCGAATGGTCTGAGAATTTTAGGCCCAATCTTGTTTCGATGCCCGAGCCCAAACCTGAACCATCCGACCCGACCCGGCCCAAAGTAGAATGCGGATTTAACAGCCTCTACACGACTAGTAGCCAACACGCGCCAAGCCTCGCCGAGTCGTTAGTCAGAGAGATCAGCCGGCTCGTTGAGCTCTACAAAGGAGAGGAGCTGAGCATCAGCGTCACCGGCCACAGCCTCGGCGCCGCAATCGCGCTTCTCGCAGCCGACGACATCGCCGCACGTGTTCCTCACGCGCCTCCAATTGCGGTGTTTTCCTTCGGCGGGCCTCGAGTCGGTAACCGCGAGTTTGCGGATCGTTTGGATTCGAAAGGAGTGAAAGTCTTACGCGTCGTGAACAGCCAGGACGTGGTGACGAAAGTTCCCGGAATATTCTCCGATAATGATAAGCAGGGGCAAAATCGTAATAACGGGAGAAGTCCAGGGGGTATAATGGAGATGGTGGAGAGGAACAATCCATGGGCTTACTCGCACGTGGGGGCAGAGCTGCGTGTAGACATGAAGATGTCTCCGTACTTGAAACCAAACGCTGACGTGGCATGTTGTCATGACCTGGAGGCGTACTTGCACTTGGTCGATGGGTTTTTAGCATCTAACTGTCCGTTTCGGGCAAACGCGAAACGGAGTTTGAGGAAACTATTGGATGAGCAACGGTCAAACGTCAAGGTTTTGTACACTGGAAAATCTTTGAAACTTAACCGTACTGTTTTCGATAACGGAGATGTTTTGCCTAGTCCGTCGTCGTCATGAACTCTTATTTATTCTCTGTTACTTTTTAATTATTTTCTTCCTTAAGATTATGACATTCCTTTATTGGTGAGGGGAATTATTTATTTATTTGTTTTTTTCTTATTTCTTTGTCGCCATTAATTGGTGATAAATTATCACTGATAATAAAAGTTGTAAATATAATACAGAAAATGACGTTGTATGGAAGTCAAATAAAATAAGATGAAATAAACAGTGTTGGTATTACATTAGATCTTCTTTTTATTGTTACAAAAATATGTGTAAATATGTATACACACTAAACACATATATATTATGCAGGGCTGGTCCACCTGTATCAAAGTCCATACACGAGATACAGACGTATGCATTTTATGGTTTATTCTTACATACTGTATATAGTAATCTTACATATCTTATTATAAAAGTGATGTGATAACTGAGCCCAAGATATGGTAAATATCTTATAAGAAAGGCCGGCCCAATCTTATTCTTACAGTTTACAATTTTGGCCTTATATTCTAATGAATGGTTTATGTTGTTTTGGCTATAGGCCAATCTTTAGACAAAAAAAAAAAAAAAAAAAAAAAGCTATAGGCCAATCCTGATACCATAAATAGTTAAATACTGTACTATGTTGTGCATATTATGTTAACAAACACTATGTATATTATGTTAGAAAACTACTTAATATAACGGTTGTTTCATAAAAGATTAAATATATTTTTAAATTGTAATAAGTATATTATAAGCTGTAATAAATCTTTATGTAAAATCTTAAAAATCTTTAATTTTTAAAAATAATTAAAAAGATTATCAATTTTTCAATGGACAATAATTAAATCTCCATTTTTAATTTTTATTGATTTTGCATTTTAATCACTAGTTTTTGTTGAGTAGCATGCCTTAACTTGGATCAATCAATAAGAGTTAATGATTAAAATATAAAAATCAACAAAATTTAGGGATTTTTCAACTATCAAAAAGTTGATTTTTTCAGTTATTTTCAAAAATTGGAGATTTTAATCTTTTTCAAAATATTTTTGTATTGAAATAAAATTTAATGCTTAATAAAAAGGTTATTTACAAGAATGAATAATGAGTGTGATAAATTTGGTAAAAAATAAGATAGAATGGCGATTAGACAATTTTTTTTCATGAAAAAATCACTGTTGAAAGAGTAATTATATTTACTCGACTATGTATATCTATTTAACCACTCTAATTTTTATATTTTACACTATTTTTAAATATCATTTATCGTGTTTTATCGGCTATAACGTGTTTGTTGTTTTTGCATGATACTTATTTTTTAATGACTAAATATACGTACGAAAAATCTTCTGAACAAAAATAATCAAAAAGAAAAAAAATAATATTTTACAAAACTATTGTTATTGGTTCATGGATTCATCTATATTTAATATTTAAAGATATTATGTTAGAAAACTAAATAGTTTTATCTATGTTCAATATTTTGTTCTGTGTGCATTCGAGGTGAATCATGTTTCATCAGTCTTATCGTAAGTTGTCCAAACACTGATAAGAGATTAGGTTTATCACCCTTATCGTTACCGCCGCTATTCGGTCACTCCAAATTTTTTTTTTTCATGGAATTATCTCATATCATTTTTTTTTTTTGGTCACAAGAATTATCTCATCTATATCTATAAAGTAGACTTTTTCTCTCTTCTCCTTAAGCCACCTCATCATCCTAATCATCATCCACATCATTTTAGAATTTAATTTTAAGAATTTATTTATATCATTTTATCATTTAATTTCAAAATTTATACATATGTAAACAAGTTTTTTAAAAAGGAATATGAAAGATCTTTTCTTATAATTTAATTTTAGAAATATATATATATATATATATATATACTATTTTATCATTTTATTTTAAGATCTAGATATATGTAAACAAGTTTTTCAAAAAAAAAATATGAAATGTCTTCTTTTACATTTTATATTATAAAACCAAAAAAGATAATTGATCAAAAAAATAATAAACTTACTAATTTTTGATTATACTAAGTAATTCATAAATGATATATTATAGTTTTAAAGTGAATGTTTTATTATGAATAAAAATTTGATAGGACTAACACAAAGTAACATGAGATTTAACGGAAATGAAACAAAAATAAGAAATTTAGTTTTTCAAAAAGGGAATATGAAAAGTTTTTTCTTATATTTATATTATAAAAATAAAAAAGATAATTGATTAAAATTAATAAACTTAAACTATGATGAGATTAAAAGGGAATAGAACAAAAAAAATTGTGAGATTAGAAAATCTATCTAATTTATGTCTCACACAAATCCTGAACATAAATGAGATATATTGGGACGAAACGTAAATTTGTCATTTTAAAAACACGTATGAAAAAGGTAACAATAAAAACAATAATATTTTGAAAGGTTTTCAATATATATGAATTTACTAATTTTTTCCAATATATCACAAATATTAAAATAATAAACAAAATAAAGAATTAAAAATATTTCATAAATTGAAAATCAAAATAAATAAATAATTAAATGAAATGAACTAAATATAAAGTAAGTAAAAACAACAAAAGATGCAATTGTTCTGAAACATTTGGAATTCTCTGCATTCTCAAATCCAAGGTTTAATAATATATTTATCATTGTCTATTTTTAGTTATAAAACCGATCAACTGAAGTGTAACTTTTCATTATCTTCCTAAATCTAACCTAGCCTATTTCGAAATGCAGTGTTGGAGATAAGGGTTTGGCTCAAATAGAAAAGATAACATGTAATGATAGAGACTGTAAAAATTATTTTACCAAAAAAGTTTAATAATTTGTTTATCTCTATATTTTCTTTTATTCTCACAAATTTTTTTAAAAAGAAGTGTTTCCTCTTTAATCCAGTTGGAGTTGAATGATTTTTGAGTTACTTATGTTTTTCCTCTCTCCCATGCATAATATAAATTGTTAATCCTATTGTCAAAGTTTTGTGGGGTTTACAAATTTATCATTAATCATGCAAGCAAACTAAAAGGTCTTCATAGGAGCAAGTGCAAAATGTTTCATTTTATACTTCTTCAAGTTTAGTCTTAAAGAGAACAAAGATAAGAAATGTGCTAAATCTAATGAACGGCCATAGTGAGTCACTATGTTTATAGCTTGGTTATGGACATTGAGGAGTGGATTTACTCTCAGCTAGAGGACAATACTCACTTCCTTCACGGTGTTACTCGGTTGATTGGGGTTAAAACCCCGCGCGTAGCGCGGGTTCTCACCTAGTATCATATATATCACATAATTGTATCCATATAGAAAATGAAAAAACAATTATGGATCATTATACATACTCAACATACATGGGCTAATATAAACAAAAGCCCCACAACTTTGATTTACAAGAATTAACTCAAGTCTAACATAAGCCCAAAAGCAAAACTCTAATGAAGATGTGTTGACAACGAGTCTCTATCCCCAACACGTGTCGGTCACTCCAAATTTCTACACATTTTTTATTTTCATTTATCCATATATATCGAAAAAAAAAAAGTTTATCCATATATATACTATATTGTTTTTTTTGTTTTTTTTTTTTCCTATTTTCATTTCTTTCTCTCACCAACCCAGTTACTCTAAACGCCATTTCTTCTCCTTTATTTTTTTGACGTTTTCTTTCAGATCTGTTAATAATACTATGGCTTCACTTAATCACTAGTGGTGTTAGTCTTGGTGTGGATAAATAAATTAGGGTTTTAATCAGTTGGATTGTTCTAAGATATGGCAACTTTGAACCCTTTTGATTTGTTGGGTGATGATGCTGAGGATCCGAGCCAGCTCGCCGTTTCTATCGAGAAAACTGACAAGTCCAAGAAATCTGGACCGGTTTCAGGCTTGCCTGCTAAGTCAGCTGCTAAGCTTCCCTCGAAGCCACTTCCTCCTGCTCAAGCCGGTGAGATTTCTTTGAATATTCAGTTTTTTTATTAGCAAAATTCGATCTTTTATTACTAGAGTAAACTGTCTCTATTGTTGTTTGGATTCTCTCAATTTGATTAGTTTTTGATGTTGTTGATCAGTGAGGGAGGCAAGGAGTGATGGTCCACGTGGTGGTGGAGGCCGTGGAGGATTTAGCCGTGGTCGTGGTGGTTATAACCGTGATGATGGTAACAATGGATATTCAGGAGGATACTCTAAACCCTCAGAGGAAGGAGACGTTTCAAAGTCTTCTTACGAGAGGCGTGGTGGTGGTGGTCGTCGTGGTGGATTCAGCAATGAGGGTGGTGAAGGTGAACGTCCTCGAAGGACATTTGAGCGTCGGAGTGGAACTGGCAGAGGGTCAGTCTCACTTCTCTTTCATTTCTTTGTTGTTGTTGTTGCATATTTTATAGACTTGATCAATCTCATAAGTTGAAGTTTATCTTTTGGATAGGAGTGACTTCAAACGTGATGGATCTGGTCGTGGGAATTGGGGAACTCCAGGGGAAGAGTTGGCTGCGTAAGCATTTGTTTATGGTTGCGTTGCATTTGTAAAATAATAATACATATTTTGTTATGTGATTGTGATTGGGAATTGTGACTAAAGTAGCTTCCCTTGATTTTTAAGTGAGACTGAAGCAGTAGCTGGTGTTGAGACTGAGAAGGATGTTGTGGAGAAGCCAGCTGTTGATGATGTAGCTGCTGATGCTAACAAAGAGAACACTGCTGAAGTTGAGGAGAAAGAGCCAGAGGCTAAGGTAGGTCATAAGGAAAGATAGATGTTAGGTTACTCTCTGCTATTTCATAACTTGGTTCAGGGTGTAATTAGTAGAAGGAACTTAAATTTTCCATTGAAATCAATGACGTCGTAGTTATTCATCCCTTTCACCAGTGTCCACTTGTTGCTCTCATTGATTGTTTCTTGGCTTGTGTCTTGATAGGAAATGACTCTGGATGAGTATGAGAAAATACTCGAGGAGAAGAGAAAGGCTCTTCAATCTCTGACCACCTCTGAGAGGAAAGTTGATACTAAAGAGTTTGAAACAATGCAACAACTCTCAAACAAGAAATCTAACCATGAAATCTTCATCAAGTTGGTAAGACATATCCATGTATCATTCTTGATTGTTGACTACAAAATGGCTTAACTGATTCTAAATCTTCCTTGGGTTTTTTATTTGCCAGGGTTCTGATAAGGACAAACGCAAAGATGATAAAGAAGAGAAGGCTAAGAAGGTTTAAAATCACTGTCTAAATCGAACAGTTTGTTTTCTATCAATAAAGTTTGCTTATTTAAATGTTTTTCTGATGTGCAGTCTGTGAGCATCAATGAGTTTCTGAAGCCAGCTGAGGGTGAGAAATACTACCGAGGAGGAGGTCGTGGTGGCCGTGGACGTGGTGGTCGTGACCGTGGAGGTGATTCAAGTGGCAGATTTGGTGGTTACCGTGATGAAGCCGCACCAGCCATTGGAGATACTGCTCAGTTCCCATCTCTTGGGGGCAAGTAAGAACCATCCACGAAAACGTCAGAAACTCGTGCAGCCTCCTTTACGATGTCGTGAGGGGTCTCTTGTTTCCAGGTGTAAATTTTTAGATGTCGTCAGTTTTTAGATTTTAAGCAAAAACTTTACTTTTGAAACATTACACTTTGATTTACCATTTAGTCGTTTTGTCTTTGTTGTTTTTCTTATTTGTGAAACATGTTTTGAGACAGACATATCTAATGTTATCCGTTTTGAGTCTTCACTCTGTCTTTCTGATTCCTGATCGTGTTCTTAGATGTTATAAAATCAGTAATACTTTTGACATTGTAGTGATAAGATACAAAGTCTTATATTTTAACAAAGAGTTATGAATGATTTTCGAATCCATTGCTTGAGAATACTCAGTAACTAAAATTATCAGATTCTCGCAATGGTTGCTACTTGCTACTTACATATGCGGATATGCCATAGGTTTTGTAGGATTTGAACATTTTCTTATGTCGAGTCATAAACCATGAAAATGCTTTCTCGTTTCAACAGTCATCAGCCACTCAAATGCTGTGAATTCCGATTCTTTTCGCGTTTCGTTGGAAACCCAGATACCGTTTTGGTGGGATCATGTTTGTCGTCCTCTCGTTCATCGCCAGAGCCATCTCTGGTTCGCTTGGATAACTTGACTAAACCTTGTGATCAAGACCAGATCTTCCCGTTGAACAAGATGATAGCCAGATGTGTACGTTCAGGAGATATAGATGGAGCTCTCAGAGTGTTTAACGGGATGAGAGCTAAGAACACCGTTACCTGGAATTCTCTGCTCGTTGGGATTTCTAAAGATCAAAGCAGAATGATGGAAGCACACCAACTGTTCGATGAAATCCCTGAACCAGATACTTTCTCCTACAACATCATGTTGTCTTGCTACGTTCGTAACGGTAACTTCGAGAAGGCTCAGAGCTTCTTCGATCGGATGCCATTCAAGGATGCGGCGTCGTGGAACACGATGATCACAGGGTACGCACGAAGAGGTGAAATGGAGAAAGCGCAGGAATTGTTCTACTCCATGAACGAGAAAAACGAGGTTTCTTGGAATGCCATCATCTCTGGATACATTGAATGCGGGGATTTGGAAAAGGCATCACATTTCTTCAAAGCGGCTCCAGTTAGAGGCGTTGTGGCGTGGACGGCGATGATCACAGGGTACATGAAAGTTAAGAAGGTTGAATTAGCTGAGGCAATTTTCAAAGATATGACAGTGAAGAAAAATCTTGTAACTTGGAATGCTATGATCTCTGGTTATATCGAAAATTCTCGGCCAGAAGATGGATTGAAGCTTTTCAGAGCTATGCTTGGGGAAGGAATTAGGCCTAACTCGTCTGGACTAAGCAGCACATTGCTCGGATGCAGCGAATTGTCGGCGTTACAGTTAGGGAGGCAAATCCATCAGATAGTGTGTAAATCTACATTGTGTAACGACTTAACTGCATTGACGTCTCTAATCAGTATGTACTGCAAATGTGGAGAACTTGGTGAAGCTTTGAAACTTTTTAAGGCGATGAAGAAGAAAGATGTTGTGGCATGGAATGCAATGATTTCTGGGTATGCTCAGCACGGTAATGCTGAAAAGGCTCTGTGTTTGTTCCATGAGATGATAGATAACAAGATCAGGCCGGATTGGATAACATTAGTTGCGGTTTTACTGGCCTGTAACCATGCCGGACTAGTGGATATTGGGATGACGTATTTCGACTCAATGGTGAGAGATTACGGGGTAGAACCGCGGCCTGATCACTACACATGTATGGTTGATCTTTTTGGTCGGGCTGGGAAGCTGGAGGAGGCATTGAAACTGATAAGATCAATGCCGTTTAGACCTCACACTGCGGTCTTTGGGACGCTCTTAGGGGCTTGTAGGGTGCACAAGAATGTGGAAATGGCTGAATTTGCAGCTGAGAAACTGCTTGAGCTAGACCCGAGAAATGCAGCTGGGTATGTGCAGCTCGCGAATATCTACGCATCGAAAAATCTTTGGGAAGACGTTGCAAGGGTTCGCAAGAGAATGAAAGAGAGCAATGTTGTTAAGGTAGCGTGAGTCAAAGTTGGATTATTTATTCGATTTTTCAAGACTCTAATGAATTCAATTGACTGTTTCAGGTACCCGGATACAGTTGGATTGAGATTCGAAACAAGGTTCACCATTTCAGATCAAGTGATCGGATTCACCCAGAACTAGACTCAATACACAAGAAACTGAAGGAGCTGGGGATAAAGATGAAACTAGCTGGATACAAACCGGAGCTAGAGTTTGCTTTACACGATGTAGAAGAGGAGCAGAAGGAGAAGCTATTGTTATGGCATAGCGAGAAGTTAGCTGTTGCATTTGGTTGCATAAAACTCCCTCAAGGTTCACCAATACAAGTGTTCAAGAACTTGAGAATCTGTGGTGATTGTCATAAAGCAATCAAATTTATCTCGGAGATTGAGAGACGAGAGATCATGGTGAGAGACACCACAAGGTTCCACCATTTCAAAGATGGGTCTTGCTCTTGTGGCGATTACTGGTGAAAAGAGAAGAGCTTTGACTCTCTCATTGGTCAAACCTGACGTAACGACTGTATTTATATGCGTTATTGTTTGAGAAAGTTTCAACCTTTGACTTGACAAGTTGGCGTTAAGGAGAGAGATGCGTAGATCAGCGAGTGGTTCTAGAGTTTCGGATCAATTTCCGGCGAAGTCACCGTCTCCGCAACGATCTCAGAGTGTTACAGCTATGGAGGATGATGATGATGTGGAGCTGCTTTTGCCAAGGTACGATCCGAATTCTCAAGCGGGGAAGAGAGAGAAATCAAGATTCAGATTTGCAGAAAACGTCATCCATTTGATTCCTCTCATTCTTCTTCTCTGCGTCGTAATCCTTTGGCTCTTCTCTCATTTTCAGGTAAACCGATAAAATTGATTCAATCTCTATGAATCCATAATTGATCCGTCAAACTTAATTAGGAATTCACAAAAGACTCATATGGATAATGAGGATTAAGATGTCTCTGTTCAATTTGTTCATAATATACTAATGAGGATTTGGGATTTGGCAGCAGCTTTAAGGAGTTGAGTTCAAGAAGCAAAATGTTGTCTCCATGAGATGAGAACTCATTTCACTTGCGATTGAGTCAGTTTGGGGAAAGGAAAAAACTTTTGACTGCGGTGATTTTGTGCCGCAAAAACATACGTTAACTCTTTGTTGTGTTGTCGAGACAATTCTCTCCCAAATGATTTTTTTTCTTTTTCTTTATATGTACACACATTCAGAGTCATATGTCTGTAAAAAGGAACTATTTTCCAATGAAATGTATGTTTGAGATCTCTCTTTTTTTTGGGTTTGTTTCAAATGTGAAATTTGTAGTATCCAGTGTTCTAAAATACGGCTTGTACGGCCGTATATACGCCGTCTATACGGTATACGATGGCATGCCGTACCGTTTTTAAGCTATACGTTTAACATATACGGCTGGGTCTAATACGGTTGATTATACGGCGCGTATACGGTGTATATACGGTATACCGTATAAATACCGTATATACAGTAAGGTTTTTTTTTTTCACATACCGTAAATACCGTAATGCTCAATCATGGATAGTTGATGGGATTTCCAATGATGGAGAGGACTCAGGGTTTGGTTTACAAGGTGGTGAAGAAGAACCACTTAGATCAACACTTGATGCAGATCAAATTAGAGAGTTAGATGAAGACGATTTCATATCCGATAATGAAGAAGAACTTGTTGACATTGATTGCGAGTCCGACGACGACCAGATTCTACAAGTTGACGGAGAAGAAGAACTTGAGGATTAAAACTGGGTTTTTAATTTTGTTTTTGTTATCCTATTTCAATTATTTAGACTATAACGTTGCCACTATTGTTTATTTATTTATCTTTTTAAGTCGTGTAGACTTTTATTTTAGACTTAACCAATTTGACAATTTGATTTTAGAATTTTTTTTTGACATTTATTTTATTTTTATTATATATATATATATATATGTGTAAGTGTAATATATTTATAATTATTATATTTATATATATATTTTTAATAAAATTTTATTCACCGTATATATTCCGCATATACAACCGCGTATACGTCTATACACTAAACGGTGGTCCACCGCCCGGCTAGCGCCTAGCGTATTTTAGAACACTGGTAGTATCTAATTAAATCTATGTCAACATCAAAAATATATATTACATGGTAATCCAACAATCATCATTCTATTTATCGAAAACAAAATCAACAATCATCATTCTGATAATAATGATACCTTAGCGGTTGTATGTTCCGTGAGGTTCCGCTAGCCAACTCTACTCTAGTTAAACAAAAATATTAAAACAGTCAATGTTATGTGCCAATTAAACTTCCAAGAGTTTCTAAAAATACTCAAAGATCCTAATAACTATGAAAACTAATTAATAGAGAAATGCTAAGTTAATTTTACATGTATATAATATGATCATTTGGATTAACCTATAGAATAAAAAAAATGTTAACTACATGGGTAGTTTAATTTGTATAAGCATTTTCATATGATTTGTTAGAGAGAATAGTAGTTTTTTTTAAAAAAATCCATATTAATTAATTTTATTAATTAGATAACATAAAATAACTCTAAAACGTATAAATTTCGATCTGGTTTAAAATATAGGCCATAGGCCCAATACTAAAGAAAAACTTTTTTTGTTTTTGTTTTTTAGTCGTTTTTGCTCAGTGAATTTCTTCTCCCAATCAAGGTTGTTCGATTTAGCTCTTACACCCACCAATCGGTGTTTTCGCATCCTTCAGGTTTGTCTCAATCTCAAATTAGATCGGACTCAAGTACCAAAATTGTTTACTTACTCTTGTAAGAGTTGAAATCATAGCTGTAGATCCATAATCGAATTTTACCTTTTTTTGCAGGAGTTTGCACTAACCTCATAATCAGCTCTGGAGGTCGTTGACTGTAATTGAATCGAGAAAATGTGTAGGCAAAATTGTCGCGCGAAATCCTCACCGGAGGAAGTGATTTCAACTGATGAGAATCTCTTGATATATTGCAAACCTGTTCGACTTTACAACATCTTTCACCTTCGCTCTCTATGCAACGTATGATTTTTGCCTTCCTTCTCTCATTCATCATTTTAGCGAAAGTGTTTTTCTTTTGTCACCTAATGTTGTTTGTTGTCGCAGCCATCGTTTCTTCCAAGATGCTTGAACTACAAAATTGGAGCAAAGCGCAAAAGAAAGTATGAGTTTTTTCTTGAATTTAGTTGCTACAGTGATATAATGAATGGTTTTTTTCTTTGTTCATGCTATGAAAATTGTGTTTTTGGTTAGGTCAAGATCTAATGGGATGGTAGTTTTCAACTATAAGGATTGTAATAACACATTACAGAAAACTGAAGGTGAGTTCTTTTTCTGTTCTCTCTTTCTATGTTTCTCTAGATTATATTTGTTTACTGTTTTTTCTCTATTGTCATGCAGTTAGGGAGGATTGTTCTTGTCCATTTTGCTTTATGCTATGTGGTAGCTTCAAGGTGGGCAACTATTACAACTGAGGTTTTCTTCCGAGGCCTTTTAATATCTAACACTGTGAAGTGCTACTGCTGTTTTATGCTGTATACTGCTGAGTGTGTGCTTATCTGAGAAACCATGTTCTTGATGGAGATTACAATTCATTGTCTTGTGTCTATGCAGGGGCTGCAACTTCATTTGAAATCATCTCATGACTTATTTGAATTTGAGTTCATGGTATGTGGGTTCATGGAATTCCTTGTTTTGCTATGCCTTTTCAAATGAGATTGTAGTTTAAAAGGGGCTTTCCTATTGTAGCTTTTGGAAGAATACCAGACAGTTAATGTCTCTGTAAAACTTGACTCCTTCGTATTTGAGGTCAGTTTCTTTAAACTTGGTAAACTGAGGAAAACATATAGCTGGTGAAAGATTAGTTTATATTCCATCCTTTTATACCAGGAAGAAGCAAGTGATGAAGATAAATTTGAGCCCTTCTCTCTCTGGTAACTTTCAGACGCCCTTGATGATATACCTTAATAGCAGCAAGTCCTTGCTTTTCTTGTCAGTACATCTCTATAAACCCAGCCATAATGTTCTGCAGCTCGAAACCTCGTAAGCGTAGACAAAAAGGTGGCAGAAGTAACACCAGGCGACTTAAAGTACGCTTTTTACCGTTGGATCCACCCAGTTTAGCTAATGGCACAGAAAATGGGACCGTCCTGCTGAATGATGGTACAATTCTATCTCCTCTTGTGGTATTCTTTGCGACTTTGGACTTCAGATTAGGGGAGAAGATACATTGTGTTGATTGTTTAGTTTTTGTACTTCTCCCCACATGGGAAATCTTACCAGAACTGATGTACAAACTGAATGGTATGCTACAGGAAACCGTGGTTTAGGGTATCCTGAGACAACAGCGCTTGCTGGACAATTTGAGATGACTAGCAACACTCCACCAGCCATAGCTCGCTCTTCTCTGGACTCGGATGCTAAAGCTATATTAACAAGCGAAGCTGTGGTCCATGCTACTAAGACAAGAAAGTTATCTGCTGAGCGATCTGAGGCTAGAAGGTTTGTTCATCATGACAGTCCGTTATCATAATTTACTATTCCTGTTGTTAGAAATTGTTCTTCCTACAGTATTATGGATAAGTGTTTACTGTACTGCTGTATTAACCGAGAAAATTTCTTCCAGCCACCTACTTCTTCAGAAACGCCAATTCTATCATTCTCATAGAGTCCAGGTGATTCAAGTTCCTTTACCTACTTCTTAAGCATTTTCTTTAAATTGTTCGATATCTTATCAAAGCATACTTGGTCCCGATCCACGATACTCTGGTTTGATTGTTCTCATTCAAATTTATTTTTGATTTTGTGTGTATCCACACCCAAAATACTATGCCCATGTTGTCTCTCTTTTATTGCCAACTAAAAACTGTATGTTGCTATGAGAAAGCCAATGGCACTGGAGCAAGTAATGTCTGATCGAGATAGCGAAGATGAAGTCGATGATGATGTTGCAGATTTCGAAGATCGCCAGGTATTCCATGATTTCTTTCTGCATTCACTAAATAGACAACGGAAAAATGGTATACGAAGTAACTTGCTAATGGATTTTGAAACTTAAAAAAGCTGCAGATGCTTGATGATTTTGTGGATGTGAATAAAGATGAAAAGCGATTCATGCATCTTTGGAACTCATTTGTAAGAAAGCAAAGGTAACTACTTTTCTTACACTTGAATGCATCGAATTTTGGCGATAAATGTAGCTGATTACTGACCAAACATATTACACGTTTTAAATCTAGAACCTACGATATTATTTGGTGAGAATATGTTGTTATCGCTGAATTGTGTCATTGAATTTTATAGTCCATCGCAAACATGACATCAAAATGAAATGACCTTGTGTCTTACATTCCATAGTCCATACCTTTGTCTTAATGATTTTGCTTATGGAACTTTTTGGTCAAATGAAATTATGATATATGTTGCAGGGTGATCGCAGATGGTCATATTCCTTGGGCTTGTGAAGCATTTTCGAGATTTTACAAGAAAGAGTTGCACCGTTACTCATCACTCTTCTGGTAAATCTCTCTAGGAGGATATAAATACACCAACATATAGAAACACATAACACATTATAAACAATATCAATTTTGTTGCGGTGTCTGAAAAAAATATTTCAGGTGTTGGAGATTGTTTATGATTAAACTATGGAACCATGGACTTGTCGACTCAGCCACCATCAACAATTGCAATGCCATCCTCGAGAATTGCTGTAATAGCTCAGACAACAACAATAACAGTGTGGATCATCCCAATGACATAATCAACAAGAACATTGACGACCATGACAATAACAACACAGACAAGTACTAGCAGGAAGATCTCCGAATTAAAATGATGCTGATTATCGGATTGTATCCTTTTTTTTTTTTTTCCTTTTAATTGTGTAGGAGCAAACAAATAGTTTATTTGTAGTCTTCAGTGCATTGTTAGTTGAAAAATGGATTCGGCTTAATTTTTATTAAAACTGAAAAATGAGAAAAATTCCCTATTATTAATTTTTTTTTTTTTGAACATGAGAAAAGTTCCCCTAATAAATAAGATAAATAAAACTATTTTTGTTTTTTCTAATAAACTTCATTTCTTCTACTGATATAACATAAAAAATTATCCATTAGCGGTATTCAAATGTGGATTTAAGTGCAAATAGATAAGTAAAAAATGAAGTGTGATTTGGGAGTTAAAAAAAAAAAAAAGGGTGATTTGGGATCCAAATATATAAAAAAAAAAAAATCAGAAAAGAGTTATAAGTTTTATTTTTTTGGCATCCAAGTTATAAGAGAGGTTACACTTGAAAAGTTTAAAACCCAATTGGTAATTGACTTGTTCCTTCTCAATGAATTCCTCACAAGCAAGCTTCTTCGTTTTTCTTCTTACACCAATCGGTGTTTTCGAATCTTTCAGGTTTGTCTCGGATCTCAAACTAGATCGGACTCATATTCAAAACATTGATTAACCTAATTGTATCCGTTCTATTGTAAGAGTTGAGATTTAGCTGTAGATCCGGATTCGGATTTTACTATTCTTTAGAGACTGATGTTTAGGAAATGGAACTTAGTTCTGGGTTCGTTGCGTCTAGTAGAATTTCGAGTTGTTTGATTGCTTAATACACATTTGGTCCAAAGGATCACAAAATTTGATTTAACTTGACAAGATATCATCAATTCGTACTCATATTAGGGCTTATATTCTTTAAGGAACTCGCACTTGTTTGACTTCTCTGTTTTGGATAAATCGCTTAAAGTGTCTTTCTTTCATATGGTTCTGACAAAACTCTGAACTTCCAGATAAGTATGATTCTTTTGCTGAAAGCTGGTATCGGATAAAGTTTTCAGCTTTGCAATAGGCGTTGACATTGTTTTGTCTGTGTTTTGTATGGATTGATTCTCTGAGTCGCTAAAAGTTTTGTGCTTTCACTATTACCACAGGCCTATACAAGACATTCTCTAGACGCATAATATCGACTCAGTTTTGAGTTGTTCCAAGAGCGGTGGAAGCTTTAGGAGGTTCCTATGTGCCTTTTGAAATCATGATTGAGGTAAAGCGACCTGGTTCTTCCACGCGGATCACCACAACTCTCCTTGATTCCTTCATGATTCTCTTCAGAAACAAACACATCTTATTCCCAATCTTTGCCTTCATAGCGATCCCTCTCGCAGCCTTGCACCTCTCCCTAACTCTCACCTCCTTTCGCCTTAAAAACCATGTGTTCCGTCTAGAAGCCCTAGCCAATGTTGTGCACACACGGTTTGAAGCTAGACAGATCTGGCAAGAGTCTAGAGAAGATGCTGTGTTACTTTTACACCTCAAATCACGGTATTTCGTCCCATCTTTTATCCTCTCCTGTATGGCCTCCATAACTGTTATCACATCAACTTGCTTCTCACACCAAGGCCTAAACCCATCTCTGAAGTCATCATTTGCTTCAGTGAAGTCATCGTGGATGCGAGTAACAGCAACTTCTGTCATCGTCTATGGTCTGCTTTTCCTCTACTCACCAATTCCCATGTTTCTATCAGCTCTCTTCGGTTACACGCCCACATTACGTTACTTCATCACAGTTTTCAGTCTCGGTATTGAGGTATACATAATGGCTATAACAGGGCTTGGAATTGTCGTCTCTGTAGTGGAAGAAAGATACGGTTTTGATGCGATTAGGGAAGGAACCACCCTGATGAAAGAGAGGAGGATAACAGGGTTGGCTTTGGCGGGTGTATTTGTGTTTCTATCGAGTTGTATTGGTCATGGGATGGAGAAGTTGGCGAAGGAGCTAGATATGGACTCGAGCTCAGGGTCGTGGTGGAGGTCGGTGGTTGTGGCCGGTGGGTGGGACGGGTGGAAGCTGGTTTGTATGTATGGGGCTGAGGTGGTGCTGAGTTATGTTGTAATCACTGTTTTTTACTGTGAGTGTAGGAAACGACATGGTAGCAGCGATGCAATTGTTGCTGATGACGAAGGTCTTGCTATTTAAAATTAGTTCCAACACTTTTTTGTTGTTGATAGTTCTCTTGTGAAATACATTTTTGTTTACCCAAATTATGATTTATTCATTGCTTTAAAGAGAAAAAATAACCTTTGGTAACATTCACGTTGATATGTGTTTCAAAAGACAAGATTGTTATATTTACAATCTTCCTGGAAAGAGGAATTTTCAAAGAAGCAAACAGAGAGAAGTAAGAACAGAGTGCTTCTGCCTTCTACAAAAGAAGAATTAACAAACATTCTCAAGATCCGGACTTGGAGCCATAAAAGGTTTCTAGTTCTCAGAAATTGCTCCATCATCGGCAGGAGAAAATGGCTTGTGTGAAAAACTGAGAAACCATCTTCTCATTCACAGTATAGTCATGGTCGATCCCAAGTTGATTACAATACAGAGTTGTAAAATGTTTCAAGTTACCTGTCTAATGCAAAGCTTTACCCGCATTCGCTTCTTGCTTCGCCCATTCTCTATGTCAGTTGCTCTAGACTGTTGGTTGTACTCAGTTTGAGACTTCGTACCGCTACCATCCTCAGATGGAGAGACATCTAAGAGCCTTACTCCGCATCCTTTTATCTTCTTGAGCGACAAGAAGGGGCAAGTTTGCATGTAGTGGTCAAGCCCAAATTTGAAACAAGAACAAGCATTACCATGATATTCAAACTTGAATTTCACATCGTTGTAGTCCAATTCATATGGATGATCGTTGACTTCTTTTGGAGGACATAACTCAAAGTGGAACACAACCAGATGATCTACGTGACACGAGTCAACGTCAATTTCAACATGATGAATGTTGCTTTTGCCTCTGAAGTACCAGTGTACAATGATATTTGCAGAACGATCCGTAGGGAGAGTCAAAAGTTCAAGCATGATGCAAGCCTTAAACCGCAACACTTTTTGAGAAAGAGAGCTCTTACATATAGAGATAGTTAGAGAACTTCCATAAGCCCGATGCCTGAAATACGTAGGCACTTCTCCACCTGGTAAGACCGCATACTGGAAGTCTGACTGTAGGATGTGTTTCCGTGCATCTCTGTCCAGCTTGAAGCAATTGTGAAATTTGAGACAACTCATTGGATTGAGGAAGTAGTGAGATATACTCTGGAGAGATTTACAGTTCTTTGCACATACTATTAAATATGAAAGATGAAAGGAAGCCTTCTCGGTCACTGGCAGCTGACTCTCAGTGATACGTGTCACCGCACTTGCATCACTGAAACATGCGACTCCTTCACAGTCTGAAAAGTCTACCACCAGAAGACGTTTCAATTTAAAACTGTTTGATGCGACCTTCTTCAAATTTTTGCAACTTTTCATCGTTAGAGAAGTGAGGCCAGACATATTCTCAATCCACGAAGGAACTTCTGTAATCGCAGTTAAGTCTAGAGAAAGACATGTAATACTCGTTGAAATCCGTGGAAAACTTTTTAACCTTGAGCATCCACTGAGATTGAAGAACGGATTAAGAGATACCAAATTAACATCATTTGGAAGAAACTCAAGCCCTGTGCATCCTCTCATGTTCAAAATCACCAATTTTTTGAGATTCCGAATTGTAGACGGAAGCATCACCAAATTTTTGCAATTGGTGAGATTCAAATATTCGAGATTTGTAGCCTTTGAAAGATTTGGAATTTCTTTTAGGCTTTCACATCCTGACAAATCCATCCTTTTGAGACCTCCAAGCAACTGAAACAGAGAAAGGTATATTGTTATCCATTTAACAGAAAGGTTTGAACCAGAATGATAACACAACGACAACACTAGTACAAACCAATAGGCAACTTGTCTTTGTACTATTTGTTAATTTAATAAACAAAATATAATTTAGTTCTGATAAAACCTATAATTTGTAAGGAATAAGTAATTTAAAATCAATTCTTAGTGAAAAATGTAGTATATAAATAAATTTGTAAGATATGTAGATTTCGGTACATCTAATTTAAAGCTAAGAGGTTTTATATCATATATACATACTCCAATCAAGTTTGCAGGCCAAGCAAATCATATAGCAATTCAGAAGAAGAAAGGCCAAGAAAATATTGTAGAGCATCATAAATGAAATTGATGAGAACTTTACCTGGATACCTTCCCATAGCTTCTCAAGCTTGCTACATGGCATTGCGAGTTCTATGAGATATTCTGCGCAAAAGTTAGAAGGCATATATTTCATGGGACAATGACTCCAAACGAGTTCAGTGAGGCCAGAGATATCCCCAATAAAGAAACAATCTTTGTCTTCTTCAATCGCAGTTCCGTTTAGATGGAGCTCTGAAATGTTCCTTGAAATCCGTGGGAAACTTCTCAAACTTGAGCATCCTCTTAGATCGAGGTACTCTAGAGATTCCAAGTAAACGTTTGTTGGAAGAAATTTTAGCTTTGTGCATCCTTGCATTTCCAACCGCGTCAGTTTATTGAGATTCCGAATTGACGAAGGAAGCATCACTAAACTTTTGCAATCATTGAGTTCCAAGTGGTCAAGATTGATGGCCGTTGAAAGATCTGGAAATTCTTTCAGGTTTTCACTTCCTGACAAATCCATCCTCACAAGACTTCCAAGCGACTGAAACCAAAGAAACAGAGAAAAACAAATTGAATATTGGATAAGGAGTTTTGTTTTGCTTTTTCCATTGAGTAAAAGTTACATCAACACTCATGCAGATAAAAAAACCTGTAATGTTTTTGTATAGTCCACAATCTAATTATTAATCCTCAAACTAAACTTTTACTTATAGTTCTCTAAGATATTAACTTCTCTTTTTTTGAAACCCACTCTAGCTGAATCATAATGTTAAGCTTTAACAATAGTTTCTAAACTTTTGTACGCTTTCTTGATTATTTCAATTTGTAAGTTATATAGTTAGGAATGTCAAGACGAGCTAACCCGTACCCACTCCGTGAGACTTGTTTGGGACTCAAGCCAATCACCAAATGCTATAGCTAAAAGAAGAAAGACCTCTTAGGCGCAGTTTTTTCAAAGAACAATAACAATGGAGTTTACGAGAACATTACCTGGATTCCATCCCATAACTTCTCAAGCTTACTACCTCTCATTGTGAGATAAACGATATTTTCTGGGCAAAAGCCAGGAGGCATACATTTCATTGGGCAACCATTCCAGTCAAGTTTAGTGAGCCCGGAGATATTCTCAAGGTAAAAAGAATCTTCTTCTTCTATTGCAGTTCCATCTAAAATGAGCCCTGAAATGTTCCTCGAAATTCGAGGAAAACTTCTCAACCTTGAGCATCCACTGAGATTGAGGTAATCAAGACATCCAAAGTTGATATCAGAAGGAAGAGCCTCGATCTTTATGCACTCCTCCATCGATAACTTCCTCAGTTTATTGAGATTCCGAATTGAGGAAGGGAGTGTCACCAAAGATGTGCATCCCCAAAGATTCAATTTCTCGAGATTTATGGCATTTGAAAGATTTGGAATTTCTCTCAATTCCGAGGACCCATCCAATCTTATCTTCTTGAGACTTCGAAGTGGCTGAAACAAAATGGCGAGAAAGACTACTCACATTCAAAATTTTTCTAATAGATCATATATAACTCTTGGGACCTTATGCCTTGTCGAGATTCATAAATTGTACTGAATAAAAAGTATATAATGCTCTAACAAAGAACTAAGTTAAACCACTGAAGACTAAGAAATAAAACACAAAAGTAGTACCTGGACTCCTTCCCACAACTTCTCAAGCTTGCTATTCTCCATTGTGAGTTTAATCAGAATTTCCGCCCTAAAGTTGAAACGCATACTCGTCAACGGATAAGCATCCCAATATAGCAATCTGAGTTTTCGGGGCAAATAAATGAAGCCCTGAGGTAAATACAATCTGCCTTCACCAGTCTCCTGCGACCACTCCTTGTAAAATTTTAGAAATGTGAGATTACGCATTCCTTTAAACGACTGTTCGTTTATATACAATGACTCCTCGATTTTTGATGTGTTGAAAGACATGCCTAGCACATTTTCAGTACCCTGAAAAGAAAATCTCCACAAAAGAAAATTAGTATATTGTCAGATAATAAATTACATTCTTCAATTCATATAGAGTCAAACATGAGAAGCATTTGTAAAAAACTCACAGTATCTTCGGTGATTACATCACAGATATCCTTCGTATCCACCAAGAATCTCCGTTTTCCAGGATTGTAAATGGACTCTCCACGAACAATTTCTTTACCCAACTTTTGTAGTAAGTTGTGCATTTGCACAGTTTTGTGAGGTGGTGCTATCCGTATGAGGGACTTATCAGCCAACATTTTAATCCCAATGTATACACTGTCTCCAAGCAAGTTCTTGATATAATCAACTTTTTGACCATTAAGTAAACATGCAATGTAAAGGAAAACTTCTTGATCTTTGCCATCTAACTCATCGTAGCTGACTCTTAATGTTTTCTCAATTTTTCCGTCTAGACCATTTTGGAGCATAGGCAACAACTCCATCCACTGCTCCTTGTCCTTCCCTCTTAAAGAAGAACCCAAGACATTGAGACCTAAAGGAAGGTTACCGGAAAGGTTTGCAACTTCACAAGCTAACTTCACAAAACCATCAGGTGGAGAGTTTTGTTCAAAAGCACATCGACAAAACATCTGCAGAGCCAAATCTTGAGATGGAAAATCTACTTCATAAACAAGGTCAATCTTATGAGACTTGAGAAGTTGTTTATCTTTAGTTATCACAACAATTCTGCTGCCAAGCCCAAACCATCCAGTTCGTCCCACCAAGGTCTTTAATAGCTCAAGATCATCAACATCGTCAAGAACAATAAGAACTTTCTTGTGTTTTAACCTTTGTTCCACCGCACCTAAATGCAAAACCTTTATGTCCTTTTGACATAAAATTTCTGATAAAAACTGTTCTTCCCAACAGAGCTTCATGCCATAATCATCCCGGTTAGTTCTTTTATAAGATACGAAAGCGCGATGGTGGAATTGGCTAGAGAATTGACTGAAAAGAGCTCTTCCTATGGTACTCTTACCAATCCCCGAAGGTCCTACAATCCCAACCATTCTAGCTTCTTCAGATTCCAAGCACAACACTGAATTCAACCTCTCTAAATGAGCTTCAACACCAACGAAATCACCAAAATCACTCGATGGTGTTATGAGCTTATTCGAAACATCGTTGGCAATTGTTTCAATCATGTTTGCTTCATCACACCTAAAACCAATTCTCAAATGTCAACAAGGAACACTCTACAATCGAAGTCTAAACCTAATCAAACAAAAATTGAAAAATACCAGTTCCGAAGATCTTCTCCTGCCACATTTGCTACATCTGATAAAGCTTGCATCCACCTTTGTTTCTGATCCTCTGGTTTGCCCTTGCATGTCTCTTGAAAGACCTTTCCAAATTCTCCGGTCTGTTTTCTAACTTCCGAAGGATCAACGTTGTAGAAAACCGGAATCACCATTTGATCCAATTTCTTGGAACAGTCATGGATCTCAACCAATTCATTCAAGCACCAGGTGGATGAAGCATAGTTGTTAGAGAAGACGACGATTGAGATGCTCGATTCTCTAATCGCGGATAAAAGCTCAGGGGCGATTGGGCGGCTTCTCTGGATCCCATGATCGATGAATGTATTGATGGATTTGCGGTGGAGCTCCTTGAGAAGATGGCTGAGGAATGATTTGCGTACATCTTCACCGCTGAAGCTTGGGAAAACGTCGTACCTCCGGCTGCGAGAAAATGAAGAAGAAGAAGCCATAGAGAAGAGATACTCAAATTCAAATTCTTTTGGGAACCCAAATCATTCTGAGGTAAATCAGTAACATTGAGATTAAGGAGAAAATTCGCATAAAGAAGACTTGAGAGAAGACTTACTGTGTAGAAAGCTTTTTAATTTAGTTGTTTTTTTTTTTTTTTTTTTTTCACTTTAGTGTAAACTTTATTTTTTTTTTTTTTTTTTGTCAAGGGAGTGGAAACTTTATTCATGAAGCCAAATTATACAGAGCCTATGCAAAAGCAAAACCCAACAAACATAAACAGAATACTAAAGACTAGAAAAACCAAACATAATGATGCTTTCTCTCTCTTCTCTCTCTCAAAACTTTTAGAGAGAGAAAGCATTTACAGTTCTCAATTTCTCAAGTCTGGCAACGATCTGCTTCTTCAGAGATGTTGGCTGGCTTCCTTCCAGCAACAGCTGGTTTAGTTAACAGCGTTGGCTGGCTCCGTCTCGGCAGCGATCGGTTTATTCAACGACGTTGGCCGCTTATGTCTCCGGCGTTTTCACCGTTTCCTCTGCGGTGGTAGCGGCTGGCTAGTGGCTTATCTTCAGTTTTTTTTTTCCAGTCTTTTAATGTGTTTATCTTTCAATAATTGCATCAGATATGGGTTGGTGATTCTCTGTTCATGATGGGTTTCTCTACCTTGTCTCTTTTGCGTTTTTGGGTTGCTGGAATCGTTTCAATTTCATAGAGATTGAAGATATTTTAGTATAAAGATCGATTGCTGGAAATTTTCAAGAGATTGTGTCTTAGGTTGAAGGATCGAAGATTATTCCGATACTTATTTGTGATTCCTTTCTGCTGTTTCTTTTTCTTGGAGCACCGATTAAAACAATTACGGTACCACAACAAGAATCCTCGTGTGTTCGACGGCGATGATTCCGTTACCGGAGTTGGTGCTTGACAGCGGTGGCTGATGTCGGTACACTTCCGATGACTCATCTACACGTGTTGCAGTCGTAATTCCAGATCGACATGTGTTTTGGATAGAGTTCAAAGACTAAAACTCCTTCTCTGTTCGAAGTCAAATTGGTGGGCTCTTGTTGGGCCTCTATCTCTTGATTCTGCAAATCGGCCTTTCTGTGTGTTTTTAGTCTTTTGTTATGTTTTATTTTGTCTTAGACTTGTAATATAGGCTTGTAATAAAAAGGCACTATTGTGACAAAAAAAAAAAAAAAAAAAAAAACCAAACATAATTTCCAACATAGCCCAAAAGAGGGAAGCAAAGCCCCAAAGGAAGACTTTTTAATTTAGTTTACTTCACAACTATTTTTGGGTAATATCACTAAAATGACTGTACTTTGCTTTTCTTTTCTTTTAAAATGGACTGATGTGATTTTTGTAATTACTATTTTTTATTCGGTCATCAAATATTGCATTATTTGTCCGAAAATTTAATATCGATCAAATTAAAGAAATTTTTACAAAATTAAAATATTGAAAAATTATAAACATTTGTGTTAAAAAAAAAAAAAAATTATCAACATTTTCTCAATAATTGAATATCAACAAACAGGTCATTCCCAATACAACTTCATGCCATAGTCATCTCGAATTGTTCTTTAATAAGTTACGCAAGCGCAATGGTGGAGTGGACTATAGAGAGTTGAGCGGAGTGGGCTATAGAGAGTTGACTGAAGAAAGCTCTTCCTATGTTACTCTTTACCAATCCCCGAAGGTCCCACAGTCCCTACTACCATCCTCCCTTCCTCATATCGAATTCATTGCCTTTATGAGCTTCAAGTCCAACCAATTCGTCAAAAACATTCGATGATGTAAGAATTTTATTCGAAATATAGGCGACTATCTTATCAAGCATGGCAGCTTCGTTAGACCTAATAACAATATGGTTAATTACGTCATTAAAGAGGAACCCTAAAAGCACAGCTGAAGTTTATGCAAAAGATAATTATTAAAAACACACAAAAACAAATAATGGAGCAAATAAAATAATATACCAGTTTCGAGAGACCTCTCCGGCTATTTTTGCTACATCTGTGAGAGCTCGCATCCACCTTTGTTTCTGATCATCTGGTTTGCCCTTGCATGTCTTTTCAAATACCTTTCCAAATCCTCGGCTCTGTTTTCTAACTTCCGAAGGATCAACGTTGTAGAAAACCGGAATAACCATTTGATCCAATTTCTTATAAGATGCATGGATCTCCACCAGTTCGTCCAAACACCACGAGGAAGCAGCATAGTTATTAGAAAAGATAACGACTGAGATCCTCGAGTTTCTTATAGCCGATATAAGCGAAGGGCCGATTGTCTTGCTTCTCTCGATTCCTTGATCAATGAATGTAGTGATCGCTTTGCTTTCGAGTCTATCACAAAGATAGCTGAGGACTGTTCTGCGGACATCTGCTCCATGGAAGCTCGGGAAAACATGGTATCTCCAGCTGGGAGAAGAAGAAGACACCCTGGGGACGGTAGAGAGAAGTGATGAAAATTCTCAAGGGGAAGCACACTGATGTAAATCAGTAAATACATAATGAGAGAGAGGAGAAACTTTGTTCCTCAGAAGACTTACTGCTCACGATATCTGATGGTTGATTCTAACTCCGAATAAAAGAAACGGGTTGAGTTGTACACTGAAATCTGAGGGAAATTTCTCAACTGGATGCATCCTCTGAGATTGAGGTACTCGAGAGATTTCAAGTTGACATGAGTTGGTAAACTCTCTAGCTTTGTGCATTCCCCCATATTTAACCTCCTCAGATTATTGACATACTTAATCGAGGAAGGAAGTGTCAACAAAGATTTGCATCCAAAAAGATATATTTCTCAAGGTTTTTGGCGGTAGAAAGATCTGGAATTTCTTTCAAATATCTGGAATTACGCATATTCATCTTCTTGAGGCTTCCAAGTTTCTGAAAACAAAAAAGATAATGCAAACGTTCATAAAAAATTTTGAAACAGATTGATTAGCCTTTCTAAAAAAAAAGTATATAAAAATTAACACAGTTTTGTTCTAAAAGTAACAACTAAGTAAGACCGTATAAAACTTAAAAATAAAATTTAGAGTAAGTACCGGAGTTCCTTCCCACAGCTTCTCAAGCTTACTATCCTCCATTGTGAGTTCAACTAGAAACGCCGCCTTAAAATTAGATGGAATATACTTCAGTGGATAATTATTCCAGATTATCAATCTGAGTTTACGAGGCAAATATACGAGGCCTTTAGGTAGATACAATCTGCCTTCACTCTTTCGCCCCAACCATAATCGCAAACTATTAGAAATTGGAGATTAATCATGCCTTCGAACGACTTTTCATGTATGAAAAATGGTTCATTCATATCTGATGTGTCGAAATATATTCCTAGCAGAGTTTCCGTGCCCTGAAAAATCCCAAGAAAACTATTACTATTAAGTATGTGGAAGTGGAACAAGTCCTATAAGTTGATCAATGACCAAATGACAGATTAATTAGTATAAAAAACAGACGCAATATGCGAATATGCAAATAACTTACAGAATGATCGGTAAATACATCGCAAATATCCTCAGCATCCACTAGAAATCGACGTTTTCCAGGATTATCAATGGACTCTGAGTGAACAATTTCTCTACCCAACTTCTGTAGCAAATTGTGCATCTCTATAGTTTCGTACGGTGATGTTATACGAATGAAGGACTTATCAGCCAACACTGCAAGCCTAACAGTAAGCCTATCTTCAAGCAAGTCTTTGATGTAACTGACTTGCACACCATTGAATGTACATGCAAATGCAATGTAAATAAATAGCTCTTGGCATTTTTTATCTAACCTATCGTAGCTTACTCTTAATGTTTTCTCAATATTTTCGTTCAAACAATTTTGGAGCTCAGGCAGCATCTCCATCCACTCTTTTTTTTCCCTTCCTCTTAAAGACGAACCTAAGACATTTAGACCCAGAGGAAGATTACCGGCAATCTCAGCCACTTTAACTGCGACATCCATAAAATCACCGGGTGGGGAGTCTTGCTCAAAAGCAGAGCGGCATAATATCTTAAGAGCAAGAGCTTTAGATGGGAACTCCACCTCATATACAAGGTCAATCTTATGAGCCTTGAGAAGTTGCCTATCTTGAGTGACAACGATAATTCTGCTCCCCGATCCAAACCATCCAGTTTGTCCTACCAAGGTTTTTAGTAGCTCTAGATCATCAACATCATCAAGAACGATAAGAACTTTCTTGTGCTTTAGCCTTCGCTCCACCATTCCTAAATGCTCTATCTTTAAGTCCTTTTGGCCTAGAATTGTTGACAGAAATTGCTCTTCCCAATACAACTTCATGCCATAGTCATCTCGAATGGTTCTCTTATAAGTTATGAAAGCGCGATAGTGGAATTTGCTAGAGTGCTGACTGAAAAGAGCTCTTGCAATGGTAGTCTTACCAATCCCTGAAGTTCCTAAAATCCCGACCATTCTAGCTTCCTCAGATTCCAAGCACAACATTGAATTCACTGCCTCTAAATGAGCTTCGATCCCCACGAAACCACCAAAATAATCCGTTGGACTAATAAGTTTATTCAAGACATCGATGGCGATTTTTTCAATCATGGCTGCTTCATCAGGCCTAAAAATAACAATAAACTGTGTCATTAACTAGCACAAACCTAAAATCATAACCGAACTCTATGCAAAGAAACTCCAGCTCAGAGATAGTAAATAACAAAAATATGGAATGAGAAACAAAGATACCAGTTCTGAAGATCCTCTCCGGCCAAATTTGCTACGTCTGATAGAGCTATCATCCACCTTTGTTTCTGATCCTCTGTTTTACCCTTGCATGTCACTCCAAAGACCTTTCCAAATTCACCGGTCTGTTTCCTAACATGAGAAGGATCAACGTCGTAGAAAACCGGAATCACCATTTGATTCAATTTCTTATAGCACTGGTGGATCTTCACCAATTCATTTAAGCACCAGGTTGAAGAAGCATAATTCTTAGAGAAGATGACGATTGCAATCCTAGATTCTCTTATCGCCGATGAAAGCTCAGGGGCGATTTGAAGGCT
The DNA here is from genome assembly GCA_011420285.2 of Erysimum cheiranthoides. NCBI lineage: Eukaryota > Viridiplantae > Streptophyta > Magnoliopsida > Brassicales > Brassicaceae > Erysimum > Erysimum cheiranthoides. The sequence continues at coordinate 11,876,897 of CM022177.2, forward strand.
TCTCTCGATCCCGTGGTCTCTGAATGTGTTGATTGATTTGCGGTCGAGTGCGTTGAGAAGATGGCTGAGTAACGATTTGCGGACATCTTCTCCACGGAAGCTCGCAAAAACATCATATCTCCGGCTACTAGAAGAAGAATTTATTTCGATCTCATCTTCTTCCGATGTCTCCATCATTTTGTGGTTCTGGCTACGAAACAATTTGCGGAAAATTTCTCCAATGAAGATCGCGAAGACATTGTACATCCATCTGAAAAAAGAAGACGCCATGGAAGAGGATGAGAGCGAAGAGACGATTCTCAAGTGAAAGCAATTTGAAGTCAATCAATAATACAACACAATGATTGGAGAAACTTCGCCTTCCTTTCCTCCAAGACTTTTTACAGAAGACTGTTTTTCTCTTTTGCTATGGGGTTGACTTTCACTACTCGTGAAAGAGTCTAAAAGAGAGAAAGAGACGGAAGGGAGAGAGGGAGAGAGAAGAGAGGAAAATTTTTTATTTTAATCAAAGAAATCTTTTTGGGTTGTGTGGGATATTTCCCCACGATTTTCTTTGGGGAAGGAAAAATAATCACTAATTTTTTGGATATTTCCTAGTTCCCACTGCCCAAGACTCAAGTGCTACATATAGTTATGTTAATTGTTTATACAAAAATGGCTAAAGAAAACTTCTATTTTTAAAAAATGTTCTATATATTAATGCTCAAATACCAGTTTCGAGAATCCTCCGGCCATATTTGCTACATCTGTGAGAGCTCGCATCCACCTTTGTTTCTGATCCTCTGGTTTGCTCTTGCATGTCTCTTCAAAGACCTTTCCGAATTCTCCAGTCTGTTTTCTTATTTCGGAAGGATCAACGTTGTAGAAATTCTGAATCACATTTGATCCAACTCCTTGTAACACTTGTGGATCTCCACCAATTCATTTAAGCACCACGTGGAAGAAGCACACTTCTTTGAGAAATAATTCGAACTTTTCCCGAGTCACCGGCCAACCTACTTTGTACTTAAATTTCGATTTATTGCCAATTCAGTATAACTCTTACAAACTGGGAAACGTGGAAACGTTGAAGTACAACTCCTAAACAAAGGCAAGAGGAAACAAGGAGATAGGAACAACAAGTCACTCTGTGTATTTTGCAAACTAAAACAAAAGAGAAAGAAGACCTACTAGTCAAACGACTTCGCCTTCTTGGGATTTTGGATTGGGCCTCCGGATACGTTTAGGCCTTGCTGCATTCTCTCGTAGTGCCTCCTCATCTTCTCCACAAACCTTCTTTGATCTTGTTCTGATATCTTGGGATCAACAACACACAAAGCTTCCTCCTCTAGACACAACGATGCTCCATCACCGTGAACGTTGCTAGAAGAAACTGACGAAGACGGTATCTTACTTGTAGAAGAAACCTGGGCGGAAAATCCCCCCGTGCCATAACGAAAGCTCCAGATTTGGAGCGGTCAATCCTGTGTCCGCCACAATTTGGCCACAGGGTAAGTTGTAAGATTCTTCAGATGTTCCTAATGTCATCTGCATTATAAATCAAACGAACGATTCTATTAAATCGTTCATCGCCATGGTATTGATCCTTCGAAAGAAGATATCAAGAGATAGCTTTATAATTTTCGGTTACGCAAACAAAAGGCGTACTTACAAGAAGATCACGTGTTTCAGAGAATCTAGCAGCATCCTCTGGAGATGGAAAGACATTCAACAGTCGTACACCGCATTCCTTTATCATCTTCTTGCAGAAAAATTTAACTTTCACATCGTGGTACTCCAATTTAGATGGAAGAAGTTCAGGCGGGAACTTGAAGGAACTCAAAACCAGATGATCCGTCTTATACAACGTCAGCTCATCGCTAAACAAGCCCAAATATTCTACTTGCATGAAGTGCAACGATACTTTCAAATCTCGAGGAAAAAATCCGAGGTAGTCCAGAGGCTCAAGCACGACGCAAGCCTGGAATCGCAAGAACTCTTGAGAAAGAGAGCTCTGAGGTACACGGATAGTTAGGGAATCCCCAGAAGCTCGATGCGTGAAATACATAGGCACTTCTCGACCTGGTAAGACCGTAGGCCTCAAGTATGATCTTAGGATGAGTTCCCGTGCATCTGGATCCAATTTAAAGCATTTATAGAAATCAAAGTACTCTGTTTTCTCAAGTGTAGATAATATTGGTATAAAAGATTTATATAATGTTTTTGAAGATAAGTGATCCTCCATTGACATTGTTGCCACCACACTTGCATCACCGCTCAATGCCGTGACGAGTTCTACACATTCTGAAAAGTTTACCTTCTTAAGACGTGTCATTCTGAAAATGTTGGGGGAGATGTTTTTTAACCTCTTGCAACCACACATTGTTAGTTTAGAGAGCTTCGAGAAATTCACAATGCAGCAGGGAACTTGTTCGATGGCGGTGTCATCTAGACAGAGATATTTGATACTTGTTGAAATCTGAGGAAAACTTGTCAACCTTGAGCACCCACTGAGATTGAGGGTAGAGAGAGATGACAAGTTGACATTGTTTGGAAGAACCTCTAGCCCTGTGCATTTTTTCATTTCCAACACCATCAATTTTTGGAGATTCCCTATTGATGAAGATGGAAACGTCACCAAACTTTTGCAATAATTAAGTGTTAAAAAACACAGATCGGTGGCTTTTGAAAGATCTGGAATTTCTGTCAGGTTTTTACATTTTGACAGATCCATCTTCACTAGACTTCCAAGTGACTGAAACAGAGAAAAAAAAAAAACATTGTTATGCTTCAATAAACAGTCCACGGGTATCATGTAGGTTTATATATACGACATATGTTTATTATAATCTTTTGTATTATCTACATCTCATATTCAAATCATTAATCTTTATAAGACGGCTTGCGATTAACAATGTACCTGGATGCCTTTCCATAGCTTCTCAAGCAAGTTGCCTCTCACTTTGAGACTAGTGAGATATTCTGGGCGAAGTTTACCAGGCATACATCTCATAAGGCTATCGAGATAATCGTGTCCAGTGTAAATCTTGTTCCAGAAACAATCTTCTACTTTGATGGAGCAGGGCGTATCCATCATTATAATCTCCGGGAAATTTGTCAACCGGCTACATCCTCTGAGATCGAGGTACTCGAGAGATTTCAAGTTGATCAGATGAGTTGGAAAACTCTCTAGCTTTGTGCAATCCCCCATATCTAACATCCTCAGATTAATGACATACTTAATCGAGGAAGGAAGTGTCACCAGAGACCTGCATCCACCAAGAATTACTTCCTCGAGGTTTATGGCTTTAGAAAGATCTGGAATTTCTTTCAAATATTTGGAATAACTCATATTCATCTTCTTGAGGCTTCCAAGTGGCTGAAAACAAACAGGGAAAAGATAATATACACGTTCAAAAACATTTTAAACAGATTCATTAAGCTTTTTAACCAGAAAAAGAAAACAGTTTGTTCTGTATTGACAACTAAGTAAACACCGTATGAAAGAAATAAAAATTTTAGAATTAGTACCTGAGTTCCTTCCCACAGCTTCTCCAGGTCACTATCACTCATCGTGAGTTCAACGAGATACTCCGCATTAAAATTAGAAGGCAAACACTTCAGTGAACAATTATTCCAGTTTAGCAATCTGAGTTTACGGGGCAGATAAGTGAGGCCTTGAGGTTTACCCATGCTTACATCCCTTTTCCACCAGTTATAATCATCAAGTATGCTTACATTCCTTTTCCACGCGTTATAATCATAAAGTATTAGAAATTGGAGATTACGCATGCCTTCAAATGAGTTTTCATCTATAAAATATGGCTGATTGATATCTGATGAGTACTTCAAATTTATTCCTACAATAGTTTCCGTACCCTGAAGAAAAACAAAAGCACAATTATTAATTATTAATTACATTAACAATCTTAACAGTTAAAGTTTATTATATAAAAAAAAAACAATCGTAACATTATTTTTTCTTTTTCTGACATCAAAAGCGCCACATTTTGTTAAGCATGTGGAAACAGTCATAAAAGTTTGTCAATGACCAAACGAAGACAAATTTAATATAAATTCATGCATTAAAAGCACAGGCAAAAAAAAACTTACGCTATGATCGGTAAGTACATTTCGAATATCCTCAATATCATCCAGAAATCGTCGTTTTCCAGGATTACCAATGCACTCTGCACGATCAATTTCTCTACCCAACTTCTGTAGCAAATTGTGCATCTCTACAGTTTTTTCTGGTGTTATACGTATGAGGGATTTATCAGCCAACATTGTTAGCCCAATGTTAACACTATCTGTGAGCATGTCTTTGATGCATTTGACTTTACAACCATTGAATAACCATGCAATGTGAAGGAATAAATCTTGATCTTTTCTATCTAATCTATCGTAGCTGACTCTTAATGTTTTCTCAATTTTTCCGTCCAAATCATTTCGGAGCCTAGGCAGCATCTCTATCCACTCCTTCTTGTCCTTCCCTTTCAAGGCGGAACCAATGACACTGAGACCCAAAGGAAGGTTACCAGCAAGCTTTGCAACTTCAACTGTTAGTTCCATAAAACCACCGGGTGGTGAGTTTTGCCCAAAAGCAGATTGGCATAATATTCTAAGAGCAAGATCTTTAGATGGGAACTTCACCTCATAGATAAGGTCAATCTTGTGAGACTTGAGAAGTCGCCTATCTTGAGTGATAACAATAATTCTGCTTCCGTATCCAAACCATCCAGTTTGTCCCACCAAGGTTTTTAGTAGCTCAAGATCATCAACATCATCAAGAACGATAAGAACTTTCTTGTGCTTTAACCTTTGCTCCACCACACCTAAATGCTCTATCTTCATGTCCTTTTGACCTAAGATTTCCGAGAGAAATTGTTCCGCCCAACTCAACTTCATGCCATAGTCGTCCCGACTGGTTCTTTTATAAGATACGAAAGCGCGATGGGGGAATTGGCTAGAGAGTTGACTGAAAAGAGCTCTTGCAATGGTACTCTTACCAATCCCTGAAGGCCCCAAAATCCCGACCATTCTAGCTTCCTCGGATTCCCAGCACAACATTGAATTCATTGCCTCTAAATGAGCTTCAATTCCAACGAAGTCGCCAAAACAATTGGATAGTGTAATAAGTTTATTTGAAACATCATTAGCTATCTTTTCAACCATGGCTGCTTCATCAGACCTAATAACCAATAGTCAATTGTGTCATTAAAGAGGCACCCCTAAAAGCAAAATCGAAGTCTAAGCAAAAAAAAAAAAAATGATAGTTCTGACTTCTGAGATAATTAAAAAAGCACACACAGAGATAACGGAATAAAAACAACATACCAGTTCCGAAGATCCTCTCCGGCCATATTTGCTACATCTGTTAGAGCTTGCATCCACCTTTGTTTCTGATCCTCTGGTTTGCCCTTGCATGTCTCTTCAAAGATCTTTCCAAAGTCTCCGGTCTGTTTTCTAACTTCCGAAGGATCAACGGTGTGGAAAACCGGAATCACCATTTGATCCAAATCCTTAAAGCACTTGTGTATCTCAACCAATTCGTTCAAGCACCACGTGGAAGAAGCATATTTCTTAGAGAAGACGACGATTGAGATCCTCGATTCTCTTATGGCTAATAAGAGCTCAGGGGCTATCAGGCGGCTTCTCTCGATCCCATGATCATTGAATGTGTTGATTGATTTGCGGTCGAGCTCCTTGAGAAGATGGCTGAGGAATGATTTGCGGACATCTTCACCACTGAAGCTTGGGAAAACGTCGTATCTCCGGCTGCCAGAAGAAGAAGCCGCCATGGGAGACGATAGAAAGCAGATAAAAAAAATTCTCTAGGAAGAGGATAGAGCACACTGAAGTAAATCAGTAATACATAGTGATAGGGAGCAGAAACTTCCCCTTCCTTTCTTCGAACACGATGACGAAACTTCGCATCCCTTTCTTGGAAGACTTACAGAGAAGACTTATGACTTATCCTTTAATTGGTTGGTTATATGTATGAGAGAAATTGTCACTTTCTAGAAATTTATTGTAGAATGAGTCCTTAACATTATTTCCTACCAAGAGAGGTAAAGGCATATATAGAGAAAAGTTTTGTAGGTGTCAGTTCTCACTGAAATTATTGGACATACGCATTGCTAACTTCACCTCTTTTATTAAAAAAAAAAAAACATTTTAGCGGTTCTAGAAAACACTAAACGAGATGTTTATACTAAAAAAAGAACAACTAATGATGATTATGATCTTAACATCAAAACCAAAACAAATAATGATGATTACTATTGGCATAGGGAGTGAGTGTTAACAATAAAATCATCATATGGATAGGGAGTTAACAATAAAAACCAAAATAATATTTTAATTGATTGTAACGCTGTAAATTTATTTAAGCCTAAATAAGATCCTGTTTCCCTATCCATATGAAGTTTCTTTTTGTATAAAAAATTATGTACAAGAATCTAATGTCATGCAATGTGTGGTGTGGACTGGGGAGTGAAGATTTTTATATTAAGTTTTGTTATATACTTTACATTTGTAATATATTAGTTTAGCGTTTGACCTACTACGTCAGCAACCACTGAAAGCTGCGATTGCGTTTGCTGCTGTTTAAGAGGCCTTTGTTTTCTAACGGTTTCATGGATGGGATGGAAGAAGTGGTGCTTGAGAGCTTCCTCTGCGCTGATCCGTCGCCTAGGGTTAACGGTCAAACACTTATCAACGAGGTCAAGGAGCGACCGTGGAATCGCGTCTAGAAACTCTCTGCGTTTTGTGTTGAGTTCGCACCATTTTCTCAACTCCATCCCCTTCAAGTACCTTGACTCGTACAATTCCTGGAACAGAACATATTTCTACGTGAATTCATCGCTCAAAATCATGTATCTAAACAATTTATCCGATAATGTAATTTGTCATGTTTTGGGAGTGCGGTAGAGAGAATAGAACACAAAACGTTAAATTTGAAAACCCTCTTATTTGACATTTGAATACAAAGCTGGCGGTAAAGAAAACCAGAACATGTGTGTAGCAATGTTATGAGACAAATGCAGCAATGGATGAATGGAGAGTTTCGAAGGGTGATAAGATGAGATTAATACCTCAGGGAAAGAAGATTCACGGTTGTGCAGTTTGGCGACTTCCCATAATTCTTCACTGCCTCGTAGTTGCGCTATGTCCTTTATGTTCCTGAGAATCACATGGTTGTTGTAAGAAGGCAAGAAAGAACAAAGAGTGGAATCTAGTGATGGCGAATTCAGTCAAGTCAGATTTTAACTGTTCAGGGTCACCAGTGAAAGGTGTCCTTCCCATTATGAGGTATAACAAAGTAACTCCTGCAGACCACACGTCTATCTTTGGTCCTTGGTGCAAAGATCTGAAGCAAACCTGCACAAGCCAAATCACAAGAGAATTAGATTTTCCATCCTAGATGTTCTAATGAGTAGCTCAGGCTTGCATATTTAGTTTCAAGGCACAAAATTTATATGATTCACATATGGATTTAACTAGTAACTCGGAAGCCTAAACCCACTTGCATTCTTTACCGTTTAAGCAAAGCTTTAGAGGAAGTGAGCAATAGTTAAAATTAATGTACCTCTGGAGCTCGGAATCCTTTGGTTCCTGAGCAAGGACCGTCCTTCTTCTGATTTACATCCCCTAGTAAAGTCAGAAAAAAATTCTTAGTGTTCAAGTTGAACTCTGAAATAAAAACAAGAGTCAACAACAATTACGCCAGAAATGCACCTGCTTCAGGACGACCGTTAGAGCGCAGCGGCATTGGGGTCAGATAAAGAAGCTCCTTCTCAGTTTTCCCTGGAAGCGCAGCGACACGTTTTCTCATAGACGTAGGAGCTCTGGATGAGACTTCATGGTTTGGAATTGGACCAGACATTGTCTCCTGCAGAAAGTTTAAAAGCTCTTTCCTTCCATGACATGGCAAAGGCTCTCTCCTCTTTTCACCTGCAGGGTGGTTCCTTGTGCTAGTCACATCTTTGGCCGAAGTTAAGCCAGACCCTTCTGCCCCTTGGCTATTGAATCTCTCCCATCTGCTCATGTCATTCCGAGCTCTTATCTTTCCTGCTGCTTTCTTTAGACTATTGGGCGCTAGAGTTTTCTGAGAAGATTTATTGGTCACTCGGTTTGTCTCATCAGGTGATTTAACCAATGTATGATGCTTCTTGCTGGCGGTTGGAAGATTTGAAACTGCTTTTGATTTGTCTACAGGACATACAAAGAGATAGCTTTTTAGTTTCCAAATTTATAGCCAAGTAGAGCACATATGCATGAGGGAGGAAGTTTACCTGCTCTCCTGTACTTCTGGTGCAAATCCTAATTAAGCCATACAGAAGAAAAAAAAGATTAGTATCAGTGGATGGGAATATAACACAAAATATGAACATAAACATTTGTGTGAGCTCAAGTTTTTCAGTGCTTCTGTTAGACACTGGCCTTGGTCTTATTGTTACCTCATATTCTATTTTAAGAAACACTAACCAATAACTGTTGCTAGAAAAGTATTGATAAGAAGAAATGCTAACCATGGCGAGGTTAAAATCAATTAGATAGCCTTTGTTGGCCTTCCTGGAGAAGAGGAAGTTGCCTGGCTTAACATCCCTATGAACAACACCCTTCAAGATTGCAGAAGAAAAAACATTGAACTGGTTAGTTGCGTGATTGAAATATGAATGCCCAAAAACTTTAGTCCTAAATCTGCATTACCTGCTTATGAAGACTTGACAGAGCTTTGAACATGCAGTAACCATAGGACTGTAGCTGATACACGTCTACTTCTCTCTTCAATAAATCAGGTCTGTCATGTTCAAGGTGCTCAAGGATGATGCAATCCGAATCTCCATTCTTGAGACAGCCTTCATACTTTATTATGAAGTTTTTTCCCCTAAATGAACGAACATTTCGGAAATTTCAGATCTTTACGTTTATAAATGTGACAGGTTCATTGCCAGATCATGCTTAGTTACTTACCCAAAACGCTCCAGCATTCTGATTTCATTATTAACATAGTGCTTCTGAGCACCAGCATGAGGGCCTGCATGGAAAACACATGAGTCAAGTCTTCCAACTAAAAACACTGATTGCAGTGAAAAAATCAAGCGATATATCATTTTGTTTCCATACATTTAATGGCAAACTCTGTTCCATCAGTTTTCCTCTTTGCCTTATAAACAACCCCATAGCCACCTGCAATTGGATTTCACCAATGATCAGTCGATAACCAGTTAAGTTGTTTCAACAGAACGGCGAATAAAGATAAAATAGCCAAGAAAGAAATACCTGAACCTTCTTCCTCTACGATGGTGTATAAATCAAAATCTGGAAATGTGCTATGTTTTGACTGATCCTAAACAACAAACATGAGAAATTTTAAAATAGTGCCTAAATGCAAAAATTCGATGCAATCTGTTTAAATGAAGGCCATAAGAAAAACTAGGATTGCAAAGGGCTCACTCTAGATGAAAGATTCATGTCTACCTTCTGATCTCTAGGTTGAACGCAGTTAAAATTCTGCTTTGACTTCTGGGTAGCTTTAGTTTTCCCGGTGTGTTTTTTCTCAGGAGAACAGCTGTACGCTTTGCTGTTTCCCGGAGATTTGCACTGATCCTGAGTTTTTTGTACCAAAGATTCATCTTGATCAGCTGTTGTAGCAGAAGGCTTCAAAGGCAGCTCTCTGACAGGGGTACTAAAGATGTCTACAGCATGGTCTTCTTCTTTTAATGGGTTACAACTCAAGACAAGCAAATCTTCCGTGTCCTCCACAATCTGCACTGATCTTAACTCACTTTCTGATGGCATCAAAGAGGTAACGGGATCGGACTGCACACAGTGAGTTTGTATCTCCCCCTTAGGGAAGAGATCCTTCCTGTTTTTATCCTCGCCGTCTACAAATAACATTTGGTTGTCAGCAATTTGAAAATCTCCAATCTCAAGTTGCTCACAACATCCAGCTTCCCTATGAGATGGCGAATCGTGCTTGCTTTCCTCCAAGCAATGAATAGGATTGACATCCACTGAAGCATTGGCGAAAATCTCGCAACCAAATATTCGAGTCCGTTGAACAGACCGAGGATTATGGTCGTAAGCCACTATTTCTCGATGATTATTTGTACTTAACATTAAACGCGAAGCTTGGGATTCAAAAGCTATAAGAGTCCCAAGCATAGACCCGTTGGCAAAAGTTCTGATGTCTTTAGCTCTGCTATCCATTAAAGAGTAATTCACCTAGAAAAAGAAAATCAATAACACAATAAATCAATCCTCATTTTTCTAAAACTCAATTATACCATAAGAACTTGATATTTCTTATAAAGATTACTTACATTGTTTTCATCCTTTCGGCTTCTTTTGGGCAATGGCATGAACTGTAGCTCCTCTTGTTCCTCATTTTCTGATGCATTTTCATAAATAACCCAAAATTGAGAAGAGAGTCTCTACGTAAGTGCGACTACTAAGCCACAATATCAGATGCTAAATAACGACTGAACTGAAAAAATGCAAAAACTTAGTACCTCTCATATGCCTAAGACCATTTCGCTCTAGCTTGGTAAATCTCGAATCCATAAATTGCCTTAATAGCTCAAACAGAACATCTTCCGATAGACCCAAACTACAGGCGAAACTGGCCGGAGCGGAGAGAAACTCGCACGAGAGTGTAACGGTGCATCCATCTCCGGCAAGGGAAATAGGGGAATTAGGGATCGAGCAAAGAAACTTAACGAACTCAGGAGAAGCTTGAAAGTGTTGCCACCGTGAAGAAAGATCTATAACAGATTCTGGATAGCCAACAGAAAGTAGGAGACGACATAGCTCCAAGGCTTGCCGATAATAGCAAAGCTCGTCGTTGCGGTCTGACTCGGAGAGACCAAGAGCTACGAGCTCTCTTACGGCTGTAGAACTCAAGAATTGACGCGGTCCCGAGTCTCCTGACATTGCAAATGCTGTGAATCTGAGTGGAGAAATAGAGAGAAGCTAGGGATTTGAGAATTTGAGATTTGGGGGCAAATGGAGAACGAGCGGGAGAATGGCACGTGCGGTACGTGTGATGTTTGTTTTGAGTTTATTTGTACTAAAAATGTTCCCGCCCTCAATTTCTTTGCCACCTGGATAATTACGGCCCCATGCGTCTACAGGCCCATTTTAAATGAGCCCATATAACAATTTTTTTTATGCACCTATAATGGATAAACCAAAAATCGTTTTATGGCATGAAACTTGAAACATATCATGGCTTAGTGAATGACTGAATTCAAGTTATTTTTCTCATGATTACTGGGCGTTCTGGGGTCTCTATGCTTAGACGGCTAGACCTCGATGCCAATCAGTTTTATGATTTTTATATATAATTTTTTTAATTGTATACATCTTTTAGTATTTGTCATCAAATTTTTTCTTTTCAAATCATTATTTTTTTTATTTTTTTTTTCACAAATCATTATAAATATATATACTAGCTGTTTTTTAGTTACCAATTTGGTTACGACTGAGGCATTTGAGAATTTTTGATCTTTTAGAGAGCCTGCTATTTTATAAGCGTTAAAATTCAGACTGAAACCTAAACTATTCTCCACATAAAAAATTTGGTAATTTTGTTGTTTAATACACTTTTATAGTGACCAATCATTCAACTACCATATTCAAACTTGTTGCAATTTGAAGAAACCCATTCAATTTACAACATACAAAGAGAAAACTGGAGTTCATAATTTTAGAAAACAACAATCATATCCTTGTCGATTTCAAATTAAATGAATCCTGTTAGTTAGATATATGCATGCATGCATGTATGAACATGATATCTGTATATATCAATGTATGCATGTATGTATGGATGGATGGATAGAACATGTGCATTTTTGATGGTATAATGTAAAGATGGATAAAATAGTAAATAAGGGCCAAAGAGTGCTCGTGAGAGACAAAGAAAAGGGTATGGGGTAACCAAAATGTCGGTTAGTGGCTGCGGACATAATATCGGCCGTGGAGCTCATTAGGCTGTGTGACCAAATAGTACAACACAAATGGTCCCTTTTTATTTTTTGTTTTTAGTTTTGTAACATAGCATTATGGTCTTTTATCTTTTCCTATGAAATTAATTTGTTTTTCTCTGATAATACGATATGATATCTTGATATGGTTATAGTTCTGTTAAATTTTCAAAAAGCAAAATGAACATCGTTCTAGCATATCAATGGCTAACATCATTAATGACCTGTTCTAATAAATTTGATATGGCCCCTTAAAAACCAACCCGTGAATCCGATTGATCGTTCCACTATGAGTCTATCGTATTTCAAAGAAATATAAAGAATATAAATAAAAGGCATTGTAATCATATAATAGCCCCATTTCCATATATATTGACTATTCTACCTGTACCTCCAAAGAGATTTCACTTTGGAATTTTCATCTTTTTTTCTTTCCAATATGTGGAGGAAACTAAATCAGCATCTCATACCTATCCATCGACTTATACGTGTCACACAATGCATCCAACGATCCACAAATAAAAAACAAATAACCTCTAGTCTAATATATACCCTAATAGCACAAAGAACCTTCACTTTTCTCTCCCACTCTTTATTTTACTATTCTCACATATCTCCTCCCTCTATATATCACTTTACATTAACCACTATTCAACACACAAACACGCATAACCATGGCCTCTTCTTCACAAGCCTTCCTCTTGTTCGCATTGTCTATGGTTTCCATTCCTTTCTCTTTAGCTCAAGCTCCCATGATGGCTCCTTCTGGCTCAATGTCCATGCCGCCTATGTCTAGCGGCGGCGGTGGAAGCTCGGTACCTCCTCCGGCGATGTCTCCCATGCCAATGATGACTCCACCACCTATGCCTATGATGACTCCACCACCCATGACCATGGCTCCACCACCTATGTCCATGGCTCCACCACCAATGCCCATGGCTCCACCACCAATGCCTATGGCTTCACCACCAATGATGCCAATGACTCCATCTACAAGCCCAATGGTCCCAAGCCCAAGCCCATTAACAGTTCCCGACATGGCTTCGCCGCCGATGCCACCCGGAATGGAATCTGCCCCTTCTCCGGGACCCATGCCACCGGCAACGGCCTCGCCGGATTCTGGAGCTTTCAATGTTAGAAACAACGTCGTAACACTGTCATGCGTTATTGGAGTTGTTGCAGCCCATTTTCTCCTCGTTTGAGATGATTATCGAATTCGTCAGCATCGTTTTCGTGTAATTTACTTTCATTTTTTTTCTTCGAATTATTAGTGTTCATCATTTTATCATATTTGAGTTTATGTTTGATATGTACGATTCAGACATTTATTTGCAATATTTGCTTAATACTTTTATCGTTGACTCTAGTTGAAGAGAGACTTTGCATCATTGCATGTGATATGTAAATTCATATCTTCTACCTATATTGTCACCGCACATTACATTCGTAGTCATAGGACATAAATATGGTTAATTACAAGGTCAATATAACACAATATGTTCAATATCTCTCCTTAATTAGTTGATGATACCGATGTATATAATCACAAGAAAAGTAAAAAAAAAAAGAGAAACGTTTATACATTTACACACTCTCTAGGAAATTAGTTTTTAACAAAGAAAATACGTTATTCAGAAATGTTCTTTTGAAATGTGTAAGAAAAAATGTTATTTTGAAAAATTTAAAATTTTCTTTCTAACCTTAAAAGAGACGAACCAGGGAAAACGCAAAAAATTGCTACAAGCTGTGTCATTGTAATTTTCTGTAGAATAATTCTACTTCTCTCTATCGTATAGATTACATTTATTTATCTTTTCATTTCATAAATGTGTAGAATACATGAATAATATTGAAATTTAATGAAAAATGAGAAAATGCCAAGAATGTTGTATTTGAGAATGGAAGAATATGAGAGTGGGTATAGTGAATAAATGGTAGGGAATAGAGATATGCCCCGACCCAAGAGGACAGCTAAAAAGAAAGTGACGTTCACATGACTGTCTTTTTCGATTGCCCCTACCATTGATTTTCCAATGTAAATGATACGTTGAAAAAAGCATTAGAGAATCTCATACATATATTCGCACTACATTAATCTTAAGTCATGTTACTTTTCTAAAATAGAAGCCTAAGGAAAGGCAAAAAAATTGTAAATAAATTTGTATAATCGATCGTAAACAAAATTCCTTGGTTTTCCCTTTACCTCATATTGCTCTTTTCGTAGAATTTTGGGATTTAAGCTATGCATCGTGCGTGAACCTCTGACCGACGACAATAAGTTTTAATTCTTCCATGGTACTTTAGAGGCAAAAATGGCATGCAACGTTTTCACTTTGACATTAACTCATGTAAGATGGGTTATCGGCTTAGGTTCCACTTTAGGTTCCCTACAAAAGAAGTCAATGAACCTCTCTCTATCTCAATTGGACTACGAGCATGACAATTTGAGTTTTGCTACCATGAGTCCATGACCTTTCTTGTAGCTGTAACATGTAGAATCCGTATTCCCACAGAGAAATTGTTCCCATTCCGGTCGACGATTAAAGGATGCGGTGTAGAACTCTGGCACATCAATCCATGTCTAAATGGTATGTAGTAGTGTTATAATCACTGAAACTGAGTCCATCTTGAGCTTGCATATTTTTCAGGGAACTAAAATATCTTACTACTCTAACTTGTCATAGTCATAACGACTTGAGTATTTCATACTAACCAGTTGTTTCTCCTATGAAGAAGAATATTTGGAGAACCTTCCAACTGATACTGCTGAGAATGGACTCAGGGGCGAGTGCTTCTACACACCACAAACTACTTTTTGTGTTGATAAATCTAAAAAAAATGACTACAATAACGTGTTTATACACACTAAAACAATCTCACTCGTGTCACTTCTCAAAGATAAACCAAAGTAACAGGACTCTCGTGTGAATTGAACAAAACATATCAATAAGACGCTCTCTCATACTTGTGATGCCACTCTTTTTGTACAGCTCTTGGGGACGTGAATACTATGGAAGTTTGGTCCCTTTGGAACAGTTGCAGGTTTTTTCTCCCCTGAAGCAACACAAACAGAAGGTTTGTTGATGGTTGCAACAACTTCCTTAGATTCCTCAATCATTGTTTTAGTTTCCTCCACGGTTTCAATTCCTTTACATGCTGCTTGCTTCTTTCTACCTAATGCAACCCTGAGGAAAGGCAAAAGAATTGTAAGGATTATTACATGCTGAGGAAAGGCTACTGTATAGTTTGCTGATCAAGCAGTTTATACCTCTTGCAGTTCATCATATTTTCAGAGACAAGTGTTGTGGATGTTCCTCTTGAAGCTTTTACCCGGGAAGTTGTGTTCTTTTCCAACTGCGGTTGAGAGTATTATTATAACACAATAAAAGAAGCACTTACACGATGAATAGACAGTGATATGCTTCAGGAAGAACTTACTCGAACTGATTGATATTTTGGACCCAAGTTTTCACCATGGAACCCCATAATGCTTGGAGTTTCTTCTTTGGCAAGAGTAAATTGTGGTTTCTTCTCCGTATTTGCTTCCTTGAGAATTCTTCTTTCCTATAAAATTGTAAACTTTTTACCATCAGAAAAAAAGTAACAGAGTTGCATATTAGAGAATAAACATCTTTGGTGTACTATTGCACATCATACATCGGTTCTAAGTCGAAAAGGCTTTGGATGAGTGAGCTTAGGTTTTGTATACTTGACACGGTTACCAGCCGCCGAAACAGTCTTGACATTGAAACACTTATCTGCTACTGTCACAACCTGGTTCATGCAGATACATATAAATACACAGAAGATGATAGTAGAGCCCAATTAGAACTAAGCATAAGGTACATAGGCTATGTAACATACCTTTTGAGTAGTTTTACAAGTTTCTTTCTTGCCAAAGACTTTCTTTTTCAACAGAGGATAGGTGGCTTGGTCGACTTTTCTGCAAGATTGACACAAAACAAGTATATCTGTGACGTGATGTGCAAATAGAACCCAAAGTAAGACAAATAAACAACATTTTCCCCACCTGTTATTGTCCAAGACTGAAGAATTTTCCTTATCGCCTTCTCTATCGACATCTGCTGCATTAGTAGCATTTTCTTTGTCCTCACACTCCAATGCTAATGCATTTCCCTTGTCTTCAATCTTTGCAGTTTCATATTGCTTTGCTTTATCCAGTCCACTCTCCTTTATTGCAGAAATATCTTCTCTATCGACATCCGCTGCAATAGTAGAATTCGCTTTGTCATCACACTCCAAAGCTAATGTGTTTTCTTTTTCTTCATTTCCACTATTTTTTTCACTCCTTGGCAAACTACTTGCACAGTACAAAGGTTGATTCTCAAGTTCCATGCCATTAGCTTCATTAGTTTTAGAAGGATCAGAGGAAAGCAAAGGCTCTTCCTTTTCCTTAACTCTCTTCTTCAAAGTACCAGGAGCTATCGCTTTTTCATTAATCTGTTTCTTTGATCGAAAAGAATCAAACACTCGGCTCTTCACCTCTCGTGTTTTTAGTGGTTTTCTAGATGGAACTGAATTCAGAACCTTATGATTAACCCCTAAACCATTTCTTTTGTTTTCAATCTCAAGCTTCCTCATCCCATTACACAACTTCTTCACCGAGGAACTAAGCTCCACAGACCTCTTCAGTTTCACCAACTTCTTTGGAGATTGAAACACCAAAGCCTTTGCAACAACTCTGTTTCCCGACTCCTTGATTGTTGCATTTCTCGGATTCTGTACACTCCGAAAAGCTGCTGGACTCTGCCTTTGCTTCTTTCTCTCAGTTAATGCTTTCTGAGGAACTGATGACTCTTTTCCTTTTACCTTAGCTTTTGGAGTCACATTCTTGTTTGTGGAAACTACTTTTACTTCTTTTGACCTGATATTACCATTACCCTTCTGAGGGATTGATGAGATCATAGCTAATTTAGACACACGTGATCTCGAGGGCTTTGCAGGAACCGTATTGGGACATTTAGGCTCCACACTGTAATCACAAAAGTATGTAGAACAATGTAACTTTAACCACACATCAGTGATGATCTCTCTAAGGTAAGAACACATTTCTCATACTTTGAATTTCATTACCTGAAATCCCTTTTATAAAGAGCTTTTCGAAGACGAACGCTTGGACTCCTCGCTGCCATGACCTAGTAAAGTCTTGAGTTGATGAATCTTTTTTTCAAACAAAATTAAATTAAGAAAGGAAACGGAACAAAGTTTGAATCTTTCAGCTAACCCGAAGAACGAATTGTTTGTAGATTGCTTCGGAATCCATGAATTCTTCATGCTTCTGATCACATCCTAAGTACACATTATCACCATGAAACCAAAAGGGATCAAAACACAATCTAATTTAAGTCAAACCCAGAAAACTGTTCACTAAAACCCTAATTTAGCAATTTTCAGAAAATGTCATTATCAAATTTCCCAGATCTCAGGAACATTAATAGTAATACTAATGATTGATTCGAATTTTCGAAAAATGTAAAGAGAGTGAATAAGATTCTGACCAACTCTGGAACAGAACCAGTAACGATCATCTCCTTCAGGGCGATGATCTGGTGCGGTGAGGTCTACAAACTTGGGTGCTTCTATCGTTTCATAGAAGTCTTCTTCGTTAAACTCATCCACTATCATATGCTCGAATGCCTCCATTAACACTAAAATGATCAGAAAATTAGAGATTCACTGAGAGAAAGAGAGGACCAGAGAGAGAGAGAGAGAGAGTGGTGTCTAATTTGGTGCGTGTCTGTCTAGCTCAGACAAAATGAAGGATCCTTCATAAAACTAGCCGTTAAGAGGAAATGATTGTAATAATCGTCTCTTTTCAGGGTTATTTTCGTCACTACTGTGATTTTCATTTTGAGCTTCAACGCATCTTTCTTTTTCATTCCGAGTTAAAGTAAAAATCTGAAGGAAAGAAGATAATGAAGAAAGCAAACCGGTTCATTTAAACCGGTTTCTCCATACCAAACCTTGAAAACTTCTATTTCTGTTTGTTAAAGACTCTTAACCTCAATAATCAATCATTGACGCAGGAATATTTCTTGTTTCTTTGCAAATCATTTTGTTTTGTTTTCTTTGACAGATTCTAAAGTAAAATATTCGACTGTGTCGAAGTAAATTCAAATATTCAATATGAAATCGTTGTTCCGATCAAAATTATTAGTTCAGTTTAAAGAGTTTGGAGCCTAGTAATAAATTTCAGTTTCACGCAAACAAACAAGAATTGATCAAAGGAATTTATTTTAAACGGCTACTTGTGACTTGTGAGACTGTCGAGTAACAACGGCTACATGTGTGTGACTTTAAAGTTTAAAGCTAAACGAGCTTTTGGCAAGACGTATCAGGCTGGGCCAAGTTCCGAAAAATGAAGGCCCATTTTAAGCCCAGGAAACGAAAGAGAACCAATGGTAACCAATCCTTGAAGTCAAGTGAGAGAGATCGGTGACGGAGTTTTCTTGCAACCGGAGCCGGAATTCGTCAGTCTACTGTAGCAACAGCAATTTCGAGCGGAGTTTCTCTGTGTACTCCAATTTGTGTTCTTCGTTGCGGCTTCGTCGCTTGTGTGACTGCAGAGCCAATCTCGTATTTCGCCGTTTCCGATTTCCAGCGACTACGTCTCTTTCGATCGATAATTTTTGCTATCTGTTGAGGTTAGTTTCATGGTTCTACTTGTGTAATCTCTTTTCGATTACCTCTGAACTAATTTGCTGGGCGTGGACCTGCGATTTCCGTCATTTCCGTCATTTCGTAGAGTCTTCGATACGAATGATTCCATAGTTTGATCGATCGTTAGATCTGTAGTTTAATTTTAACTAGAAGCTTCTCATAGTTATACGTTTTCTTCAAATTCTGAGCTAAGTCTGGGGATGATTTGTTTTTATGTGTTTGGCTTTGGACAATCATTTTCCAGGTTTAGGTTTTCCTGTGATATGCTAAATTACACTAATTGATTTTGATTATGTTTTGTTTTCATTGATTGTTTGGAAAGATGAACAAGCTGGTGGAATATGGGAGAAAAGCTATGTTCTATGTAAGAGTCCTCTCCGGGTATGAAGAAAGGAGAATCCGGAATTACAGGTTGCAACTCGAAAAGCGTATCCAGCAGGTTTTTTAACCACCCCTCAATATATGCACTTACAATGAGTGGTAGAGATAAGATAATAAAACCCTAGTTCGTATTCTTGGACTTTTTAGTTGATCGCATACATTTGAATGAGACATCGAAGAAGCTTTCATTGTCTATAATTGTTACCCATGTATATATTCGTTGTTTAAATTAAAGATGGAAGTTTAGCATGCGGGATATTCACTTCAATATGTACTTCTCTGTTTATGATAATTGAATTAATCTGTAAACAGTAGGGCTATTACTTATTGTACATTTGTAGTGTGATGAAGAAAGATCGTCATTACATTAGAGCTTACTAATCATCTAGAATTAGGTGTTTTTTATCTGTTTAACAATACTTATGACTTCTAGCTTCTAACTTGGGTTGGTCAGGGTTACCTTATTATCTGATTCAAACCTTTGGTCTTGCAGGCCCAACAAAAGAAAGCAGAGATAAACAGACTCCCAGAGCAAATTGTATTATCTGAAGTCCGCCGAATGGTTGAGGAGATGCAGAATTTGAATAAGCAGATTGAGAATACGGTTTGTCTCTTGTCCTTATCTTCAGTCCAAAGTTTGCAGATGATTTACTTTACTCCCATTGAGTTTATCATTTGTTTAATATCGACAATATATGTACATTAAGTGTGGTGCAAAATGTTTGAGATATTGTGTCCTTCAAGTGCTTTTGGTTCCGAAGCATTCAAAGAAAGGGAAAAACGCTTTTAGTTTCTTGGTGTTTAAGATTCTTAAAGCATAAGGAAAGACGTAGGCGGTCGCCAGAGTCTGTGTTTCTTATATCAGAAAGCATCATCTCTGTTGTTTCTACTTTTGTCCGTTTAGGAGAATTTCAAGTCTAATCATGTTTCGGGTCTTTAACAATACAGGAGGCTCAGATTGAAGACTACTTCAAACCGATAGACAAGCAAGCTGGTACCATAATGGAGGTTCAGCTCGAAGGAGAGAAGAAAACGATGGGGACAATGATGAACGCAACACAACAGGAAGCTATAAGAAAGATTGAAGAAGCTGAGAGACTCGCTCGGGCACGTGGAAATGCAAATGTAGAGGCAAACACGGGAGAGAAGATCCAGGATTCAGAATCCTCACCGAACGAGAAAGCTCAAGCAAAATAAAGACAGATCTTGTCTTCATGTTTACACAGAATAGATTCAGAGTCTCTGTACACATCCAACGGTTAAAGTTCTCTTGGTTGATTAAGCTGAGATCGTAGCCTCGCATTTGCTGGGTTTTAATAATTTGGAATATGGTTGACTGAATAGAAACAAAACAGAGTTTCTGATCTGTCTAGCGTGCAAGAACTTATAGAGATGGCCCTGGTTGGACTATACCGAAACGACCACTTTTGTCGATATAAATTGTTTTCAACGAAACTTAGCATAATAACGATAATATTTTGAAGAAAGTTACCAGTTATCACTATTGCCTAGTAAGTTTGCTGTGATTGACAATGGATCTTACACTAAAGGTTACAGCTTCGTTAGCACCGTTCACTTTTCGGCTAAAAAATGCCAGTGAAGCGTGCGTTTAAATGTAGCAAAAGTATAACAGGTGTTGGTGCATATTATTGGAAAGATGTGTAGTTTTTGCTTCAGATTACTATCTATCACCTGTAATCTGTAAACTGTTTGCCGTTTTTCAAAATCCGTAAAAATGGGGCATCCTCCCGGACTATATACATCAGGGATTTCGACACGATTGGTTGGTATGTTCCTAAAGCTTGTAGCAGTCCGTACGACACAACATGTGTTCCCAGGATAAGAACTGTGGGAACTAATAAAGGAGATAGCAAGACATCTCTCTCTTTCTGCTAAAGCCTTAAGCAAAATATTTTGTAGTAGCGAAACATGAGGTTTTGTTTTAATCAGGAGAAGAAAATGTAAGTTTCCCCTTATCATTTGTTTTGGGTATGAAGAAACTCACGCATTTGATTGTGAACTTCTGATTTCACGACAAGTCGCATTCTCTTAGAGTCTTCCCAAAGAAGGCCTCCCCATTCCCGAGCAAAGTCACAAGCTGCCTCAAACACATCCTGCCATCATGATGTTACACGATTTTGGTAACTGAGATTTATTACAACGGTTTTGCGATATGGAGAAAAACAAAAATTAAGAGGATTCAAGTTTGATACTTTTGAAGGAAATTCATCGTAGAAGTGAGCCTGGGTCATCTCGATTCTCTTCAGATCTGACTCCCAAAGCCGTATCTGCCAAAAACAATGCATTTGTATTCATCAGCACAAGCCTGATAGATCGGGGAGAGGAGATAGTATACACTTTTCAAGCTATTAACCAATCCTATACACATATATAATTGCAATAAGTGGAAGGAGGGTGTATAAACCTGATCAGTGACATTTTCTGGAATAGATGGGACTCGATCAGCACAACGTGGATGAGAATTCTGCTGGAGAAAAGTTATAATCTGTGACAACAAAAACAAAGGGAAAAAATAAAACATTCAGAAATTTTTAAGAAAAGCATCAGCGATTTGATCGCCATCTTATGGACAGTATGCGTCCAGTCAAGTGTAAGCATAAAATCATGTATTGGATACTTCAAAATGTTTTTCCAATTGAAACCAACGGTACCTGGTCCGATGTGATGCCATTGTCAAATGCATTGTACAAACTTTCCTTTGTAATTGCACAAGCAATAAGGTTTGGAAGTTGGTACTCTATCCTGGAAAAATGAAGCAGCAACTACTTAGACCTAAAGGATTTCAAAGACACAGAAGAGTAGAGTTTCAGGTCGATGTTCAGGAGCTTCTACCTCGCAAACAGACGTAAAATTTCACATTGTAACTTAGATGTGGAGTAAGCATACATCCTGAAGTTTGTTTCCATCACGACAAAACCCTGATGAGGAATAACAAACAACAACGATACGCCGAATCAAGAAAGTTGTTGGTAGTAGGTAGAAATGGGACAAGACGGGAAAAAAAAAGGTGTGACCTCTTTTCGCGCTGATGAATCTGCTAGACTGACTGATAAATTTGTAGCCAGTTTGGTAGGAATAAACCAACTGTCTTTCCTTCCCTTTAATAATCATAAAGACAGGCTCAGCATATGATATAGTTCTATAATCTCTCTTATTTTAACTTTTGCAGTTTTTATTTTCCTTTGGTATTTGGTAATGAAAAAGATATTACAAATGGTCTAAGTCTAACCTGTTGAAGCTTGACTAGTCCCAAGTCTGCAAGATCCTTAAGGGTATTAATTTGAACCTCTGTCAAGGTATTTAAGTTATATGCCTGCAACGTGTATAAGAATGCTTAAGCTCAACAAAATAATTAACAAGCTTCCAGCTAAATCAAGTAAGAGTAAAAAAAAAGAACAAGAATGCTTGAAATGACTTTTTTGTGAAGTTCTGTTATACCTCACCAGTAACATGAAAACTAAGCTCCAACAAAAACGAAATCAAGTCTGCTGGTTCTACATCTCGCTCCTAAACAACAATGGCATTGAGTTATCCACCCGGCGAATAAGAAGTATCAACTTAACAAAACCTTGTTAAGGCATGATACAAACCTCGGCATTCGATATGTATTCTCGAATAATGTACCAAAGCTGGGCATTTGTATCCATCAGCTGCAAATTAAGGTCAATCAGGTTACTTACATGAATACAGATAATAAGAGACCACTGACTCACGTTTTGCATACCAAAAACTGAAAGCCATTCTCAGTTAATCTCGGGCCATCTTTGTCTCTGCAATATCACAGGAAGTGTCTTAAATAGGGAGGCAAGAGGCTATATGTCACCACTATGCATCTATAGATGTGTATGAAAATATTACCTCTGACTCAATAAACCTCGCTGGAAAATTCTCATCATGGATGAACTGATGCCAGTTAGCTTCTCACCTTGACCCGAATTTATGAGTTGTAGCAAGAAACACTGACAAACATAAATACACATCATCAGATACTAACCAAATTCATATTAAAAGATATTTCTTAAACAAATTACTTCCACCTTACAAGTAATTAGAAAATACACACACCTCCCATTGCTTAAGTGCATAGGTTTCGAGTTCTTGTAGACTTGGAAGTTTAATGGCATTGTCGGAATTCATAGGCTCTCTAGGCAAAACTCCACTGCAAATTTCAAATTTAGCTCATCAGCATCTTTTCCAAAAACCTAGAGAAAAACGAAAAAGGACAGTACCGTCAATTTAAAGATGTCTTTACCCAGAAATTATATGTTTCTGAAGATTGTTCTGAAATGTAGGATTTAGGCTGTAGCTGGTTCCCCTTTTCCTGCAAAAGTAGGAAGAGCAGCCTAAGAACTATAGGAAAAAGAATCGGAACTATCATCTCGTCACATATCAGTCATAAACAATCCAAACAAAATGAATTAAGTAAACAATGAAGCTCAGAGGGTTCAACGCTCAAGTTAACATCCAACATCAAGAGTTTAACATCACTCTTACTTCAAAAGAACTTCTGAAACTAAGACTTCAACATAAATAACCCTCCACAGTGAATAGACTCAAAGGACTACTGAACTAAGTAAAATAAGTCTAATAATGACAGTATCAAGAATAAACCAAGAATGCAGCATACCTATCTATAATTTCTGAAAAAATCCTTAATTGAATCAGCCTATCAATCGCAACTCTGTGCTTAGAGGCACCATCTGCAAGCACCCACTCCTCCATCATCGTGGCAGGTACAGGAACATTAATGTACAACATCTGCAGTACATACTTCTTGGCAAGAGGCGGCAAAGACCTGATACCATCTCAAAAAAGGTAAGATCCTCAACTTTTTCCAAATTCAACAAAATGATCAGCAAAATAAACACACATTTCATCACTACTTTTACTTACTGTCTTTAAATCATATAAATCTATACACATAAATTAACCTGAGAATGGCCTCGCAGATGAAGACATTGTTGTATAGTTTGTCAAGCTTAATGGCGGGAAGAGACGCCACCATGTCCATGAAATTCTTCGCGATGATCTTAACTTGCGGCATCTTCACCAATAAGGATTTCTACTCACAGTACGGGTTTTAAAAGAGTGCGCGACTTCACAGTGTCCACGAAATTAGGGTTTATGTCTCACAGCGATCAAATCTACGCAGAACTAGATAACTAAAACACCTTTCTCATCAACCCAATTCCAAGAATCGATAAAGGAAGGAGTAAAGTTTCAGTAAAAGTTGGAGATAAAACAGGATTGAATTTAGGGTTTCCGTTCTCTCTTGTCTCTGAAGAGCTCTACGATCGATTATTAAAGCTCAGAATTGAAGAAGAGCGACGAAATCGAGCGAAGAAGATGAATTAAGCCACCGATGTCTCCTCTTGGTTCAATTCCGTTCTAGTAAAGAAGCTGCGTAAACCTTCTATTTTATATACGACGTCGTTTCTCTTTAAAGTTAAAATTCCATGGGCCTTAAGACTATTACGAATGGGCCTTATTGTATAAAGAATCGCGCCACTTTGTTTTGAAAAAGGCTAATTAATGACATGCTTGACTGACCAAATAGTAAAAAAAAGCTTACGATACGTTTGATCATCTGCTAAATTTATTATAACTGATTATTCCATTAAAATCAAACTCTTACAAATCATTACAACACAATTTATATGAATCTACTACGCTTATTTATTATCATTGTTCTAGAGGGCATTATTTAATATATATGAAGCCATTACATAGAGAAACCATAGATTATAAACACACTGATGATGAAAATGGAATCATTTAAGTAAGGAGAATGTTGGAGTCGTAGGTGGCTCCGGCGGTCCAATCGGCGGGAATAGCGTTTGGCGATTGGACCCAGTTGATCCCGGCGCTTCCATAGACTAAGAACCTCAAAGTGAGAGTGCCTCTTGGTGGATTCTGCAAATCGTGAACCGCTCCAAACACTCTTCTCATACGTAGCCACTCTTTACAATCCTCCTGAATCATACATATTACAAAAAGAACCATATTTATTAATGTTTAGTTTCTTTCATAAAATCATGAATAACCAAATGAATTATCCAACTTTAGGTTATACATAGACTTAAGACTATATGATAACCCAAAGATTCTAGGTCTCAAAATTTAATTAGACTAATAATTAGTTATTGCTAAATGAAATTTGTCATATCAGTGAACTATATTTTGATCCTCAAAAACCTCATATGTTGTTTTCTTAAATCCTTTGATCAATTTACCTGCCAGACTTCAACGGCGAGAATGTCATTGACACCACCAACATACAAGACAAGGATGGCAAGATAATGAGGATTATAGCTTTTCTCATGGATCTTAAACATCAGATTATACCCTGCGTACCGGCAAGGGATCCTCTGATACTCCACGTCCACCACACCGAAGGAGTAGAGCTGATTCTCTGTGCCGGGTCGCGCCATACGTCCGTACGCCTTAGGACTTAAGATGAAGTCCGTATTATCTCCTTCTCCGGAGTCCGTAGCCACTACGTATACTCCTTCCTCGCTGCAGTGTGGAGGTATTTTGCACCTCACCTTTTTTTAATTAATAATATAAGTTTAGTAATTAATGACATAATATAAGTTTGATGAAATATTTAATGAGGTTGAAAGTATATAAACCTGGTAACAAGCACCACAGCCGGTTCCATTGTTCCATAGTCGCCATGAAACACCACTCACTTCACCATTATTGATATCTCGTCCAAGTTCTCCATACCCACAATGTCCTCCTGCATAATCAATAATAAATTCGTTATTATTATTTTCGTCAACATAATTTTATTTATCATATTATAAATTTCTAGGCATTTTATCCAACACTAGAGGGTTTTCGAAAAAACAAATCTCATTACTAAACGTATAATGTCATACTCGAAATGAAGATACGGACACTTAATGGAATCATTTTCAATTACATACTAAGAATTTTGATAAACCTTCAAAACAATACAAAAAAATTGGGTAGTTAACCTATACGTAGATAATACATAAATTAATTAGCTAGGTAAAGTTCATAATGAGATGTTACTATACTAATGTTATATTTTACCAATCATGTGTACATAAACTAAATATAAGAAGTTTTGGTACACAATTTATAGCAATAATTATTTCAAATTAATACATACGAGGATTTGCTTTGCAATCGGGGCTGCCATAATAAGTAGCTCTAGAGTTAACAAAATCGTCGGATAGACAAAGGAGAGGCAAAAGGACAATGACTTGAACAAGTAGAAGAAGCAAAACATGAGATTGCTTCATATTGTTATCTTATCTATTGTAAGACTATTTTTCTTAACAAGCGATAGGGGATATAATAGAATTTGGTACCACAAAAGATATGTGAAGATATAGCTAGAGAAGAAGCTTAATAGAGTATTTATAGTTGAAGCTAGAGTGCTTATTATAATACTATACAACCGAGCATCGTTACTATTGTTTACTTTCCACTTGGCAAAAAGCTTAAAGCTATAACTCAAATTTATATTAGCTAACGCGTACTTGCATTACCCAATTTTTTTAACTTAACTTGATCGGCTCCAATGTATTAAAATAAATGTTTAAATCAAATATCTTCCAATATAGCAGTAGGGTTGGCATCAACCCAGTAGATTCAAAATCGATTCTTATTATACGCACTTTCATTCTTTGATATTAGTCTAGACTAGTAATGGATTCTTGGTAATCGAATAATATAGCAGTGAATTTTTATTGATTAGTTAATGGACTAGAACACTATCTCTTATAATTTATGATGGAAGAACTTTTTGGTCCATTATATCTTTTGATTATGTATAAATTGTAAATAGAGTATAGGAACATTGAGGTCGAGACCATGAAATTCATAAACAAAAATTCAAACTAATTTGCAGTGAGGAAGTTAAATATGCATTAAATATTAAAAATCTATTCCTAACACACTATTTTCCTATAGGATTATACTGGTGTATGCTATTATTTGTTTGGTTGATGCATTCTCGCTATTCATGACCATTTGCAAACATTGTGTACCGATAATTAGTGTGCATCGTCTATAAAGTTATATACTGTCATATAAAGTGCGAGTGAGGAAATATCCAAAAAATGTAATGCAATATACAATGGTAGGGTATAGCTTTTGGGTCAAGTAATTATTTAAAAAATGATAGGTCGTGCCTCCAAAACAAGAAGTTCATGACACCTAATACTTATAGATTGATTTACGATTAGCTGCTTGGTGAATTGGATGAATGAACTCAATAGAATATGCTAAGCGTGCTAATTAATTTTTGGAATCAGCTAATTAATTAAGTTCTTCATTGTTTTACACTACTAGCATTTTAGTAAATTAGTAATATTGAGATTGCGTAAAAATAAAAATAGGATTGAGTAAAATAACAAATATTTTTGATCTAACAAGCAAACAAACACATGGCCTTCCAAGTTGTAACCAATATTTGGACAGAAAACATGGTTTTGGTCATTTTCCCGAACTTCAACTGCATGTTGTTCGATTTGAATTTGCTAAGCCTACTACATCTACATTTGGAGGATCTTTGAGTTTGATCAGCCAGTTATGTTACCAATGAACTTTTTCCAACGTTATAAAGAGAAGAAAAATACCATTTTTCCAAATAAAACGTGAAAGAAAAAACATTTTAAAATACACACAACTTACACAAGTTGCTACTAACCTTACCTACCACTGCATAGACAAAGTATGGCAAACTAAAATAGCACTTCATTTTCTATAATTCATAAACTGAGTAAAATATTCCATGTAAAATATATATTTTATTAATAAACTGAGTAAAATATATTTCGATGTTCGAATTAAGATAAATACACCACGTAAGTAACAGTTGCTCTTAGATGTGTTTATCATGTCAATAAGAGGAACACATTGGGTGGTAGGATATTAGCAGCAGCCTCGCTTTTATTTGAATAAAAAAATTGTTATTAAATTGTAAGTAAGATTAGAAGAAGAGTAGACAAAAAGGATTCTTCAAGTCTAATTGTCTAAATATAAATAGAAATAGAGAATTCTTTGAACCCTTTTTGTTGTTGGTTTGGTTGTAATCCACTGAATGGTACTTCTAGTCCCCTACCTTCCTAGATATAATATTTTTTTGAATGAGATTCAATTCAAAGGAAGTATATATATACAATCATTATAATAAATTAATTTTGTAAGAATATTATACAAATTTTTTTTTTTTTTTTTTGTCGTCTGAATGATATATTAGAGATGAAAGGTTCAAAGAAACAGAGCATAGTGCCCAACTAAGGACAACAGAGCAACAAACTCAAACCCAAAAAAACAAAAAAAAACAACAAAACGGAGACAAACTTTAGTTTAAAATTCCCCTTCTGTCTTCTTCAATTCTTGAAGCTAACCAGGATGGACCACCTTGTGCTAAATATGACTGCATCCGACCATCCCGTGTTACACTGGTGGCGATCTCTCGTGCTACTCTATTAGCTTTGATTGCCGAAACATGAAAGCTTATCTTGTGGAACCTGCGACTTACATATTATAAAAATATTACTCTAATATTATACGAATTTACATATTATAAAAATATCTGATTTTTTAGATTCATTCAATTTTAATTCAATATTTTGTTATATATAACCAATAGATCCAAACTGAATTCCAAACTAATCCCTGGCTGGAACTTATAGAAAAGTTGGGTTCTCTTGATATTTAAAACATCCAGACTAGTCATAATTGAAACCGTATCTCTCAACTTGAAAAATAAACTATCATTAGACCCTCTCAATTTGTAATAGTTAATAATTGTGATTCTACGTACAGACAGAAGAAAGCGTCAACATGGAGAAGGAGAAAGGAAGTATGGTCTGTCGTGAATCTAATAGGGTCGGAAAGAATTGCCCATGGTAGAATCGTCTATGTAACAGTTCTCATAATTTGTAATAGTTAATAAATTCAGACGACTAAAAAAAAAAGACCCTCTCAATTTAAAGCGTCAATGTAAAACTTTTCAACCTTTCACCATCCATAAATCAGTTTGAATTGAACATTTTATTTCTCGATATACAGAAATTGGACATCCATTCGATTGGGATTGGAATTAGTTTTGTTTGGATCAGACTTTGTGTTTTAGAAATGTAGCAAACCGATGACTCCACAAAAAAACAAACTCTACTCGATAAGATTTCTTTTGTCAACATATCGATAGATATAAGTGCGCACCCTAATTCTATCATGGTTAATTCTTACGCCAGTGAAAGAATTCAGATTCGTCGGCACGTAAGGAACAGGTGACGTCATTAAAACAGTTGACTGACATGTTAAGTGAACATATTTGTGATAAGTGTGAGCTTTTCATAGATAATGGGGTTGGTGCATTGTATCGTTATGTCTATCTCCAACTTAATTCAGTAACGGTACACGTTCTTGCTTGGTTGTGAACACAAACATATTTGGTTTGTAAAACATACACATACAAATACAAGTCAGCAAATGAAATTCATTCATTTTAAAAGTTCAAAGCATATATTGAAGATACACAAATCCTGTTTCTAGGCATTCACAAGCCTACACATATGGGTTTGTTTCTGTTCAAGTAACCCTAATATTGCAGCATTACTAGTAACCATTTTAACATTTTTTCAAGACTTTACCTCAATTCTGTGCCGGCGAATGGTTCACCGCTTCCCCCTTTTGATCAGCGGTCAAATCTCCAACCTAGAAAACCACAGCAAAATGATAATGTCATAACAGCGTTAGATTTTAAAAGGAAGCCAATCGAATTAGAAGTCATAACAAAATGATAATGTCATGACAAAGTAAATTTCTAACAGGAGCCAATAGAATTAGACGTAGAATATCATTGCTGTTAGTCACCAAGACCTATCCATGGTAGGTGTTAATAGGCAAACAATCAAAGAAGGCAAGCGTTTGAGATTTATTAATTTGTTTAAGACAACCAATGATATGAGTTCTAGTGTCTGAAGGAGCATACTCCTTGGATAGGTGTCGGCCATCAATATTGAAATTCATTATAATGGGCAATGAAAATGATATTCACTAAAAAATGGGTCCTAAGCGAGCAACAAAAGAAAATGGAAAGTAACTATTTGAACCAAAGGGGATGCAAAACTAGAAGATACGAGTCCACTATAAGCACTTACATTACAAAATATATGAACCCGTGTATTCGTTGGGTTTCTCTAAGGCTATTGCTGGAATGCTAAAGTAATTATCATAATTCATAAACCATTTATGAGGTGTGAAAAGTCTTTGAACTTTTACAGGTGTTCCTCTTTATTAGTAAATGCTCCTAACAATTGAATAATTGGTCCAAAATTGACAGAACGAAAGTAGCTCATGATTTCAGAATATTCCCCCCGGGAAGTGTAAATCCTATGCTTTGTGTAATTATAGGAGATTCAAAGTTTAAAAAGCAATTTCGTCATCATTATAATCAGTATGTAGAATGAAAGAGAGCAAGTTTTAGCTATTACCTGTTAATCATGGGGATTTCGGAAGACAACTCTGACATTTAAATGAGTTGTGCCTTTTTAAGGTCGGACACAACTCCTCTGTCTTGGGTGCTCCTTTCATTGTAAACCACCTGCAAACAGATTACAGGAAGAGAATAAATCAATGTTGCAGAAGATCACCACTCAATGTTGACGGATAAAAAAACCACTCATATGTTTTACGGATGATTTATCGTACCTTATCAATGATCCCGTATTCAACAGCCTCACTGGGACTAAAATATTTCGGGCGTTTCATGTCAGCTTCAATCTGCTCTGGGGATTTACCAATATGCTTTGAATACAGCTTGACCTTGAGCATAGCATTACATAGAAAGAGATACGCGTAATCTTATTAGATAAGTTTGAAGATAAAAGTGAAGGGCAAAGGAAAGAGAATGCTAACATGATTTCAGATTTACTAGCAAGTGCTTACTATTGATGGCTACTTAATGCATATTAAGATGTTTTCAAGCACATAGTCATTGCCTGCATGTTACATATATTTATCTCCCCCTTAAAAGACACAAATCACACACACAACTGAGCACTGTTGCACAATAGAGACTAAACTAAGATAGTCTATGTCCATCACAAGGGTCAATACATAATTCTGCTGTGGGTTCATATAAAGGTGATCTTCTCACCATTTCTGTCTTTATGTGACTGATTTCTTTCCTTGCAATTTCAACATCGGTTGCTTGGCCTTGAAATCGAGCAATGGGCTACATGGTCATATTACAAGAGAAAATATATGGATGAGTAACAGATACATGCATAGAATTTAGGCCACCTAATATCTAAAAGAAACGATCAGAAAGAACCTGCTTTATCATAATAGTTGATGAGGGCAATGCAGAACGATTTCCTTTTGCACCAGCAGTCAGAAGCAAAGCAGCTTCACCCCAAGCATTCCCGACGCAAAGAGTAAAGATCGGTGGTTTGACATACCTGAAGTCAAAGATAAGGTAAGAGTTGGTTGTTGCACGGAGAACTGGTCGGTCTCCCCAAAATAAGGTTGATATGGGAACTGTCTCCAAGTGCAGTTTTGAATACTCGAGAAAGCAGTTTCAGGGTTCAAGTTTAGTCATCGATACTATTAAAAATAACAGTAAGTGAAAGAAGTAGAGAAAAGGGATAAAGAACAATAACCCCATGACATCATAAATTGCAAAAGCCTCAGTATCATAGCCCAACTTTTCACCACCCTGAAATGGGAGAAGATAAATTCTCTTAAAACATTTTGAAAGACTAGGTAATGATTTATAGACCTTTAATCATTCATTTGAAACAAACCACAATTTCAATTTCACTATTCAGCATGCGTTCTTAATTCGGATGACATTTCAATGGCAGTTACCTTGGTTGTCCCTGTCGAGTTTATGTAGAGGTAAATAGGCTTTTCCTCATCTTCATACTGAAGGTAAAGAAACTCTGCGAGTATCAACTCAGTAACTGAAGGTACAAGAGACATTCCCAAATAGACGATTCGGTTTTTGAACAAATATGATGCCAAATCAGGAGGAGGTTGTTCGTGTGCACTTCCCTTTGAAAAAGGTATAACCTGTTCATAAGAGGGAAACACACCGAGATGTGCACAAAGCTAAGAACATCGAAAAGGCTCACCGAAAGTGAATTGAACAACAATATATTCCAGCCCAACTAAGATAGGTGAGACAAAAACTATATGCGAAGAATATAGCAGCCTCTAAATTCACTATGACATCCAAGGGATCCAAAATCATAATCAGAGGAATTGATGCATATGTAAGTAGCACACACAATTAAGTGAAAGCTCTACCACATAATAAGTGACGAGTGCTCAACTTCTTCCTCACCAGGCAACCACAATAGCACATAATTATTCCAAAAGTGCACTGTTCAAGCTTCAAACACAACCCTCTAACTAAACATTTACCATCTCCGATCAATCAAACAACAAAAATGAATGAGCATTCTTGCCGTTGCAATCTAATTGCACATATCTATAGTCACTCTTATCCATTTGGTTCAAAACTAAGAAACAACAGTTGGTGTCAACCAATACAATTTCGAGAAATTCACTACAACGGGAGCATAAACCTCAGCTATAGCAACGAAAACCTAGATTTCAAAATCCTAACAGTATAGAGAGCTTTGTGAAATGAGAAACGATGTGAAAAGTATAAATTCAAGTACCATAGTGACAACTCCGCGCTTAGGCTTTGAACTGGACAAATTTAACGGATTAAGCGATTCCGAACGAAGCTTAGCGCCGCAGAAGTCACTAGAGATGCTTCCTCCGGTATACGGCGAGAGAAAGCCATTGGAGAGAGAAGCTCTGAGAGAAGAAGATGAAGAAAATCTCGGTTTAGATCTCAGGTAACGTGTTGAAGACGGGATAATCGCTGACGTACGAGCTCGTAGCGTTGTGAAGCTCGTCGCAGTCGCTGCTGCTACCTCCATTTTTTTGTTTGTTGCAGAGAGAAAGAGAGAGTCGCCGAGACCCCGAAACGATAACGAACGACCATCTGTTCCTAACATTCTTAATGGGCCCAATAGATTCAAACAATAAGCCCAATAGTTTCAGTTTCGATTTTTATACGGAAAACCAAATTGAAAACCGAATTAAATCCGGTAATTAGCTAAACCGTGGTGCCTGAATTAATTTCAATTTTTGAAAAAGGAATTATTTACGAGGCTACAAAACAAAACATCCACTGCAAAGAATCTTCTGTCGTATTCTGATTCTATGAGTTTTTTTTTATAAACATGATGAATAAAAAACACCAAATGAGTGGAGCATTGAACCTGAATCTTTCCACTAATCTTCAGCGAGAACGAAAAAAATGCGATCACTTCACTTAATCGTCTTCATCATTATCAGTAAGTAGGAATCTTTTAGATTCTTCATAAGTTTTTGTGCAAACTGTGAAACAACTAATCAGAACTTTCTTATTTATTATCAAAGGTCTTTGTAAAGCTTCGAAAAGCGAGGATGGGTTTTGTTCAGCGCCTTCGATCGTTAAATCGGATGAGAATTCGAAACCTATTTACTGGAAAGTCACGAATCCAACACTCTCTCCTTCACACCTCCAAGGTTTCAGATGTTATCGGTTTACTCGTTTCTAGCTTCTTGTCATTACAAGTTTGATACTTTTGCTGGTTAATTTTGCGAGGTGTAGCCAATTGGGTTGATTTTGATTTCTAGTTACAGATTAAGTTATTGAAAAGTTAGGATTTAATCTGAGAGGGTTTCTGGCTTATGTCTTTCAAAAAGCTCTTAACTTCTGATCAGTTAGGTGCTGACATAGAAGCCATGGAAGCATTCAAGTTTCAATTCTGTGGATAGAGATTTGTCTCTTTCTGATAATTGTTACTTTGTATATTTAGACTTTTCTGATAAACTTTGGAATTGGGAATTGTGCATTTGGATCTTCAGCAAACTTTTAAGCAGAAAAATTATTTTTGTGTTGTTTTGTAGACTTGCCCGGTTTCACAAGGAGTGTATACAAACAAGATCATGCGTTAATAACACCGGAAAGCCATGTATACAGCCCTTTACCTGACTGGTACATACCACTCTTTTACTTTCCCTATGTTTCTTTATTTTTTGTAGCTTGCGCTTATTTGTTGCTCAAATTTACAGGACAAACACATTAGGGGCATATTTGATCACACCGGCAATGGGATCTCATTTTGTCATGTACTTGGCGAAAATGAAAGGTCGGAAATCAGTGTCTTCTCACAAGTGATGAATATCAAGTTCTTGGGATTAACCCTTTTTTATTCTTAGTCTCGAAAATAGAGTTACTCTCTAGATGTGCTTGTAAACTTTTAGGAGCTAGCTTTGTGTCTGTGAGTGCGCTGCTTCATAAATCTCTTTGTTATTAGAACATTCCCTTGTTCTTGCTTTGTGCAGAACGAGTCGAGTAACTAAGGGTTTAAGGATTTGTGGCGTTATATGATCTAACCGTAGAATGTTGTGATCATCTAGCTGATTTTATTGTCTCTTGCAGAAATGTCAAGTTCAGGTTTACCTCCACAAGACATAGAGCGGTATTGTTACTTATATGAGCTCTCTCTTTAACATATGCTTACACTTATCATCTACATTCTTCTTATTAACTCCTTTCAATATCTTGAATCTTCTTCAAGTCTTGTGTTCGTGGTTGAGGGTGCTGTGACACTTACTAACACATCCAGTTCTTCAAACAAATTGACGGTATGATTTGTATAAAGAACAATTTACCAAAGTATTCTTCTAGTTACATCATTTCTACCCAGCTTTGATGGTGATGGTTGCAAAATTTCTCCATTAATTTTTTTATTTTCTGCTGATAATCCATTTTTCCTGTAGGTTGATTCATATGCATACCTACCTCCAAACTTTCATCATTCCTTGGACTGTGTTGAGTCTGCAACACTTGTTGTCTTCGAACGGAGGTTCTTCTCCTTTTCCTTAATATGACAAGAAAAGTTTTGAGTTCTCTCTACTGTCTATAACTTAAAAACTCATCCTATACTGCTACACCTCTAGGTATGAACATCTAGGAAGCCACACAACAGAGCTTATCGTTGGCTCCACAGACAAGCAACCGCTACTTGAGACTCCCGGAGAGGTTAGTGTGCAAAAGTTCTCCACTTTTCTCAGAAGGCATCTAATGTAAATTAAGTTCTACATCCTAATTAAATCAGTCATCTCTGAAAACCTATTTTGTTATTATTACAGGTTTTTGAACTGCGGAAACTTCTTCCTGCATCCCTTGCTTATGACTTCAACATCCATGTAAGCACTTCATTTGATTTAATGAATCCTTTTGCTTCTTGAGACCTCTAAAGCTTAATTACTGTTGTGACTGCATATGCAGATCATGGATTTTCAGCCTGGAGAGTTTCTCAATGTTAAGGTACAGAACTGTTTAGCTTTATTACCAATTTACCATAGGGATCTTGATACTATCTGTTTCTCGTATTTTCCTGTTTTCTTAACTGTTCCAGACTTCTCAAATTAGTTTGCAATGTTAACAGGAAGTTCATTATAACCAACATGGTTTGTTGCTTCTGGAGGGCCAAGGCATTTATCGCTTGGGAGATAACTGGTACACGAAACTATGCTCTGACATTTTTGCTAATAAATCGAAAGTGTGAATATATATATATAAGTCGATTACTTCCACCAGCACACACACACACACACATGCACAACCAAGAACATTAGTTTTCTGCATTGGTCATATAATGTGTGATCAGAAGCATTTTTACCAAAATATAAAACTGCAACCACAGCTACATTCCACATGATAGAAAAAGTGTTTATAACTTTCATGTGATCTTGTCTTAAAATAGGTATCCAGTTCAGGCTGGGGATGTCATATGGATGGC
Organism: Erysimum cheiranthoides; assembly: GCA_011420285.2. Lineage (NCBI taxonomy): Eukaryota > Viridiplantae > Streptophyta > Magnoliopsida > Brassicales > Brassicaceae > Erysimum > Erysimum cheiranthoides. Next base: position 11,912,820 of record CM022177.2, read on the forward strand.
TCCTTTTGTTCCTCAGTGGTAAGAGACTGCCCATATCTTGAATTTCTACTGTGTTTCAAGAAAGTTTTAAACTTTTGCAAGAATCGAACTCTCTCTTGAAACTGTGTCTTGATGACCCGAAAGATCATTCGACCACACTTTCTCATATACTATTCGTTGTTTCAGGTACGCTGCACTTGGAAAAACAAGGTCTCGGTATTTGTTGTACAAAGATGTGAACCGGAATCCGTTGTGATCAAAGATCTAGATGACATAATGGGAAGTTTGATGGGGCCAAGAAGAGTTCTTTGTAAAAGAATGTTGTTTGCACTAAAAGCCATAATCTTGTTGGTTAGCTTTCTGTCTTAAAAGCCTTATGTCCACTCTAAGCACTAAACTATTTGAGTCTTAACTGTACGAAGAAAACTAACTTGAAATGTCATATCTTTTATCAGCAACTAGATTTCCTCTGTATGGTCTGTATTTGCCTTCCCTTTGGGCCTCTGGCTCTACTGTATTCTCCGTTTTCATATATTTTCATATTTTCTTTGACATGTATATATGATATATCCCAAAGCATTTGTTCAGTAAAACCATTTACTAAATAGTGACCCACGGTGAACCGTGGGGTTATGAATGCTTAATTTTTGTGAAAATTTATGCTAGTTTATTTGATATCAAATGATTTAGTGGATAGTTTATTGTGTGATTTAGATATTAAAATGTTAGGTTAATAAATAGTAGGGCAATTCTCTAAAATACCACCACTTTTGTTTTTAGGACAAAAATACCACCAAAATAAAATAATTTTTTTAATTTTTGAACTTTAAATTCTAAATTCTAAACACTAAACCCTACCTCAACCCTACCCCATAAATACTAAATCCTAAATTGCAAAATAATCAACCCAAACCAAAAATTTTAAATTCCATACCTATGAACAATAATTTAATATTAGTGGTATTTTTGGAAAGAAAACTAAAATGGTGGTGTTTTGAGGAATTCCTCTAAATAGTATTTGTTTTTAGAATTTCATATACTGCAATTTTAATGTCATATATATGTTGTACTTTTTTGTGTTTATTTGAGTTTGTTTTGATCAATATTTAGTTTCTATAATTTTAGTTAGATTGAATTTTTTGTGTTGGTTTCGAGTATGTTTTGAAAATTATATAGTTTATATATTTTTAGTTGGATTTTTAATCTTAGAACAAATAATAATTGACATAAATACATAGATAAATATTTTATAATAGAACATTTTCAAAACATATATTTTATATGTTTACCACGGAACCATTTTTTATTTTGCATTTATAAAATTATACAACTTAAATTTACTGTTTTTTAAATAAAGTAAGGGGTTATATGAATATAGATTTGGTTGATATTTATTGTGAATCCAAATAATTTTTATTATGTGAAATTTAATTATTATAAATTAGTAGTTGTACTTTTTTTTTTTTTTGGTAAGCATTAGTAGTTGTACTTGCCCAAGTTAATTATATATAATATATGTTTAATCTATATTATAAAAATTTGATACAGTTTTCAATTTTGCCAATGAGTGTGATGGAGCAGGTTAGGATTAGCGTTCAACCTCTCATTAACTCGTCTTATATTAGACTATTTTATTTTGTGTTTTAGTAGACCAACCCATAAAAAACTATATAATCATATTTATGTAAATTTTAACCCGTTCCATAACATGACCCGTAAGTACTTAAATTTGTTTTAGTAAGTTAAAAATATTTAGAATATTTTAAATTTTTGTTGAAAAAAAATATTTTAATCATGGGATACTATATTTCTTGAATGTTTTTTGGATATTAATTTAAAGTATGATTTTTCGGCACCTAAGTAAAATATGATTTAAATTAATTTTGATAGAAAAAACTTTCTTTAAAACATGAACATAAAAATAGTAATTGCTAGTACAAAACAAAACTTAAAAAGATAGATAACTTTTATAACTTTTAAAACTTTTAATTTTCAAATCAGTATACAAAAAATAACTTTTAAAACTTAAAAAAAAATAGATAACTTTTAAACTTTCTTTTTTACCTTTGGATATTTTGTATTGACCCATAATTATTTATCTTTTCAAAATTATAGTATGTTTTAAAAGATCACTAATATTTGGTTATTCTATTTGTGGACTGCACATGCTTTTATTGGACATGGCAATAATTGTTCAGAGATTTGCTCAAAAAAAAAAAAGGGTTACGTGGAGATGGGTTTGACTTCAAGTTATGAATGGGCCATTAATTTCGTCTTTGTTTTTACAAAAAGCAGCAAAACGGGTGGGTGCTGGGATCCGCGTGTTTATAAACGGGTCGCTATATGTAAATTACGAAAATATCCTTGTTACACTTCTAAAGCAAGGGCAAAACTGTAGTGGCATTTGCTGTAATATAACACATGAATATAGGTTAAAGTTTGTTTAATATTGCTCAAATAATAGTGTAGGGATGTTAAAATAATGTTATGACTACGTATTTTTCTTTAATGAAAAAACACAATATGTAGTAAAATCATTTAAAAAACAAAAATTATGTAATTTAAAATATAGTTAGTGATGAAGGGGAAGATACGAAAGAGATTAGAGAGATCAATGGATTCTCTAAGAACACGTTCGTAGCTCGGAGTTCTTTGTTTTGTGTATCAATGGATCACAAGAACAGAGAATTCAAAGACTTCGTTTGAGCAAATAGCTTCTCTTTTATTAATCAAAAACAACCAAATAATACAAGAGGCCTAATAAGGCTATTTATAATAAAACCTGAAAACCCTAAAACTTAGAATATTCTAGAATAATAATAATTAATTAATTAAAAGATAATGATAATAGATATTTGGAAATATCACGCTGCATCAGGTCTCGCCGGCCAAGAAAGATTCGTCCTCGAATCTTGTATCTGCGCTGCATCAGGTCCCGCCGGCCAAGAAAGATTCGCCCTCGAATCTTCAACAAAGTTTTCAGCATAGGAGATCTTCGAATATTCATCTGCATCTCCATCTTTTGATTTTGCCCGATTTTCGCACGAACCAGATCTGACCCGAAATTTGCACGAACCGGACTTTGCACGAATTTTGCACAGATCGGACCTTCTGCAGAAAACCCTAATTCTGCACGGATACGATTTCGCCCGGAATTTGCACGAAGATTTTCGACAGCATCTTCTGGGAAAACGAAATCAATAACTATGACATCATCTTCATAGATATCATAGATTGGATCACCATAGATCTCTCTGTAGATCTCATGGTTTGCTTCTCCTGTGGAGAACAGACTTTCGCCTGTGATAGGATAGATGTTCCCGGTCAACATGACATCCAGAATCGTTCTTCGATTGAGAAATCAAAGAAACGCGGCTCTGATACCAACTGATGAAGGGGAAGATACGAAAGAGATTAGAGAGATCAATGGATTCTCTAAGAACACGTTCGTAGCTCGGAGTTCTTTGTTTTGTGTATCAATGGATCACAAGAACAGAGAATTCAAAGACTTCGTTTGAGCAAATAGCTTCTCTTTTATTAATCAAAAACAACCAAATAATACAAGAGGCCTAATAAGGCTATTTATAATAAAACCTGAAAACCCTAAAACTTAGAATATTCTAGAATAATAATAATTAATTAATTAAAAGATAATGATAATAGATATTTGGAAATATCACGCTGCATCAGTTAGTCAAACTCTCTCTTCTCTCTCCTGTTCTTCCTCTAGTTTCAACTAAGCGCTGTTCTTTGATTCCAGCCGATGGCCAGAAGCTTTCATAGTTATGGCATCGGTCTGGCTTTTGGCTTTGTTTAGTTTTCTTCCTTGCTTTCTCCTGTTTCGGGCCATCTCTGACTTCTTCCCTGAGCGGATCTGAAGAGACGATCTGTGAATTGGATGAGGCTGTAGGTTTTGTCTGAGTTCTCGAATTTGTCTTTGGCTGAGACGTTTCTGCCTTTGGTTGGGTAATTTCTTCTCTGCTCAAGTTTCACCTAGGGTTTGATAGATCTAGTTCCGCTTTTAGTTTTTTTGCTTCCCTTGTTTGGCCTTTGTCTCCCTTGTTTGGGCTTTGTCTCCGGGGTTATTTTGATCTACCGCCGGCTTAGTTTCTGGAGGATTTAGTCCTGCCAGCTTTGTGTACCATGGCTAGTTCGATCTTTGGCTTGCTTTCGTTAGTGGTGCGAATTGTATTTCTTCGGCTCCTCTTCTCTGACTCATGGATGCTCCAGACCTTGTCCATTTGTTTTCTTTGAGGTAGAAATTTCACAGAGAGTCGTTCTTCTAGCGGCTTGCCTCCTTGTTGTGGTTGGTGTTTCCGTGTTGGGTTCTTTCGCAGATCTTACTGGTTCTCTCCTCTGCCTAAGTTGATTTTAGATTTGAGAAAAGGGTTGTGGATCTGGTTACCTTCAAGCTTTCGGATCTCTATGATTGAGGCTCTTGCAGAAGTTTCGGGTTGGTTGGATTGCACTCATGGCTCCACCGGGTCGCGCGTTAAGTGTAAAGGTTCCTGGGATGGGGGTTAAGTGAGAGATTCAGTTTTTCCCCTCTTAGTTTCTTATTTTCTGTTGGAAATTTCTGCTAGATTTCCTCCTTCCTTTAGTTCCTTGTTAGTTTGAGTTGTTTCTTTCGAGCTTGCTAGGATCGTTGATGTTCACTCTATTACTTCTTCTGTCAAGTTCCTTTTGTGCTTTACTATAGTTTCAGGTTTCATAAAGAAGTTGAAGGATACTCAGAAGTATGAACTTTTTGGCTTGATTCTGGGCTTCCATCCTTTGCTTTTGTGTTGAAGTTACTACAAGAACAGTCAATTTTCAGCTTTGATTTGGTGTTAATTTTCTGTTCTTTCATTGTTCTTCCTTTGTAATCGTTCTTATCTTAGCTAGAGTTTGTAATAGGCTTGTAACTTGTCTAGTTTACTTTGGCTCCATAATATATAAAGATACACTATTGTGAAAAAAAAAAAAAAAAAGTAAAATCATTTCTTAAAAGTTCTTTTTGAGTTTCACCACTAGACCAAATTGTTCTTAAAACGATTTACTTTTATTTAGAAGAAAAAAATCTAGATAAATTAGAATTTCATTTAGGCTTTGAATGGTTGCATAGTCCGCTTCGGACCGGACGGTGCATACCATTATTTTAGTATGGAGACCATCGGACTATGGTATGGAGTTAATTTTAGTATGCACTACAGCATACTATGATATGCACAATGATTTAAATTGTGAATGGTAAAAAGCAGACCATGATATGGAGTGGTGTGTACTAAAGATAAAACAATTTTAATAATATTTTAAAAATAATTAATAATAACTATTACAAGATATTTTAAAAAATTACAATTGTTATATATAAAGTTTATAAAATTAATTAACTTATATCAAATATATTACAAATAGTTTTGAAAATTATACAACCAAAATCTAGAAAAAATATTTTCAAACTTTAATACTTCAAAAATCTCAAATTTAATTCTTAAATATAAACTAAAAAAATATAAAATGAAGAAATAGAACATAGTTTTAAAAAAATCTCAATTTTAATTTTTAAATATAAACTAAAAAAATAAGAGAAGAAGTAGAACTTAGTTTTAAAAGATCTCAAATTTTATTTTTAAATATAAACTTAAAAATATAAGATGAAGAAATAGAACATACTTAAAAAGAATCTCAAATCTAATTCTCAAATATAAAAAAAAAAAGGATAAGATGAACAAATAGAACATACTTATGAATTTGGAATGAGAAGATAAATGGTAGTTCCAATTAAAAAAAATATATTTCACACAAAAAATATTCAAAGATTTTTCTCCCTCTCTACAATTTTTTTTTGTGAGTGATTGTGTTTTGAAGGTTTTTTTTTAGGAAGAAATGTGAGTTCTAATAATTGATGAGAGCTTTCATATCTATACACACACATTTCACTATTAAAGTACAAGAAACACAACTTCCACCAATAGAAAGAAACTATTCGGATTGAATAAGGTACTTTGGTCCACTTTCACTATTGGTATGGAGATTGGTATGGAGAAAATTTCTAAAGGGATAAATGATATGCGGACAAACATTAGAATGTTGAGTATGGAGTTGTGCGTACCGGTATGGAGTGGTATGGAGTTGTTTAGTATGGAGCAATCTATACTAGTCCGCAATTGCGAATGGTGACTAAAGTGCGGACTAGTCCGGCTTTAGTCCGCTCCGGACCGGACGGTGCATACCACTATTTTAGTATGGAGACCATCGGACTATGGTATAAAATTAATTTTAGTATGGAGCAATGCATACTATGGTATGCACAATTATTTAAATTGTGAATGGTAAAAAGCGGACCATGATATGGAGTAATGTGTACTAAAGATAAAACAATTTTAATAATATTTTAAAAATAATTAATAATAACTATTACAAGATATTTTAAAAACTTACAAATTAAAATCTTTGGTTTCGATTTTCCCATAACATATCGGCAATATTTTCTCGAATGTTTGCCATATATTGTCTATCTTCTCTTTCGACCTCCTCTTGTTCATTTGAAGAAATAGAACATAGTTTTAAAAAATCTCAAATTTAATTTTTAAATATAAACTTAAAATATAAGATGAAGAAATAGAACATACTTAAAAAGAATCTCAAATCTAATTCTCAAATATAAACTAAAAAAAAAAAAGATAAGATGAACAAATAGAACATACTTATGAATTTGGAATGAGAAGATAAATGGTTGTTCCAATAAAAAAAAATCTCTTTCACACAAAAAAGATTCAAAGATTTTTCTCCCTTTCTACAATTTTTTTTTGTGAGCGATTGTGTTTTGAAGGTTTTTTTTTAGAAAGAAATGTAAGTTCTAATAATTGATGAGAGTTTTCATATCTATACACACACATTTCACTATTGAACAAAGAAACACAACTTCCACCAATAAGAAGAAACTACTCGGATTGAAGAAGGTACTATTGGTCCACTTTTACTATTGGTATGGAGATTGGTATGGAGAAAGTTTCTAAAGTAATAAATGATATGCGGACAAACATTGGAATGTTGAGTATGGAGTTGTGCGTACCGGTATGGAGTGGTATGGAGTGGTATGGAGTGGTATGGAGTTTTTTAGTATGGAGTTGTGCGTACCGGTCCGCAATTGCGAATGGTGACTAAAGTGCGGACTAATCCGACTTTAGTCCGGTCCGGAGCGGACTATGCAACCATTCAAGACCTTAAAATTGCAAACGTCCAAGCATAAGCACAATGTCAAACTTGAGATCATGTCAGATTTTCTCTGATCCTTCATATAAAGTACTTATAAAATCTTTCTTGATAACATCAATTGATATAGTTTTTGATGGAGAATTTTAAAACGTGGTCCACCACCATAACAGCCGCCACTTCCACCACCGGGAGGAGAGGACATCAACCGTTCATCACTTTTCCTTTTATTCTCGACGACGGTGACTCTTGACGACGTCACCACATCCCCTTTTCCCAAACCGGAATATTGGGATTACTCCACTTGTCCTAATTAAGCTCCTCCTCTCTTTATCTCTCAATCGCTCCCTTTTTCTAATTACTTTCTCTAAAGCTATAACTAGTGGTCTCAACACAAGTCCATGGTTCCCACTTATGCAATAAATTAACACTAATGTTTTGTCAATGCGTATTTGGTCTTAATTTCTATTCAACCGTATATATATATTTATCACATATGCAGGTTTATATAATTAAACTTTTTGTAAGGTTTATAATAACCAAACTTATTGGGTTGCAATTTTGTTATTATTTAATTCAAATGATATAACGAATATAAATTATCAAATGGTTTATGGTTAAAATCATGGATACCTTTTCATGTATGGCAGACCACCTTGGTTTATATTAAGTTCCATGACATTTCTAACTTTCCATGTTACAACAAAATTATATTGTTTTTATGTCCAAAAAGATTAAAGGTCCAATGGTCTGATAAAGAATTAAAGACATATTGTTGTTAAATAAATTAAAAAAAGACAGATTGTTGACAATCTTGCTGAGTGCTCTTATTTTTGTCTTAAGTTTTTAAGTTTATCAGTTTCTTTAAAATATAGCCTAATAAGCGATTGGAGATTTTTGTTTGTTTTGCTTTTATTTTTCTTGCAACCCAACTTGGCTTGCTCCTAGACTACACTTTTATTGGCGGGCATACATGGAGTACACATCTACGATTTGCTAAAAAGGAAAAAAAAATCTAAGAAAATCAATCATTTGCCGTTATCTAGAGAGGCCATAAATCAAAAGAAAATAAAAACAAATGAACTAACGGCTATGACGTTAAGGCACTAGCTAGAATTCCAATAAGACAAAATAAATTAATAATTTATATGTTACTGTATTGTTCATTTATATAGCTAATGGTATAATTGGTATTGTTTGTGATTGTGACTTTGTGTGCTTCCCTTCCGATCCACACTTTCATCACTAAGAGTAATCAAACGTTAATCAAAAATAGGTTTCGGATGTGAAAAGTCCATTTATTAAAAATAACTTAGTTGAATCTTAATTTATTTACATTCAAAGAATGAAAAATATATAATACTAAAAACAAAAAGAAAAAAATTAATTATTTAAGATAACCTATGTTGTTGACAAAAAAAAAAAACAAAAGATAACCTATGTATAGTTTGTTAGAAATAACTTCGATAAGTAGACCATCAAATCTCCCAACATAAAATAAAGAATTAAACCAAAAAATCACATTGTCATTAAAAAAAATATTTGATAAATAATAAATTATTACAACTGAATATTGGTTACAGTCTAATGGTCATACATTTTTGTTAAGGTGGAAAAATGGAAATTTACGTACTGCTTGTACTCTCACCACGATATATGTCTTAAAATTCGTATATGTCTATATGACTATAGTATATCACATGGATTTGACCCATGTATAATAAGTTTATTTGATGTTTGAGATACATATAGTTACATATTAATATCGTACTGCAAATTAACATCAGGAGATCGAATATTCCTATAGCCGATTGTCAATATTATATCCAATCTTGAAATCGAATAAATTATTTGCTCCCATTTGTAACCTAGAAGTCTATAATCCTGAAATGGACCTCATCATTATTACATTTAATATGGTCATGATGAAGTTATAATGATGATTTCACCAGCAAATGGTCTTTCTTTTATTTATTTTTTATTTTTCATTTTGTTAAAGGTATATATATTTTTTTTCTGTTTATAAAGTTTGATCATACTATTAATAATACTATACATTATTACTATCAAAAGATAGCTTGGAAAAAATCTACAATATTATACTATTGTAAAACCTATCACTACAAAAAAAACACTGGTAGACGTCGGTTAATTAACGTCACAATCTAAAATGACTTAAAATTGTTTGAAAGTAAACGATTTGCTATCGGTTTACATCGGTTGAATAAAAAATGAGTGTTTGTTTTTTGTATCACATAAAAACAGTTGCTAAATTTAAGTAAACCAAATAAATTATTAGACATCAAAATAAAAGTTGTTGGTTAAACAGATGTCAAAATACTTAACGTTACACGTTATTACGACGGTCATCCAACTGATGCTATTTGGTTTAAGTCGGTCTAGTAGCGACGTCAAGGTCAATATATATTAACCGACGTCAAATGCCTTTATTTTTTGTAGTGATATACATAGCTTTATTAATCCATTGCAAGAATGAATGTTTTTTATAGTAAGATTGTTATCTAATATTATTGTATCATGTCTTTGATATATCCAGATGTGGAACGTCAATACATTGTTTTCTTCTGTTAGATAACTAATACACTATTTTCTTAATGCAACTCATTACGAGTATATTTCACGTTGCAAAAAGTTGGAGTTAGTTAAAATTTTATCAAAAGGCTAATCACTAAAATAATAGATAAATGCAGAAATCGTGATTTGGTTTCATGGACCGGAATATCAAAACTATTTTCTATGAAGTGTTGTTAATTTTTCTCTATAATATTACTTTTGTTTATTTTTAGTGAGTGGGCGATATTGGGCAATCTTAGAACCATGATAACGGAGGAGTGGATTAAAACGTTTGGTGAAGCTTTAGCTTTGTGGTGTCATGTTCATTTTCAAATGTCAAATCTTTGGTGATAGTTAATCTATGAAACAAAACACATATTTTTAATAAGACAAAGAAGATATCCGTTTTGAATTCTAGAATATTTACAGAAAAAAGAAACACAATTTCGATTCACAAATAGATGTATATATGTGTAAACACACACATATAGACCATGAGTATACAAATACATGTACATTTATGTAAATGTATCAAGTATAAATGTATAATGACAATTTTAGTTGCCAAATTTTGATTTTATAATTTTTAAATAGAAAATTAAATCTTAATCTCAAACTCTTACACTTTTAAATTTAAACTACTATCTTAAATCTTATTGAAACTTTTTGCGAAAAGTTATACAATCAACGGAAGATCTAGTCCTGATCTAGTCCTATCAAAAAAGACAAAAGGATACTACTAGTTTGAATTTGAATCGTACAAGAGTTTAAATTTGTTATGCTCAATCTAAGATATGCTCACCCGATCGACTACGTACATACATCATGCCATTCTATCCAAACCATTATTCTTTCCGATACAGAGTAATATTTATACAATTTCGAACCTTTTTTATTTCGGCCATTTGGTGATTTCATACGCACTAAGTCAAATAACGTCATTTTGTTCTTTGAAAAATATATACAAACAAAAACACTTTACACGTCGATGACACGACATTTTTAATCTTAGAATATATTCAAGAAGAACATCTCCAGGTGTGAGCTATAAGTGTTAACTTACATCAAATATGTATTCTTTTTCGGATATAATTAAGACAAAATTCTAAATAATAATTCAGGTGATGACCCAATTAATTAGGTTAAGGGAGACTTGACCATGCCCCACCAATTATATACTTTACATCACACACAAATAAATAATGGTTTTATCCATAATAATTCAGCTAAAATGACCAAGAAATGAAACAAATAACTAGTACTAAACGTTACGCGTTTCACATATGATACTAACTAACTTGTCCAGCTTTGATTGCAAATTTTTAGCAACATGCATGCATGATGGCTTGATAATTAATGCATGATCCATTGGGAGAATTATGAAGCATTGTATACGCACTAGTAGTAATCAGCGGTATAGAGTCCCTCTTATTCCACATTAACCATAATGGGTTGATAATTAATTCATGATCCACTAAATTCCCACTTTATTAATTAGCATATGATGATAGGATCATTAACATTCATGAGAATGGTGGTGAAATAGTCAAGCAGATAATCTAACAAAAAGAATATCTTCTTGTTTCAAAATTCACGCCATTAGTCGAAATATGAATGATTCTATAAAAAAAAACTATGCATATCAAATTTTTTACATCAATTGAGAAAGTTTACTGTATTTCTGGATTCATCGAATAAGTACAGAATAAATATTCTAATATATATTGCGGATGCAGAATAACGTTCAACAATGCGTACAAATAAATATTTTAGATGCTTCTAAAAGATTAGAGAATGATCAAGATAAAGATTTAAATTTACTGTTAAAGATATTCTATCAAAAAGAAAAAAAGAAAAGAAGATATACCCATACTTTCTTCCCCGTACGTACATCCTCCATCATAATATTACCCACAGTCCACAGACGATATATATATGTATATACATATAATAAAGAGAACGAGAAATTTGGTCATTCGAGCTGCGAAAGGCTGCAAAAGCAAGCGTTGGTTGGTTTAAAGGGAAGAGTGAAATGGTAAATTTGTAGGTACGACATCAGTACATGTGTTGACGTGTTGTGAGAGTAGTGGTTTAGAGAGAGAGAGGGAAGACGACGTACAAGTACTTTAAACCCACTTATCAGTTTGCCCCAATGATCACGATCAGTTTGTCCCAATGATCACAATCAGTTTGTCCTACGAACATGTCTCTTTATCTTCTTTTCTATTTTATTCTTTTAAATGACCAAAATTGAATTCAGCAAATCACTCGTTTTTGAAAATTATTTTTCTCTTAACAGATTTAATTGGTACGAAATATATTGTGATGAATTCAGATGTATCAGTCTCCATGTATGTATATGCATTAATAAACCATTTTATATGTACACACTAAACTATAAATACGCGATCCTATATATTTATTATATTGATTAATTATAACTACAATATCCTGCAAAGTAATGGACTAGGACATATGAAAAACCTAAAGTGTTATAATAAAAAGATTTTTAATCGCAACTCATAATACTAATCTGCGTTGTAGGTTAGAATATATATATCCGCTCGTCAAGCTAAACAAATGAACGAAATAACAAAGAGCAAAACATGTCAAAGTACTTCCACAGCCTCTCACAAACACCACACAGACTCAAGTCCAGGATGCTCGCCACGTGGACTCCCGACCAAGAGGTCAACCAAGTACGTCTCCGCTCCGGCGCTGACATGAAGCGCAAGCTCCGGTGGTTCGACCTCGTCTCTCTCGGCGTTGGCGGCATGCTCGGAGTCGGTGTCTTCGTCACTACCGGACCCGTCGCCCGTGACATCTCCGGCCCGGCGGTATTCATTTCCTACATGGTCGCTGGTTTCTCGGCACTTTTGTCGTCGCTTTGTTACACCGAGTTCTCAGTTAACGTCCCTGTCGCCGGCGGAGCTTTCAGTTATCTCCGAGTCACATTCGGTATAAAAATAAATTTCTGTACTTATTTGCTTCTTTCTTTGTCTTTTGCTTTTTTAATAAGTTTTCTTTCATACTTTGTACGTATATATGATAAAGACTAAGACGGAAAAAAGACTTTTTGACAACAAACAAAAAGGCTAGAAACAAGATTCTTAGATAGTTAAGGTCACATGTTAATTTATTAACAAAAAAATGTGACATGTTAATTTTAAAGAAATATATCGTAAATGTGTTTAAGAGTAGTTACTAGCATTAAGAAGAAGAAAAAAAAACACGTACAACATAAGAAGTTAAGAACTTAGGAACTTTTTGAAAAAAAAAACATTACGGCCACTAACGCTTTGAAATCAAAATATTATATTTGACATTTTGTAAAATTATATATTAGTGAATAGTACTAATTTGATAGATTTTTTTTATTGTTTCGTCAGATAATAATTTGATAGATAGTTTGTAAAATAACTACAAACAAGAATTAACTAACGAAAACTGTCTCTCCCTTTTTTGAAAAATTACAATCATGTAAATTAAGTGATGTTATTTTTTTACCTACACAAAATTAATAATTTTATGAAGAGAAAAAGACACGGAAATAATAGTAATTGTCAGCTGTCACCGTCAGACAGATCTAAAGAACATGGTACATTGATACGAGATTCCTCCCTATTCATCCTCATATGCGATCTTTCTTTGTCAGAAGAAAAGTATGTGACCCTTCAAAAAAATACACTTTTCATTTCATTCCTTTTTATAAATAATAGTTTCTCTTAAAATGCAAAACTTACATTTTGAAGGACAAAATTATGCTTTTACATATTAATTTGAAAAATAAAAACAAGAGTATGCTTTTTAATTTCTTTGAGAAAAAGTGTTTATGTTCATTGAATATATGAAACCTAACATATATATGTATAAACACGTACCGTACGTGGGGGCAGGTGAATTTATCGGGTATTTTGGAGGAGCCAACATACTATTGGAGTACGTTTTGTCAAACGCTGCTGTGGCGAGAAGCTTTACAGAGTATATGTGTACGGCGTTTGGCGTTTCGGATCCAAACGCTTGGAGAATTAAAGTGAATGGTCTCGAGAAAGGTTACAACGAACTCGATTTTCCAGCTGTTGCTCTTGTTCTTCTCCTCACTCTCTGCCTTTGTCATAGGTACTCTATTAACCAACAAAATAACTATTTTGCTAGATTGTGTTTTTTTTTTTTTTTTTTTTCTAACACTACTTCTGCTTTGTAAACCTGAAATACAGAATTCTTATATTTAAGGAATAACTGATATTGGTGGGATTAGTGTTTATGCCAATTGAATGTACATGAAATTACTTAAAATCATCTAATATACATATGCTTTAGTTATCTACTATAGTTTAATATTTTTTGTTATTTCTTTCTTTTTTTCGAATTTGATTTTTTTTTTTGTCATTGTCGTCAACACACAAATAAAGAGAAAGCCTGTACATAGCAAATTTCATTTAACAATAACTATGTCAGGCCAGAGTGTTTTATCTCTCTAAATTTTTTAAATTCATTTTCATTTTTTTTTCCAACCCACTTATACCATTTCAATCTTTACTAATCTATTTTTATATAAAAAAAAATATAAGGATAACCCATAAGTCCTTAAAAAAGGATAACAAAATTATCGGTCTTTTTCTTAAAAATATATATGTATTAGCACGAAGGAAAGCTCAATGCTGAATCTAGTGATGACGGTGTTCCACGTAATATTCTTCGGGTTTGTAATAATCGCCGGATTCTGTCACGGTGACGGAGTCAAAGCGCTGGTGGAGCCGCGAGGGCTGACTCCATACGGCGTCCGCGGGGTCGTCAACGGAGCTGCTGTCGTGTACTTCAGCTATATTGGATACGACACCGTTTCGACTCTTGCCGAAGAAATCCAAAACCCTTCGTTTAGTCTTCCCGTCGGAATCATCGGCTCAGTCTCCGTCGTCTCCGTCATCTATTGCCTCATGTCTCTCGTACTCTGCCTCATGGTTCCCTACAATGAGGTAATGTTCGAATATATTTCATTTTAAACAAGCCATACATACAAAAAGATTCATTATTTGATCTATATTTTACCATAAAGAATTTTAAAATTGTTTAAAAGAATATGGAAAAAACATCATTGACCAAAAAGAAAGGAAAAATAAATAAAGCATCTACTAGAAAGTTTAAGATTAAGTTACTTATTTTTAATTGAAAAAGTATTTAAATACGTACAGTTTAAAATACGTAATGTTATTTATAATAATTTTTGTTAAACCGAAAAAATAAGTGAAAAAACAATCTGCGTACTAACATGTAAAAGTATGTAGTAGATTTCAAAAAGTGCATCGTACGCAATTGCGTTTCGGAGGATAGGGTGGGGTTGGGCAGGGAACGTGGTCGGTGCGGGTGCGAGCCTAGGGATCGTTGCGTCGCTGTTGGTGGCGATGTTAGGACAAGCCAGGTACCTTTGTGTGATCGGAAGAGCCAGACTGGTCCCATCATGGTTTGCCAGGGTGCATCCTTCTACTGGAACTCCCTTGAACGCCACTCTTTTCCTCGGTAATATAATTCTCTACAATTTCTTAACTTATAAAATATATGGTAGGCTTGATTACTAATATTGCAAAATGGTATAATCGTGAATAAACGGCTAAAACTTAACTAAAATGTTACAAAGCATGTGGTTCCGAGAAATTGTGATTGGTAAAAGCATGTACAATCATTATGTCCTTATAAAAATTACCGATCAAAATATCAAATCATGGAGCACACATAATTAGACCATGTCAACATATAACTTAGAGCTTCATGCTAGTATCGTCGGTGTGTTATCACCCAAATTCAAACCGATAATACATGGTATTGACTAGAAAGAACACACATTCTTATTGGAAAATGGGAAAGAATACATATATCAGAATTTTTATAACTAATCATAAAATCTTATTTATTCAAGTTTGTGTGTTTTCAGGTCTATGCACAGCTTCAATTGCGTTGTTCACGGATCTAGAAATAGTGATGGAGCTGATTTCACTCGGAACGCTCTGCGTTTTCTACCTAGTTGCAAACGCTCTTATCTATCGCAAATACACTTTAACAGGCCACAACTCACCGCTTCACACTCTCTTTTTTCTCGCCCTCCTCTCTTCTTCCGCTATAGCTTTCTCTCTATGGTGGAAACTGAACAAACCGTGGTGGGGCTTAATGCTATTTCTCGCGATCACTATAGCAGTCACTGTTTTTTTTCAATTCCACACGTCATTGATTTCATCTACGGTTAACAAAAATCTTCTCGCACCAATCCCCTCCAAATGGTCAGTTCCGTTCATGCCGTGGCCGGCCGCAATTTCGGTGTTCCTTAACGTTTTTCTTACTACAACGCTGAAAACACTGTCGTTTCAGAGGTTTGCCATATGGACATGTCTTGTAACGATGTTCTATGTGTTGTATGGCGTCCATAGGACTTATGAGGCCGAAGAGATGGGTAGAGACAGAGAGGTTGTTGAAAGTCATGTGACTAGCATGAGGGTGCAACCGCAAAAGTTGGACAATGTCCAAATGATAGTTCCTTAAGTGTGTATACTAAGAGCAAATTTATTGATGCGTTACGTTGATGTATGTGGATTTTTTAAACTAAGAAATTTGAAGCTTAATCTATAATATCTACAGGTCAGAGACCAAAAAAAAGTTAAATTAGTCATTTCTCCGTCGTACAACTTTGGGCATAAGTTGTTCATCTTCTCTAGAGACATTATTAGGAAAGTCTTAATGGAATATTTGAGAGTTGTTACAGACCAAAAGCAACAATTTTCTTTCAACAATGCGGAGATGGAATTCATTGACGCTTTAATTGTGAGCTTCTTCAGTTATGGGTCGTGTTTAGGTCAATTGGGTTTTTTGATTCAGTTAAATTGAGTTTATGTGGTTTTTTATTGGATTTAGTTTGTAAACCAATTATAAACCAAATTATATGGAGAAATAGATGAAAATTATAGATTCGGTGGGATATAGATCCATAAGTATTTTTTCAGGAACATCTAGCACGTGATCATAAATTAGAATCTATCTGATGTGATGTGATACTTTTTGTGGGAAATAGATTGTGTTAAGTTATGTTAAATCTGATCGATAATGATATTTTCTTAAATACTAATGTCGTTAATTTTGTCAAGATATAATATATTTTGATTATTTTTAAAATCATGGACCCATTCAATTGGTTCGCTGGATTTCGACCCCCTATGCTTTCTTGCGATTGGGGAGGCTTTTGTACTTGATAAGTTAGCTGGGCCTTTTTCCGGCTGGTCTAAAAACCGAGGAACCCTAAGGCCTCAGGCCTCAGGCACTGTACTATAACAACGGGCATAGCTACTTTCAAGTTTCTAGTAAGCTGAAAGGATCTCATGATGACTATATTCTCAGTTGTTCTCAACTGGAGATTGTTGAGCATACGACAAGCCTTTACTCTTCTCCTACCATGTTATTGGTTTGTGCATTATCGAATCATTCATTTATCAACCTATCTTATTTAAGATGTTACCAGTAATGTTTCATGGCCGTCACCTAAGTAGTCGAAAAATGAACTAGTAAGTAGTACTCCATGGACAAGTTCTCCATTTGTTTCCCTTTTTGTCTGCTCGCCATTTTCATTTTGCAGCTGAGGTATGAGCTCAAGATCTCTGGTCGTTATTTCAGCCCCAGGTATGAATTCAAAATGTCTGGTCATTATTGTAGTCCCAGGTATAAGATTATGGTCCTACTGTCAGTTGTGATAGTTTGGTGTACATGTTAAAGTTATGATTCGGAACTTTACAATTCTTATATTTTGTTTTTTTTTTTTAACACTGGATTATTATTATTCAATTGCAATTGTAAATCATGATAAATAATACATCGGCTACTCATATGACGGATAATTCTACCGTCTGGCCTCTACGAAGATCCATATCTAGCGCTTGCACCTGCTCCACGCAGAAGATCTCATGTAAACGTGTCTTCTTAAAATCTCCTTAAAATCTCCAAATAAATCACGCATTCCGGGGATTGAACCCCAAACCTCCTAATGTAGAAGCATAATCAACACCCTTGGTCTCAACCACTGGACCAAGGGGGCTTCCACGTATTTTGTTATTTTTCTTTCAGGGTATTTCGTTTCCTTTTCTCTAATCTCTAGTTTTTGACGTTCATTTGTGGCTTATCAATACAATTTTTGTCATTTAAAATTTTTAGTTAACAATAATAAGCACTCTTTTTAGTTTATAAGAAAACTTAAGATTATTCAGTAATAGCAGTTTTTTGACCTTCTTAAATTTCTCTTGTCTTCAAATTCATATTTTACATAGTCTTATAGTACTTGTGTATATAATATATATTACGACGAATCAAGTATATTTCGTTAAAAAAATATATTTTTAACATTAAATATCTACTTATACATGAAAAATATACATATTAACTATATATAATATTTTCTATCATAAATACGTGTGTATGTTATATATATATATAAGAATTATTATATACCATAGTAAAATTTACTATTTCTTAGGCATATTTCTATTATCATCAGTATATCTAAAATATATATATAATATATATTAACTTTTTTTTTGGTCAACATATATATATATATATATATATATATTAACTCAATACTACAAAATTTTAACAATCATTATTTAATTTTAATATACCATTTATTTCTAATTACAAAAATTAGTAAATTATCAACCTTCTACAATCTTATATATAAAATATATAAGAATTTATTATAACTTATATTTTTTTATAATTTACACAATAAAAAAATAAACCTACATCATATAACTAATATTTACCAATCATGCTTTTATTTCTAAATATACACTCCTAAAATTTTAAAGCTACCGAAAAAAAAACCTCCTACAACCTAAATTTTACAGTAGAAAAACAAAAGTTACAGCGTTAACCAATTGAACCTCAGTTTTAATTGTTTTAACGATTTTAGTGACAGAAGACCCACTCTGCTGTGGAACGCAAATACAATTTATTTGCAAAATCATATACAGTATAGGAGAATGTAAATTCACTTATTAGAATATGCTAAAACGTGAGCTCTCTTTTTAAAAACCTATTAATCCATCTAGTTGTCATATTACTCCAAGAAAGACATATACTGTATAGTCACTCATATCATATGGACTTATAATACTCCGACTCAAAAAAAAAAAGAGATAGTCATATGGACTTATTTTATTAGTTGACCTGGAATACATGGAAAATGAGTGGTCTGGAAAATTATGACGCTCAAGGTCCTTCATAAGCAAGGAGTTGACGAAGACTTTGTTTTGTACTTAATTAACCTGTGTTGCAGGAGCCAAAAAAAATTAACTTGCAGAGGCTGAAGTTTGGATCACTAGTGAAGCTATGTCGATCTTTGTGGATGTCAATAGAGTATCATTTATTAATCAAGATGAGACTATCTATGTGAGATTGAAAACAGCAGCTCAAGATGGGGATATCGAGAGACTGTACGGGTTGATTGCTGAAGAACCAAATATTTTAGAACACTTTGATAAAGTGCCTTTCTGTGAGACGCCACTACACATTGCAGCCGAGAAAGGGAACACTCATTTTGCGATGGAGTTAATGAGTCTTAAGCCGTCGCTTGCTCTGAAGCTAAATGCGTCAGGTTTCAGTCCAATCCATTTAGCTCTGCAAAACAACCATACTCGAATGGTGAAAGGGTTTGTGGCAATTGATAGCAGCTTAGTCAGCATCAAGGGAAGAGGAAGGATTACTCCTTTGCATCATGTGGCTCAAATAGGTGATGCAGAGTTGTTGAGTGAGTTTTTGTTTGCTTGTCCATCTTCTGTAGAAGATTTGACGATTAAGTGTGAGACAGTCGTGCACGTTGCTGTGAAGAACCACCAGTTTATGGCATTTAAGGTACTTTTGGGATGGGTCAAGAGAGAAAACAGGGAGGAAATCTTGGACTGGAAGGATGAAGATGGTAACACAATATACCATATTGCTGCATCAGTTAATCAAACTGAGGTAGATGTCTCTCTGGTCGTTTGGTTTCGTTTTTTCCATTAAGTTCTCCTTCTACCATTCATATTCTTATAAGGGATATGTCACCATTGCTATTGGCAATTACTTGCTCTAATACTTGCTAAGAGTTGCTTTTTAACATCTGGAACTTTTCTTTTTACAATTAAGTTCTTGTGAAAGTTTGATGGTTTTTATGGCAATGAGTGGAGTTATCCCATGATCGTGGTACATATTTGCTTGTCTTATCTCCTCATCAATGTTGGATTCCTAATAGGGTTTCCTAAACTCTGGGTGATGTGTGCTCAATTTTGCAGGTCATGAAGTTGCTACGTAGTCGTTAACGTACAAGCCAAGAACTTGGATGGTAAGACTGCAATGGACATACTCCAAACTTACAAATCTCCTCTTTTTCCCAGAATAAGCAGACTTCTCAACCGTGCTAAAGAAAAACTACTTTGTGGTTCCGCAATGACTCTTGGGGAATATTTGAGCAAGAAGCCATCGTTTATTGAGAAACGAAACACTCTCTTGGGGATGACCAATCTGAGTAAGATTAGGCACACATCTCTAAATACTAGTGACAACCGCAGTGTAATACTTGTGGTGGCTATACTGATAGTTACAGCTACATACCAAGCTGGTTTCAGTCCTCCTGGTGGATTTTGGCAGGACGATTCAGAGTCCGGAGATAGTCACTCCGCTGGGGAGATGACTATGAGTGTCGAAGGTGCCTCATTTTTTTATTTCTTCAATGGAGTTGCCTTCTTCTCATCCCTATATGTTATCATGATCCTCATAATTGGACTTCCCATGTGGATAGTTCTTTACGGTTCAACAACAGCTCTTGGGATTGCTAATTATGCATCGTTCGCCGAAACATTCCCGGAGTCAAAAACTACATTTGGGGTTATTGCACTGACCCTCATGCCCTTTGCATACCCACTGCTTACAGGATGCTTACTATCACCTCCTTTCGTGGCATTCTTTCTCAACAAACGTCACCGACACCGAGTGGATTTTCCGGCGAGGTACTTCAGCTCAATTCAGTAGCTATCGAGATGAAGCAAACGGTCAAGAGTATTTTAACTTTATTGTTTGGAATCAGCTCTCTTCTTCCAGATTCCCCCAACTTTGGTGTCTGGTTTGCTTTCCACCTTATGTCAAGACTTGAGTTTCAGTTCTTTTGTTTAGTTGTACTTTGAATGGTGTTTTCCACTTTTGCATGTTCACCATTACGATATTACCAATTGACTGTCATAGTAATTTAAACGTAATTTACAATGATAATAAATTCCATCAGATAAATTCTCTAGACTGCTTACTGCAACCTGGAGTTTCCAGGCTTCCAGCCTGAGGGAAAGTATCAAACTTTCTAAGTTGGAAGGAGAAAAGAAGAAAGATAAGTTACTCATCTGTTCCAATAAAAAGAGTCGGTGCAAACACAATATGGCTATCCTACGTTCAAACACAAAAGTTTATCTTACCAAATTTTCAAAATGCCAACATTTAAAAACTCAACTGACATTACTCAGCATCAAATTTCACTGCCGTTTCTGTTCCTTCATAACTCGACGAAGACACTTCTTACTACACTCGAAAGCTATATGATCATTATACCATATGAACCCATATTATGAACCATTCGTCTCGTTAATAAGAGTTTGCTACTACGAAACCGGCCTCCTTGCGTTTGTGCTCTTTTTCTCGCTCAATGCTTCAGCAAACGCGCCTATAATCTGCTGCTGTGACTCGAGCATCATCTGGCAATGCTTTAGCTCCATCTCCATTCTCGACTTCTCCATCTCCCTCATCATCTCCATCTTCGAATTCTCCACCCTCACAAACATTTCTGTCAACATTTTGACCGAAGAGACAACTTCATCAATTGGGTCAGACTCAACTTCTGCTGCTGCATGCATTTGCTCATGCTTGAACCTAGAAGACGATCCATAGCCATTGGAAACACCAGTGTTTCGAGGATAGCTCCCATCCTTCCTGCTGTAGCCATTCACTCGCGAAGAGCTCCTAGAGTTTTGAATTCTCGGAGTGAATGCTTCCCTCTCGGCTCTATCATCATCAAACTCATCATCATAATCCATATCCGGAGAGAAATTGGCTTCAGGTTTACTAAAATTCTTGGGTTTAAACCCATGAGAAGCAAAATTCCGGTCACCAAACGACTTCAACGGAAAACTACCACCACCACCGCTGTGGCTAAAATCGCCAGAGGAAGGCTTGCCATGAGCCCTAAGCCTGGTTGCCTTGGGGACTAACACAATCTCATCATCCGAATCGGCATCGAAATCAGCACTAACCTTTGGATTTCCATTGTATTTCCTTTTCAATCCAAATCCACTTCCTGAATCGTGATCTGAATCAAACTCAGACTTGAAACCACCATACAATTTCATGTTACTCCTTGCCCTAGATCTAACCCCATATCCATCTCCTACATCTCGAGGTGAATCAGAGTAACCACCGCTAAACTTCCCAGACCTCTTCGATCTAACCCTATATCCATCCAAACCGTTACTCTCATCGTCATGATCCACATCGGGATCGTAAGTTTCTACGGCAGCCGGAGTCACCTGAGCGAAACCCATAGCATCCAATATAGGGAACAAATCCCAAGAGGAAGAGAACTTGCCTGGTCGATTAAGAGCCCGTTGTTTTTCGCCCCGATAACGTTTCCGTAGCTTCTCGATCTTGTGTCGACATTGGATGGCTGATTTCGGCGGACCTCCAACGGTGGACGAGGACGAAACAGCCGCGGCGACGTCGTCCCAATCAGCCGCACGGAGGTTCCCACGGCGGAGGGCGAACCACTTATCCTTGTAGGCATTTACAAGCGCAGCGGTTTCCTCGTCGGTCCAGCACGGAGGAGGAACTCTCCTAGTGGTGGTGGTGGCGACGGTTACGGCGGTGGAAGAATCGATAGCCATGGCGACGGGAGATCCATCATCGGGGATTGACATTGCGGCGGCGAAGAATAAATTAGTGAAAGTAGAGAGAGCGGTGGGTAAGGGATAATAAAAGAGGCGGAGGAGAGGAGAGGCGCACGTTAGAAAAAAAGTTAGGTTAATGAAGGATTGGGCCGAGAAGGAGGTGGCCGGTTGAGATTGTGCTAAAGTGCGCCGTGGATAGGTGACGTGTGCGCACCCGACGCAACCTTCTCCACCGCCGCCGAATACGCGCGGTCGTTTTAAGAGACCCCTCTCTCAACCAGATAGCCAATGTACCGGTAAGAGTAACCCAATGGTTTCGGTTTAGTTTGGACCTTTTAAAATATACTGTATTCAGTTTCGGTTTTAGTTTTGGTACGATTTAAATGTTCTAAACAATAAATTTTCATTTAACCGATAAATTTCAGGCTTTTTTCGTAGTTTTCTATTTATGAACAAAGAAAAAAGAGAAGTTTAATTCCAAAAAAAACTGAACTCATTTTCTAGCTTGCTCAGCTTGTTTTTCATGAACCGGTTTCTTCTTGTTCTTGGCCGGTCTTCATTCTCCGTACAGTTAACGACACAGGTTTCTTTAGCACGGAGACATTAACGCCATTCCAGACATCGGCTCTTGTTGGTAAACCAGCAATCGTCTCCACCACATCCATGTCTTCTGGCAGAACAGAGCCGAACACAGTGTATGATTGTTTCCATTCGTGGTGGTTTGCTAAACTGATGAAGAATTCTGGACCCGAACCAACCCACGCCACCGAGCCACGGCTTATAGTTGGGCAGTGCTCAGTTGGGATAGGTGTGAACATGTTTCCCTCGGCCTGGAGAAGTCCTTGAATCATGGCGTATGGTGGACCATAGGGAGCCTGGAGGGATACGGAGAAAGGATGAGAGACTTAATAACAAGTGAAATCTCTGTTTGTATAAAGGAAAACAGGCCTGCAAACAAGCTAAAAAAGATAATTGAACCAGTATAGAAGCAAACCACGACAAGCTTACTCGATAAAAGGAACTACACACTACACTACTAAAGCATACTCGGTACAGTCTCAAACCAGATACGGGATTGTACTACAATGAGGATTGTATCACACAGCAGAACTCATTTGATCTTTGATATAAAAGATGCATTCTCTAAAAAGAAAGGTGTGCAATCAGATGAATCAAAAGGCTATATATTTTATCAAGTTGACAGAAATCATATGCATAACACATGAATCACAATGTCTACTATGCGATCAGACCGGCCATGGTGTATACCTAAAGTACAATCAGGTGTGGCTCACATTATATGAACAACCAATTTAAAAGGAAATTTAATCGGTAGAAATAGCGACAGGCATACTCAGTACAGTCTCAAACTAGATACGGGATTGTACTACAATGTGGGTTTAGCCAAAGGCAGTCAGTCACCATTGATCACACACGCGATGTTCGATATCAAAGACGAATATTCTCTTAGAGAAAAATGTGTGATCAAATAAATCAAATGGCTAAAACTCTCTCAAACATTTGAACTTCTATATCAAAGACCGATTTTCTATAATAAAAACGTATGATAGATGAATCAAATGGTTAAGGGTCTATCATATTGACAGAGATCCTAGCACATGGATCAATATGCGTACTATGAGATCAGATCATAGCTGCTATGATCTATACTGGTAAGTGATTATGCAAGATCAAGGTCTCTTACATTGTTTACATGATTGCCTTCTAAGTCCCAGTATGATCCTCGGTTCTCTGCTCGATGAAACTGGCAGCCTGCGCAGTGGCGCAGAGTTAACAAACTAAGAATGTAGTATACTGAGTGAGGAGCGCACTCAGGGTGAAGCTGCAACAAAGCAAAGCATCGGCGTCAAATCTGGAACTTTCCATCGAAGTACAAAAGAGACATCAACATTAAGATACTTACTTTGACATGAAGTACGCCATGTTCAGTCTCAAAACCAACAATGCCCTAACAGAAGAAAAGTAGTTAATCAGTAATCGCGACAATCATTGTTAACACTATTTGTTTTCATGAGAGGAAGGAAAACAGAGCAGTTATCATCACAATAAAGAGACATAAGATTTGGATTCACACCACCAAAATTAACATTACCCGACACAGTAATTTTGCAGATTAGTAGGAAACTAGGAACACAATGAAAGTATAATCTTGTGAAATCAGATGAAACAGAGCAGCAGTTATTGTCATTTAATCAGACAGACAAAGCAATACTAAAGAAAGCCTGAGTAATTTTGTGGAATAGTAATTGTTTGAGGAAACTGAGAACACAATTAAAGTATAATTTAGTGAAATCTGATTGAAACCTATTGATTCCAGCAACTGAAAAAAAAAAAAACATAAAATTTTGAATTTGGTCGATCAATGGAGGTAATTTTCAGACATGATATATATAGATCACTACCTGGCCTTGTCCGAAGATAAGCCCAGATGTCCACATTACTTTCTCCCCACCTCCTTGTCGATCAGGCACCAAGACATCTTTTTGCTTCTTCAACCAACACTGCGCAGAGAAAAATTTACCTCAATCTATGGAACTTGAACATTTCTTCAAATCAACATTTCTTTTAAATCACTAATCACACACATAGTAAAAAATCGCAAAGTTTCTTCAAATTAAGTAGTTTCCGACTAAATCCCTACAATTCGATGATACAAAGCTCAATAAAGCATTTTATCGAACACTTAGTGAACGATATTAGTAAATCAAGCACAATTCGATTCGATGACAAGTATTAAACTTTACCTCTCCAAACTTAGACCCACAAGCCTCTTTGTTCCCGCAAAACACCCATGAATCGCACAAGCAAGGTCCATCGTTGCCGCTGCACATAACTTTACACGCTTTACAACAATCATCCGACGAATTAAACTTGAAATCCGTCCCCCACTTCACCGCCGGACCCCAAAGCTCCAGATTATCGATTCCACGGCAACACCCGCCACCGCCGTGTTGTTCAGCCGCTGCGTGATCTCGCGAGTCCTCCGTGAATCGGACCGCGGAATCAACGAGTGTACGATCTTGAGGACGGAGGAGAGTAGAGAAGACAGCGTAGACAATAACACATGAGATCAAACCGATTAAAAGAAGAGCGATGGCGGTAAAACGGCCAGGCTCGCCGTCGTTTAATCGACGGGGCATCGACGGAGACTCCGAGGATTCGTTGACGACGACGACGAAGATGCGAAAGCAAAAGGAAGAGGAAAGCGAGATTTCATGTGAATATTGAAAATATGGAATCTTTTCAATAATAATGAAGAGAGAGAAAGAGAAGAGAGTGTTGGTGAGTCAACTCGTGGCTGCGTCTTCCGCTCTGGAACCTTTGAACTTTCATGGCAGATGAATAGATGATTGTGATCTGTTTCTTTGTTCTGTTGTGCTCTTTTCCGGAAGTTTTTTCTTCTAATGTTCCGAGGTATTCAAGTAATTGAAACTCTGTCGTTTTAAGGAAACCAACTCTTTGAATGGTCTTAATCGCATATAGACGCATTAAGTCCACTTGTCGTATATCGCGTAATAATTAATTTGTATTAATGGTTGGTTCAGACTGTTCTGTCCATGTATGAATTTTATATGATTTAAATTCAGGACTTAAAAAAAAATTAGAAAAAAAAAGGAATGAGGGGTGTATTATGTGTAAAACTGTGATGATATTTATACCGATCACAAGTCATGACCACATATCTCAGGTTGGATGGACTGCAAGAGATACAAATGGGATCTAATTTTTTGCACTTCAGGCTTAATCTAAATCTACGTTGGAAAATGATTTCCATAGTAATGGCAATGCAGGACTTTGAAGTTCGATGATGAAAAATGTGATTTGCGATTTGCGAAGAATGTCAAATTCACGAGGATCCCGTGAGGTTCAAACCAGGCGGCAAACATGCATAAAGGAAAACTCTGAGCATGCGAACGTCTCAACCTATTAAATATTATGCGTTCAATTTGTCGTTTGTTTTATTTTACTTTATTTTAAATTCATACCTTTTTTTTTTTTTGAAAAAACATGCAAATGAATTTCATAAACCAATACAATCAATTTTATTCAAATTCTTTTTTATTTCAATCACTCAAAGTGTTAAAACAATTAACTGAATTAAATCTTCTTTTTTTTTGGCAAACTACTACATCGAATATGATCATTATAGTCACGCTACACTAATCATAGGCACCACCATATAGGTTTAGTTTTGTTTGTTTTGCATGTTTTGTTTCGAGTATTTTGTACTAACCACATTTCTTCTTTTTTTTTTTTATCCTTCTAATTCGTTTGGTTAGTTGTCAGAACTAATGTTTTCACTTGCGGTACAACCACATGTTACATAAATATCTTTTTTTCATAACAGACACTTAGTAATATGATTGGCTATAAGCTTCTAATCGTCAAGAGAAAGAGAATGCATAGCGATATTAAATTAATGTATCCACAAGATCTCTGACCACACAACTCGAATACAAAATCAACTTGTTCATTTATGCTTATCTTTCGTGTAATTTTCAATCTTTATCTATTCGTAGATACGAGAAAGAGAACTATGGAATCCAACCGTTGAGCAACGTATTTAACTAAAGAAACTGCTGAGTAAAACTTTTACTGTACTGTGTATATTGTTGGGAACAGAAACATTTTGATCATTAAATGTTGTTAGATATGATCACCTAAATTTTAAATTATTTTAACTTATCATTATGTTGCGTTGTATGCTTTCTTGTTCCGAATTTTATACTAACCTTATTTATTTATCTTATCTCGTTAGTTTTGCTTTATTACCTTTCCTTTTTCTATTATTACTCATTAGGGTCAAAGCTTTGTTACCTTTTTATCATTTGATATTTTATACAAGGCTTTGTTTGATATATAGATAACAATTATCTACATTGGAAAGATGCGTTTGGGAGCCCATAAAAATGGATAGAGACTTGCACTTTTGGATGATATCTAAATTGAGAAATGAGCAAGTCAAGTTGCCAACTTATCCTCCATTGCGATTGGATCGGTACCGAACGGCGACGTTTCTATCATCTCGAGGCAATGGTGATAGCCGCTTTATTGCTGACACGTGGCCATAGATTAGCAGCTCAAGAGAATCAGGTGACTCATCTTTTCCTCTTATCACCTCGTTATTACATGTTGAACTAAAAAAAAAAAAAGAATGACTTCAGCTACATTATGATTTGATTGTAATCGAAGTAGATTGGTTCGTATTTTACTGGAACACTTCAAATCCTTAAATGAAATTCAGATTCAGGGATCTTACGTTGTAACTAATATTTCCCAAACTAGGTCATAATATGGATGTATCCTCTACCCAAGTGTGATGTTACATAGTTACATTGAAGAAAACAGAATTTTGATGTTTCAACAAACTGAATACACACATGTATATAGTACTATTGTTGTAAAAATAATACGTTTTGTCTACAAACAAGAGGAGCAGTTAGAATGAGAGCCAACTACTCCCTCTGTTTCAAAATGTAAGATGTTCTAGCTTTTTCACACATATTAAAAAACCATATTTAAAATGCATTATTTTTGTAATTTACAATTTCCAACAACTCTAAACCAATAGTATTTAGTTATTTTTCTTGAATTCAATAATTTGTCATTAATTATACATAGAAAATAGAGAACATCTTATATTTTGAAACAAAAAAAAATTCTAAAACATCTTACATTTTGAAATAGAGGGAGTATCATTTAAGAACCGAACATATTATTGTATTTTGGTTATTCGGTGTATTTTCTTATATTTGCAAAATTCATATTGGTTATTTCGTGTAACAAAAGATATAAAAGTAACTAAATATCGGATACTATACTGTAGAGTGTAGAAGTTGACATAACTTTTCTATTAATCATATACTATTACCAAATTAATTTGATTTTAATTACATATCAGATATTTTTAGAATACATGGTGATAGATTAATTAGGAAATGGTAGCTAGAGAACTTGAACGATGAAAGGGTCTCAATAACATGCAAGTAGAAAAAGAAAAAGAAGAAAGTAATCAAAGACGTACGTATATTTTAACCGGAAAGCAAACCGAAATTAGTTTAGACATCTTACGATTAACTCTTCTGACCAAGTTCCAAGAGAATAATGAAGTGCCAAAAGTGATAATGGTAGAAAATGACCGGAAGCCTAACGGTAGGTGATTATTATTATTTTTCCATTTTCATTCTAACTTCTCTGATTAGACCACATCTAATTATATCTAATTATACTAATTCACAAGTCACTTTATCATAAACTGCTTCATCCTCCTATTGACACGTCATTTTTTTATGATGTGTCACAACAACAAATTTTAACAATATATTCAACAATATATTTTTAAAAAGATTTGTTACGATTTTATTTATAAAATTTATTTTTCTCTCAACTGATTCTTTCCCACGATCTCAAATGCTCCACTACGCTTCTTTCTTTAACAATAGAACAACAACATGGATCCATCCAAAAACCTCTGCTTCTCTTCCTTCTATCAAGTAAAAACAAATTGAAATTGTCGTTTTCTATATGTTCATCAAATTCTTTATTTCTAATTAGCAGTCGTCTCTTAATTCGAAATCTCTTACCCAAACAGATTTTCTTATTTGCAGGTACTCCGGCTCAAATTCTTTATTTCTCTGCATCTCTTCCTTCTATCAGGTAAAAAAAAATTAAGTTGTCGTTTTTTAAATGTTCATCAAATTCTTTATTTCTAATTGAAGTTGTTGTTTGGCAAGCAATCCCCACTCCTCATCTTCTCAAACAAACCCAACGCTTCCTCCTAGGTTTGGCGGTTTAACTCCTTTTTTCTGGTTTCGTTTTTGTTAAAATCATGCACTGTAAAGTCAATTTTCATACAGAAATAAACGAATGTATCAGCATTAAGGTCAGCAATCATTTTTCTTTAACACTGAATAAGACAGAGTTCCAGTCAATTATTCTCGATCTGTTTCTTTGCACTGTCTTTCATACTGTATATCAAAGTCGTTTTTGTTAAATAGTATATTTGCAGGCAGTTTCTTCAATGGTTCTTCCGTTGTTTTCAGGAAATGGCATCCTTTCACGATTAAGTTCAATATTTCTTGGTTTTGCGCCTCCATTCCTTCTTCTGTCTATTGGGTTTGTCTCTTTACAAGACTTGATTATAATTTAGAGTTCCCTGGTTATAGGGATTATTGCTTGTTCTCATGTTTCTACCATTTGTTTGCATATATGAACCTGTCTTTTACAGTGCACGTGCCGTTGTGCTTTTGGCATGGATATTTTTTTTTTTATGTTTCTCATCATTCTAGCAAAGTAAAAGATTCATCTCGATCTGTCAGAAAAAACACAGAGGAACATGTCACTATCGGAAGCGATGAGAGATACTTGCAGCTATCTGATGTGTGGATTCCTTTGATTTTTGTAAATCGTCTTCTCTGTTTCCTTGGTTTTATTACGATACGAGCGAGACTATGAACTCTGTTACATCTTTAAAAAAAGCAGTTATATGCTTGTCATGTGAGTATAAAAACTGAATCAAACCCAGTAATAGTATAAAACTAGAAATCATTGTAGACACAGATTCGAAGGGAGCTAGAATCGTTGCTTATGTTTCTAATTTCACTCTTTTATTTTATTTTATTTTCTTTTAGTTTTCCATTTTTCTTTCTTATCACACAGATACAAATAATCTATTTGATGAGATTTAATTTTATTTAATTGCCTAATAAAGAAAAATATCTACAAATATTCACTGTAGATATTTTAAATTCACTATGATGAAACACATTAAAGATTTAGCTGGGTAGTCAAACAGAATAAATTAGAATAAGACTCCATCTTTCAATTGTTTTATTAATGTATTTATTCTCTTAATATCACCTTTTCTCATATTATCATTCCAATTAAAGTTTAGTATTTTTTTTCTTATCCTTACAATTTTCTGAAGTATACATATTCTCTTATAATCTATGTAACAATTTTCTAATTATTTAAATATTTAGTTTAAATTAATCTGATGTCAAAATTATTTTAATTTTTATAAAAAAATAACTAAAATTTAGTCCGTGCTATATATAGCACAGGCCATAATGCTAGTACTGTATATAATTCATCATTTAACATAAGAGGAAAGTAATGGAAAAGTCATTTACTAAATAAAATAAAATCCAAATCCAAAACTGTGATTTTGTCCCTCTATTAAAAAAAAGATTACAATGTTTAAATTATATAGATAAGAAAATTATTGAGGTACTTTCTTAAAAAGATTAAAGTTAAAATTTAACTATTCATTAACTGTCTATGCTATTTTAGTAAATTTTTATTTTATTTTTTGGGTTATTAAAAGTATTTAAAATTAAAGTATGCGTGTGTAAATCTCACACGAAAACGAGCCGAGACTTTATAAAAATCCAAAGTGAAGAAAATTAGGACCAAGACAGAAAAATGGTAGTATCGGTCTCAAAGAGAAAGTCAAGAACTTCAAAGAAGATAGAAGAGCATTGCATCCATCTATGTTCTATCTTCTTCAGATCTTTTTTCTACACTCTTCTCGCATTTCTCTTCTTCTTTCTTCTTTACCTCTGCTTATCTTTCATCACTGTAATCTCCCACAACGACTTACACCTCTGTATTTTCTCTCCGAAGCTCAATGATCCTTACTGTATCAAGGCTGGTTCTAAACACGGTTTTCGAATGGGTTTTGAAGAAAATGAAACTGAAACTTTCACCGGAGATAAAGTTTCCGATGATCCAGACAAGATTCTTCAAAGTCAAGATGCAAATAAAGATAAAGAAATGGGTTCTCCTTTCGCCGAAAAGACCGCCGGAGATAGAGTTTCTGGTGATCCCAGTGAAGATGAAAAAGGGTATGATGTTATTGAACAAGAAGACAAACTCAAGAATCTTGATTCCGTTTTTGGTGATAAAGATGAAGAAATGGGTTTTGTAAAGAATGATACTTTCACCGGAGAGACCGCCGGAGATAGAGTTTCCGACGATCCCACCAAGATTCTTCCAAGTGAAGATAAAAAGGAGTATGATGTCCTTAAACAAGAAGGCAAATCCAAGAATCTTGATCAAAAACATAAACCTAAGAACAAGGTCAATCTCAGTTCACTCATTGACCTAAAAGCAGAAGAAGAATACAACAAATACATCAAACCTAAGACTGAAGGAGAGGGATCTGCGTTAAAGACAGTGATCAAGTATCTTTACCTACAAAGATCATGGCTAGCTCCGGGAGATGTAAACATCAATAAACCGCGATCTTGTGAAGGTAAAGGAGTTTATGTTTATGACTTACCGTCAAAATTCAACAGAGATTTGTTGGTAAGATGCAACGATATACTTCCAGGGGTTAACTTGTGCAGCTACGTTAAGAACGAAGGCTTTGGAGAAGCTATTAAGGATCTTGGCAAAGGTTGGTTTGGAACACACATGTATTCTCTTGAGCCTATTTTACACTCTAGGGTTTTGAAGCATCCTTGTAGGGTTTACAATGAGACCCAAGCTAAGCTCTTCTTTGTCCCATACTATGCCGGTTACGATGTTTTGAGATGGCACTTTAGGAATGTTTCTGAAGATGTGAAGGATTTGTTGGGGATTGAGGTTTTAAAATGGCTTGAATCAAAGGAATCGTGGAGGCGAAATGCCGGGAAAGATCATGTGTTTGTTCTAGGAAAAATTACTTGGGATTTCAGGAGAGATAATACTCCTTGGGGCTCAAGGTTCCTTGAGCTACAAGAAATGCAAAACCCTACCAAGCTACTCATCGAAAGACAACCATGGCAGGTCAACGACATTGCCATTCCTCACCCGACTTATTTCCATCCGCAAACTGATGACGATATCACCAGCTGGCAGATCAAGATCACGAGTAAACCTCGCCGAAATCTAGTAAGCTTCGCCGGAGGTGCAAGACCCGATAACCCTAATAACATCCGATCAACGCTAATCGAGCAATGCGTATCTTCAACTTCCAACCAATGTCTGTTCTTGAATTGTAAAAATGGAAGCTGTAAGAATCCAAAGAATGTCCTCGATTTGTTCCAAGATTCGGAGTTTTGTCTGCAGCCGCCTGGAGATAGCGCAACTAGGAGATCATTGTTTGATTCACTAATCTCCGGTTGTATTCCGGTGATCTTTAATCCATATACGGCTTATTATCAGTACGCTTGGCATCTTCCTGAGGATCATCGGAGGTACTCAGTGTATATAAGCGAACAAGATGTGAAGGAAAAGAGCGTAAATGTGGTGGAGATATTGAAGGCAAAGACTCTAAGGGAGAAAGAGGATATGAGAAGTTACATTATAAATCAGCTTTTGCCTGGTTTGGTCTATGGAGACTCTAATGCTAAGTTTGAAAAGTTTCGAGATGCTTTTGATATTACTTTTGATAGTTTACTTGAAAAAATCAACAAATCAGGATAAATATATGTGTATGATATACAGTATAGTCTCAATTGAATGAACGATGTTTGAACCCAAAGTACAGCAAAACAGAGTTGCACCAAACAATGAAATAAGTAAACGATTTAAAGACAGAACATAGCTCTACCCTTCACTTTCTTCAATCTCTTCTTCATATAATTCTAGTTGTTTTATTTTTTTGGTCAACTTACTTTTTCACTTCTACAACTTGCTCTTATAAATGTTTATTTCTATCAATAAAAGATAAATTTCTTATGTTTTCAATTTTTCATGACCATTTATGAAATAAAATATACTATTTCTATAATGAAATATTACTAATTAAAAATATATATCTCGATTCCCATTCTATTTATTTAAATATTTATACATTTTTCCAAAATAATCAAATATTTTGATTACATCACATATATATGATTTTAATTTTTTTGACTTTTAAAATCTATATTTATATTGTTAATGCATGATGAGTTGTACATTTATTCATTAAGAAAAATATCTGGTTTTAAGTAATAAGAAAAAAAAAAATACGACTTACGTAGATCTCGCCTAAGGAAGAAAATCATGACATTACAGAAAAAATATAAGTCCCAAACTAGAAAATCTATAAAATCCTAAGTGAAGAAAAATAAGACCAAGCAGAAAATGGCTATCTCGGTTTCAAAGAGAAAGCCGACAACACCAACTAAGACTGGACAAGATGAACGGAAAAACATTGAGATTTCGAACTAAGCATAAGCGGAAAAGGAACACGGAGAGGTTCGGACCTTAATTAGCTTGTAGTCAATAAATTGTAAAACACTTCTAGTATTTATTGCAATAGCAGCAACCCTCGTTAATGACATTACCAGTCCAGATCCAAGAAATCATCGATTGTTTAAATTATCATCAGTACATTTCACCAAAACTCTTATTTTTTAGAAACAAGGCAGATTGTCTACTCTATTGCTTTATCTTTCATAGAGTTTCCAGAGAACAAGAATATAAATACAAAAATGAAAATTCATGAATGGCACAAGAGAGACATGGTCTCTCATCAATCTCACAGCACTCGCTATCATGAATGGCATAAGATAATGTGATTGTAGAGATGATACTTCAATACCTGCCTCTAAAACAATTTAAACAGTTTATGAATTAATAAAGTAAGACCATTGACAGATTATAAATATCATCTGAACTTGTCAAAAAAAAAAAAAAAATATATCATCTGAACTTTTTTTTTTGCTATTTGGGTATTACGTGAATGTTGTGATTGTGTGCAAGTAGAGTTCTTGTACCTAGAACTTACTAGAAGAACCCTTTTTTAAATAGTTTTCGTGTTTTGTAATTTGAAGAATCTTTGGATTGACGATTGAAAGTATTGCTTTCTTGGTTGTTGCGTATGTCTACATCTTTGTTTTTTACCACATATATTCGTTCTTTAATAAAAATATTATTTTTTAGAATTTTCAGATCATCATTCGTCGTGCCGTTCGTAGTCAGGGAATCATGACTGACTGCAAACTTTTTGACAAGATAGAATTGATGTTGACGTTTATAGAATTGATCCATTCTAGTTATCTGGAGTAACACCTTCATTTGTTGAACCTATTGGGGCAGTTATTCGCTCCAAACTCGTAAAAATCAAAACTAGATCCATTAATCATTTCACTACAGCAAGACACAGTCATTTTTTTTAGTCAAATAGATATCAAGGTCACAGACACATATCCAATTGTACCTGAAATTCAACTCAATGTGAGTTTCCATGTTTGGAGCTTTCTTGTTCCCTGATGGTATCCAAGGATTTCAACATAAGTCTGTCCAGCCAATCAATGCGATATGAGCAGAAACTAGCAGATATACAATGCAAATTGCTCTGTTTTTTGTCCTCTGCTGTGGAAACTAAGAAACATAAACCAGACCGACAAAGTAAGAAATTCACTGGGTCTCCTTAGCAACAATAAGCCAGTTCCGACATGAAATCTAAAATTCCACACACCAAGCAATAGACAGTTGCCATTATATTAGTCAAGTCACAGCCTCACAGGGATCAGAGGACCAAAACACGAACCGGAGCAACCAAATTAAAGCAGATTCAAATCAAAATTACTTCCACCAGTAATAAACATATATTGTGGGATTCCATCAAGCTTCTCAATACGGAAGTTGACGTGCAAATTGATATCGCAGGACAGGAAAGAAACGAAACTCGCTCGCGCCAATGGGCAATTCAGACCATCAAAATTAATGTGGTCGAGAGGAGTACACGACCGGAGATCAGCCTCCGATCAGGGGATCGTTCCTGAAAAATTAAAATTTGCAGCACAAAATATTTCAAAATTAGGTGACTGGTTCAACCAGTAATACCGGATCACCGATCCAACCGAAGGTTTTTGGGATTTTACTTAGACCCGAACCGGATGAGTGTCCGGGTGTACCTGTCTGAACACAGATCTGGTCGGGTCTGGAAACATTGAAGAGTTATTAGTTCATGGGATAGACCTGGAAAAGAGAGATTTGCGAGGTTAGGTTGGAGATAAGGGCAAAGAGAGATTCGATACGAAGATGTCTGATCTGTCGTCTGATCTTCCAAAGGATATAGCGGAGGAGGTGATCTCTAGGATTCCGGTGACATCTCTGAGAGAAGTGCGATCGACATGCAAAAATTGGAACACTTTAACGAAAGGTGAGAGCTTTTTAAAGAGGCACACAGCAAAGAAGAAGGAGAGGAGGGGAATTGAGGTGGTGATGATGCTGGAATATAGAGTTTCCTTGATGAGCGTTGATCTCCTCTATCCATCTGTAGAGCGTATAGGTAATCTCGATGCTGATGGAGTCGACATATCAAAAATCTTCCACTGCAACGGTTTATTCTTATGCTGCATCACCAAAGACAAAGACTCCTCTAGGCTTGTTGTTTGGAACCCTTATTTGGGACAAACAAGGTGGATCGAACCCAGAAATTCTTACCACAGATGGGACAGGTACGCTATCGGATACGATAATGAGAAGAAGAAACACAAAGTCTTGAGATTTGTTAATTATTGCGACCCGAGTGGTAAGAAACGACTTTTTGAGTTTGAGATGTACAGTTTAAACTCTAACACATGGAAGGTCATTGATGATTTCACTACGGACTGGGATATTCGTTTTTCTCACCGTGGCTTGTCTCTAAAGGGCAACACTTACTGGTATGCTCACGAGATGATCCCATTAGATGGTCCACCAGAGATATCTGGAAATATCCCTGATTGCCTACTCTCCTTTGATTTTACGAGGGAGAGATTTGGACCGAGTCTTCCTCTGCCTTTCCACGCTTTCTATGGAGATATTGTTACTCTTTCTAGTGTTAGAGAAGAGCAGCTTGCGGTGCTATTCCAGGATCGCTACACCGTCAAGATATGGATTACTAGTAAGATTGAGCCCAATGCAGTCTCGTGGAGCAACTTGTTCCTAGCTGTTGATATGAAACCACTCATTGGTATTCGGTTTCGTAATTACGCTGGGAGTTTCTTCGTTGACGAGGAGGAGAAGGTCGCGGTGGTTCTTGATAAAGACAGAAGTAGATTTCGCCCCGCTACTCGCAACATTGCTTACATCATTGGAAACAATGGATGCTTGAAACAAGTGGATCTTGGCGAAGCTAGAGACGATTGCTGTTACCCACTTGTGTGCTCTTATGTTCCAAGCTCAGTGCAACTGCACAACTAGGCAGCCGGAACACACCCTAATCTATTCATTTGTATTGTCCTGTTTGTTTACTAGCCCTGGGCAATCGGGTACCCAATCGGGTATCGGTTCTACCCAATCGGGTATCGGGTAATTCGGTAGTAGACATGTAGGTACCATTCGGTATTTTTCAATAAGTTCGGTTCGGTTAGTAACTGGTCGGGTTCGGGTCGGTTCTTTACTCAAAATCAAAATCCGAATTGTACCAAACTTTTTTCGGGTTATTGTCGGTTCTAGTAATTTCTGTAACCGAAGTACCTAAATAACCGATGTAAACCCGAAATAACCGAGCCAAATAAGAAATAACCGAGTAAATAACCAAAACAAACCGATTAATAATCAAAACAATAACTTAAACCTGATTTGTAGCATAACTTTAACCAACAACATAAGCACAAACTGCATGAATCAATGATCAATGTACTGCATTTTTGGGTACCACAATCACAAATCCATTATTGAACTAGAAATCCTTTTACCAAAAAAAAAAAGAACTAGAAATCCACTAAACGTAAGCGATATATACAAATACATACATGTTCCTCTTTCCAGTTTCCTGGGTTCATGGGCTCTTGCCAAAAGTTAACCTTGGCAGCTCCATGATGACTTGCTACATTAATGAAACCAACATTTCATCTACTGGGTGTGATAAAAGCATCAGCCATCTTCCCAAAGTTTAAGCCTTTTCAATAGTTAGAAAACCATCTGATGAACGTGAAATGGAGATAAGAGATGATACCAAAGCAAATTATAGATCCAACAGTGTCGGAAGAGAGCGGAAAGAGACAGTACCAGCGGCACCGGCGAGACCACGGCGTTGAGCAACAGAGCCGGCTGGAGATTGAATCTGACACTCAAAATCAAACCCTATCAAAGTATTGGGTAGGCTAGTATTGGGCATAAACCTAAAGGGCCTATGTCTTAACTCTAACAACGTATAATGGATACCCATTGTAACTTACGGATAAACCCGCTCCGAACCGAGATCCATTTGTACTGAGCCTCGAGACCCATTCGGTGATTTCAGCAGAACCGCGGTAGAACCGATACCGCTTTAACCGGGTGCCAACCGGAGCGGTTCTTCGGTACCGGGTATTATGCCCAGGGCTATTGTTTACTTTTTATTTTTTCTTTTTTTTTCATCTTGGACTATTGATTTGTATCTCGACAATTGTTGCTTTCTCGACATAGCCTATGCTTTCTTGTTTTTATTTTGTTCATCTTCATTTTTCCCTTGAAAGCTTTCTTAATTAGCTGAAAAGAAAAGAGCATTGCTGCTCTCTTACTCATGTTTGACCTCTTATATGTATATAATACTGACCTGATTTGTCCTGTAGATAATGTTTATCTGCTTTAGGTTGGTGGGTGTGCGAGAGGAGCCAGAATGCGAGCAAGACGAAGACGGCATTTAAAAGACAGGAGTCATATCATTCTCTTCTAGATCATCTTTGTAAGAAATTCCATTACGTTGACCAGGGGGCAAGCAATAGAATTGGTTCAGAATTGAACCAGGTGGTGATGGAGATACTCATTTGTAGATGATTGTAATGTGGTACATCTTCCAGTAGCAAAAGCTAAGTCAGTCTCTGTTCTGCGCCTAGTTGAAGATAGTATACTTTCACCAGCTTGGTATAGCTTTGTTATTCTTTATAGGAATCCATCAATTTATTTAGTATTTGTCTGTTAATCTGCTTTGTTTCTGCTTTTTTGTCCAAGTAGGGCCTGGGTGTTGTGTGCAACAAAGAAGGTGGTTTTGGAGAAGAAGATTTTGTTGTTGAATTTCTTGGAGAGGTGGGTCTGCAGCATTGCAGTTTTATGTTTGTCAGTTACTCAGCTGCAGCAGAAACATTTTTCTGAAGTTCACTAGGCAGGCGGTGCTTAGATATTGAAACATTCTCTTAAAGAAAGCTTTCAACATAAATGCTGACTTGTTTTGGATATTGTAGGTTTATCCTGTTTGGAAGTGGTTTGAGAAGCAAGATGGGATTCGTTCCTTACAGGAAAACAAAACTGATCCTGCACCAGAGTTCTACAATATATATCTTGAGAGACCAAAGGTATGAAGAAATATGATGATGCTTGGGCATGTATTTAATATTTTAGACCATTTTCTTACTTTTAAAGTTGCATGGCAGGGTGACGCTGATGGATATGATTTAGTTGTTGTTGATGCCATGCACAAGGCTAATTATGCGAGTCGAATTTGTCACTCTTGCCGACCTTATTGTGAAGCTAAGTAAGTTTAATACTCCCCCTCTGCAATCATCCATTTCCTCCAGGATTATTGACCCAGAGAGCAGAACCAAGGGACAGCTGTTATAATTAGTTTCATACATAATGCATGCATCAACTAGCCTGCCTAAGTACACTCAGATCAATACACACATATTAAATGATTATTTAGAAATTTGTCTATATACATTTACCAACAGTTGCTTATAATTGTATCTCCTCTGCTCATACGTATTTGGTAAGCCTTGTTCGTTGCTTATGCATACATTTTATAAAATGTGGAGTGGAGAACTCCATGATGCTTGACTATTTTCATATCTGATCAATTGTAAACAATTCGTTCATTTTCTACATCTGGTGCTTCCAGGGTTACTGCGGTGGATGGACACTACCAGATTGGCATCTATTCAGTACGTTCTATTGAATATGGGGAGGAGATAACTTTTGATTATAATTCTGTAACTGAGGTCTGTTCTTTCCTCTCCCTTCTTTTATAAAGTTCCTACTGTAGGAAAGTACTATTTCTTTGGGTTAATCTTATGTTTCCATTCCACTGTCTAAAGAATGATTCTTGTGTGTGCCAGAGTAAGGAAGAATATGAAGCATCTGTTTGCTTGTGTGGTAGCCAAGTATGCCGAGGCAGCTACTTGAATCTCACTGGTGAAGGTGCATTTCAGAAGGTACTTGTGCTGTTAACGGATATGTGATTATATTTATGGTATCAAGGATACATGAGAGTACTAATATTGACTCTGTTATTGGAGTTTAGAAGGCTAGAGGTTTGTTGTATGCGCTTATTCACTAATAAGCTAAATAGGTCCTTTGTACCGAAGTTTAAAAAATCTTCTCTTTTGTCCCTTGAATGTCAATTAATTTTTTTCTGAACATTATTTGTAACAGGTGTTGAAGGATTGGCATGGTCTGCTGGATCGACACAGACTGATGCTGGAAGCTTGTATACTGAATTCAGTTTCAGAAGAAGATTATCTTGAGTTGGGAAGAGCTGGACTGGGAAGTTGTTTGCTTGGTGGGTTGCCAGATTGGGTGATTGCGTATTCTGCTCGTCTGGTTAGTCTTGAACTATTTATGTTAGTTTGTCACATCACTAATGATGGGATTACAACTTCTCACAGAAATTTTCTTGTGCATAAAGGTGCGGTTCATCAATTTCGAGAGAACTAAGCTTCCTGAGGAAATTCTTAAGCACAATTTAGAAGAAAAGAGAAAATACTTTTCTGATATACACCTTGATGTTGAGAAAAGTGATGCTGAGGTTCAGGTGAGACTATCATTCTTCTCAACGTTTTGCGGGTTCTTACAATAGCTCATACCCTCTGTGCTTCTGAACTGCGTAGTAGCTTCAGGGTGTAGGAAAAGGGGGTTTGCTTTTTTCTCTTTCTCTTATATTCTTATTATATCTGTAACTTTATTGCGACAGGCTGAGGGTGTCTACAATCAGAGGCTTCAGAATTTGGCTGTTACACTTGACAAGGTGATTGCAATCTCTCTTTATAAAAGCAAACATAGTGTTATCTGCTTTGCTTTGCTTTTACACTTGTGCAAGTGTTTTTCCCAAACTAAGGTAGTCTCTGATTGGTGTTATACACAGGTACGATATGTTATGAGACGTGTGTTTGGGGATCCAAAGAACGCGCCTCCTCCATTTGGTCCTGAAGAAACAATCTCTTTTGTGGAGTGTGGGGAGACGTGCATCACTTTTCTCACCCAAAGCACTCTTGCTTATTAGCTGTAAAACCTTACGCATGTGTTACCCAGGCTATATCCCAAAAATTTAGTTTTTCACTTTGGTTGTCATCATTTACTAAAGCCAAACCTCTTGTTAAGTTTGGTTTGCAGATTTTTTTTATCTAACCCTTAAAGGATCAAGTCTAAAGCTTGCAAGTGGGAATAACACTTTGGTGAACGAGTGTTGTTCCAGAGCCACTGCTGAGTCAGACTTTCTAACATACGTGAAACCTGCCAAGAAAACATCAAAACAACTACATCAAAACCTTTCATCTTATTATTATTACACTAAGAGGAAAAGTAAAGCCATATTTCCTTCATGTTGTGGCTTAAGACTCATCTACTTGGCTTTTGGAGAAAGATAATGATGACAAGAAAAACTAGGTTTGTGGACTAACCTTATCTATATGTTTAGCTCCAAGTCCACTCCTGGATTGTATGTCAGTAGGTCTTGAAGAATGTCCAGGTAGTTCTGGTGAGTGTCATTTTCCAAGTGAAGCATGGGAGGTTCAGAGAGCTCTAGGATAGAGCAGGCCCTCCTCACTCTCTTCTGCAGTAACAAATCAGAATTAAGCTGGTGCGCGTGTGATGAGATGGATGAGAGTATCTCCAGTATATCTCTGACGTGCGATGCCAACAATGACTGCTGATGGATTCGGTGCAGATCCGTCACTACCTGAAAACAGGAGATAATAGACATCATGATTCTGGAGCACGGTAAAGTAAATCATCATTCTTCACGTTTGCTGGCTTGAGTCAAAGCTTGGCAACTCGTTGTACATACCTGAAAAACTTGCAACTGGACGGTTATGTGACTCTTTGTTCTTGA
Organism: Erysimum cheiranthoides; assembly: GCA_011420285.2. Classification (NCBI taxonomy): domain Eukaryota; kingdom Viridiplantae; phylum Streptophyta; class Magnoliopsida; order Brassicales; family Brassicaceae; genus Erysimum; species Erysimum cheiranthoides. Next base: position 11,954,457 of record CM022177.2, read on the forward strand.
AACAACATACGACATATTTTGCAGGCTCACGTTGTCTTCATTAGACAATGTTTCCATATCATCTATGGTTCTCAGTATTTTCATGAAGCTAGACAGTGTCAATGAAGCAGCTTCTTTCACAGCCAAAAAAATCTCCTTCCACTCATCTTCTGAGAAACTGCCACCCAATTTGTCCGCTAACCACAGCAACGCACCGACTCCAGCTACGCTAGGACCCTGAGCTGGACTTGTTATAAGACCAGCAAGTTGAGACCTTATAACCGTAAAAAAGCTGACAAATAGGTCCACCAGAGACTGTGCCGCCATAGCTGAAGTTTCAGCATCCCAAGAAACTTCTTTAAAATGAGGAGAAAATGAACACAGTTCATCTTTAGAAAGCAGATCATTCTCGCCCCACACACTGTTAAAAATAGGATAGATGACAGAACTGAAAACGCTGATCCAGAATATTGGTGAAAAAAGATGGCCATGACTGTTCAATATATTGAAGAGCACTTCCAAAGAGCTTTTACGAATTGCTGATCCGGAATCAGAAGTTAGTTTAGACAACCCTGTGATAAAAATAAAAGAATTTTGATTAGAATGCAGGGAATTGTTCTTTCCTAGCTGCCCAGCAAATCAATATCAACCAAGTTGAAAGAATTATCAATATTCACAGATTAAAAAAACATAACAGATTACCTGTGAGCAAAAGAACCCAATATGATATGTTGTCGTCTGCATCCATAAAATTTTGGGAATTCGGTTCAGGGTCATCTGTTACTGGAGTACCGGGACTGCTAGACCTGTCCTTCTCATTCCACACAAGGCCTCCCTCTGCAAGTTTTAGAGCACAGAATCGTAGAAGCGCGATAGCATTCAGGCTAACATCGTTGGTAAACTTGCTGTTTGTGAAAGTTAAAAGGCATCTAACGCAATCAGTAAAAATTGTTGCCTCCGTCTCTGTGATATATGAAAGATACTCTCGGACAATTTTTTCCATTGTCTCAAAGGCCAACAATACAATCTGCTTCCTTTCATCAGCTGCTGCAATTGTGAAAACCTGAAAGGTAATTGGTTGGCCACTCAGTAAAACATGTCGACCACTAGAGCATGTTTTCAAAATAAAAACTAGACAAACAGATAAACAATACCAAGCTTAGTCATATAAATTCACATATAGGCGGGTGCTATGAAAATAGAATATACCTTGAAAACACTTTTCCACACTGATTTCACATTACTGACACGGCTGAGTACCATTTGAGAAATGCACCGAACTATTACTTCTCTACTTTCAGCGGAACTGCTTTTCTGCATAACAATGACGAACGGTCGAAGAGCCGTCAGACCAAAAATATAGTTTCTAGATTCGCCACTGGAGCTACATCAGACCCATGATAAGGGCCTTGAAGATCCTCTGCAAAACAGGCTGATTTAACAGCAGCAGGAAAAGGATCAACAACAGGAACAGGATCCTCAAAATCGACCTCAAACTCTTCTTCATCATCATCTGGTTGATCATCTTCATCATCGTCTTCATCTCCTCCGGAGTCATCAGTCTCGGTTGTACTGTCACCATCTTCTTTCTCGACCTCGTGTGAGAGGTAATGAACGAGATGGAAGTCGTCATCTTCCTACTCGTAAACACGCCTATACAAGAAACCCTTCATATACTCATTATCACACGAGAACTCAATTCTTCCTTCCCTGTACCTAATAGGGACTTCTCCGGGCAGCAGAACAGGACTATCACTGTCAAATTCCCAATCAGTATCATCCAGATTCTGCATTTTCCTATAGAAGAACAAGCCTTCCGGACCTTCCCCTGATATTGCAGGTGCAGTGGAGATTGGGAGGGTATCAATTACCCGAAATAGAGCAATTACGGCTTCATATTCTAACCACCGGTACTCGGAGTCTTCAAGATAGGACACTATCTGTTGATCTGGATGCTCCACACGTTGTAAATTTTTTCTGGCCGGAGGCGTACGAGGCGGCGATGGTATCATCATCGCCGAAAACAAACCACCGCACGTCTTTATCTCCTCGATCCACTGTCTCCTTAACGACGCGAGCCACACGGATCCCCGATCGAAGACCACCAGGGAAAGGAAGACCACCAGGGAAATTATAAGGAAACCTAGAGACGTCTTTAGAGACAATTACGGGAGGCAATCTGAGATCGGAATCGAATCCACCGCGATCAAAAACACGACGGCGCGTGTGGACTCAGGAGAGTACCAGAGACGAACATAGGAGCTACGGCGGAGCCAAGAGTCGTGAGAGGCGGCGATCGAGAAGAGTGAGTGACGGCGTCGAGTGGAGAACACAGATAAGGATCGAGCGATCGATGAAATCTGGTCACGGCGGAGAGTGCTGCCATAGGCGTAGGAGAAGAGGATGTAGATGATGAAACAAAAGATGAGTAACACACAGCCACTTCTCTCAACGATCACAGTCGGTTTGGGTTTTGGAAAGAAGCATTAAGTTCAATAAGGTTGAAGGCACGTTTATAACTTCCTTGCGTTATAGCAATATTAGTATTATTCTATAATAATAAAAAAATAAAAAATATTAGTTTTATTCTATAGGAAACGCGTGTGGTCTTTTAACAATATTGATGTTTATGTTGAATAAGTTTGTCTATATTTTAAAAAGTATATGATATAAATATTTGGATTGCATTGACTGTGTTTTATGTTGTTGGCATTAACTTAGCATGTGAATTTGAATGATTTGCATCGCCTACACTGAATCTTAGCAAGTTAACAACATCTTAAGAAATTGAATAAAATTGCAATATATTTCTTACGTCATTATGTGATTCAAAACACAGTTACTTCTCTCAATGATCACAGTCGGTTAGGGTTTTTGAGAGAAGCATTAAGTTCAACCAGCTTGAAGGCACATTTATAACTTCCCTGTAGTTATAGCAATAATAGTTTTTATTCTACTGGAAACGCGTGTGGTCTTTAGCAAAATATTGGTCTTTATATTGAATTTTGTGGAGTGGAAATATGAATAAGCGGTGATTAAGATATTCTGCTTACATGATTTGTAGGTTCCAAGAGTCTAAGAGATTTAATTATTAGTGAAATTTTAGTAGGAAATAAAGTGCTAATTGAAATACTATCTGCTAGCACGAGAGAGAATGTCTTAAAACTCATAGTATAATTAAATTAGCATCTGTTAATGGAGACAATAATTCAATTCTACATAAATATATAATTAAAACCTTAACTGAAAACTCATAGTGATCTTAAATATAAGATAACCTGAAATTGAAATCATATTCCAAATAATCAAATTCTAAATTGATATTTCTTCTCGGATATGGTCTACTTCTTAATTTAATCCTTTGTATATTTCTGTGCATATATATATATATATATATATATTTTTTTTTTTTTTACTGTAATCTATGTATCACTATCGGTTTTTAGAATGGTTAGACCATTAGGAGATGTTAAATGTGATAGTGCGACGTAGAGTTGGTCATGATGAAAACTGGTTGAGACAAGTATGGGAGCACTGATTTCAAGCTTTGTCCCTAGCTTTTATTAGTTTTCAATTCATTGCATTGCATACTCTTATTGGGAACTCACATCTTCGTAGTGTGAAAAGATGCTTTGAGTCAGTTGGGGATAAATTATTCTTGGTAGAATAACTTTATTACCAGCCTTTGTTCCCGTGATTATCTCGCCCTCAATCAATCTATCTCTCAAACGTGTTATGATTAATTGTGTACCATTGCATAGTCCTTTTTTATTAATGTTACGAATCAGCATTTTTGGAACTCCCACTTTTGAAGACAGCTTATGTTTTGGTAGTCTTGAGAACTCTAGAGAGTTTAAATACTCAACCATATATAGCGTGTCGTAGTTTGTTGATATTGTATCAGCTTTGCTTATGCTTATGAGCTGAGATATTCTTATGGTGTTCGTGGTAGTTGTGCTAAAACGTATGCATTAATCTCATCAAATGTTTAGTTTCGTGGTGTTATTAGGATCATTGTCTCTGTAATGATTGTATATGTACACACTGATAGGCTGTTTTCTGCATTTGTGGCTTGAAATATTTTCTGCAAATGATCTCTAGTTGATTGCATTATGAATTTCGGATCAACTACGACCATATGACCACCATCTACATTCCTTCTTCTTTTTTTCCTTTGTGGGTGCATTTCCATCTCCTACATTTAGCAGCCATGTTGCAAAACTTTCTTCTGATTATTGGAGTCCTTATTTGTCACCTTTGAAATGTTCTATTCATTTTTTAAAAATAAAATCTAACCGCACTAAATTCTGAAAAGTAGTGAGGATACCCTATGATTTTCCAGAAATTTCTAAAAACTTGGAGTTTGCATAAGTAGACTTATTTAGAGACTCATTTACTACATTAAAGTGTTGGGAACACTTATTTATTATTTTAGACATGTTCCGCACATTTCTTAAGAATAAAGTCTAGGCACTAAGTTTTGGAAGTTGTGAGCAATCAGTATCGGTTGTACTGTCACCCTCTTCTCTCTCGACACATTTTGAGAGGTAATGAACGAGTTGGAACTTGGAAGCCGTCATTCTCTACCGACTCGTAAACACGCCTATACAAGAAACCCTTCATACACTCATTATCACACGTGAACTCAATTCTTCCTTCCATGTACCTAAGAGGGACTTCTCGGGGCAGCAGAACAGGACGATCATTGTCAACTTCCCAATCAATATCATCGAGATTCGTGACGAACATAGGAGCTACGGCGGAGCCAAGAGTCGTGAGAGGCGGTGATCGAGGAGAGTAAGTGACGGCGTCGAGTGGAACACAGATAAGGATCGAGCGATCGATGAAATCTGGTCACGGCGGAGAGTGCTGCCGTAGGCGTAGGAGAAGGAGGATGTAGATGATGAAACAAAAGATGAGTAACAGGAAGATGTTTCTGATGCGCGTAGAAGTCAGCGCCGGAGATTTGAGCATTTCCGGCGAGAGAGAATCAAGCCTAGAGAGGGAAGGATCAGGTCCTCTCTTACGCCTCGTCTGGTTCATTTTCTAACTTCCGTTATGAGTTCTCTCAGGCTCTCAGCAGAGTCGACGACGGTTCGAAACCGTCGCTATCAATGACTCTTGAGTCTTGGCTTGGTCATTTGGTTTTTACGGTACGGGTCCGGTGTTTCGGGTTTGGGTTTGGTCCGGCTTCTAGATGAGGCCGAGGATTAAATGTTTGCGTATCCTATGGACCTATAATATGATTATGGGCTTCAAATATAAGTTAAGGCTTTGGATATTATGCGATTACGTAGGCCCAATAAATTGTTTTTTGGAAATGTTGAATAATTAGGCTTGGGCGCTCTACATGAACCGAATGGTCCATGCTAATGCATGTCAGCGGCAGAGGTCGTTGCCATGCTTCCGTCTGGTCCTCAGGGCATTCTCAGCCTCGTGAATAGCTCTACGTCCTTCCTTCGTCAATGGTCTCGTCTCTTCTTACAAGATCCCCTTCAAAGTTGCTCTTTGTTTACCTTCTAAGCCCGGTGGCCGGCCCGTATTTGCTGCCGACTAACCGTAAAGATGTCACATGGTTATTACTTTCCACTCCTCTTGTCCCAATCCCGGACCGGAAAGAAGAGAGCGCGGGGAGGATAATTATTACATAAATGTGAAATCTATCATTGCCGGTCCTTTCTTTCTTTTTTTTTTTTTTTTTTTTTTTTTGATGACCCTGGTATCCGGAACTCCCGAGGGAGCCCCGACTAGCACTTAAAGACCGTCCCCTTCGGGGAGCCCTCCGAAAGCTTCCAGGAGAGCTGGCAATTCCCTCAGGTAAATCTGCCAGTGGCCAGGACTCGAACCCGGGTGGCGGGCAGCACAGCCGTGACTCCTTTACCAACCCAGCTACAAGCGCTGGTTACCGGTCCTTTCTTTCGTGTGGCCTAAAGCTAAATTTTTTTTGTACTCTTATATTTTTTGTACTCCTATATTTTTGTCTATAATTTTGAAATTAAAGCTATATCTATTTTTACATTAGTATTGATTTATTTTTCTATTACTTTTATGTTTATGTAAAAAATTACTTTTACTATTTTGTTTAAATATTATAATTAATATTTTGTTATCTTATCAAATTTATTATTTTGTAATGCAGTAAAGAATAAATGGTACACTAATTAAAAAATAAGTTTTTTACAAACATTGAAATCTGCAACAAAGACATATAATATAAATAAAAGAAATTAACAAAATATTGCATAAAAATATAAACAAAAATATTATAAATTAAAATAATTCAAACAAAAGTGTTGGAGTGGGCTGTGGGGAAAAAATAAATGGGTTAAAAGAAACACTGGTGGTGGAAGGAGAAGGGATCGAACTCCCACATCATTACTCTACGTGTACTGAAATATGACCACTGGACTAAAGTAGATTTTCTAAAACTTAGCCTTATACTTCAATAATAATATGTGGCCTAAAGCACATGTTTTATTTGCTTTAGGCAAAGGCCGGGCTGACTATCAAAGTCAAGGAAAGACACTCTCTTTAAACAAAAATTTGTTGACTTTCACCAAGACGAGTCACTGGGGAGGCACAAAGATCAGCACCGTGATTCCTTACACTCGATTGGAGGGTTCTATTTACAAAGCTCTTATTGAAGCCTTCGCCGGAAAAGCCAAGAGGCGAAAGGCCGTGGTTCCGTTCACTGACTGTTTTAGCTATAAAAGCTTTGGTGGAAAGTCAGCTGTTGGAAAATAGAGACTCCGGTGATCAGTTTGGTGTTGGGAGGAGGAGCAAATATGGGATATCTACGGCACAAACTCGCTTGTGAAGGTGAAGAAGACCGTTTTGTGTGTTAGGGTTTGTGGATGTAGGAGAGAATGCGAGAATTCCAATTGAGATCGGAGGATATCAGATGGAAGATAACTAGTGGAGTTTGATCTTGTGGCCTCCAAGTTTTCTTTCACTTTTTCGTTTTTGCTTCACAAGACATCATGTAGTAGTGTATGATGATTTTTCATAAAGCTTTTACTCTTCTTGTTTTAAAAACTTTAATGATGTGATTTTCTTGTAACCTCACATTATTTTTGTTGTATCCATGAAATTTTTTTAAGATGTTTTTAACCAAAGAAATCTAGATATATATACGTCGATCATGAAAATTGAAATATTCATTATTTTAGGTGAAACAGATTCAAAGATGAATGTAGAAAAGTCCCGGCGAATTGGCTGTCAAAAAGAAAGTCCACGTCATGCTTTTCCAACGACAAAATTGAGCAAAAGAACAAGTGGAAAAGATAATAATTAATTACGTTGCTAATGCAATAAAAAACTAATTATCAGGTTTAGTGGAAATATACAGTATCGTGGGCCGACGCAGCGATTACTACTTTTGCTTGCAAGTTGCAACTTGCAACAATAACTTCTAATTAGTTTACTGTTATAGTTTCTCTTTCTAACAACTGGATCATATAACAAATTGTTGAGCTACCCTAAATATGGATCCAAATCAGGCCGACGAATCTTCGACCTCAGATATTTACCAATTTTAGTTTATTATGATTATAAACCAACGATTGTTGCTTTATTCTTGCAGTAAACTAATTCCAAAAGTATTTGCTTGTTTTGGCAATTGTCCCCTGTCACTAACTGACATTTACTCGCATCAATGCGTATTCGATTTTTGCATCATCCTTATTCAAGTCTTTAACTAATTTGGTTGTGGCTTCAGGACCGATAAAGTTGAAGGCTTGAAGCTTATATTAATACAACTTAATAGACGCAAACACGAGATAAAACTACAATGATAAAACTACAATGAGTCGATATACTATTACAGTACTACTTGTCAACGTGTCGAAACTTCTCGAAACTTGTGTAACCAACATGAGGACGAGAGATCGTCTGGTGGAGGAAAAGGAACTTAATTATTGACAACTTGGTCCTCTATGGACAATTCCGTCAAAACTATAGGTCAATACTTGTCCACGCGTAAAAACGTATTCAATGACAAAAACAAATATCCATTTGCTTTAAACAAAATCATTCCTTTAAATAAATTCTTCAGCACAAGAGAATGAGAGAGAGTGAGACAGAGTAAAAGAAAGATGTGCAGAGGAGTTGAGGAAGAAGAAAAGAGAAGAAGCGACGACGGAGGCTGCCGGAGACTCTGCACCGAGAGACAAAGAGCTCCGGTAAGCTGTGAGCTCTGCGGCGAGAATGCCGCCGTGTATTGTGAGGCAGACGCGGCTTTCCTTTGTAGGAAATGCGATCGATGGGTCCACTCTGCAAATTTTCTAGCTCGGAGACACCTCCGGCGCGTGATCTGTACGGCATGTCGGAAATTAACTCGTCGTTGTCTTGTCGGAGATAATTTTAATGTCGCTTTACCGGAAATAAGGACGATGGTACGAGGTGAAGACGATAGTAGTGATCACAAAGTCCCTTTCGTGTTTCTCTGATTTTTTGTTTTGTTTTTGTTTTCCTCGTAATTAAGATTATTAACCTTTGGTAGTTTTTTTTTTCTTATTGTCTGTTACATAATAATAAGACATACAATCTTACTATAAATGGTAATCAACCTATCGAATATACAATACCACCCTTGCTGCTAATCTTTCTTTACGTGCACTGGAAGAAAATATGACTTATCAAACCAAACGACTAATCAGTGATGAATCTAAATCTAAGAGTTGGATATTTCTGATTGAACTGAAAGATGTTTATTAATTATTTTTATTGAAAATTGATTACTCTTTCTTGTCTTTCAAAATTCTACTTGTTGATTATGATTTTCTTCTATTACTAATTCAAACCTTTTCTATATTTAAATTCATATTTTTTAAGTTAATTATTCATTAAGGTCTATTATTTACAAATGTAATGAATGATTATAAATATAGGGAGTTGAAATTCTATCTTAATGATGGTTGGACTTTTTTAGTTTAGGTATGAGTTTATGAGTCAGTTTTTTTTTTTCTTCTAATTTGGTTGTTATATTGTTAATTTGTTTAAGAACCTTTTTATGATTATTAAAATAGATTATTTAATAAACTATATATTGGATGGTTCTTGTATGATGACCTCACTTCTTAAAATAATCCAATTCCTCTACGGCGAGAATCAAACAAAAACTAATTATGTCAAAAAACACTAATTTTTGTTAGATCACACTTACTTATATAAGAATAATACTTATCATTATAATTATGTGTAGTTATGTAAAACATAATAATATACTATAGGAGAAATACAATGAATGGTTATGAATCAAATAATTGTATTTGGATACAAAGAGAATAAACTGAGTAGTTGAAATAATTGATTGTCATATGCAACCATTATCTAAAATATTAGAATTATGCATGCTAAATATTGTCTGATTTGAAGGTTATTAGTATTAGATTTTTATGTATTATGTTTGCTTAAAACAATATCAATAATAATAACTAAAATCATGAAAAGGGTAATGTTTGCCACGCTAATGGCAGACACGTAGAATTAGACCGTACAAGCAAAAATTCTTGTTTTAGTTCTCAATTCAACAAAACCATCCGGATAAACATAATAAAAGTTCATTTTCTTGCCATTTCTACAAGCAATTGACACAATTATTACCTAGAATAGTATTTTATAGGAGCGTTAAAAGACCTGAATTTAAAAACTTTATGTACGGCATTTAAAAACTTTTGGTATCTTAAAGAATAATACTCTTGAGATTAATGACGAGAGAGATTTAACTAATCTCACATTAAACTAAACTTAAGGATCAAGTGGGGGCAAACGAATGGCATATCGGTAAATAAAAGGAAATGCGAGGGCCTTATTTAACAAAGCCACTTTACCTTAGCTTCAAAACAGAGCTCGTTCTTCATCATTTCAGAACAACAGTTTAAAGGAAACCAAAAAAGCAAGAGTCTTTTGAGATCACAGAAACCCTAATTTTGTTAAGAACCCTAATCTCAAATCTCACCGTTCTATCTCTCTCCCAAATTCCTTACTCTGTATGTAAATGCATCTGAAGAATTCAACTGTAGCAGAACGGCGGTACATCGGAAAAGAAACCGCCGGTTGTTTATCTCCCTCCTCCGATTTGGATCCGAAACCTAAGATTAAACATCATCGTCCTCTTCAGGTACCTGAGATTCTGACTCCAGACATTGGCGCAGGCGCTGGATTCAGTGTGTATAACAATCAAGTTCAAGCTCAGAGTCATCATCTGACGGTTGAAATCCCAGATTCATCTTCTCGAAATCTTACATCCAAGAGACCTGTGGTGCCTCAATCTTCTAATCCCTTCAACGTTGACGATTTCCGACGCCACCGTGCAAGCTTGGGCTCGATTTCATCTTATTGTCCGTCGTATCTTTTATCGTTTTTTTCTTCTTCTCTTCCATCGATCCCATCGGCGACTAATCAGAAGCTTCTTCGTCATGTTCTTCGAGTCCGTTTGATATGTTTCCACCTTCGTTTCTTACTTCTTCTCTCGGTTCCTCCTCTCTACATCTTTTTCCTGTTGATTAGCTTCCGATTCTTCCTTCTTTTCGTCTTCTCGATTGTAGCTTTTTCTTTCGTCCTTTCGATCTCTCTCAAATTCGCTCTTCCTCACTTACCATCAATTCGTTTGATCATCGCTCGATTGCTGTCTCTCAAGCTCAGCCCTACCAGATCCTCTTCTTCATCTCAAGACAACACGAAACATGTTGTTTGGTCAATTGGGTCGAAGCCTGTCACAGAGAAGAAGACCAACTCTGGCTCATGGGTTCAAAAGTACAGCTCTGGTGATGTATACGAGGGAGAGTTTCATAGGGGAAAGTGTTCAGGAAGTGGAGTTTATTACTATTCTATGAAGGGTAAATACGAAGGGGATTGGATTGATGGGAAATATGATGGCTATGGAGTTGAAACATGGGCTAAAGGAAGTAGGTACAGAGGTCAATACAGGCAAGGGATGAGACATGGAATTGGTATCTACAGGTTTTATACTGGGGATGTGTATGCTGGTGAGTGGTCCAATGGACAGAGCCATGGTTGTGGTGTGTATACCTCTGAGGATGGTAGTCGTTTTGTTGGAGAGTTTAAATGGGGTGTCAAACATGGCCTTGGTCATTACCATTTCAGGTGAGATAATCAGTTTTAACTTTTGCAGAAATGGTTGAGCTTTTCGGTATAACGGTAGAAGTTTAGTCCCATGTTATTGACGTTTAATGTGACCGGTTAGAAATAGAAGTAAATGTGGTTTCTGAAAGTTTCTAGCTTTCAGTCTCGATCTTCTCGTTGAGGCTGTAATTGTGCTTTGACTAACGATGCTGTGTTTAGGTCCATGTCTATGTTGCTTGTGGGAATGTTTTAAAAGATTATGGCTTTCAATCTTAAGTTCTTAATAGATTGTTAGGCTGCCTTTACCCTCTGCTATTGGTGTCCCTCACCTTTTGAGGAGGATATCAAAATTTTAAACTTGACTATTACTGGCATTAATAATTGCATGAGACTACCCTTTTGGAAGATTCTGGCTTTCAGTTCCAATTGCATTTGAACCAAAGTTTTACGTTGGCTTTCTTCCTCTCTTGCTATGGTTATTCTTCAGTCTTGGGGGCATCAAGTTTCAAGCTTATTTGTTGCTGACTTGAACATTGATCTTAAAACAATTGCATCAATCACTATCTTCTCTTTGTAAGTGATACCTACCTGACTTGAAGCCACACCTCTGTTGCAGAAATGGTGATACATATGCTGGAGAGTATTTCGCAGACAGGATGCATGGTTTTGGAGTGTATCAATTTGGGAACGGGCATCGGTATGAAGGAGCATGGCATGAGGGGAGAAGGCAAGGGCTTGGTATGTACACGTTCAGAAATGGTGAGACACAGGCAGGCCATTGGGAAGACGGAGTTCTCAGCTGTCCTACCGAGCAGACCACTCGTCCTGATTCATCGTTTTCCATCAGTCATTCCAAGGTTCTCAACGCTGTCCAGGTAACTTATAATATATCTTATTCCTGCTCATATACACAAAGTTACATACTTTAAATTTTGTTCATCTCCTGAGGAGACCATATCTGTAGGAAATTTGAATATACACATGTATCCAATGATTGACTACAAATTGATAACCCACATGAGATTTGATCCTTCTCCCTCTATCTCTTCGTTCAACAGCAAGCAAGGAAAGCAGCCGAGAAAGCAAGTGAAGTTGTGAAAGTTGAAGAGAGAGTGAACAGAGCAGTGATGGTCGCAAACCGAGCAGCAAATGCTGCTAGAGTTGCTGCTACAAAGGCTGTCCAAACCCAAACATTTCATTGTAGTAGTGGTGATGATCCCTTGTGAGTTCCTGTGGCAAAGCTTTTGACACAATCGCAGTCATGACCTTACCTCGAACTTCTTCGAAGACACGAGAGAAAAAGAGACGTCTAGAGAACACAGTCAAAATTCGCATCTCTGTTGAGATTTTCTTGAAGGTGAACCACTTGGAACCAATGTCGAGATCTCACAAGTAATAAAAAAGAGATCTGGCTATGGAGCAAGCAATACAGGTTTACTTTTTCTTTTCTCCCACTTTTTTTTTTTGTTTCTATGAGCTGGCTGGTTTTAAACTGTATATAGGTTGTTGAAGAGTAAGCAATGTGTTAACAAAAGATCTTTGTAACAAGCGTGTTAACCCATGTAAGAGCAGCAACAAAACATTGTCTTACTTTTACAACGTGTGAAAATAACACCACTTTTTACTAGATTTCTTTCAATAGAATATGACAAGAGAACACAAATTAACTTGACAAAACCCAAGAACAGAAGGTTAAAGATATATGTTCAATGACAAGGATCAAGTACAAATCTTGTCTTGTTATAGGAAGAAGAGACAAACTACAGATACATTTGATCTAGGAAATTGTAGTTATAGTTTTTCGTCTAGCTCTCAGCCTCTTAATGGTATATTTCGTGCGGCCATAACCATTCACACCAAATCAATCAACCAGAACTAAAAAAGCGATTCGCAAGATGAATTAGGTAACTGGTTTCTCATTACTTCATAGTGTAAGCATCTCCATACTTAACCTTCAGCAAATGCTTGCAGCCGCAATTGCTAACAGCCTTTCTTTACAGCCTAGTACAGCAGAAACAGCATAACCCAATCTAGCTTTGTAATAGCCACAGCTTGTGTTGATATGGATATATGAATCCACCAGCAAAATTAATGAAGACTTTTTTTTTAGTACCTTTCAACAGAGCAGCACAAGGACATCATGCTGTGCCGGCTCACTTCAATCTTAGGAGATTTGTCAAGAAGAGAACATAGAGTCAAATATTAAGCTAAAGGAATCTGAAATCATAAAGAACAAAACCTTGAGGCGACACCATAAAGTTTTAATTAGAAATGGGCTAGGCTAAATATTGGCCTAGGCCCATCAGACGTTTCTCTCCCGCTCTCAACTCACTTTTAATCCTCTGACCGGAAAATTCCCCAAAACTTAACAGAAAAGATGCAGAAATCGTTCTCGTTGATCCAAACGGTGGCAATCTCCGGTGTATTCTCCGCCGTCTCATGCTGGTGAGTTACTGTTCTCATCAATCTAGCTCTTCTTCTTCTTGATTGCTCGTTTTCTTCTCTTTCAATGTCTTCTATTTAGGGTTTATACTGTATTTTTTGTCCTCAAGGTATGGATTCATGTTCGGTAGAGAATCCGCGAGAAAAGAGCTCGGCGGTTTGATCGAAGAGCTCCGTCGTGGAGGTCCCGACTCCGATTCTACTCCCCATTCGTGAGTTAGGAGGTATTCCGATTTCCCAGGCGCTTTGATTCGAAGACGGAGGTTGCTAAGTTAGTACTCTTGTTAGTTTCCGATTTCGATTAATTTTCTAGTGAATTTTCATTAATGTCACTTACAATTTCCAAAATGTTAATGATAATCTCTTGCACTCTGGTCTGAGCAATTATTGTATAAACCATGTGTTCTCAAATCCTTTGAGTTAATTCAAGTATGAGAGAAATTCAATTATTGTATGAACGAGAGATGCAAATTGATTGATGATAAGATTCTAAGAGAAAGAAAGATGCATATTATTAGAGATAAGAGATTGAAGATGTACAAGAAAAATTCCATAGGATACAAAGTTCTAACTGTCTTCTAAGCGTACATCATCTTGATTGTGCTTCTCCTTGCTCTGACCCAGGATTGTGCAAATCTATAGCTTAAATAACACTATACTGCTTTGATCTTTGTTATCTCTCTTATCTCTCTATTTATTTATCAGACAGGAAGTAAATAAACCACACAATATGTACCTATGTGAGAGAGATTACACTAGAGAAGCCTCCTCAACCTTGTCAGCAATCCTGCCTTTGACAAATCCAACATAAAGGTCACTTCCAGTTGTGTCTTCTTTTGAGAGTTTCCTGCCATGACCACCTTCCTTCATGTTCTTAACAAACTCCACTAACTGCTGCCAATTTTGACCCTCAAATAACCTCTTGTTCATTCTTAGGTAAGTAAATGCGGTTAACCCGTTTCCAGAATCTGACCTATTTGTTGCAACCACTTGTCCGAACGCGCTTGAGTCATATCTTTCTAGCGCATTCTCCCCTGCTAGTTCGGTTCCAGCCTGCCTTGTCGCGTTCTGTACTTGCTTAACCAGACCTTCTGGTGAGCAATTTGCGTGCTCCGGTTGTTCCCCATCTTTCATCTCCATGCAGGTGAAGTTTAGCACAACCCCATGTTTGTTGAACATCTTAGCTATTGGCAGATACCCGTCATGGGTTCTTGTGTTGTAATATCCAGCGGTGAGCTCAGCTGCGTGTGACCTGGTGTTGTAGTGCCAGTGAATTCCGGCTACCTTCCCTGATAGCTTTGCTCCGGATCCTTGAAAGATTCCTTTCGCTGAAGATAGGAGTTGGTCTCCATGTTCTAGTAGCTTCCCAGAATACCATTCCATGAAAAACTTTCCATACTCGCTATTCCATGTTCCGTCTCTCCGGAAGAATTCAGTATCTTCTGGGAGGTTCTTGTACTCACCGGCATCATGAGGTCCACTTGTTCCCCAGTTAGTTTTCCCGATTGATTCAGCATATGCTTGAAGTGAGGATCTCATATACTGCAAAATCAAGAAGTATCATTTCTTAGAACAAGTGTATGGAGTATAAGCATAAGTATACATTATCTTCTCTGGCATCAGTCTAATCTAATGTTCAGATGAATTCAAGACTTTATTTGGTTGTTAAAGTACCTTGTCGTAGCACTGGAACTCTCCAATTCCGGGAAATCTCCATGTCCCGTTGCTCTCAGGGTATGATGGGTATCTCAATTCTCCACAAGGTCCCATTCCCACTTGAATTTCCTGCAATACATGAAAAATGATGATACAAATTAGCTTGTGTCACTGTATTGCTCATGTCTTATATGAAGGTAATTCGTTCTACTAGTCTATATCTCTGCTTACCGCAATAACTCCTCCGAGGTAACCTTCGAATCTTTCACGGAAGCTCCTCATAAAATCTGCATAGACCTGGATAGGTGTTCTTCCTCTTAGGACAGGCACAGAATCACATCCCAAGGAGATATACTCAGGGTTCCTTCTCCCAGATTTGTCTGTGTAGACCAGATCAGGGTTCTTGCTGACTTCTTCAAGCACCCATGGAGGCAAGGGAATACTATATTTTTAGAAGAGAACCATATAGAGCATTAGCTAAGCTAGAAATTATAGACAAGAGATCTAAGTCAAAGAGAAACACTAAAGTTGCTTCATTACCTGCAAGAGTCTCCGACATTTCCTCCACATTGATGGAAAGACATAACGACTTGGATTTTGAGACCGTGCTTTTGAACCATCTGTATAAGCTCGGCATAGCCTTCCCAATTATAATTCATAGGTCCATCTTTCTCCACCAATCCCCACCAAGCATCCACCATGACACCTTCCACACCAGCTCCTTTTAGAGCCATCAAACTAGCGTTCATGGCTCTTGGTTTGTTCAAATGCCCTGACATTGTTACCGTATCGAGCGGTAACATGACAAACACCGGAACGCTAGCGTCGTTCTTGGAGTGTGGGTATGAGAGAACGTGAAGCTTCTCCCATTTCTCAAGGGTTTCACCTTCCGGCTTGAAAGTCTTCTCATGAGTGAAATTAATTTCCTTCACCGAGCTCTTTGCTTGGAATTGATATGTTGGTGGCTTCATTTTCGTAAAGGACATGTTAGAGGAGCTTTCTTGGTTTCTAGAACTCTTGGTATCTTTACGTTTGATAAGAGAACTCGACGAATTTAGTGTTAACTCCATAGTATTCTCTCTCTTTGTTCTGTTGAGATTATGTTGGTGTTTGAGAGAAGATATGTTTGTGTGTTTGAGAGAAGATGCTGTTTGTGTGTTTGCATTTATAAAGAAAGTTGATTGGCTGTGATTTAGGGACAAAATTTCAAAAAGTGGAGAGAAAATATCACCAAGGTTGCTTAATTCCATTTTTCCTTTTCACATACCACACGGTTCTTACACCAATCAAAGTGAAAAAGTGTAAATGTCACATCAGTTGTTACAAATGCAGATATTTTTTAGTTGAGTACAATTTTTCAATTTCATCTCCATAGGTAACTAAAGTTTTTTTTTTCCTTGTTGGTTAATTGTTCGATTTACTCACTCCTGCAGTTTTTAGTTACTGAGAACCCTTAAAAATATAATCTTGCTTTTTCTTTTGATAATGTAGATAAGCTGATAGTTTTGCCTACTCACCTTTGGCTTTGAACACATGGTTCGTGTGGCTGAAAATATTTAATGTCTCTTGATTTTTGTTTTGAATAAGAAGATAAGTAGTGCAAGGAATTATTTCAGTATGAAATATCTTGTGGTGGCTATTAACTCTGCTTTTTTCTTCTTCTTGGACTTTCTTTCCTGTAAGATTTGTGTTTTCCAACTAAGCAGCAGACGGAACCATTGACCCATAGATTTCTAACAAAGGCTAATATTTTATTTGAAATTTCTTCTCTTGGCACATTATTTGTGATTTTTTATCATACTCATTGATCTTTTGTTTTTTGGTTTTGTTTTGTCTTCCTGGCTCTGTTCCAGTAAAGCCAATATGATGTTATACGGAAACAATAGGACTTTGATGCATTAAGCCCCTTGTTGAGCTGTGTTCGATATGCTTCACTGAAACTCTGATACTTGTATGTTACTTTAGCACATTTGTCAAAAGTTGACGAGTAGTGACGTAGTGTATGCAATGGCTTAATACTTAAGGCTTTCATCTTAATTATTATAGGCATGTGAGCTCAAGTGTTGTTTTTATTGGAAAATGGAAATGACTTTTGATGCATTAGAGAATCCATGTCGACTGCTAACGTTATAGAGAATCTCTCTCTCTCTCTCTCTCTCTCTTTTTCTTGATGACTCATTGAAAGTGACGGTTTGGTCTTTATTCAGGTGATGAAGGTTGAGCTTTTGGCTATTTGCTCATCAAGTAGTTTTCTCTCCTCTTCTAATTCCCACCATTAATTTTTTTGAATGGTAGAAATTGATCCTTATCGCCTTTGGCAACTTCTCATTTTGGCTTGTGCTTTTATTCAGAAGGCTAAGAAATGTAGAAGGCGGGGACGACATTGGACACTGACTCAAACAGGTACGCTCCTCTACGAATCCTAATTGGTATTTTTTTGCAAGTTCGAAACAAATTTGTTTTATAAAAAAAACTGACTATAAATTCTTAAACATCTTCATTCTCTATCATTGATCCTTAGGTTAATTCAAAGACTACAGTAATGTCTTGCTAAGTATCTAGATACATATGCTTGGTTTCTGAATTTGTTCTGTTAACAACGATATATGCATGTTGTGACATTTACGGTCAAGAAATTGAAATAAGACACAAAGCTTTATTGTGACTCTTTGTCTCAAAACTGTATGGTACACATTGTAAGAAAAATCATGATTGTGACGAGTGAAAGAATGGGGTAGATGTTGATTTTGGCTTTTGAGGTAAAAACCTCATTTTCATTTTCGTAGATTTTTTTGAGGTGGACAAGTTAATAATATTTATTGATTTCTTCTGTCCATGGAAAGGCTTGAGCTTTATTATGGACCGATGGTGAAAAAAGTACAAAGCGTGTGGACCTGTTTCTCACTCACGCATCAGCAAAAATCCAAAAAATTGGTGTGGGTTGGTCACTCAATGTTGCCCAATGATTTTTCTCTTTTTATGCGTTGATATCTTCTTTCCACGTAACCTACTTGCTTACCCTCCTCACTTATTTTTTTTTTCTCCTTTTGTTTTTTTTTTTTTACTATAGTTTCTAATTTGGTCGACATCTGATTAGGGCTTGTTTGTCTTTGCACATTAAGTTAAATCTAGGATGATCTCAGACCCATTTCCCTTTTTCATTTCTTTCTCTGTTTTAAAACTTATTAGGATTTGTGAACTTTGTGTCCTGTCATTGGATTTTACCATAGTTAAAAATCTAGTATTGGGATTAGAACTCGTGGGATCTTGTGATGACTTGTTATATTGGCTTAATGAATTTGATACAGTTGATATAATGGTTAAAGCCAGCGCTAAGTATCCACGGATGAGATGTGTCAATTTGTTGAGTCTGAGTGAATATTTCTGTAGTATTGTGTGAAACCTATAGCCCAGTTAAAAATATTCCGTGTTGTTAATTAATAATAATGCAAGAAGATTAAATCGCATTACTTGCGCCACTGCTATATAAAGTTCCAGAGTTAACTGAATAAAGCAGACTGATTTGGTTTATGTGGTTAGCCCGATCGTAGTCTTAAGTTGAACTTGTGAAACTAAAGAACTCAGAACCTCTAGTAACAGTTACGCTTTAGTTTGTCATTGTCGTTAAGATATTTTTCTGTTTTGTGATGACATGTGATAAGTGAAGTGAACATCCTAACGAGTTTATCTTTTACCAAAACCAAATAAATCTCTTGGTATAGAAATAACTAAATTATTAGAAGATATTTTCTCTTACATCTCTTGATATGTTGTAGTATCATTTTCAGAGAGGACAAGACATGGTTTCCAATAAATATCCAAGGAAATATCGTAGGAAGATATTTTTTTGTCCACATGTAGACCGAAAGATCTGACAATAACAATAATTCAATACAGTACTGCGCAGCACGCAGATATTTTGTTCAAAGCCATCAAGAGAGGTTTCAAGATTCTGCAATGGGGAAAGCTGAGCCGATACGGTTGTTGCCAAGTCGGTAACATTTGACATTGACATTGTATGGACCCAACTGAATGTGGTTTTCTTCTCTGCCCATGAAGAAACACATTGTGTAGAGAGCCAACTCGAACTCTGGACTTACTCCAACTAGAGTACTTGAGACTGATTTTAGAACACCATTCCACTCGAATTGGATCGTTAGCAGCTGAGTCTCTGAATCAGGCTGCATAGAATCAATAATGCGATTTCTCGATTAGTCACCTGTTTTGAAGTACTTATAATTGGAGGACATATTTAGCATTGAACGAAGCTATGGTACTTACAATTTCACCACGGCGTCGGGGAAATATATAGCCTTGATAATCTACACTTCCTTTGGCTTCCTCCAGGTAAAACTGCAACAAAAGAGAGCCCAAATTTAATCGTTTGTAAGTTTTATTGTTTTGATTCGAGTTTTCCAGAGATTTGGATACATGGCTACGAGGATACAAAGGCGTTTTACCTGAAGCCAGTTATGAAATCCGGAGACTTGTTCCCCACCACATTGTTTGATCTCACCTACAAAGACATGCTCAAACGCAGAAGATGAGCCAGAGGTACCTCCGCGGCCATAGAGATCAAACCAGAGACTTGTCAACATTCTCTTGAACTCTTGGTAGCTTCCAGGAGCAACGTCCTTGAGCACAAGGTACTTGTGAAGGTACTTAATCACAGCGGTTCTGCTAATTTCTTCAATAAAAGCCTCTTGTTCTTGCCTCTCTTCTTCTGTGACTACTTCTTTGTAACCTGCATTTGGGTTGTAGTTGTCAAGCAACGAACAGAATCTGGCGAAAGTCGGTTTTCTAAAGACTTCGTCGCTGACCCAAGAGAACAGTAATCCTTCAGCCATATCGGTTCTCTCATGAACTCTTTTCCCGTCTCCACAGTCGATTTGATAATCGTTTCCAGGAACAAGGCGGTTTGAATCAAGCTCCCACAGTTTGTTGCAAGCTTCAGAGAGACCTGAGAGCTCTAGTTGTGAGGGTTCTAGGTTTCCATGAGTTTCAAAGTCGTCTGAGTAGTGTTGTTCGCTCGCTGGGCGTTTATAATCTTGCCATTGCTCCTTCTGGACCTGCAGAGAGTTAGAGATAACACATCAAATCAGTGAAAGGACGGGTCAAAATCAGCAGTTAGGGCTCAGTCTCGGTTCACGATCTCAAACCTTATGCGATTGCCTTGCAGGTTTCTTTTTTCCCACAGTTTCCCAACCGTCATTCTCTTCTTTCTGGCTCTCCTGTACTTGGAATCAAATGCCAACATTAGATCTTTAGCATGCTAAAGCAACATTAGGTTTATTTCTTCTTTTTAAGATGATCTAATGTAAGAGTAAATGAAGTTAAATCTGACCGAGAAATCTTGTTGCTTGGTCACTTTAGCCGCATACGTATTCTCTTCTTGGTCCACCTGCATAGGAAAATCAAAATGCCAAATATTAGAGGCTTGTATTGCAGGTAAAGAGCCTGATTTCTTGTGAAGGAATAAAGATGAAAGACCCGAGTTTTAGAGACTGATAACACTATGATTCACAAGATTATCTATCTATAAGTATTGCAGAATCAATTAGAGTAGGTGGAGTTTTTGTACGTATGACTGTTTCATCAAGTAGTAATGTCACTGAAACTCAAATACCGTTATTTAAATGTTGAAATGTCTTAAATAGATGATCCCAAACCTTATGTGAATGTCTTGTGGGATTAGTTTCTCCCTTTCTCTCCCATTGATTCTTATCCTATGCCCAGAGACGAAAACGCAACATTAGATGCATATTCGCAATGTGATCTTGAAACAATTAAGAGCTAATTAATTTCATCAAAGACTATCTAACAGTAATGCAAAGTAGAATAAAATACGCATCTACGTTACAATTCTCAACTCCCAATGATGTTGCTTAAATTCAAGCTTGTAAGAATCGTGTGAAACCCAGAGATTTCTAGTTTGATAGATTTTGAGTGAAAACACTAATGAAGCACAACTTGAATGAATATCTGAGTTCCGATTTCATAAAATTGGTTCGAATTCCAAAACGATTTATATTTTTTGATTCCTTACCTCTAAATTCTGGCGTCGACAATGTGGCGATTGCGACGATCCTCCTCCCGCGCGATTCTGATCCTCCTCCTCACCGGAGACCACCTGTGACCATTTTCAGATCCAGACGAAGAAAGTAAGAAGAATAGGTCATCACAATTTCAAAATCTAAAAAAAAAAATGATCAAACAGAAGAAAGATTGATGTACGAACATTAGCCCAAGTAGATCTGGATCTCTCGTCCCTGGAGTTCCCTTCATGATCATCGCGATCACCGTCTCCGTCGCGACGTTGGTTACCACCGAGAGCCACGTCGACCAAACCTTTGATCAATCCATCCATTGTCTCTCTCAAAACTCTCACAGGAAAGAGGAGATATATTTGTGTGATTAAAGTGTGTGTGTGATCTAGATTTGGTAGTTGAATAACGACGTCGTCTATTTACTTCCATTTATGTTTTCACCACGCGCATCTCTTCAATTGTTTTCTCGATTTGTATGGAGAAAGCGCGTGACTTTATTAATAAACTTTTTTAGTTACGACATTTATACAGATCACTAGTGCTCATAACGGTCGTGTTCGCTTCGCTCCTGCCGACAAATAGTTGATTCGTAAATTTTAGTCAAAAAGGTTATGTGCCTTATGGCTAAGAGAGTTGACTCACTATCGTCTCTGTAATTCTTGATCCTAAATTTCCGCACGCGCACGTTTTTTTTTTTTTTTGGTTTTTTAAGAGCAAGTGAAAAGAATTTGAGCGTGGGAATTAACGCCCAAAAGAAGCGCGTGGATCTATAATGATATATGCATTATGCGCCGTGTATATATTTATGCGTTGCACGTTCCCGCGCACAACGCAACGTTTGAAAACTTTTTTTTTTTTTTTTTTTTGAATGAATGTTAAATTTATTCAACCCAAAAAACCTTTTTACACTATGTGCCTCTTTTGTTTTGAGGTTTTAAGCCTTTTTTTCTGAATCAAAGACAAAAATAAGAGCAATTTGAAAAAACTCTATCTAGCTTCGAGTAGACAACCAGAGACGCAACCCGTCTTCTAGCTTGGAAGGATTTGTACGCTGGAGGGAGAGTAGCCGGTTCCGAACAGCTCTGTCAAGAAACTTGATGAGTTGAGCTGTTGGTCGGGGAGTTTCTCCATGACGCCTAGCGTTACGTTCTGACCAAATTGTGTGAGCTGAGGCTTGGAAGGCGTAGCGTACCAAAAACCGGGTCGTTTTTGAGAGTATTCGCCCAGAGATTATAGCCAGAAGGCTCTCAAAACCCGAAGTAAAATGTCCCTGCATTAGATTCTGAGCCAAGTCCTCCCAGATGGTACGCGAGAAGGGACACGAGAAAAATAGATGGTCCCGAGTTTCATACCGATGAGTGCATAAGACGCAGCTTGAAGAGGTTGCCCGGTTCCAAGCATGTAATTTGTCACCCGTTGGTAACCGATTCTGAGCCGCTAGCCAAGAGAAGAAGGAGTATTTTGGAGTTGCAAAAGCAAACCAGACCCCACAGAACCAAGATTTGGACTGCCCCACATGCCTTATTTGATCCCAAGTGTCCTTTGAAGAGAATCTGGGCCGAAACTTATCTCCTTGGTGTCGCCATAAAGCTATGTCTGAGGCAGTAGTCATAGCTCTGTGACGATACTTGTCTAGCTCCTCCTCAATCCGTATGAGGATAGGCAAACGATGGCGGCGACGATGATGGGTGCAAATCGCCGCTGCTACCGTTGCTTCTGAACGAATTCCCAAATCAATAAAGCCACGAGGCCCAAGGATGTCATATAGCGGACCTAGAGAGCACCAAGTGTCGAACCAGAAAGAGGTCTGTTCGCCGCTTTGTATCTCCATATGACAGAAAGGGCGAGCACTCTGCCTATATTTCAACAATTTTCTCCACATCCAAGAACCTGCTGTGGAATTCTCCTTAAATGACCAAAACGACTCATTCCGGAGAAGTTCTCTCTTTATCCAGTCAACCCAAAGAGATTTAGCTGAAACTATACGCCAGATAAGTTTGAAACAGCTCACTTTGTTCGCTTCAAGAAGCGATTTCAGACCCAAACCACCCTCTGATTTGGGTTTGCAAACATCCCGCCAAGCCACTTTTGCCTTCCGTGAATTGAGGTCAGGCCCTGACCAGAGGAAAGCTGCACATATCTTTTCGATCTCCTTAATGCAACCACTTGGCAGTCGAAAAGCTGAAATCCAGAAATTGGTGAGGCTGGAGATGACAGAGGTGAGGAGTTGCAGCCGGCCCGCAAAAGAGATAAATCGATTCTTCCAAGAATTGATACGGGACTTGATTTTCTCCAGCAGGGGAAGACAATCAGATAATGACATGCGCTTGGTGAGGAGAGGTAGGCCAAGATAACGAACAGGCAGAGTACCTGATTCAAATGGGAATTGTCGCATAATTTCAGCACGGGCGTTTGACTCAACTCCTGCTAGGAAAAGCGTGGACTTCTCTAGGCTGATGCGAAGGCCCGAGATCAGTGCAAAATCATTTAGAACGTCTAGAATTCGTTGCATGGATTGAGCTGTTCCGTCAGAGAACACCATGATGTCATCTGCAAAACATAGATGTGTGAGCCTCATGTTTTCACATTTCGGGTGGTAGCCAAAGTTTCTCAAAACGGCAGAGCGATCAAGCAACTTCGATAAAACATCCATACACATGACAAACAAGTAAGGCGATAGAGAGCAGCCCTGTCGTAAGCCCCTTTTACTTTGGAAGTAACCACTCAGCTCTCCATTAACTTGGACTGAAAATGAAGCTGTCGATATGCAGAGCTCAATCCAGTGTATAAATTGTGGTGGGAATCGCAGAGCTAAGAAGAGATTGAGAAGAAATGGCCATTGCACTGAATCAAAAGCCTTAGAGATGTCCAATTTCATAGCACAGCGTGGAGAGATGGACTCTTTATGATAGTCTTTAACAAGTTCAGTAGCAAGCAGCAGGTTTTCCATCAGAAGTCGATTCTTCACGAAAGCAGACTGGTTCGGAGCGATGAAACCAGGGAGGATCTTTTTAAGCCGATTTGCGAGAATCTTGGATATGACTTTGTATAGGACATTGCAGCAAGATATCGGGCGATAATCTTTCATTTCCCGAGCATCAGTCTTTTTGGGAATGAGCGCGAGGATGGTGGAGTTTAGACCTTTCGGTAAAAAACCGTATATAAAAAAAGATTGCACTGACAATGTGAGTTCCTTCTTGATTATATCCCAAGATTCTCTAAAAAACTCTGCTGTATAGCCATCCGGCCCTGGGGCCTTGTTTCCCGGTATGGAGAAAACCACCTGCTTAATCTCCTCTTCCCCTACTTCAGCCACAAGCTGGGATTACTCAAGGTCAGAACATCGGAACTGAATAAGGTCCCTAAGAGACTCCATAGTAGATCCCGTAAAATCTGGTGGTTCTAGGGAGAGGAGGGAGGAGAAAAACCGCACAGCCTCGTCTTTAATCCCTCCAGGACTGGTGATGTTTTCACCCGAAGGAGAAAGCACTTCATGAATGGAGTTCATAGCTCGCCTCTCTTTGACAGCATTGTGGAAGAATTTGTTGTTTTTGTCACCGACTTGGAGCCAATGCAATTTTGATCGTTGTCGTAACACCTTCTCTTCGAGATTTGCAACTTTATCCCAGCGATCATAAGCAAGAGCTTCAGCATGGGTAGCAGCCGCGGTGGGGTTGGCCAGCGTTTGTTGTTGCAACAGACAGAGATCCTTGTAAGCTTCAGCTGTACGATCTGAGATAGCAAGCAGTTTGGATCTGCTTAGGGCACGTAGAGGGGAGTGATAGAGGGGAGTGGAGTTATTCCAGTACTCTGCCAAAAGCGGTTTGAACTCAGGCAGCGCCGCAATGGCGTTTGTGAATTTAAAAGGCCCTTTAGGCTGCGAAATAGTGGAAGAAAAGTGAAGGAGACCTCTCAGATAACGTTTGAAAACTTTATCAACAATTAAAGACTAATAACAGTAATACTAATTAAAAATCACCTTATTATATTAGTAGAACGCAGAGGTTTTCCTCTCTCTCTTCTCTCTCTCAAAATCTTTCAGAGCAGAGAGGAAGCTTCTTCTTTTTGTTTAGTCGGTTGTGTCCCTCGTTTGGGCTGTTGGCTCCCTCGTTTGGGTTGTTGTCTCCGGCGTATTCGCTGTCTTCTCTGTGGCGTTTGCGGCTGGCTTATCTCCGGTCTCTTTGGCCGGATTTTGTTGTTTGCGATTTTGCTGTTGGGTACCTTCATCGGAATTCAAAGATACTTCCGTGTCTTCGATCTACGACTTTCCAGCAAATCTTGCCACTAGTCTTGGCTTAGTTTCGGTGCAGTCCGGTTTCCTTTTCTGTTTTTCAATCTCTTTCACGGTTCTGTGATGATGGTGTCGTTTGTCTTTATCCAGCTAGTCCTTTAAACTTGCGGTTTACTGAAAACTTCAAAGCGATTTGGAATTCAAGTTGAAGAATCAAAGCAATTTTCGTCGCATATTTGAATTGCCTTTAGCTGTTTCTTTTCTATTCGGAGCTTCGGGTGGGTTTAAGTCAACATATATGAATTGGATTAATCGGATTTCTTATTCTCTTTTACCTGTTTCACTAGATCTCAATTAGAAATTATTGATGATTCTAGTAAACGGTTGAGTTTAATTGATCTGTTCTATATCCATCGTTCTGTTTTACGGTTCCCGGTGAAAAACAATCGAATCTATGCTTGATTTCATATCGGTGATAGGTTCCTTCACCATATCGTTGGCTTCAACGGCGGAGGATGAAGTCGGAAAACTTTTGAGTACTCATCATATACGTGTCTTGTTGATGGCACGTGTCTTTGGGTGGTTCTCCCTTATCGTTTCTTCTTCGTTAAGTGGCGCAGATGTTGGGGCTTATGTTGGGCTTTTTCTAATATTTAATATTCTGCTTATGTTTGTGACTTTGCTTTTGTTTTGGCTATGTATGAATACGGTTTCATGAATAAAGTTTACACTCTAGTGAAAAAAAAAAATATTAGTAAAACGCAATTGTGTAGAGCAAAGACATACCACAGTGAGTTCTGTTTTTTTTTTTTTTTTTTTCACAAGAGTTTCCTTTATTGAAATATAAAGCCAGTACAACTAGTCGTAGTACAAAAGGAGAGCATTTGGTCATGGGCCAACAGAAGGCCTTTCAACCATATGAGATTAAATGAAAACTAAACAAGGCTAAGGATAAGCCCATCATTGTGTTCGTAAAGATAAGACAGAAGACGTGATGACGATGGTTCTCTAACAACACGCGTCAACATCAACGACACGTATTTGATTGAGCTGCAGAAAGTTTTCCGACCCCATCCTTCGCCGTGAGCTTACGATTCCGATGACTGAAACTAACGATGTCGAAATCGACAGTAGAATCTTTGGTTTTCATCAATTACTGCAAACCAGAAACACATGGATGTAAAACGGATTAATTAACCCAACCCTTTGGCATCATCAAAAGCTGATTTTGAGATCCGACAGAACTGGTAAAGGAGGGAAGAATTCCGATTAATCCACATCTGTTAGCAATAACAAATCGAAGCGACAAATAAAACAGCTAAAAGGCAATCCAAATAAGCTTCGGAAATTGTTTTGATCTTCAATCTTAAGCGCAAATCCCAGAACAGTTTTCATAAATCTGATTGCTCAAAAGAAAAAAGTTGGAGAAGAAAGAGCCTTAAGCGAGTGGCTTATCTTATGTCTCCGGCGTTTTCACCGTTTTCTCTGCGGTGGTAGCGGCTGGCTAGTGGCTTATCTTCAGTTTTTTCCCAGTCTTTTAATGTGTTTATCTTTCAATAATTGCATTAGATATATGTTGGTGATTATCTGTTCATGATGGGTTTCTCTAACTTATCTCTTTTGCGTTTTTGGGTTGCTGGAATCGTTTCAATTTCACAGAGATTGAAGATATTTCAGTATAAAGATCGATTGCTGGAAATTTTCAAGAGATTGTGTCTTAGGTTGAAGGATCGAAGAATATTCTGATGCTTAATTGTGATTCCTTTATGCTGTTTCTTTTTCTTGGAGCACCGATCAAAACAATTACGGTACCACAACAAGAATCCTCGTGTGTTCGTCGGCGATGATTCTGTTACCGGAGTTGGTGCTTGACAGCGGTGGCTGATGTCGGTACACTTCTGATGA
This sequence comes from Erysimum cheiranthoides, assembly GCA_011420285.2. NCBI lineage: Eukaryota > Viridiplantae > Streptophyta > Magnoliopsida > Brassicales > Brassicaceae > Erysimum > Erysimum cheiranthoides. Next base: position 11,981,802 of record CM022177.2, read on the forward strand.
CTCATCTACACGTGTTGCAGTAGTAATTTCAGGTCGACATGTGTTTTGGATAGAGTTCAAAGACTAAAACTCCTTCTCCGTTCGATGTAAAAGTGGTGGGCTCTTGTTGGGCCTCTCTCTCTTGATTCTGCAAAATTGATGTGTGTTTTTAGGCTTTTGTTATTTTTGATTTTGGCTTAGGCTTGTAATATAAACTTGACTTTTGTGACAAAAAAAAAAAAATAAGATGCATTCCCGCTTTAGAAGGACTCGACATTTGAGTTTTTTAACCAACAAATTGTACAAATACAATCCTTCCTAGAATGCACATGTATTTCTATCCACAAATATACAAAATATCAGTATAAAAGCTCTCTTTGACGGGAAAAAAGAAAAACAGCAAAGCTCTCTTTGTTTGCAAGTCTACTTTACACGCGAAACAATAGTTTCTCAAAAGCAAAAAAAAAAAAAGAAAACGTGAAAAGTTTCATTCTATACGCAAATTCTTTGCCGATTCAGATTCTATGGATCTGTAATCATCTCGAACTCTAATGGCCCTCCAATCAGAGTCCTCTCTAGTCTGCCTCAGAGCCATGAAGTGAAGTGCATCACTTCGAACCTGGTAAATGTGACAAGCCCATGGGTACGAGTCAGGTGCTGACCAAACCTTCTGTTCCTCGAACTCTGTCTGCTCAGCAAGAGACGTTGGCATGCAATAGACTGTGTTGAGCTCTGGCTCGATGAAACCAGCCACTGCAACACATCCAGGAGAGACGAATCCCTCAGGAGCCCGTGGATGCCAAATTGATACAGGACTTATGTAATCATCTAAGCAATTCCTCCACACCTGAGAAGTGAATAACAATATGTATCAATGGTAAAAACACAAACTCAAGTTCGATTTGGTTTGCGTTTTATCACAATTTGGATGCTGTGCACTCAATACGACGGGTTCAGGGTTGAAAATATTGTGCGGTGAAATGCAATGGATTAAGGTTGAAATTAATTGATGAAAGAAACTTACGAGGTCATAACCCACTGGAAGTGCAAACACTCGATTGGAGTTATTGTAAACAGCAGCAACATTTGGAGGATGGCTACCAACATGAGCAACATCACCCACTGACACAAATCTGGCAAAAAAAACATATGACGATAACTGCTTCAGTTTCAATGGTTCAAAGCAGCTACAGCATCACTGGGTACTATATAGCCAAGTTAAGAAATAATAATAGTTTTGGAATATTAATTCTCTTCGGCCTTCACTTACCCCTCTGGACAACTGGGTCTCCAGATAGTGCACACTCCTCCATCTTCAGAATCCTTAAAGCAGAAAAAGGAAATAATTGTAAAGCAAACCTCAAAACGATTGATCTGGTGGTGAATTATAATTGTTTCGCTTTATAAAGTAATATGTCAAGGATAACATCTATGACAAGGGTTTGAGGTTTTGATCCGGGTCTCCACCCCTTAGCTTAAGCTAGAGTCCAAAATTTCTGAGTGTCATCAAAAGAATAAAATCTATTCTATAGATTTCAATCAGAATTCCTGTTTCTTATCACAGGGAAACCCCTTTTTAAACTCAAAGATATAGAGTGCGATGGAAAAGAAATTACCTGCTTTTTACACAAAGAACATCGACCTTTGGATTCTCGCTCACTACTCCAAATTTTGGAGAAGTTGATACTATGTTTGACAAGCTTTCTATCATCTGAGACAGAAATCGAAGAAGAAAGTTCTCTCGATTTAATAATAGCCTTGTTTTTGTATGTTCTTGAGTTACTTCCATCAGCCTCATTCCAAGCAAAATACACATGTCTCTGGCTTGAAGGAACCTGCAATGGGAAGAAAGAAAATTCATTAGGTGTGTTGCAATTGGCACGAGCTTCTATGTTTGCATAATTTACTACTATAAAATAGAAGAGTAAAGCATCTAAGTTTCCCCTGAATCATAACCAAATTAATTGATTAATAATAAATTTAATAACTATAATGAGAGTAGGGATAGCAATAACCTTGAGAACAAGATTTTTCATGTTAGACTGATATGCTTTCCACATTTTGCGCACTACTGAACAGATTCGAACAGCTTGGGGTTCTAGTCCATCTGATTCTTCTGGCACGCGGCACTTTATAACCTGAGCAAATCTCTCTGACTTCCGAAAACTCTTCAGATGCAGTATGAGATGCGAGGGCCTTTGGCTACCTGCCTTCGCCAATTCCAATGCCATAAGTTCCTCCCAAGGAACATCCCACATGATCTTGCTGGGTTTCTTATCCATCTTATCCAGATCAGAGCACTAAATGGAAGCAACAAGTCAGCCAATAATATTATTTTACGACACTAATGGAAAACCTGCAGGTGAAATAGTATGCTAGTTGGTTTACCTGTAATAACACAACTCTCTTGTTGGTCACCATGACAATGCGTTTGTATGGAACAAGGAAATGCTCTTCATAGCAATCAGACAAAGCAAATTTTGAGGGTTCCCTGAATATCTCTGTACAGCCAAAATGCCGACTTGCTTCTGCTAGGTGAAGGAGCATCTTCAAAAACAGATAACCAACAGAAATCAGAACCAGCTTGGAATTATGAGCATGAGTGGCAAGCTTGACTAGAAGAATGTAAGTTCTTAGCTTAGTGGTACTATTTTCAGTATAACTTACACCATATCGTATAAGAAGACTTAGAATGTAAAACTATTAGATCGAAATATTAAATAATAGGATAGTCGACTTGTAATTATGAAGTTTTGGATTTAAGCATCCAAATTTCTCAATATAATTGAGGCAGTACCTGGCCTATAGCTTCCTTCTCATCATATTCCCTGAGTATACCATCAGCATGAACAGCACGAGGATTTCTAATTCTCTCCAAGGCGGTCCTGTTGCTCAAAACCTCCAAACATCTTGTACAACTTGCTCCAATTCCATCAACAGTCAATGAGAAAAAATCTAATGCACCACTCACTGGTTGTACGATAAATCCTAGGAAAGCCTGTCCTACCCCATGGGCAAACCCTAAGATACCATTTTGTCGGGCGTTCTCTACAGGCTTTGTAACTACTCCTGATACCCCAAAGGCAACACCTTGAGCTAGGGCTTCTGTTCCTTGAATAAATGCATCACCTACACCAGTGATCCGCCTCGACCAAACCTGATACATATTCCTTTTAAGCAGACTGCCAAGTGATCAATCCAATATTATTAGCAAGAAAGACATACCTGTTTTGCCCGCAGTTGCAGGAATTGACCATCAGTTGAAAGCTCGGCAAACCCTTTGCTAAGAGAAGCCAATGTCGAGCTAGTCATACCCAAGACATCTACTGAGAAAATCAAATGTAGGGGATTGTGGATCAGATCTCTCCATATGCGATTCCCAATGGCTGGAAGTATTGAACTTTTCCGTATAAACCGATCTCTGTGCATTACTCTCCTTAGATGAACCTAAATTTAGATATGATATTGAAACATTAGCAACATACTCACTCTCTATTTATCAGCACTAAATTACAACTATATAGAAAAATGATGAGTTAGCTTGTGGTGTCAGGAAATGGAAAAGCTTTCTAGCCACAAGTTGTGCCATGACAATCCAACGAAAAAAGGCTTCTCTTTATAATGTGGTAAAATCTTCTAAGCTACTTATGCCGTGTTGGGAGTCAAGAAAGAACATGGCTTAAAAAAGCTCATGCTCAACAAGTCATAATTTACAACTAGTTCTCACATGAACTAGACTCCCATGAAATGGAATCAGGGATCCCAACAATTAGTTCTTTTACCAGGTTGTGCTGTGCAGGAGGTAACGCCAAGATAAAGATTGTAATTACTATTCAATTTCATGAATGGGAGTAACTTTAAAGGAAAATCAATCACCTGAATTTTGAATGCATTTCCAACAGCGGACAAAATGGGGCTCCAAACACCAAGAATTCCATGAGGCCTCTGAGCTGGCGCAGTTTCCAGTGAGACCTTTAGCCTTACCTCTGAAACATCTATGAGGCTGAAAATCAAAAAAAAAATCATACATAAGTTAAGTTTGGAATTTGCTCGACTTGCATGCCAAAACGGCCAAATTATATGGGCCTCGTCCTGAGATTAGAAGACAACAATACTTTATATGTATCTCAGGATCAACTTGCGCGACACTAGAACTTTTGGGGAGACGGTCCATCTGAAGCTTATTGTAGAAGTCAGCCGAAGCCCAAATGATAGGCTCGTGAATGTTTAGTCGCCAGGTATTATCTGTCACCTGTAAATTGAATAGAAAATAACATCAGGTGCTTTAATAATATCTTAAAGTGACGTTTGAGTACCATACAGATAAACCTGACTAGAATACATACCCGTACATACACATATGGATACACTTGAATGCCATCAGTTTCTTCATTACACATTGTAATTGTCATCTTAAGCACCGGTTGATGACTATCTCCAGTGTTATCTGGTGCCAATAGTACTGGCATTAAAGTTAGAGGTAGCTGGTTATCAATCTGTAAATGACCCAGAATGATTTTGAACCTGGAAATCATTAAAAAGTATATTGATTATTTGGTTCCATCATTCCAGTTATACATAAAAACAGACATAAAAAGAAAATCAATACTGCAATAGTCACGTTACCTGCTAGTTCTTCCCTCATCATACCCAGTGGAGTAAGATACAAAAACTCTTTCGAGGTAAAAATATGATAACTCTTTCGGCATGTGATCTACAAGAGAGATCCCCACTAGTCCCATTTCAATTATGAACTCCAGAGTGGTGGTCTTGTGTTCTATAGGTGTCTGAGGAGTAGAATATCCATGACTCCCAATCGATGTCAGAGATATGATTTCGCTAGGACTCTGTGAAGTACTGTCATCATCAGTGAATTTAGCAATCTTGATGTCACCAATTTCTTGAACATGAAAGTTCACTTGTAACTCCCTAAACAATTCAGAATCCACAACACCTTTTTCCATGTCTAGTTTGAAAACCCCAGAGCGGTGATCGCTTTCAACCTTAGCATCCAAGAATTTCTGACCATAAGGATCTTCCCAAGCAAAATTTGCTGTTGTAAGAGGTTCCAACAAAACCCACGAATCTTCACCAAAACCAGATTGGCGAACACTGATGGTTTTGACAGTTGATCTATTTTCAATCCTGGTTTGAAAAGTTAAAAAAAAAAAGAAAAGAGAAGGATATTAGCGATTGTTTCACAAACATGTACGTCTGTCGCTAGTAGAGAAGATACCTCATAGGACCATTGCTTGGCCCAAGTCGAAATACAACTATAAAACGTGACCCTTCTTCAAATCCCCGTATCTCTGCTTTCACAAATCTCTGTGCACCATTTTGACTCTTTAATAAAAGAACAATTGTGTCCTCTCGAGCAACTTGAACGGGAAATGACCACTCTGTTTCTCTTAACCGGACCTGGAATTAGGCCATTTAATAAGAAGATGACACCTCATTAGTATAAAAAGAGAGATGCTCTTACCGCTCAAAATGAAAACATATGTGGTAGCCAAGGGAAGTATACAAATTTTAAACCAACTAACAATATAGAACATAATCGACTTGCATTGAAACTCTAATTTACTGCTCCTAGGAGTGTCACTGGCTTGACTGAGCAAATTTCATGCTACATGCTTCCAGTTTGTCTCTTAGTTTTGCAACTAAGTGACTAAAGCAGATATACGAGGAAATAAAAATGGTGAAGATTATGCAACATTTGAAAATTCACCTGGAGTTCATCTCTCCCACTTGGCTGGAAAACAAAGGAGACCCTCGAATCATAAGCATGGAGTACTTTTGGTTCATCTGCACTGTTCAGTTTAATATATATGTCTTCACCAATCCTGTTGGTGAAAGTCATGAATGGTCGAACAGATATGATCTGAAAATAAATTTGAGTCAGTAAGTAAATAACAAATATGTATAAGATAAAATACTTGTTACCTTTGTAGGAACCGACTGGTAAGCGCAAGGTTTTGTAGATAAAAATAGCCGCATGCAATTTCCAGCGGGATCATACGCATCCACATCCAAAGATCCATCCTATTAAAATAAAGCCAATGGTCAGCAAAGCTCAATTTTTAAGAAAATTAGTCTATCGAACAAATTCAATAATATATAACTGACCATGTCACCAAGAGCAGAAAGATCTTTTGCAGGACCATGTTGCTGATTGCCAAACTGAGATATAGACGCTGACAGGCCCAGAAATTTGAAATTTAAGGTAGAAGCAATTGTATGGCCTTCATATATTTCTTCTTCAGTTACCTCCTCCAGGAGTACTTCGTCATTCTTTTTACTTCGAAATGGAAGACCAACTTTTCTTGTTTGCTTCTTCCCTGACAGATCCAGAAGTCTAAGTGTAAGCGAGGGACACCTCGCAATCGAAAACCAGAACGGAGCATAGACTCTGATCATCTTCGACAAAACTTTCTGCTGTTCATCATAGTTTTGCTCCAGTATCACTTGAGCAATCCTGCTTGCATAAATACAACAGTATGAGACCAAATAAACCAGAAATATTAGACAAATGTAACATCTCAGCAGAAAGAACAAGACCTTCCAGTGGCAGAACTTCTTAGTCCAATTGTCTTCGCAGGGACACCATTGGGGTGAGATATAAGGACAGCTTCCTGTCAAATTCAATAAACCTATAAATGTACAAGGGAAACTAAAAGAAATGGAATGAAAATTCTGTGTGCCTAGGTGATGTGAATCTAGGTTTGATTTCTTAACTTACATGCATTGGTAGCCATCCTCTTTGTGGCAGCAAAGAGAAGTATAAAGGGTTCCTTATATCAACACTATACACCTTTACAGTTTCCCCAGAACTAAATACACCTCTACAGCGACAAATAAAATGACCACTGGCTTGCGCCTCTAGCACCGAGTACTCAGCTCCAAATGGAAGACAATTCGCTATAGAAAAGGGTGATTTGACCACAAGAGTCCAGTCTTGAATAGGGTCCGAACGTAAATCCTTTGCAATTTCAGTTGCTTGGGTGTTCAAACAGAACCACAAATTTTGATTATCTCTGGAAGAAGTACTGGTTATCTGAGTACAACACAACAAATGCTCAGATTCAGTAAGAGCCGATATACATATTTCAGACTCTGATTCACAAGCACCCTCTGGTCCCCCAGGCCTTGAAACCACAGAACTCCAAGAATATTCATCAGTACCATCAGGAATTACACACTTCAGTTTCAGAATATAAGATGCTGACTGTGTCAATCCTGATAAGGGAACTGGCAAAGTATCACCAGGTTTCAGCAACCCAATTGGAATATCTGGAACTGAATTGACCTTAGACTGCAGGCAGAGGTCAAGTAGGAAGTCAGTACTGTTCTCCACTGAAACTAGAGACCTGACATTTACGTATCTGTTTCCATCCTGCATACTAACTTCACTTGCAACCACATCATTTCCCAACCGCCAGCAAGCAGCAGGCGCAGCATAATTCAGCCTCACTGTCGTCCAAGGACCCTCAATGCTAGGACTTACTTGAAGAAATCCAGATTTTTTTTCACTGGAGGATTTGCTCTGGTCAACTTTCGATTTAGCTGGCAACAGTACAGCGCATCTTATCTTTCCGCAGTTCTTTCGATCCCCTTGGTTCATACTCTGCAGGAAAACAGGAAGGAAATTCATCACCAATTTTAGGAAATCATTTCATTTTACATTTCGCAATAAGTGAACCCAGAAAGTCGAGAAATCCTTTACATGCATGTACTGATAATACATTATCAATATCATATTCTACAAAACAATGGCTGCACAAAGGGGATGCCAGGCTCAGGATTTTTACATTGGTTTCAGTTGTAGACAAGTCTAACCAGACAAGGTCACTGGCAAAATTGTGCTGGTATAAGTTGTCCTTCATATATCGTGCTATCTGCTTTAGAGGAGCTGAAAAACTCCCAACAGGCGCACCTAATGAAAACAACATCGATTTATATACAAAAAATAAAAGAAACACATAAATTCCGATATATTAGCACGTGATATATACGTTACAGGAACTACGGAAACAAACCATTTCCGACGTCTGTCACTATTAATTCCAAGATAGAGTCATCCTGAGAAAATGAAAGAGGAATAAAATATCAAAGCGCTGCAACCTTGATCTTGAAGACCAAGAAATAACAACCAGAAAAAAAAAATACTCATGACACATTTTATTCTAAAGATGTACAAGAGAGGGTAGATGCACCAAGCTTCGCAACTAAGATTTGCCAAGCTATAAGCACTGATTAAAACTGTTTCTGATTTCTTGGATATTTAAAGACTTATGATCAATCAATCTGTGACACTAAAAGTAGTAGATATACAATTAAAATGGTGATGGACATGAAAATCCACAGAGAAGAGCAACACGATCATTTGCCAAAAAGAAAAAAAAAAAAGAAACCAGCAGTATTCAGGGACTATAGTTTAGGTCAACAATAAGGATGTTAGATGTCATGGAGGAGAGAGAATACCAAGGAGTCAATTCTGAAGAAAAAAATTTCACTCCAGTTAACCACTTCCAGCTCAGAGGACAACATATTTGAGACACTTCCACAAGTACGTGCACTTTGCTGACGAAGCACTGATTCAACTGGGGAGGTCTGATTGGGAGACAAGCGTATGACTCCTGTGTATTGATGAGAAGACAACCCACAAGTTCGTGGAAGCTACAAACATATGAAAATAAACGAATGTAAAAAAACAAGGTTACTCCACATAACACTTTCTCCAAAGCTTCTATGTAGATCAAAAAACTCATAAACCCAGTAGAAAAAGTCACTAGAGGCGTAAGTCGTAAAGGATATGAGAAACTGAAAGCAAATGACATCAAGTAAACTAATTTCCTTTCTATATCAGCATAGAGAGGTAAAAGAAGAGGAAATAAAGGGGACACAGGAGGGCAAGGGACGTAAAAATATATAAATAAAGGCGCCACAACAAATGTAACCTTTATTGTAGGCAGAAAGGTACCTGTGCATCCATTACAATAACTGTAACCATGATTCCAGAATTCCTGCATAGTTCTCCTCTGAGGTGAGAATCCAACATATTAGTCAAGACGGGAACTTTTACAGGTCTCATGTCCCCAGATGGCATCTTTACAATATCCTTAAATCCTTTGATTTCGGTGGCTCTAATATATATATCCTGCCCAAGCTTGTTTTGTGGAATTATGAAATAGTTTTTCTTCTGATGCACCTCAATGACAGATTTTCCATTGTCAACTACAGGAAGTGCTCCCTGTAAAAAGTAGCAAACGTAAATCAAGAGAGAAAGAAGACGCGACTCCTTTCAAAAGAGAAGGTAAAGCCAAATAAGTCTGCTTCATCAAGGAAGTGGCACAGAAGGACCAAAGGAAAAGTTCTCACTCTCTCTTTATGGTATCCATGGACATTGCTAAGGCTGTCCCAACTAGAATACGCCTGGATAATTGTATTAGCATTTGAAACTGAGACATTCACATTCAAATCCTTTGTAGATGTCAAGCGTAACTGAGAAACCGCACCGAAGGATCTAGGGTTGAACTGGTACCTGCAACACGATGGAACATAGCCATTATATAGAATATACTCCACTGTCGTTGGACTATACAACAAACATAATAAACAGAGCATTAAACATTTTTACACAATTAAGTCTTAAAATGGCACTATATTACAACAAAAAAAAACCTTAAAAATCCGTCTGCAGGCTCAATGAGAGGCTCCCATGCTTCATACTTATCATTATATGACCTCGCCGCAAAGGAGAAGTTGATGGTTGAATTTGTGTAGTCGGTTTTGCCAAGTAACCCAAAACTTATATTGTTCAAAGATACATTAACCAATGGAATCATCTGCAAGGTACATAGATACACCATTATTTTCACACAGATAAATATGCCACACACCTTTATTTGGTTTTCTTACCAGTCCCCCGTAGTCATCAAAAAGCGCAGCAGAAAAAGTCCCAATTTCTGCATGAATGACCATGTTATCAATTCCCCCAGGCAAATCCTGCTCTGCTAGCTTTAAAGCAAATCTCCTTGGTGGTTTTTTCAAACCACTGCGGACAATAAAGGTCTTCAACTCATTGCCTATGCTCCATATACTAAATGGTTCTACCCTCTGCCAGACATCAGAGGTATCCCACAAACTATCTTCAGCAAAATGATCACCAGCTACCATATCACTACGAGCGCATCTTAATTTGGTGAAATCATACGGTTTTGGTGAGCCTTTACATGCAACACAACCCAAAGAAACAAAACCTGGTGGAGCTTGAGGCATCCAAAAAGATATACTTTCTACTCCACTGTGTTTCTTGACACGTCCAACAAGTTGGAAATCAACAGCAGGTTTGAGGATCTCTTGCTCGCTAGTATCATGAAGAACCACACAAGAGTTTGGAGGTTCATACCTACAATTCACTCCAGAAAGAAATTAACATCCAATTTGCAACTAGAATCGGATGCACTAAAATGATATAGTACATCATATTATTACTTACCCACTAACAGCAATATCTCCAAAATAAGCCATCCCTTCAGAAATGATTGGTCGCCATATTGAAACTTTCTTTTGCGAGCCTGCCCCCCTATTCCACCATATCAACTCAAAGGTGGCTACAGCTTCAAATCGCTGACCAGAGTTAATAGAATTCAGTGGCTGTGGCCGTGTGGGCTGAAAATTATCAGGAGTAGTACGCACATCCACGTAGCTGGATTCTTTTAGTGAGACTCCAGTGGATCCAAATAATATATGACGTAGCTCATATGGTCTTCCTAATAAGTTGAGAGTAGAGGGATCCGCAGGTAAGAAACTGCCAACAGAATTATCCACGCGCCAAAATGCTAAACTTGATTGAGAACTGCATTGTAAACAAAAGCAAACATAAAAATGTAAATCATCAATGGAGGAAAATAATTCAAACTGAAGTGACCAGCATAGACTACACCGCAGAAGTACTACAATGGAATCTATGGATATTAACCGGAATCTGAAAAACTCAAATGAACAAAAAAAATTCTGCATCTGCAAAATCAGATGCTACCAACTAAGAGCTTATGCATTGGGTAAGAAAAAGAAAAATAATCAGAAACTAAAAAGGTGTAGAGTTCTAAAATCCATGTTTCATTTGAGACTCTCGCATATAAATCACATAGACACAAGGCAAAACAACCTATGCAATATGTCAGGAAAAACAAACAGTAAGCATATTCGCACATGTCTACACAAGGGAACATACATCCCCATGTATTTCAGTTTGTGCATGCATTGTGTGTCCATGTATATAGAAAGTGAGCTACTCCTAAAAGTGAGAGGTTCGTAGCAGCATACATGTCTGTGGAGCTGATAGCTATACAATCTCTAAGAGAACAAGGGGAAACAGAAGAAGCTAGGATGCAGAAGGAAGAGGCCAGCGAAGGTGGTGTACTTCCACTTGATACCACACAGCTTAACGCCACATAACCCTTTGGTGCTTCAGGGAACCATATGGAACATGAATTATCTCTTTCATCTTCACCTAATCCCCCGGACGCTAAAGGTGACCAAATCAGTTTGAAAGATAAAGGTCTCTTCACTCTCATCAAGTTGGTGTTGACAACAAGAACCCCTTTAGTTGGTGGCTTGTCCCTGCCATGCATATACCAATTAATCAACTTGCAAAGGCTCTTGCGCAACCAGTTAAATAGTATATTCTAGAATAGTAGACTAACAATGGTGTCAAATAGTCGCCGAGACTTGCAAAACCAGGGGGTGGATGGGGTCTCCAGAATGCATATATTTGATCTGTATGGGGATCTGCATGCAATGTAAGTTATAAGTACCAGGTAACAAAGATTATATGAACTGATAAATTTCAACAAAAAGTCGACATACTTCTAATGGTCCCAATTTTATCGAACTCTGAGCAGACGACAGTCATTTTTCTGGATGTCATCCTTAGAAATGATAAAATGTCTTCTTCAACAGCTATAAACAATCTCAAGATGCTGAATGAAAAGTTCATAAATATGTTTGAAACTGAAAGATGTATGTTAGTCTTCCCAGAAACACTTGAATACTTTACAGAGGTGTCAAAAGGTTCCAGAATTTTCACTCCATTACTCTCCATGGTAAGACCCAACGTATGAGCACTCATTTCAATTTCATCATTCTTTATGACAACCCTGTACCAGAAAAAGACAAAAGGAAAGACGATGCAATTATGAACAACAGATGTGCAAGACTTATCAAGTTTATGCAACTAATCATGCTTAAATTTCAGCTCCATGAAGATTATCGCAGAGAAGCCATTGACCTGCCATAAGCATCCAACTGAGCATGCAAAAGTTTGTTGGAGAGTAATGGCGTTTTAACTACGTCTTTTGATGTGTTGTAGAAAGTAAGTTCTGGGCCAATAGCCTGCAGCAGCAGAAACGAACTTCAAACATTAAAATGGAACTTTTCTTGGCTTATTATTCCCATACAAAGAAGAACGTTGGCCACGAAGAGAACCTGGAACTCAATGATCAATTCCATGGACCTCTCTGTTGTGGTACTGGGAGATTGAGAAACCGGATCTTCCTTCCTCTCAGAGTCTTGTTGTGGGGCTTTTTGATATACTTCCAATTCAACCCCATCCCCTCTCGAAACAGAATAGCTGCTGCATGCTCCCAAAGAGATACATGAATCCAAAACTTGGCCATTCTGGATCAATATAAAAAAGTGAGACAAACTAAAACGACAAGAAAAATAAATTTCAGATTAACACGAGTAAAAAAATTTGATGTAAGAACTTCTATACCTTAAAGACCACATTTCTGAATTGCAACCTTTTCCCACTTCCTACATATATAATAGGCTCTGTACTAGGCGAAGAAAGGATGCCTCCATTTCTATCTTTCAGGTATAACGTTCCACCATTACCATCATAAACAAAGTTATCAAATTTCTCATCTTCAACGATTAAAGGACCCAGAGGAGAAAAAACCGCTTCAGCAGTTTGTTGCTTGTAGATAGACTTATCCATGATAATTGCATCGACCATATTAAGGTTTTTATCTTCTTCACTTGATAGCACACTGCCAATAGTAGGGACAAAAAACTCTACTACAGCCAGTAGAAAATCCAAAGCTACAAGCAGCTGTGGCCTTTGAATAGAAACGGAAACAAAAGTTGACAACTGACCAAATTGCGCATCAAGAGTGAGCATCGCAGGAAAGGGTCTAATATCACTCCCTTTGGTTACGTCTGACTGAGTTAATCCCTGATCTTCATCAGTCAGAGAATGTGAGTCACGAAAATCTAAATCTGCAGGTCTTCCTACAGCCAGTCTGAACTCTTTTTCAGTTCCTTCACGGTTGTCAATGACACTGAATCCCTTCAACGTTGCAGTAAGGAAACCCTCATCGTGTGTATTGGATTTGTAGAGAAGCCAGCCGCCAGTGATCTAAAACCAACCATACACACAAAAAAATTTTGTCCAGATGTTAACTCAATGTACCATAAGGTTGTTACTGCTGTTAAATCCCTTTGAGAATACTAAATACCATGAGAAGAGAAAATGGGAACCAAAAAAATATGGAAGATATAGGGCCCCATAAGAACAAATCACATGGCTGATCCCCGGAACTCGAAAGGAATTACACAAAAGGCTAATTTGATAATGTCATGTCTAGTAACAAAAGGCAATTTAGCGGAAATCAAAATTCTGAAATCTTTCTGAGGAACCAATTCTGGAGTGAGGCACTTCCTCATAACATATCTATGCAACATGATCTCCACCCTCGGCCCTCTTCAAGAAAGAACTTAACAATGCATATGCCCCCAACTCCTAAGGGAGCTGGACATCGAACACAAGTAGGTATTTACTTCTATCCCTCAAAAGTATATCAGCTATGGCAGCTCCAAAGGAAAAATGAATACTAAATAATCCTAGATATATATATGACAAATGAAATGAATATGGTACATGGAAGTGCACCTGTACAGCGGCCAACGGTGCATCTCTTGCTGTCCCTGCATACAAACACAACTCCACCAGATTGATGACAACAGAAACCTTCATTGAAATCCAAGCATCGCTTTTCTCTGCTAGAGCAGCATTAGGAGCGTCAGAAGTAAGTGTTTCATGGAAGTCTCTTGAAGATGTCGCAACATCACCACTCAATGGTGGCACAGTATGTGGAAGCTCAGAAATATTAGACTGTGCACACTCTGTCAAGATCTGGTATTCTCTATTCGAGAGGGCTGCTCTTAGTTCGTCTATCTGATAAAGCAGAAATTTCGAGAAAGCATGAGTAAGAAACTACTACACTACAGACTGGATATAAAGCATTATCCTTGACCTCGATAGAAACTTCAATGCTCGGTATCTGATGCAACAAGTCTCGCAGAGATCTGTTAATGGTTACCGAAACCCCCTTGACATCTTGGATTATGCTTTCACCTATTTCAGCTCCAGAACCAACATTAAGGTTGATATCCATGACCTAAGTTATAAGGTTTTCCAGGTCAAAGGAACAAAAAAAAGTATGAGAGGGTCATAAAAAAAAAATTGCAGAATAAATTTGTATCGATTTAAGCGATATCAACCAGAATAAATCAGGCTCCTCCCAACAGCCAAACAACGAGGGTCCTCACCATTACTTTCATAGTTTCCATGTGAACTGCATTAAGCTCATTTTTATCTCCAGCAAACCACTGAAAGGTATTGTTCACAGTTATATGCACAACATCGAGCTTCAAGTAACTGCAAAAAAAAAAAAAATCCAAAAAGTGGAGAAAGGTGAATCAGCAACTCTGATAAGCCTAGAGAATTCTCAGGACCAGTAATTGTTATAACAAAATGTGTAATGGAGAAAAAAAAATAGGTGGGGAAGGAATTCAAAATCCAAGCATGAACTTACTCTGGGCTATCAGTGTGCCGAGGCATAACAATTATAGGCTTCTTAAGGGACAGATCCAACTTAAGAGCAGGAGATCCTTCAATTTCGCTAGTCGTAAACCACTTCTCTGAGTCTGTAATTTGATCCTTCATTTTGACAACCCCTTTCGAATCACTTGGCACAAGCCCCATAAAGTACTCAGCAACCTACATTGTGGAGACTGATTGTAGGAAGGAAAACAAAAAGTATTTTATATCTATGCAGAGAGAATGAACTACCTCTTGAATAAAGCGATTCAGATAAACAATGCGCACTTCAGAAAGCTGTCCAGAGAGGCAGTAGTCGAACCCTTCATAATCTTCATCGATGCTACTGAATGATGTGAAAGCCAACTAGCAACACAAAAAAGAAAGTAAATCAAGACGGAAAAAAATTCATGTATCTCATCTATGAAATCCATTCACATTCCACGAAGAGAAAAGTAAAATAAAGAAACAACCAATACCTCAACAAAAGAAGTTCCTCCAGGGTCTCGCATATCACAGATCCAAAAATACATATGGTTGTCTGGGAGGCTGTCATCACTGATTCGTAGATTTCCAAGACTTGCTGTTATACTGAACGAGTTCGGGAAGACCTTCAAACAAATGGGAATCAGCACAGGAAATGCCCACTTAGCTCATGAATATTCATTATACTGAAGTAACGAGAATCAGAGTGATATTCAAAAAGCATAATCACACCTTAACATCTGTCAGCAGATTGTCTTGTGACAATGTAGCAAACTTAGTTCCATTCTCATTCATTATGAATATCTGCGCCCGAGCCATGTTCAATGTCAAGTTGAAAATGATTCTAGATTTCCCCTTCCCCAACAAACCCTTGACAGCTGCATCCCTAGAATCTTCAAATCCATCTCTTCTCGGAGAACTATGCTCTCCAGCTACTGGGGAGTTGTCCTCAAAAGATTCACAGCTTGGATCCTCAACATTGATAGCATTCACAAACTCCAAAATAGCAAGTATTGTTGGCCTTCGACAGAAAAATGATAATGTGGCTAAGTTTACCATAACCTACAAACGTCAGCCAAAAGATAAGTGATTCAGTAAGGCTTCACTCTATAACAATGAACGACTAAGATCTCCAGATTGGAAGATGCAAAAGCAGAAAACTATCAACCTGGTTATCAATGTTTTTATATTGAGGTGACGTCTGATGGTATATGACTATTTGGGCCTTCACGAAACTATCCAGCGACTCACTTGTCTCATTGCTTGGCCTAGTGATATTCTTGTTGTCAACGGGGAGTAATCCATCAATGCGACTAAAACTAGGGGTCCTGAGAGATGTATAGTCAATGGAGTCAACCAAGATCTCTGGTGCTTCATAAAACTTTTCCTCCCCTTCACTAGAAGTAGGATCATTTCCAACAGAGCTCGAGCTCTCAGCATCTTCAAAGGATAGACGCACTTCTGAAGACTGAATAAAAGATCTTGCCAAATAACAAGACTCATTTAAACCAGAACGGCTCACCAAATCTTCTATTTCCAAAGATTTTAAAACAGTCCCAATAAACATATCACTCCCTCTCATCGAAACTTCAACCTGGTTCAACAAAGACAGACATTCAGCAAAAGGAATAAGAAATGACCAAAAAGATAATTAAGATGCAAACCATCTTACCTTCCCACCTATGGCCCTAAACTCAAATAGTTTACTCTCTCTGGCAAGAAGCACCGCCATGAAAGAAGCATCATGCTATATAAACATATACTCAGTCAAAGAATGTCTCAGCTAACAACTCGAATGGAATTTCGCACCCAGAAATAGTTTATCTTTACCTTATCACCATAACTGAAACATATTTTGAGTTCATCAAGCACACCGGTTACATATACACTCTCCAACTTAGACAAATCAAAAACATCTTTCTGTTCCGTTTCTGATTCCTCACTGTCAGATGAAGTATCAGAAAGACCGGCTATGGGAGCAGAACCCTGTATATTTTAAAGAAATTTAAACTTAACTAAATATGCAGATCGTCAATGGAACGCCCTATTAACAAGTGGAGGTAAAGTTCAATATCTCCTGTCAGTCAAGATAAATTTACCGAGGCCCGATACACAGCTCCCTGCAAACGGCTGTGCCATGTTTTTCTGGAGTCTTCAGAATCAAACATCAATATGAGTGCATTTACATCCTCCATAACCTAGAGACAGGAAAAAATTAAAAGCTGCAGAGCTAAATTTTCATTATATTTAACAATCAACAGAATGAGGTCTTAGACCCGTTATCCATGAAAACTCACAATCAAAACATAAAAAGCAGGAGCAAACATTCCCTGCATTTAATAATTCAACTAAATAAGATGTAAACCTTCTCATTGATCCGAGAAGCGTTACGAATGGACAAGACATGCTCTACTCCTCCTGCGAGCTCTACAGGAACTTTGTATATATGCTTCCCACGTAAGCTACAAAAAAATTAAGAAAAAAAAATTCAGATGGAATTAGGCAAACGTATCAAAACAAATAGAAACTTCAACTGCTTGGTGAAATAGCATACAAATTTGGGTAATGAGTTATTACACCAGAGTTACGAACTAAATCAACACACTTTTAGTGGATTTTCAGTGAGACAGAAAGAGCTAAATAAGCCCATTAAATAAGACAACCAAGAGTATATCATTGGCTTAATTTTCAAATGGCTCCAATAACATAAAATATTGAGCATAAAAGGCGATCTTGTCATAGTCTTCCCACATGTTGATTCTCGTATTTATACTCCAAGATAATCGTAAACACACACAAACATTTACATATAAAACCGCTGATCTTCATCTAGTTTCAACAGGCCATTCATTTATCCAATCACCTAATCTATAAAGCCTACTACCATAACCAATTTGCAAGAGTTGGAATCAGACCTGGTATACTGCTTATAAGATTTTGAGCCAGGACTTTCGAGCACATAGATAAAAGGACCAACTAAGCATAAGTACCGCCGCTGCCATGTAGCTTCTCTTCCCTATCCATGGAATTGACAATGAGATAAATAACTAGTTTCCAAGTAGAGAAGGAGTTTGTAACCAGGAAATCGATGCTGGTATGCAGAAAGGAACTGACCTTCCAGCTAAGAATAGACAACCATCCCTCAAAATCAGCGTCTTCCCATGGACGAAGAATGTGAGAGCTCTCATCATCCTTACTCTGAAAGATCTGTGCAACTTGCATCAACCTATGGTATCGAGCCGGTGAGAAGTGAAAGCTTAATGACGGTAGCCGCACAGCAAGTCTGGTCGATGGGTAAGATGGGTTTGGTCGACGAATCTACGCATCAGAACAAGCAACAATGTTGCTACAAATCTACAGTCTGAAACATAATTCCAAAAATGTAATTGCCAGATGTCTAAAATTATACCTGCTGAAGTTTTAAGAGTACCCCACACTTATCAATAACTGGTAAGAAAGTAACACTGCTTTCCCTGCCAGATTTTGAGGATAATTGTTTCCAGGAGTAATCACCATCGACAAGTGAAGCGGACACATCACTCAAAACTAAATCAAACTGCAGATACATATCCATTTCCTCTGTCAGTTCATGCTTATAGTCGTCCTGCAAAATTTAAATGCATAGCAATTAGAGAACCTGCATTAGAAGAAATACGAATTATATTGTTAAGACAATTGAATATATTTACCTGGGAACGGATGACCAAATTACCCAGGTCTAGAAGAAGCTTTGTAGAACGATGGTTATCAGGACGAAATTCGGTTGGAATTGTGACTTTGGGTGCTGCAATATCTAAGTCGAGCAGAAACCTGGTTGTTTTGTACAACGTCATTTACTGTAACGAATATGATATAAATTTGACCAAAGAGCATGTGGGAGTACAAACAGACCTTGAATGATCTTTCAATGCTTTATTCATTCCTTCTTGAGCAGTGCGTCTAACTTCATCAATGGTTGACTGACAAGGTAAGCATGTAGTTTATAATGATTAAAGTGGTTCTCCATGGGCAGTTGGATATAAGGAAGGTTCAGAGATTTAATCCCAACAGTTATATAATAAATTGCCAGGCACAATTGTAGCTCACGTGCAAGGAGCAGGCTCTACAGATAGTTTTGTCATTTCCGTCACAGATATGTATCATATCAACAGCATAAGCTTTGATTTTCAAGTATAAAAAAATAATTGCAGGAAATTAGATAGTTCCAACAGTACCCCATGTGTCTTGTACAATATTGACAACAAACGGAAATTGCTTCGGTTTATCACCTCAGTTATATAGCATTAATTACGATGATTACCAAAGATAGTTAACAGGCTATGTAACTTTTGTTTGCCAACTTTGCACACCATAGTCATAAAGGACACACCTGTACAGCAGCTGCAGTCTCCAAAGCTATTGTCTGGCTCACAGCAGTACTGCTTTCGAAGAAGTTGACAATTCCATCAATTGAATCCTTTAGATACTGCAGATGGCAACACAATCAGCCACATAATTTTTTAAAGAACTGCTTAAACAAATTAGCTTCAGAGAGAGGTCACGTACAGTCATATAACATGGAGAAGCTTTTGCAACAAGACTCCAGTCAACTTTAGCGTCAAAGGGCTTATAACAGAAGACAGCAAGTACAGAATGAGAGGCAGGCGCACTCTGCAGGAAGAGACACATTTTTAAGAGTTTAAGATACCACTGACAATGTTTTACAATCAGCAAAATGCCACGTAACACACCTCAGCAAGTAGACCACTTGGCGATGACAAGCGATATCTCCCCAATTTAATGTCAGCGATCTTTGTCTCTGGGAAAAGCTTAACGGAGCAATTAAGATCTTCACATGATAACTCAGCAAGGCATTCCTTCTCCCCATCATAAAGTTTTGAAGCACTACGCTTCATCTGTACCTCCAAGAAAGTATGGAGAGCATCAGGTTTTACATTGTTGATAGTTGATTGCTCATCACCTTCTTTGTACCCTATGACTTTATTTAACCGTTCCCAATCTTCATCTGTGAATTGAACAGATTCTCCTTCGCCTTCAGACACTTGACTCTTCCTGAAGGCATACATACAAGATACGTTGAGAAGAAATTTTGGGAAAAAGAGTTAGGAATTTGTAAGGAACCAGAGGAGCATTCACCCTCCAAACGGCCACCATGAACTTTTAGCCTGTTGCTGCTTCGAGTAATTTTCTGCCTGTACCGACCGCTCAACAAACTTGTGCGCCAACATCCTTTATAGAAACTCAAGAAAGTTAGCGAGAATTATAAATGATTTGCAAATTTATCCTTATTTCTACATCATACGAAGCCGAGCTCATGTACTATGACAGATGTAAGGAAAACAGAGAAACGTCATGGAGGTGAGCAGAGAAAGGAACAAAAAGAAAAGAATCCTAATGAAATTTCATAGAACTACAACTACACAACACCAAGAAACTAATTGATATTCTCGTATGCAACTAAAAATTACTATTATTCAAGAAGCAGTATAGCTTACCTCCATTGCAAAATGACTTCGGTATCAAGTTCCCGATCAAGGGCCTCAATTTCTTCATCATCATCAACAACTATCCTACTGACATCAGATTTCAGCAACGAAGCATAATGTGTGATGTATCTCTTGCGTAGACTAGTGTACTTTAAAACGTGCTCCCATGACATTCTCCCGCTGTCATAAAGGTAACAATCTCAGAAAATGTAAACAGAACCTGATGTAAGGAACCGCAAGGAAGCGGTTTCCACAACCAATGAAAATAATGCAGAAACCCGGCATCAATCAAAAACATAGATAAATATTTACATTAACATACCTTGCCATCTTTATTTGTTCTGAAACAACTCTGTAAGCATATTTCCACCAAGATTTTGCATCAATTTTCACTGGAACAGATGGACGGTAATGTGCATATTTCAAACGCTGATTAAACGCAGCAAAATTATCAGCAAGTTTCATGACATCTCTGTATCCTCCCTGAGTACAGGAAAAAAAAACACAATCAAGACCACCGGGGTTAGCCAAATATAGAAAAAAGTAGAAGCCTCAAATGTTTTGTTTTACCTTTGATAAACAAAGTGTCACATCATCTAAGTTTACATATGCCTTCTGCAAAGGTTGAGTAGTATTGGACGATTCATTTGCTTGAGACTTCGAGTACTTCGCATTCCCTGATACAGGTTGCAGAATATAGAAATGCTTTCTCGTGAGGCAGTCAGCTGGCTTACCATCCTTTGTGCCAAATCTAAAAATCTAGAAATTTGCATGCACCGAAAATTAGATTTTGGTTAAGAGACAATGGACATGATGAATTATGTTTCCACTATATACATGACTTTGCTTGTCAATACCTGATCCCACTCAAAAGGAATTAAATTCTCCCATGGTTTGTCAATATGCCATGGAGACATGTCGGAATCAAGATAGAATGCAAGCCGATCAAGTTCAACTGACTGCAAAAAAAAGGGAAAGGCAAAGATCATTATAGCAAGAAAACAAAAATGTAAAGTACCCTTAGTTTGTTTCTTCGCATGGGTATTCTTTTCCCAATGCAGTTAATCCAGATATAAATTCCACACAATGATTTGCTACATAACACTAACCCTTCTGGAGAGTAGCCCAAGTCAATCTTCTTCGAGTGCTTCTTACTATACCCACATAAACTTAACTTATTGAACTAGATTACAAAAAAAAACTACCAAGCTACTTACCTACAAGCAAGCAGAAGTGCAGTAGATCTTACCATAAAACTAAAATCCCTCATAAAAGAAACCAAACTAAGTAACAGAGGGACCTTAAATATAATATAATCTACCAGGAAAGCTTGTGCCAGTCAGATATCGATGAAAAAATATATACCTTTTGGATGGACTCCAGAGTCCCCCCAGTAATAAAAGTCTCCTTTCCACTCTCATCAATGGTCACAGCTGAGAGTTTCTCCAGAGTAACACCAGCTGAGAACGGGTGGCCGGGATTGCTGCACTTATAATATAAGCAGTTAATTATACACATGGGAAGACAATCAAGAACAAGAGAAAAAGCTTATGTTATAATCTAGTTACCTCTCTAGATCCTCGTATCTTATGTGAATATTTGATATTGACAGCTTCAAGTTTCCAACAATTGTGTTGATCAATGATCCCATCCATGATTTGTTCTTTGAAGAGAATAAGAAAATATGGTTGTTAGTTTAGTACAATATTTCTCCCCATGTTATCTACTACGAGTGAGTAGCACTAGCCACACCATTTCTGTCTGTAGTCGACGAGATCTTTCTACTAGTTTCGTTTCCATTTCCTGTTTACCACAAACAGAAATTCGATTCAATAACTCAAATTAGATCATGGAATATGGTCATAATATGAGTGACCTATCTCACCCGTATTAGATTTTTTTTTGCCTCCTGGATAGAATCCTCACTACGTCCTTCAACAGCAGTTGCGGGTTCAGCTAATACAAAAATTCGGTCAAGATAAACCACTACAGGTTCCTGTCCAAGTCTGGTCCATGGTACCTTAAATAATGATTTTGAAACGTATCAATAAATGGGTCTAATTGAGTGTAGAAATCTATTGAAAGGCGAATTCACTGAAGATATCCAGGCCCCGAAAAATTACCCTAAAATCAATAAATAATGTATGCTATTGCGTAAGATCACTGATAGAGACTATGACGACAAGTGAAATACTATTTATGGGGGAGTAGGTAAGAAAGACGAAAGAATAACTAATTGCACTCAAGTATATATTTTTAGCTTAGATAGGATAGACAAAAAAGAACACACAAAACACCTTGAGTTTCACTGATCCAAGAAATCCAGCTTTAACCCTCACAGGTAATTTCAAAGCATTAAGTGCTTCTGGTTTTAGTTGCATATTTTTCAGCTCCACATCTCCTGCAAAATCAAGAAAAACAAATAGCTAGATTAACAAATGAAAAACTAAAAGAAAAGCTATAAAGCCTGCAAGCAAGCGACACTCTCCATCATTTAAATCGCGAGAAATTGAAGAGTTCCGATCAACTAAAACACCCAAGAGATGCAGGAAAAATACAAAATAGCTAAAATTCAGGAATCTGTCAATTGACTTTGCCGTTTAATAGCTACATGAATACAACTCGAATGCCATAAAACTAATATCTAATTAGTGAAGCTCTCCAAATACGTTAATCCAGCTAGAGCGCAGTCACAGCACACAAAATCTGAGCAGTTCTGACATTCGTTTACAAATTAGAAATCGCTACTGAATAGCACATTTGAACTTGAAACTGAAATCAAGACAATTAACAAGATCAACGAGAAAATAGAAAGTCATCTGACCTTGCCAAACACTGATCTTAAGAGCTTCCTTACTCAATCCCCTCACATAGTTCCCCAAGTACCGCTGTAACAAATACGCTACCTGATCTTCCAACATCTTCAGATTCTGCAAAAATCACACTAAAAACAAGACGAAATCAAAGTAACCTAAGACGAGGAGGTGTGATTAGAAGAGAAGAGAAGAAACGCGTGGAATGAAATCGATCGGACTAAGAAGCGGATTCAAAGGAGACGCATGAGGATCATTTCCTCAAGAGCACGCAAGAGGCGGTTGGAATTGTGAAATAGTCATGACTCATGACTTGGGCAGAGTTACGGCTCTGTAAGGATTATAAAAATATCTGCTGTTGATGACGCTGCTGCTGTTTATCAGTCGACATAAGCTTCAAAATAAAATAGTACTAATTAGGGATTTGACATAATAAGAGCTGAAATAAACCGAAATTTAATTTGAAATCGAACCAAATTTCGAAAATAATTTAACCGGTGGAGTAATTCTAATACCAAAAAAACCAAACCGAACACGGCTTTATGCAACCGAATTGTATAAATCGAATAAACCAAAATTTACTCCAATATGTAATCCCTACTAAACCCTAAATATATACATGTACAAACTAAGTTACTAAAAATATTAAATCAATCACCTATTTTATCTAAAACTGAACCAATCGAAATTAATACGGTTAGGTGATCGAGTTTAATTACAGAGCTACTATATGCTTTGCGTCATCATACTTATGTTGTAAATATATCAATCAAAGCATATACGTCATCATACTTGAGGAAACATTATATATATAATTTTACTTAGAAACATTATATACTTAGAAACATTATAAATTTTGCATAGAAATTTGAAAACGACATATAATTCAAAGAAATAAAAATTCTAAAACGATAATTAATAAAATACGGAGGGAGTATAATTTTATTTAGATTTGTTTTAACATTTATTTTTGTTTTTTTTACAACAGATTACTGTAGTTTAAACATTTCAACCCTCAAAACTCAAAAGTTAATGTTTTAGATATTTTTAAGCTTGACAGCCTTACAGGTCCATCTATCACTATCAGGAGTCACCCAGTGAGCTGGAGAAGAAAGGAACAGCAAACTCAAAAAGGTCGAGCCTCATGAATCATGATGGCAGTGACCACAAGGACCTGTGTTCGAACCTTCAACAAAACAAAATATAAAAATTGTTTCTAGTTTTCTCGAGTATCTACCACCTCGAGATCTGAAATCTGATACTACCTTTTCATTTTCTTTCTCAAAAGTCGCGGCTTTGATTAGTTTTTTTTCTTCCTCTCATAAATTCTCGGTTTTGTAGTTGACTCATTTTCAAGATCTGGCATCTGTCATTTCTTTAATAAAAGCTTTTTTTTTTATCCCTTTTGTTTCAGCTGTTTTGCTCGTAGTAGGTAAAAATTTTGGGTGGCCTTACTTGCTTTTCAGCAAAAGCTGGGAGATTGAGATTTCTTTTTTCTCTTTTGGGATCTGCGCATTTCAGAGCTTATATGGGAAATGGGACTCTCGAAAGCTTGATGCTTTTGTTGTCTCACTTGTAAAGGATTTTGTTGCTGAAGACGAAGCAATGTCTGTAGAAACATGGTGCAGGATTCAGTAGACTACTACCTCTACTACTAGCTCATGAGTTCATTGGTACTTGGAATCAAGATGATTGATCAGTTCATCAACTTTGTAATTCGACCTCCTAGGTACTTGTTTATCCTCTTTAGCTCTTTCAAGTTTCAACCTTTTTGCATTTAATTGATAGCTGTTTGGGGATTTTGACAGGGCTGAGTATGATCCTGATCAGTATTTGTGGGAGAAGGAGTTTAGCCTCGGTGGCACAAAGTGTAAAAGACAAGACTTGGAGGCAAGTATGGGCACCTAATGATTTAGTATTTTCTTCATGTCCTCTTCAAATTGTGGTTCCTCTTGACGTTAACCTTATAGGTCTCTTTTTTTGTACTCTGGTAGCTTACAAATTCGAGGGGTCACACTTTGCGTTGCAGTCATTATGTTCCGTCATCTTCTCTGGAGGATACTCCTCTCCCCTGTGTTATATACTGTCATGGCAATAGGTACACAAATACTTGCACATCTCTTCTAGAATTTAAGATCTTGTTTATGACTAGTTGAATAAATGAGAACTTAATTCGTTTGTTTTGGAATCTGACCAGTGGATGTAGGGCAGATGCAAATGAGGCAGTTATGGTTCTCCTCCCATCTAACATTACTGTTTTCACCCTTGACTTCTCGGGGTCAGGCTTATCTGAGGGTGATTATGTAAGCCTTGGCTGGCATGAGGTGTGTTTCCGGGTCTTACTTTCACAAGCTTCTCGTCTCTTCAAATCTCATCTAAATTTTTTCTTGTTAAACTTAAGCTAGAAGGATGATCTCAAGACTGTGGTATCTTACCTGAGAAACAGCAACCAAGTATCCCGGATTGGACTTTGGGGACGATCTATGGGTGCAGTTACCAGGTTACTTCTTGAGAGTTCTCAGTCACACTTAAAGTAGTACTAGTAGTTGTGTTGACTATAGATTCACCAGCTTTCTCAAGGTCTATGATCTAAAAAGTGTATCAACTCTCCACATTCCTTTTCTTGTTCTTTCCATCATTTAATGAAGCGGGGAATAAAATGTGCAGCCTTCTTTATGGAGCAGAAGATCCTTCAATCGCTGGAATGGTCTTAGACAGTGCATTTTCAAACTTATTTGATCTGATGATGGAACTAGTGGATGTCTACAAAATCCGACTTCCGAAATTCACAGTATGTTCTCCTGCTCCCTTTTTCCTTAATTGGCATTCTTCATAGTACACTAGCTGAAACTGGACACTGAGTTTATAAAACATGAAACATGAATTTAATTCATCACTTTGGCTGTACAAGGATCAAGTCGATTGTTTTTCTGTTTGTGTAGTAAATTACTGCTACATAACTACTGAATTAACCTGCTAATAAAAATGGAAAAATTATGAATGAGAAGTTTCATAGCTAGATGGCTCATATTTTCACATGGCTACAAGAGTCCAAAATAGTTTACTTATACATTCCAGTCGATGATGACATATTCTAGACATTCTCTTATGCTTGCAGTGAAACTTTCTCTCATTTTTCATGTAGGTTAAAGTGGCTGTGCAGTACATGCGGCGAATAATTCAGAAAAAGGCGAAGTTTAATATTATGGATCTCAATTGTGTTAAGGTGTTGTATAAGCACCTCCCTATTTTTTCTTATCATTTGCTCCAACTCCAAGTAAGGTAGTATGTTACCATTTTAGTGAATTTTTCTATCTTTTTCCCAGGTTTCGCCCAAGACTTTTATTCCAGCTTTATTTGGGCATGCAAGCGGAGACAAATTCATCCAACCTCATCACTCTGACCTCATCCTCAAGTGCTATGCGGTAGTAACATAATTGCGTTCATTTTTTTTGTCCAATATCAATCCATATCATTTTTATGTACCAATCTTCTGGTAACTCTGCAGGGAGACAAAAAGATCATCAAGTTTAATGGTGATCACAACTCTTCGCGGCCGCAATCTTATTATGATTCGGTGTTAGTATTCTTCTACAATGTTCTTCGCCCGCCTCAAATTTCTTCAGCTTGCTCCTCTAAACTTGAAAGTTATTACAGTTTGGGAGATATCAATAGCGCTACTGGTTTGGATGAGGTAATTTGCACTCCATGGTGGAGCAACCCTATTATCCGGTCTTGTGTTGCTGTCTGTTATATTTTCTGCACTTAAGTACTATAGAAAACAAAGAAATCCCCTAGACATACTGCTAGAGTCACTAAAGATGTGATTCGATGGATATGATTAAGAACTCGCGGTGGTCATCTCACACAACAAAAATTATAAATTTGTCTCCATCACTGTTAGCACGGTGAACGATCATGCACAAGAACTAACTGCTTGATTACCTTGTACTGCCAGAGTTTTCTGTATGAGATCATATCTGGTCTTCGTTCGGCATGTATCGATGTTGCAAGTTCTTCTTCTGCACCTCCTGCCCCTCTGACCACAAAGCCAACGAATGAGCTCCTTTCAGAAGCCATGCCCATGACAGAAACAGTATATATGTTCTCTTTATTGCGTGAATTTCATTTCCGCTGCTTGGTTTATTCCTTTTAATAGTCATTCATTAATGAAACAGGTGGTTGACATGCTTGTAGAAGATAATGATCACAATATGGACGACCCTGAAAACATCGAGGTAACTGGAGCATGTGCGAAAACCATAATAAATGGTGAAGTAGTAGGAGCTCTAACCATGTTTCCACACACCATTTTGGAAGCTTCTGTTAAAGATCCTCAAGTGTTGCCTCACGAGCCTTGGTCACAGTATCTATTTTGATTTTTATTTGGCAGGGGAAGCCTGTTGATCAGTTTGAAGAAGGCTGTTCATTTACAAGCTCCAACAGGGAAAGCTGGGGCAGATGCTCTTCACTAGGAGGCACTGAAGAAGATGAGAGTTTGACCGCTGGCGAGGGTGATCAGGTTGATGTTCTTTGAATCTATTTTATGAAACATTTTGATATTTGGTGAGCTGGGGTTTCGTTTCTGATATATTTCCTTCCAGGTTGAGAAAAATGCTGATATAAACACGGAACAAAAGCCAAGAGACTCTAGTAGAGAAGAAGAAGAAGAGAGAAAGGAGAAGAAAATTAAGAACGGAGGTAAAACAAATGCAAAGAAGCCTAGACACGAAAAATTGGAAAGATTGGAGGCCTTTAGCAAAAGACTGCGGCATTGCATCCTAAAGCGAGTAAACCATAGAAGACATCGTTCACCTTGACGAAAGTTCAAGAAAATGCTCTAATTGTTGTATATCTCTGCATCTTGTTGTATACTTCTTCTTCGACTTGGCAAATGGAATCACACGCAGCCATTACCACTTGTAACCTCCATCATTACCACTTTTAACCTCCATCATATCCTTGCTACTATTTTAAATGCTTTGCAAATGGGCTACATTTCTTAGATAAGCAAAATGTGAATAGACAAAAACCTGTATTGTCAATCTGTTCTGAAATCCACCACAACACAGTCACCAAATCGAACTCCAAAACGAATTACAACAACAGAAAGAAGCAAACACTTTTTTTGCTATATCATATGATCATTTTTACATGATAAAATAGGCATCTTTCCCATCTCAGCCGCAGCACCTTCCTCTTTGCTGCGAGAGGGATGCATCATTTTCACCAAATGGCCCTGGACTTATTCCAGGCTCATTTGCTTCATCAACCACACCATCTTGAATCTTTTTGTATATTGTTGCGGCTGTCTCGATGAATGCCTAGCAAAAAAACACGTCGACATCATGATTTAGACTTTCTATAGCTGTGTTAAGAATGGAACAAGTAAGAAGCATACTGGCGCTTCTCTCTTCACATTAAAGAAAGAAACAACCCCTAAACATTTGAATTAATGCATGCATGGGGGCTTACCTCCTCGACATTCTGTGGAGTCTTAGCAGAGGCCTCCATGAATATAAGACCATGCTCCCTTGCAAACTGCTCTCCTTCCTCTGTACTCACTACCCTTTGCCCTTCAAGATCACACTTATTCCCAATCAGCACTGTCGTCATATTTTCACTTGCATGCTGCCTTGCCTCTTCTAGCCAGCTGGCTAGATGGTTAAATGTCTCCCTCCTGCAAAAACAGAGAACAATATTGTGAGACGTACGGTGACATTTTTAACATATACAAATCAAGTTCTAGGCCCTTATCGAAAAAAAATAATAATAATAATATAATGTCAACAAAGACAGCTTAAGTCAAGATCATCATTCTCGAATCTCGACTTCTAGTTACCATACAACCCAAGAAAATGAAATTTCTTTGACGATCAAGTCGACTCTTGTCTCTTGATAACAAAAAAGGAAAGAAGCAAGTGCTTTTACCTTGTGATATCATAAACAAGCAATGTCGCGGCACGCCCTCTATAGTATGACCTTGTAATAGACCTAAAGTTTTCTTGACCAGCCTGCCATGCCCATATCATGTAGAAAACTTAGTCCAGACAAGGATAAGCGTTTCAATGCTGACTATAATCACATGAATTGTGGAAAATAAAGACATGAAAGCTTGACGCATAGACAATGAAGTTGCATATATATATAATAGCCAAGTCGATGGTAAAAAAAAATTCAGAGTATATATCAATCCAACCAGGGTATTTCAAGAAAATAAGATAGATTTTTTTTGGACGTTTAAAAAGTCAAGAAGTAAGTTGAAAGAGACCGTATCCCAGATCTGGAGTTTGATGGGTTTGTTGTCGATAGTGATCGTCCTGGACCCAAATTCAACACCAATGGTGAGATCATGCACCGCTTGAAATCTCTTGTCGGTGAACTTAAGCAGAAGGCATGACTTCCCTACTCCTGAAACCAGATTCAAAGCTCAATTAACATCACAATTCCCTCGAGCCCTGAATGTTTCTTGTCCACCAAGAAAGGTTTGATATGAATTAATTAATTCAGTACCAGTATCACCGATGATGACATACTTAAATCTATAAGCATAAGACATTAAAGTGGAAGATGAAATCCGTTCTTTTCCCGATGAAGATGAAGATGAAGATGAATAGAGGAGAAGAGAAGAGAATCCCTTTGTTCTATAAAGACGGGTAAGGTCAAGAATCCGAAAAATGTCTTTACTTGTAATGTTTTTGAATCATACATATGAGAATAGCTCAAGTGTCTTATATATATTAATAGAGCCTTAGAAACTTTCTAGATTGTGTCACTTAGAAATTTGGTGTGTCATCATTAGGATGATTATACAATGATTGCAGATTAATGAGTCTGTTGTGAAGGATGATACGTGCAATTTCTTTCTGGCAGAGCCATATGCTTTCCTTGTTGTAAATAATCAGGCAATAGCCTCTTATTTTGGGTCCCATATTTTGATAAATTTAAATATATATTTAGATTTTTTACCATAAAAGTACCAAAATATAGAAATTTAATTTATAATCCTTTATTCTTTTGCCTAGTTAGCTAATTAACAATTTAACAAAATTATTTGTTGTCAATTTATAGTGTTTTTATAATTTTAATCATAAAATAGATAAAGATCTAAAAGATGAAAAAAGTTTTAATGATGATTGGCAAAATATAGTTTAAAAAAAAAAACTATATAAAAATATGTTTTGCCTCTGTTTGTGTCCACACTCTGTTTTTGTTTTGCTCTGTTGAGCAGTTCTTGTTCGTTTCTTCTTAATAATATTGATGACAAAAAAAAAAAGTGTTTTGCCTCAGGCTTCCGAATTAGCTTGGCACAGCCCTTATACGGGTAGTTCTAATCTCTTTGAGGGAGGGTGCCCCCATTAGAGAGAAAACAGTTTCTTTTGGTTGTGACTTTGGCTTTGCTCCCTTTCTCATTTTGTCTTTCTGGTCCAAGATTATGTTTGATCTGCTTGAGCTCATTTCCCCCTTTCTTCATTTTCAACATCGTCTGTTCTGAGTCACACGTAAGGACGGTTGATAAAATTCAGCGAAACATCAACCTGTATTGTCACCCATTGCAAACTTGCTGGCGTTTCAGGATTTGGTAGGCGCACTCTATGGCGTTTATTGGAAGAAGAAGAAAATTAAGAAATGAGGTGAAACAATTGCAAAGAAACTTAGACACGAAAAGATGGAAAGGTTGGAGGCCTTTAGCAAAAGACTGTGGCATTGCATCATTAAGCGAGTAAGCCACGGAAGTCATGGAAATGATCAAATGAGTAAACCATGGAAGGAAGGTATCGTTCATCTTGACAAAAGTTCAAGGACTTATATCTTCTCTGACTCGGCAAATGGAACCGCATGCAGCCGTTACTATATCATCGGTGAACACTGCACTTACCTTCATCATCTCCTTACTACTGTTTCCAATGTCATGCAAATGGACTAAATCCTACCTTCATCATATCTTAAATACCTTAGATACCAAAACACATCTTAATTTTAGATATATGAATAGACATACACGTGTATTGTCAAACCGTTCAGAAACCCACCACAACACAGTCACCAAATCGAACTCCAAAACGATTTACAACTATAGAAAGAAGCAGAGACATTGTTGCTATATCATATGTGATCATTTTTACATGATGATATAGACACCTTTCCCATCTCAGCCGCAGCACCCTCCTCCTTGCGAGGTGGATCCATCTCTTCCACCTGATGGCCCTGGAATTCCTCCATATCCAACTTTTATTCCATATGACTCATTTGACACATCAAACACACCATCTTGAATCTTCTTGTATATTGTTGCGGCTGTCTTAATAAATGCCTAGCAAAATTTCAAAATCATGATTTAGTATTGGGGAAATTGGCAAATATTACAGCTTTGACGAAAATCTACTTGTTCCTCTCTCCCTTTTCTTAGTCTTATGCTGCCTCCCACAGCATAAATCTAATTCTCATATTCTATGCTAACTTTGCAACCAACTTAATCCTTCTCATAGAAGAACTGGAGGGGACATGAGAAGTTAAGGGACACTAGGGAAAGCATGCTAGTTAAAAGTGCACTCTAGAGATCTACGTTTACGCCTAAACAACCATATTGGAACGCATGGGGGTTTACCTCCTCGACATTCTGAGCAGTCTTGGCAGAGGCCTCCATGAATATAAGACCGTGCTCCTTTGCAAATTGCTCTCCTTCCTCTGTGCTCACTGCCCTTCTGTGAGCAAGATCACACTTATTCCCAATGAGCATTATCGTCATATTTGCATTTGCATGCTGCCTTGCATCTTCTAGCCAGCTAGCTAGATGGTTAAATGTCTCCCTCCTGCAAAACCGGAGATCAAAAATATTGTGAGTGTCTTCACTGGAACGGTTACATTTTCACAGATACAAATCTAGTTCTGGTTCAGATCTTTAGGTGTCAAACTCCCTTCTAGTAAAGAAGAATAATATCTAGTTACTACTACACAAAAACAGAATTTTCTTCCATGATCAATTCAATTCTTGGTAACATAAAGAAAGAAGCAAATGCTTTACCTTGTGATATCATAGACAAGCAATGCCCCTGCAGCTCCTCTATAGTATGACCTTGTAATAGACCTAAAGGATTCTTGACCAGCCTGCCATGCCCATATTACAGAGAAAAGATTAGACAAGGCAAAGGAATAGGAGTTTCAAAAATTTCTCTAAAGTCTCAGCCGCTGACTATAATCCCATCCCATGAATCGTGGAGGAAAAAAAAAGATAGGAAAGCGTTGTGCATAGGCTATGAAACTTCAAAATAGCCACAAAGGTGGTAAAAAAAAACCAAAGCATATACGATGATGTGCACAAATCAAATCCAGGTACTCATGAAAACGAGATAGAGAGTAATCGTGAAAATTCAAGAAGTAAGTTGAAAGAGACCGTATCCCAGATCTGAAGCTTGATTGGTTTGTTGTCGATGGTGATCATCCTGGCACCAAATTCAACACCAATGGTAAGGTCATGCACAGGTTGAAACCTCTTGTCGGTGAACTGAAGCAATAGGCATGATTTTCCTACTCCTGGAATCAGAATCAATTACACACAATCAACATCACAAAGAACCTCGATCCCTAAATCCACCAAAAAAAGGTTGGATATAACATAGATTTAGATCAATCGCTTTTCAATTGTAGCAACGAAACATATATAGGTTCTGATTCATCTCAATTCCTAATGGTTTGAAACAAAAAAAACAAAGCAGAGGGGAGTTACCAGTATCGCCGATGATGATATACTTGAAGAGATAAGCATAAGACATTGAGATGGAAGAATCAAAAATCCGCAGGTTCAGGAGAAAAAACGAATCCCTTCTTTTTATCCCGATGAAGACGATGACGAGAAAAGAATCTTTTTCTCTATAAAGAGTTAAAGACGGAGATATGACGGTTTGTATTTCCAGCAAATCCAGCGATGCATCAACCTGTATTGTCGCCAATTTCAAACTCTCTGTCGTTTTTTATTTAGTAACCGAACTACGTGACGTTTATTTGAATACCAAACGGCACGCAGTTCTCTTTATATAAATAAAGCAGTCACCTTTTAAAGTTGCTATCTTTGTCGAGCACCGAGAGAGCTCTCAGTGAGAAAGATGGGAAGCGGTGGTGTAGGTGTAGCAGTAGCTCTCTTTACCTTCTCCCTTCTCCTTGTATCGCATGAGGTGGAGTCAGCAATCGGCGTGAACTGGGGAACGATTTCGTTTCACAAGATGAGACCTTCAACTGTGGTGGATCTACTCAAGGCAAACAAGATTACTAAAGTTAAGCTCTTCGATACGGATCCAGATGCGCTTCGAGCTTTAATGGGTACTGGAATCCAAGTAATGGTCGGCATTCCTAACGAGAAGCTCGCAACTTTCAGTTCTGATTTGTTTGTCCAGCAAAATCTCTCTCGCTTCATTGGCAAAAACGGTGCTGATATTAGGTACCCTTTTCCTTCAAGCATCTGTGGTACTATGCTCTGTTTATTGCTGAGGATTCATTAATATATCGGTTGAATCTTGTGATGGTTAGGTATGTTGCAGTAGGGAATGAGCCGTTTCTGACGAGTTACGGTGGGCAGTTTCAGAACTATGTAGTCCCAGCTATGGTTAACCTGCAACAATCTTTGGCTAAAGCAAATCTAGCTAGCTACGTGAAGTTGGTGGTTCCTTGCAACGCAGATGCCTATGTAGGTACTGTTCCTTCCCAGGGGATATTCCGTCCTGAGCTCACACAGATTATGACTCAGCTGGTTTCATTTCTCGACTCCAATGGCTCTCCTTTTGTTGTCAATATCTATCCTTTCCTGAGTCTCTATGGGAACTCGGATTTCCCACAAGAATATGCCTTTTTCGAGGGAACTAGTCATGCGGTTCCGGATGGGCCTAACACTTACTATAATGCATTTGATGGGAACTTTGACACACTTGTTGCTGCTCTCACCAAGCTTGGATATCCTCAAATGCCTATAGTTATTGGTGAGATTGGTTGGCCTACAGATGGAGCACTTGGCGCTAACCTCACAGCAGCCCGGGTTTTCAATCAAGGGCTCATTAGCCATGTGTTGAGCAACAAAGGAACACCACTCAGGCCAGGCTCCCCTCCTGCGGATGTTTATCTTTTCGGTTTGCTTGATGAAGGTGCGAAAAGCACAATGCCTGGTAATTTTGAGAGGCACTGGGGAATCTTTTCTTTCGATGGACAGGCCAAGTATCGTCTCAACTTAGGACTAGGCAACAGAGGACTCAAGAATGCCAAAAATGTGGAGTACCTTCCTTCCAGGTGGTGTGTGGCTCACCCATCCAGAGACATGACCCAAGTTGGAGACCACCTCAGGCTTGCTTGCAGTGTAGCAGATTGCACAACGCTCAACGACGGGGGATCGTGCAGCCAGCTTGGTGAAAAGGACAATATCTCATACGCTTTCAACAGTTACTATCAGATGCAGATGCAAAATGAAAAGAGCTGCGACTTTGACGGACTTGGCATGGTCACCTTTCTAGATCCTTCAGTTGGGGATTGTAGATTTCTTGTGGGCGTTACTGATAAAGGCTTATCGTCAAGTGCTGACCCAATGGCAAGGTGGTCTATCTACCACATTTACATTGGAGTGGTGATCTGGACGCTCACTATGTGAAGTTGGTAAATTTTCTGTGAGCGATATAGTAGATATAGGATAGAGAAATTACATAAAATATAGAGGGTCGGATTTACTTTACTGTATTTAGAAGTTAGAACCACTTTCTTGAGCATATAAGCTGAAAATCAGAACTAGTGTTATCTCTGTAGTATCTTTTTGGGGTCTATATTAGGAAAGCAGAACCACTATTACCATGGTACCTTTGTTGTTGTCGATGTTGTGTTGTGTCTACTATGAGACTCGAATGAGTTGCCAAACAGATTGTGATCAATACTACGGATTCACTTTCACAAATCTTCTCGTCTTTATCTATTTTAAATTCTTCAGTACTTCCTGGAGCCCATCTGTTACAACTATTCCTGGAGATTCCTTCAAACCCTGTTTTGATTTAGCAAGGTGATGTAAGCTCAAACAGCCTCCTGTCCTTCCATAATTTGGCCACATTAACAAGTATCAATGATTCACTGATTGCACTTTTTTTTCAAAAATTTTGAAGAAACATAGACATTTTATTACTCTCTATTCACAAAGCTCAACAATAATCTCAAATTCAAAGTTTGGAAGTGAACAAAAGATCAAATAGCAAAAGAATTCATGAAACACTACATAAATGTCAGACGAATAAAATGGAGAGCGGCCAGAGTATGTCTCTACTTCTGCCTCTTGTAGATTTTAGCCAAGAAAGATTTTAGCACAGCTTGAATTGCTTTACTTTGGTGAGCTTCGATCAACTCTGTCAGCTTCTCATAGCTTTCCTTCTCATATTCCATGAACACTGCCTATGAAAAATCAAGATCAAACGCAGATTATGTTACATATTATATCACATTATCTGATGTCTTCTACTCTCGTAACGAGATGAACAACACTCTCTTTATTAATAACAAGATGAATAACACTCTTCGTCTACTCCGCATGACTAAAGAAATGTCTAAAATAGTGCTTAGTGACAAACCTCGAGATCAAGCTCTTTGTAGAGAGCTTTGACCTTAGCAATGTTTGATGGTTCGCTTTTACCATAGTTCTCCTGCGACATTGAAAATTTATTCGGTCAGATAAACATGCTGTTCCTGCTTCAATCTTATGCAGAAATTGATCCTTGTGCACATGAGAAAGAAACTGATTCTCACGTATAGTATCTTAGTTTGTTCTTCACTGCAGCGTTCCAATGCCTTAACCACCAACCAGGAGCATTTGAAATCTTCTATGTCTGTCCCTACCTGCGTTGTACAACACATGCCCCATGAGATAAGCACCAAAATACAACAACATCAACTTTGAAAACGCAATGTGTTGGCATAATTTTTTACCTTGCCAAGTGTCTCGGGATCAGCAAAACAATCCAGATAATCATCCTATGGAAAAGAAAACATATCAACTTGCTAACATCGTTCTCGTGGATCCTGAAATGAGCCCATTATATAAACTCTCATGTATTAGTAGCTAGCTACCTGTACTTGAAAGTAAATTCCCATGTCAACAAGAACATTCTTCACATTAGTATGGTTTTCCAAATTTTCTCCCGCCATAAGCAATGCGCAAGCAACCTGAGTACAAGAACGAATGAGGACCTCTATTTACAACAGACTTAAATTGTTTAGTAGTCTTAAAATGCATCAATAGAAATGCCTACTTGCCTAGCACTGTTTAACAGATTATCTCACTACATCCAAATTTTCTCAGTGAAACAAGTGTCTAGCTTACAAAAGCATTTATCTTGCTGCCTCAGAATTTATGTGTGACTCTAAAGAGAGAGAGAGAGAGAGGGCTTAAGAATCTATACTCACAGGAAGATAAAATGAGTAATAAGCAGTTTTGTACTGGACAATACGCCTATGGCTGCACGTTATAGAAAACTATATCATCAGTCAGAACATGTTAATGCTATTTCACTGCACCATCCATTAAGAAGAGATGAGATCTCTCACATTTGCAAGGAGTACTTGGACAAATCTTTTTCTCCATCAAAGGTAGTGATCAAATCAATCATCTGGCCACAAGCTGTTTGAAACTCTACCTAGAAACGATGTAAAAGAATAGTGTTCAGATAAACAGTGAAATTGGAAGTTAAACGCCAAAGAGATTGTTACCTCATTAAACAAATCAACGAGGTCAACATAGTAAGGCATTTCCCTGAAGTGCTTTTTGAGAATCCTGTGGATGTGATTACGAAGTAGAATCCCATCGTTAATGGCAATCATACCAACCTGTGGCTTTCTAAACCAACAAGGCTGGCCACGGCGTGTGACAGAGTTGTCCATGATGTCATCAAGCACAAGAAAATAAGCTTGAAGCTGCAATGCAATTATAAAAAAAAGAGTTTTTTGAAATGAAAGACAGAGAGATTGAGAGTCAAAGACGAAGAGAAGTAATAGAGAAATATACCCATTCAATGCACCAACCGAGAGCACAGGAAAGAAAAGTCTCTTTATCAGTCAAGTCTTGGCCTTGTTTCAACAGCTTGTAGCTATCAACCACAGAGAGACCACGATTGAGCTTCCCTGCAGAACAAAACAAACAAGTGTTTGATGTGAGTTGATTAGGTTTAGATGTAATGTCTGAGTGAGTCTCCTCTCACCGCCGCGTACATTGTAGTCCAGCATCTGCAAAGAGAGCCCAAATTCAATGAGTATAATGATCTGAGTTAAAACTGAAAATGATGGAAATGAATAGAAGGGAGTACCCGTTCAAGCCATTGACGAGACTCGTGGGTAAATTCAAAGGAAGGATCTTGAAGCAGGTCAGACTTGAGAAGAGAGTAAACGTCGAGGAAGGTTGATTTCAGATCCGCCATCGATAGGATCAAAGAAGGAGGGTGTGCAAAGCAAATGTAGAGAGAAGAACTGAAGAAGCTATCATCTACCTAATTTTTGTGCTCCTAGGATTATGCTTATATCGCGTCACGTGACTTTCTTTTAGTGGGCCACAAACAGCCCATTTAAATGAGCCGACTAAGGCCCACCTACCTCCAAAAAAGACATTTTAACGACTCAAGGAAGCGTTTATGGGATTCATCATTCATGACTATGGATTCTAGGGTTTGTTAAATGAAGTTTGATGTCCAAGGAATCTGCAACAACGAATACGGCTTGGTTGATCCATGTATCAAACAAATTGGTAAACTTGATCAAATCGAGGTATCTAAAGTCCTTCAATGCGACGGCTTGTTGTTATGCGTCGAGCTTCTAGTGTGGAATCCTTATTTGGGTCAAACGAGGTTGATCGAACCCAGAAAAAGTTACCACAGATTCGACAGGTATGCTCTCGGGTACAACAATAACCGTAACCACAAAATCTTGAGGACTTTTTACTCTGTTTTGATTTTATAACAGAGAGACTTGGACCGCGTCTTCCTCTGCCATTTCACTCTTATGTTTTGGAAAATGTGGCTCTATATTGTATAAGAGATGAGCATCTTTTGTTCTTTATCATCGTTCTTGCATCTTGTTTCATTCATTTACTTACTGATAGTCAATTATTGTTTTCTGTTTTGCTATTTATCATCTTAATAAAGAATTCAGCTTTTGCTAAAGAAAAAAACCCAACTCTACTCTTGTACTATTCCCAATTTTCACATCCAAACAAGAAGAAAACAGAGATTCCCTTAATTTTCTTTTTTAGACAATGTTCCATGTTAATGCAGTTCATGTATTTACTGTGAAAATGAGAAATATGGATAATCATCACTTCTCTCAGCCAAGATATATTGGTATGGACATTCTAGTAGTTCCCTAATCACCTAAAACATGGATTGAGCTCTGCTACAATTCTTGTGGTTTCCATTTTCTAAGTTCAGCATCAACAATAGAGTGTGCTTCCTCTGCAATCTCTGCGTTTCTCAACGCGCCATCAATCTTAACCTTTAACTCCTCCATCTCTTTCATCTTTTCCTCCAACATTCTCTCCCCTTCTATTCTGCTCTCATTGATCTCTTCAAGTTGAGCCGCAACCGTTTTCGCTTTAAACTGAACCATTCTCTCTGACTCCTCATGCTTTCCTCTCAAATCCTCGTACTCTTGTAATGATATTCTAATCTTCTTATCAGGCTCATGTGTCAAACTCTCTTTCTTCTCAGTAAGGACTTTCATGTCTTCCACTGCTCTTTTCTCTGCGGTTTTCGCTTTCTCCACCGCTCTTCCGACTATCTCCAGCTGTTTTACTGCTTCACCCATCGCCATATGCGTGGCTGCTGCTTCTCTCCTGAGTTCATCTACGTGTTTCCTCATCTCTTCCGCCTCTTTTCTTGTTTTCTCTGCTTCACGCATGATTTCGTCAACTTTACGACTCGCTTCTACCCATTCTCCATCTTCCATTTCTTGTCTCTTCTTTTCCTTTCCTTTCAAATCTCTGTTTTCCCTCTGCACTCCATCCAATTCCACAGTAAGTGAACCCACCAAGCTTTTGTATGATCTTTCTTCATCATAAATTTCTTGCACCGCACTCTTAGCTTGTTTCAGTTCACGAGCTAGTTTAATCTCTTCCTGTAACCTCTCGTTTTCCGCAGATATATCCGTTAGCTCCTCAATATCTTTCCTCAACTCAGGGTCACAATCTCGCTTCAGATCCTCCAGCCTCTGCTCAGCTTCTCGTTTCATAGCCGCGTAAGTTTCTCTCGCGGCAATGCTCTCTTCCTTTATCTTTTCCTCTTCCTCTTTTTTTCTGGCAGCGTCAGACTTCAATCGCTCAGCAAGATCACGCATTTCCACTATCTCATGTGACATATCTTTGATCTTGTTGGAGTTAACCATAGACGCACACTCTGCTTCATCTGCCCTTTGAAGCTCAGCTAGCCTTTCTTCCACGGAAAGGTTGAATTGTTGTTTCAACTCCGCGAGCTGGTGTTTCACCATGAATAGCTCTGCGGTGACTAAAATGTAATCCTCTCTCGCACTCTCGGTTTCTTGGTTTTCAGATTGAAGTTGTTCTAACCGTTGAATCATGGTGTGTTTGGTCAAGATGGAACATTTCCTGGAATGTTTGGTGGATTCTAGTTTAACCCTCAAATCAGCGGCCTTTCGCTGAGCAGAGTCGAGATCGGAAAGAACACGTGCTTTAGCTGCGACAGAGCCATCAAGACAAAGCTTGACTCTATCCATTTCTTGTTCAAGCAACAGAAGTTGTGTCTCTTTCTCCGACCCATCCGTTGTGTCCTTAATGAAAAAAGAAAGATTATTTAGAAATAACTTTTTTGCGGGAACATTGCGGAGTAACGTTTTTTGGAATGAGAGAAAGAGGCAAAGAGGAATGCATGAATACCTGAGAGGGGCAAGAGGAGGAGGACAAAACCGGTGGTTGCTTCTTTGAAAAGCTAACATGACGGAATAAACTAACGGCATCTCTAACGGATTGGAAGGGAGCACGCGTGTCAATCTCTCCCACCTCACTGCTCCGAGTCTCCGGAGGCATCACCGGAGCATCCGTTCTGATCTTCGCCATCAATCTTCTCAACACAAATTTTTACGTAATGAAAGCAAAGAGAGAGGGATAGAGAGAGTTTGATGTTGATCCTTAGGATCTTTGTCTTCCAAATTAATGAACAAGAGGGTCGCCATGTTTTGCGCTCATGTCTTTTGTCACTCTAAGGTCTTCCTTTATCTATTCTTCTATTTTTAGATAACCCACTCTTCATCTTGATCTATTTTCAATTTTGATTAATAATCTTTTCTTTTTTTCATTGTTTTGTTGGGGCATTGGTAAACTCAAAACATCAAAATCTTGAATCCTTGAATCCTAAAATAAGAACATCCATATACTATTAAGTAATTAGATATAAGATCATCTTCTTGACATGAATATAACAAAAAGTTATTAATAAAGAATCCAACGGGGATTTCTCAAAATTTGAAAAATTGGTGGTCCTTGCATCGTTCGAATTGGCTTAATTACTCTATGAGGGTCGTCCGATACACATTTTTTCCTACACAACATAACTGACGTCAGCAAACTGTATAACGGTTTCTTATTGTTTATAATTGTTCTTATTGTTATAATTGTTTACCAAGTGCGAAATGGTCATAATGAGCGTTAAAGATATATTTTGCATGGATGAACCTTTCTAGTTTCTACAGTAACTCAGTAAGTTGTGCAAAGCAGAAGCTGAAAGTGGAGGAGTATTCAGGTTCATCATTGGCATCAATCATCATCCGAGATTGTTATAAACCGCACACATTCATATGGTCTAAGTCCTCACTTGTTATATATGAAACCAAAATGCAAAAATATAACAACATAGCGTAATATATACAATTCGTCCATGACGAAAGTTACACGTAGCTCTAAATAATTCGTGTAATCAATTATACATGGCGGTATAGCATTTGTCTAAATCTCGGTGGCAATTCTACCCAAAAATATTACCACGAAAATGGAGAAAACTAGATGATAGAAGGAAATTTATTAATAGAACAAAAAAAAGATAATAATACTAACATTTGAGAGACATCAATGGGAATGCCGGAATGGAATGGAATGGTTGTGAAGAAAAAGAGAAAAAGATTGTATGTTTTTTTTTTTGGTGGGGAAAAAGATTGTATGTTTAGGATTCAACTAAACCCCTTGCTTAGTTATTCCACGTAGGTATTTGTTTTTTTCTTTTTTCTTGTCTGTAACACTTTTGAAAACTGTTTAAGAAATCAAACTTATTATTAAAATGTTATGCACCTGAAATTAAAATAAACTAAGATTTGACTGAAAACTATTATAAATGTAGTTTATATATGTGTTCATTGTGTTGATATGAATATCTTTTTCCTTTAATTATTCAACAGTTGTTGATTAATATCTTTTGTAATAATTTATTTATAGTAAAGTGATGCAATTAAATTAAGAAAACTTTGAATATTACATTTGATATGTCAACAACAAAAAAATCCTTTATCAAAAACAACATTAATTAAAAACTCTAATTATATATATTGACAATGAAATATCTAATTATATATATTGACTATATATGATCAAAGTCTAATACCTTTTAAATTTAAACATAACATTTCTAACTTTTTTTAAAATAACAGTTTAATTTATTTCTAAACTAAACTCTTCTATATTGTGTGAAAATTGTTGATCTTTCTGTGTAGTTATGATTGAGCTAATGAATTAAAATTATAGTATTGATAAGTCTTTTTTTTTTTTTTTTGGTAAAAGAGTATTGATAAGTCATCATATACCCATCATTGAAATACACATTTTTGTATTTATCCATTTGAGAGATAACTGATAACCAACCCACACAAAGATCCTCCCACAAAAAGATAAAAAATATTCTTGTCATTGTTCAAAAGCTACAAATGTCTAGAAGAAAAGAAAAACAGTTGGGTTAGGCTTGATTATTTGTAAAATTGTGACCCATCCCTTTA
Organism: Erysimum cheiranthoides; assembly: GCA_011420285.2. Lineage (NCBI taxonomy): Eukaryota > Viridiplantae > Streptophyta > Magnoliopsida > Brassicales > Brassicaceae > Erysimum > Erysimum cheiranthoides. The sequence continues at coordinate 12,023,942 of CM022177.2, forward strand.
AATTTAGGTTAGACTTTGAAACATAATATTAAAAAACAAAAACATTTCTAAAGGAGAAACGTCGCATACCGTACTCATATTTGACCATAACATTGATCAAATTTATTAATTAAAAAGAAGAAAAGAAAGGTTAGGCAGACAAGTAATTGCTTCCAATTGCTTCCAATTGCCTTGTTTATGCTACGATTATATAAGCAAGGAGATATATAATTATGGAGTCAGACAATTTGACCAACGAAGATAAAAAGTCAAATAAAGGAAGAGGCTTTTACATATAAAAAGCCAAATTAAGGATCTCATATCCTTTAATCTTATACAACCATTCCATTCATTTTTTTGTGTATATATACATCCTTGCTTGTTCCATTTCTTAGCCAATTGGTAGAGTTTTTATACATAAATAGATTTGACTTTTGAAAATTAGAGATGAGGTTCTTGTTGATGAGCATGACGTTGGTATTAATGGTGGTGTTTGGGGAAGCAGCTAGAGAGAGATGGAGCAGAAATGAGATGGTGGAGATGGCTGGCTACGGCGAACAAAAGCTCTCCTCTGTTCTTCTCACCGCCTCTCTTCTCTCTTCCTCCTCCTCCCCTATTCATGGTGCTACTGTTGGCATCAAGTGCCACACTGGATATAGGAAGAGATCTAAATGGATGAAAGCTGTGACAAATGAGTTGGGGCAATTTGTCATCGATCTTCCTTCTCACCTCCATGCAATTCCTGACCTGGACAAGGCTTGTATCATCAAACCACTCTCTGTTCCTAAACCGTATCGATGCTCTTCCAAGATTCATAGAGGTATTCAACTCCTCTCCTCGTCCAGCGGCTCTCGTGTCTACACAGCTGGCAACATCACCTTACAACAGAGCACTTTGTAGAAAGAGATTGTATATTAATCTTGCTAGGAAAGATCAGTCATTCCTTTTGTTTCTATATGGTTCCTTCTCACTTCTTGAGAGAAAGAGAGACAGTCTTTGTATATCTTGTTTATATAATTGGTCTTCTTGTTTGCTGTTTATACAAAATTTATGCTTGCTTCAATCTGGCATCTCTTTGTTACTAAAGAAAACAAACAATCCGTTAACTGACTATCATATATTATATATACAAAACCAAAAAGCTGAGAGAAAACATATATGGTTATGTATGCCGTATGCGTTTGAGAGAATATGAATGTTTTTGTGTTTAACAGATTCTCATAATTGCTTCAACAAACTGGTAGGAGAAGAGAGACAAGTTTTGTTTCATCATCTTAAAACATGGTTTGCAATCCAAAACACATAACACACACGTCTCTTGAGTTTAGTTCCACTTTCTTATAATCCATCCAACACTTCATATGTACAGTACAACCTATATTAAGAGCATATTCTTTTAAGTATTTCCATTCCCAGAAGCTTCTTCTTCCTCTACTGGCAACGTGGATTCGCTACGCGGCTGTATAACATAGCATAGACAATATAAATATCAACTTTGTCTAGATGTTTGACTTTGTATATTTCTCAAAAAACAGAGATAACAATGAAGGAAATATATAATGACCAAACCTTCTCGGTAAGTTTGGCTTTCTACTTTGTTTTGACTCTTCATTCAACATTGCCAATGCGTTGTTCTCCTTTTCTCTCGCCGCGGCTTCCCTTTTTGCCTTCTTTGTCTCCACTTCAATGGCTTTCGTTAGAGCATCCACCTTCTTCAACAATATCTGAAAACAGAGGTATCTTATCTTAAGTAAGGTTTCATATAGTTGAAGAGTTGAAACAGTTACAACAAAAGGATGAAGTTACCTTGATTTCTTCATTTTTGGCATTAATAGTACCCTCTTTACTCTCACAAATCTTCCTTAAAGCAATTACTTCCTTCTGAAGCCTGTCATACAAAAACCCTGAAACCATGTCTTCAGAATCTTCATTTCCATCTTCCTCTGCTTTCCTTTTGCCATCTTTTTCATGCTGATCAGTTAATCCGTTTTCCGTAATCTTTGAATTCTCCTTTTCATCACTTTCTGCAACTATGTGAGTCGGCTGATTCAGAGCATGGATTCTGCCTGTAACTGAGCCTCTTGGCTGAGAATTAGACCTTTTCTTTGATCCACCACCACTTGTCAAGAATCCTAAAATCTTGCCAGATTTTTCAGTCTTTGTAGCTGGAGAGACGGAAAACATGTTTGATCCCTTCAAGCCATCTTCTATGGTTTTCAACCTCAGCTTCAACCTCTCCTGTATTGTTTACTTGCATTAGAAACTACACTTTTTACCAACCAAATTTTAACAAATATAAGCAATCACCTTTAGCTGGGATTCAGCCTTAGCGGTTCTCTCGGAAACAGCAAGTTTATCTTTCAATTTCTGCATTTCTCCCTGCACACAAACACAAAGTTCAAACTCAGTTTCCTATATAAGCCAGTCACTATATATTAATTGGTTGTGTAAGTGAAAAACAGTAAGTACATGGAGAAGCCTTCTCTCTTCAAGCCATTTCTTTACGGGCATGACTCTATCATTCTCATCTTTCCACTCGTTAGCAACGGCAAGGGCCACTCTACTTGCTGACACTTTGACTCTGGCCAGCTCTCTCTCCAAGGTTCTCTTCTCTTCCTGTTAATGTTAAAAAAATCATGTGAGTTTCTTAAACACAAATGTGAACATAGAGTACAAGAAACTAAACAGGACACTTGCATTGAGCTGGGAGATTTGGCGGCGATAGTCTCGAACTGCATTGGCGGCTGTTCCTCCTGCCAATATTGCTTCCTCCAATTCTAAAATGCTTTGGGAGAGCTTCTCAATCTCTAACACTTTCTGGCGGTTGATTTTCTCAAGAAACTTGTTCTCATCCTGGCATATCTCAATCTGTCGTCGAAGTTCAAAGTTATGGTTTTGGACCTCTTCAACGATCAAAGCACGTTCAAGGGCACTTCTCAAGATTCTCTCTGCTTCAAGAAGCGCAGACTCTTTTGATTTTGTCAGACGTTCCAATGCCTTTTTGTCTTCTTGAAGCGCAGAAATCTGTAAAACAGAGGCGTGTAAACACAAGAATATCCGGTTTTTTCACACTGGTATAAGAAAGAAGTTTAAGTCTCAAGAACCTGATGCTTCTGAAACTTGATCTGAGCTTCAAGAGGAGCTATGATGGATTCAAGGGGTAGAGAGTCATCGTCCTGTTGGTGAGTGTAAACTCTCCTTAGTGCTTCTTCTGCAGCGTCCTGTGCCGCCAATGCATCTTCCTTCTCTTCTTCAAGCTTCTTCATCTCCACCTCCTACAATCATGTCACAATCTCAATTTATTCTAATCATCTTAAATCATATCTAATATTCTGACATGAGTTCCTTCACAAAGGTGTGTCGTTCAGAAGAAGGAAAAAACACACCTTTTGTTCAACAAGATTCTCAGTTGCTCCAAGTTTCTCCTCCAACTTCCTCACGTTTTCTCTAAGCTGAAACAGAACCAAGTAGCATCAGCAGAGCACAAGAAGCGAGTTTAAATATGGAAAAAATGATCAAGAAAACTTGTAGGTAAGATTGACTTAAAAAGTTTTTAAAGGATCGTCACGAACAGAGTTGATGATTATTTAATTTATACAAATGGGTATCATCATGTTACCTCCTCAAATGCTCTGTTTTTAAGCTCTTCATTTGTTCTCAAACCCTCAATTTCAGCTTTAGAAGCCAAAAGCTCTTTCTCTTTCTCTACAGAGAGACATCAAAAGAAAGCAACACAAACCTCAACATTAAGCAAATTACCCAGAAGGATTGATCAATAAAAACCAGAAAGAAAAAAAAAAAGAACCTTTAAGCTGGTTTTGCAAAGAAGAGGTGTTAGAAACTACAAAAGGGTTGTCTCCTGCGGTCATGTTTTACTCTCCTCCTTCTTTGTGTTGCAGTATAGATATGAGTTTTGGTCCTAAGCAGTTAAAAGAATGATGCAGAGGAGAAATGGAGGCGTTTAGTATATATATACTCACATTTTTTAGAGAGAGAGAGAGAGGCCATTCCTTAAAGGAATTGACGTTGAAAAAGAAAGAGAGAGAGAGAGTTAAAACTTACTAACTCTTTTTCCTCATTCTCAAGCAACCGTCTCCATTTCAAACCCTTGACAGTAACCAACCCTTCCCTCTTCTTCTTTCACTTTCATTACCCATTTTCAATCCTCCCTTATCTTAATTTTCAAATCTAAAATGCTTACAACTTGTTGACTTCTTCTTCTTTTTTTTTCAAATTATCTACTCAGTTACTGTCCTATGGACTTGGTCCATCATCATAATTACCTCATTCTTGGCAGATAAAAAAAATTCATGTTTTTCATGTTCCAACATGAATGGTGTAGCTATTATTTTAAAGGGACACGGTGTGTGATGATTAATAATAAACAGGGTTTATGCTTTCTACCTCAAATGGAAATTAAAATAAACAAAAAATGTGTAAGCAATAGAAGGAGAGAATAATCCCAAAGGAAGTTGGAAGGAGAGGCAGCATATGACAGATATAAAGACACTAATCATAGGGGAAAAGATCATTTAAATGATTGAAGTATTTCGTTTGGTGAAAACCCTTTTTTTCTTTCTGTTTTTTTATAAAACTAACTATCATATTATATCACTTGTATCCTTTTGTCTTTATTCGTTTTTGATAAGGTTATATGAATGTAGGTAACGGATAAACATTATGATAATTTTTGAAATATAAAACTAGCTTCTAATTAACTAATACTTATGTATTATCCAGATGAATTTTGTTGTAGTTTTGATTGATAGAAAGAGTAAGAAAGAAAGGTTGAAACTTGGAAGAAGGAAAGCAAAAGGGTGAAAAGGTGTTGCCTCAGCAATTAATAGCTTAACCGCAAAATATTGCACAAACCAAGCTTTCGTTGTATTAGTGGAAGTCACTCAATATCTCTCTTTGAAAATAAAGTAAAGGATTTTCAAATTAATGGGACTCCTCTCTTCTTTGCTTCCAAGTCTTACGGTTTGGTTTATTAGATGAAATAATGATAGAGAATTAGACAAAGAACACTTGGGAAGAATAACATAGAATCAAGTGGGTAAATGACAAAATTTAGGAGAGATTCTAGGTAAATAACAAAAAGTCAAAAACAAATTAAGTAAATGGCAAAAGGACAAAACCACTATTTGATCATTTTAATTTATTTCACTCATTACAATTTTATGTGGTGTGATTCCCTAACAAAACTATACTTCATAAAAACGAAATCTTAAACTCCAACTTCTATTAAATAAATTAGATGTACACATAAATATGCTACGGAAAAAAGTCAGTCGTTTCATAACGATCGGGTAAAATCGTTTAAATGTGTTTAAAAAATAGATTAACAATCATTTACTTAGTGAAGTGATCTTGGTCTAGTGGCAAATGATAAGTTCACAGAAGACAGACACCATCACACCAGGGATCGAATCCCCGACTCTACAATTTAATCCTAGAAATTAGGCTAATGGGCCGGCCAGTTGTGGCCCAAATGTTGAAAAAAAAAAAAAAAATCATTTACTTAATCCATTGTTATTTTCTTAATTACTCTTCTGACTTTTGTTATTGAGTGCATATACTCATTAATGTATATCATATATAGGGATAAGATATTGTTATTAAAGGCAACAATAAAGCAAGCTTGAGCCTTATAAAAAGTAAAGCATAAAATGGAGGCGATGACCTGTACTTGTTCATTCCTTGTTTTTGTGGGTTGGTGAGCATCCTTTTAACCTTTTAAGGCTTATCAGAACCCAATCTGACCTGTAGATTTTGTCTCAATACTTTTTACCTCATAACATTTTGGTCAGCCGCCAGTTGACTCATACCGGTAGACAGAAGATGATAGAATGACCTAATCAATGTTTTGGTTATATTTCATTAGTAGTAACCCACCCACAACAACAGAATAATTTACACGAGAAAAACAACCACCAGGTTTGGTTTGTATACAGATAACTAGTTAACTATGTTTGTGTTACAACTTAAAACAACATTGCACATCCTCAAAAATTTACATAGACAGATGTGTTTGGGCTCTTCATCCACTCAAGTCACCACCATCACCATGCCTTTACCCAATGTGGTTTGGGTTTGGCTTCCACGCGGAACATGTAGCCATGGGTCTCCTCTTCCAGAAGAGATAGAGCGCTCCTTCATTCCCTCCCAGTTTGTAGTTTTTGTCATAACTTTTCAACATCTCACTCGCTGCAAACGCTGCGGATGTGCTGACCGGCCAGCCCATGAACCCAGCCATCATCATTCTAACCCTCCATTTTCCCAGCACCTCGTGTCTCTCCACTCTCTCTGACTCCTCGCATGCTATCATGTTCACTATGTCTCTTGCTACGCAGTGTTGCTCCGCGCTGATCCTCTGCTTATCATCCCGTGGCCGTGCTACATCTATCGACTCAAACATCGCCGTGTAGTAATCCAGTGTTTCCACAAACCGTGACAAGAAAGGCGAGGTGTTTGTGTTGGATTCTTGCTCCACTAGAGTAACGAGTTTCGGAGAGAGGCTCTTGATCAGATGCAGCAGCCTGTCTCTGTGATTTTCAACACTTACGCTCTCGTCAGGCATGTGATGCAACACAAACGGAAAGTTCACAACGACAGCAAAGCCAGGTTCCACCCCAAGGTGTTCCCTCTGCACCTTGCACCCGGACATGATGGCATCGTGAAACTCAAACGGGACACCACATGACTGTGCCATCTTTGAGAGTTTCTCACCTACCAAGCTGAGCCCTCCCCCACGAGCATAGGTGGACTGTGAATCATCCACACCCGTCACACGTAGCAACGGCGGTCCACCAGGGCGTTTCCCAAGCTCCTGGATCAGAAACATGTATTGTGATCCTTGCGCAATCTGGAAATCGATAATGTGAACTCTGGTTTCCCCAGCTATTGCTTCCAAGATCGCAGCATTTGCAGTTGTGTATGCAAATTTCCAGTATGGGCATATTTCATAGAGAACGCCCATGTAAGACATCAGTTCCCTTCCCGTTGGTTCATTGCATTTCAAGGCCCTGTATATATTGCTTCCAGACCCCTCAAGCCTCGCTCTAAGCCCTTCTGCCATGTAAGTGCCTAGCCGTTGGATCGGACTTCCTGAGACCGACACCATTTGTTCCAAGACATCAAGGAATCCATACACTGTAGCAAAGTCCCCATCATCGACCGCCCGAGCGGCCTCCACCAGCACCTCTTTCAAGTCCAACTGTGGAGTCAATGCCAGGAGTTCATCCCAGTTCCACGACTTCCCCGCAGCGGGGCTGAAACCTGAGAACTCTTCAACTTTTGTATCACCACTCAGCAGTGAGACCTCAAGTTCCCGAATCTTACTCTTGACCCCAGCTTCATCATAGGCATAAGAAGACGCCCCGCTCAAGGGAGATCCATAGATGTTTTCAGGGGAAGGATGGAGATCCGAGATACATGACTGAGATGCCTGAGGAGAAATCGGGCTCCGGCTAGATGTAATGCTAACAGAAGGGGAGTCGTATGAAGGAAGACTACCAGAAGCAGTGGAGGATTCAAGAGTAAAAAAGTTTTCTTTGGATGGGATATCAGAGAAGCCATTGTTGTCTATTGCTTGAAACTGAGGTGAACAGTAGACTTGAGGATACAGCATGTGCAGTCCAGCCGCACTGTGATGTTTCTGAGACGTTTGCATTGGAAAACCCCAGTAATACCCACCCCCTCGATCGAATCTTCTTTAGCCAAATCTCTCTCTACAGTGTCTCTAGTTTGAACCAAGGAGAATAAAAACCTGTCTCCATGAAAAGGATCCAAAAAGAACAAGTGAGCTACAACAGAGTAAAGCAACTAAATACAGACACTGTGATTTGTGATAGAAGCAAACAACATCTTTTTTTTTTTTTTTTTTTTTTTGAGCACCTAAGCAAACAACATCTAGTTTTGAACTTTTCTCTAAACAAACTTAAACGTATGCGACAAAAGTGTACTCAAAATCCCTTCCCAATCAAGCATAGGGGTCATCAGAAAACAGATCTGACATCTTTAAGAAATCAAAGATCGGTTTTGGTACTTCCTTAAGATTCCTATTGCCAGAAAAAGATATAACCGATTCAGAGCTTCCACCCCAAAAATCTAAGCTTTCAACTCTCTATAAAGAAACCACATCTGTTCTGAAGGTTGAATTCATACCCTAAAGCAGGGTTTTTTTACCAGAATCAGGTTAAACTATTAGATTAAAATGCTTAAAATCCAGGCCACAAGTCAAGATTTTATACATTCATCAGTATAAAAGTTTGGTAATTTTGAACCAACACAAGGCATACAAAAGGAGAACAGGTCACGATCTCATAGACAAATCTATTTTGGTTACTGGGTATAATCGCCTTGCACCAACACCAAATTAAACAAGTCATATCCTTTCAAAAACCAACAAGCAAAAGGCACATAAAAGCTAAGATTCCAAAACCATATGATCAAAAGCTTAAAACCAGATAAGAGGACAGCTTAATCTATGGTGGAAAAAAAAAGCAACCTTTAAATTAAGAAACAAATTGAATTGAATTGAATCGTTTGACAAAGAAAATTAACAGAGAAAGGGACTGCATAAGATCACCATGAAAGCTAACCTTTAAAGGAGAGAAGCTGAAGGGAATTAGTGGATTGGGAGATTTTGTTTGGAAGGGGACAAAAGAGAAGAAGAAGTTTTCGTTGCATACTCAAGAATCAGCTTGAGGAGGAAGAAGAGGGATTATAAAAGTGCTAATTGTCATGACTCTCTTGGACCCAATTAAATGCCCCCTTTTATTCCGATTATTTACTTCATTGCCACTCTGACCTTTGACTTTTGGACGGCAGTAGCTGCACTAGCACTGTTTATTCATTAATTACTCTTCTTAAACATCTTACTATTGCTTATCATTAATGGAATGCCTCAAGTAGATTAATCACCATGTATAGCTTTGGTAATAACGTGTCCAACATAAAAATGATAAATATAGGATATACATTAATTACTTTTGTTAAGTACTCCTTTTTCTAACTTTCCTTTTTTTTCTAGAAAATGTTGAAATCATCTTGTGTTTTTTCTTTTACATATATTCCATATTAATTAAAATGGTTTACAAATTCAAAATTTCAAACCAAATGTACAAAGTTATACTGTAATAAATAGTGCTAGTCTATGTGTTCAATTTTACTTCCTCGAAAGAAATACTATGACCGTACGTCGTTTTCAATGGTCATATAATTTATTTGTATCAATTTTACATATCAAATTAAAAATGCGGATTAATTAATCACTCCAAAAGAATAAAAATTTACAAAAGAACTGATAGCAAACCTAAAACTAACTTTGCGAGCTAAACACTTCAATCAAGAGTTTGAGATGATAAATTAAACTATATATATAGCTTCGAATAATCCTACTACATTTATAATCAGCGGGAATAAAAATGATATCAAACTTATAGAGCATACTAAAATTAATGTGACATTTAGGAAAGATAGTTGAGTTTCTTTCATCCACACGCATATAAAAAACAAACAAAAAAAAAAGTATTAGTAGTTTCGAAAGTCAAATTTCTATTATTAAAAATTGTTTCGAATCAGTCCCGTTGAAATTAATTTAAGACTAACTGGTCATTTGAAAAAAAAAAAAAATTGTCCTGTTTTTCATTTTGTCAATTTTTATTGATTTCTGTTTCAAAATGTTTGACTTATTGTTAATGTAAAATTTTCTAATGCGTATTTGTAACTGTCGACAGAGGGTTGGATGAGAGCAATGGTTTTTGTTTGTTTTTTTTTTATAAATATGGTTTTTGTTTGTTAGCAAAGTATATGCATACATAAGTAAGTTGCTCATAGATCAAAGCTATATCAACGGTGCAACGGAAACGGACGACACAAAAGATCAATAATTGGCATCTATGTAGCTTTAATTTCCAAAAATGAAAAGTTTGTGCTTCAAATCCATGATTCTTTCATCATCCGGGAAAAAGATAATATTGTCACGTACGAGTTTCAACCGATAGACTTTTCCAAATCTCATGTTTAAAATATTGTCATACCAAACAAAAATTGTTATAAATATTGTTCATATGAAACATGAGTATGTCAATAATATAGATTCCGACAAGCGCGTGTGTATAAAGACGGGAGTGAGGAAGCGACGCGTGGAGGCGCGTAGGGGTTTGTACGGTGGTGGGAAGGTGTAAAGATCGTAAAAGAGGAGAACGCGTTTACGTCACATCTCATACGTCGGAAAAATCCAAAGATTAAGGACGTTCGTGGAACCCCTCAATATCCTCTGAGTATCTGACACATGTGTTATTGTTCCTTACTTCCTTTTTATTTATTTAATTTTAGTTTAATATTGAAAAGAGATAGATTGATACAAAATTGAGACTTGTGTTTTGGCATAAGAGAAGAGACGGAGTATGTATAAATAGTGAAACAAAATGCTTTATTAACCTTTTCTCTTTTCCTTTGTGTTTTCAAAAGAAGTAAAAGATTAATAAAAAGAAGAGGATGAAATGGAAAAGCATGGAATTGTCTTTCCCTTTCTAGAGATGGCATCTTTTATCTATATCACTAGTCGGCGTTTAATTATGTACAAACACAGTTTTTACAAAGTTGAGGAACAGCTTTTCAAATACAGATATATCTCAGTGGTTTGTCGAATGTTCCATCAAAGGAAACTTGAATATTAATTGCTTCCTCCTCTCTCTATCCTTCCGTAGTTTTCAACTCAAATACATTGAAATTTCTAAGAAGAATATTGCAAAGGGAGCCCTTTGTATTAATTTTATAATATCATTGGGTGGACAGGAGTACTGTATTGATTCACTTTGTCAGTCTTCCTTTTTGTCCTGAAAAATAAAAAGCCAAAAACAAATGTAAATTAGTGGTACAAGCAACTTCGGTGAAACTACAATTATTCAGAAAGTGAGAGGAAAGGCTTACGTAAGAGTAGGAGACGTAATAATCATGTTGCCCCCACCACACACGGTTACTATCTTTGCTTTCTTCTTTATTACAAACACCATTCGTTAATTATTTTGTTATTTTTTTTTACTTTTTGGGTCAGGAAATTAATTAATACCAATCCTCTACATTAAACTTCATTTTCGGAATTAGCAATGGAGAAGTCTGTTTTTTGATTAAGTAGACGGCAAAACTTTGAAATTGTTAGTAGAAAATGATTTTAAGGATATCGGGAAAAACTTGCGAAAGTGTGATTTCTTTTTGTTATCGTATCTCTAAAATCATTTTTAGCTTAATGTCTTTGGCGATATCTATAATAATGCATAATTTATTACTATATTCAGAGTTTCACGTAAAATAATTGAGGGGTGTATATATATGTTTATTTAATTATTGAAAGGTAATACTATGAGATGGAAGACTTGAAAATTAAGTTACCAACAAAGGTCCAAGGAACTGTTTTGACAAATAGGCATGATCAAAATCAAATCGTAACCATACATTTCAAACCATAATCACACTGTTTTTAACATGTAATCGGTTCGTAACAGTATAGAACGGTTAACAATCGTAACCGATAGGTATGAAACCGTGTCGTTGGCATGTGACGAACAGTGTCTTGGCATTCTAAAGAGTTTTATGAGTAGTGGCATCTTCTGTGATTAATCCAAACGAGAAGGATTATTCTGGTATAGACAAATTTTATCATTGTTACTTTACTAATTTCTTTTTTTTTTTTTTTTTTTTTTTAAATTTCAACGTTAGAAACTTAGGGGGTGTATTGAAACCTAGATTTTGTAAGATTTTGGTTTTTTATTAAAATCCACTGTTATTCAATTTGTGATTCTTAAATCACTTTCTAAGTCCAGTGTTATTGAATCCAATATTTCTACAAAATCACTTAAAATAACTTACAATCCCCTGTTATTCAATAAAGAATTTATAAAAATCATATAAAATCCAGTGTTATTCAAAATTAACAAGTACTTTTTAAAAAAACCCAAAACAAGGATTTTAGAAGATTTTGGATACCTTTTTAGATGAAAATAGGAACCCAAAAAATCTCACCTCTACACGTGAGATTATGAAGGATTTCAAAACAGCAAAAAAAAAAAAAGACAGAAAATTGCAATCGAGAAAATCATGAACACGACTCAGGCCTATTTGCACAAAACGTCGTGATGGACTTTTCAGTAAAGCATCTCAGCTTTGTCTTCTCTCCAACGCACAAATTGCAATCTTTTAGGTACTCTTCCTTCTCAAGAATCCAACGTCTCTTTCTACTCCTTCGGCCACTCTTCCGTCAATGGCGTTATCTCCGCTTTTCTCTCCGGACAGCGTCCTGTTCCGACTCAGGGTAAAAAAAAAATCAGAATCGATATTGGTTTGTGAGAAACAAATCGCTTCCAATAGTCGAATCAATCCAAGAAATCAATTTATTTAACTCAGATTCTAATTCTCAATCAATTGAAGGATGAGCATTCGAAGCTCTGGGCCACGATCGTGGTTCTATGCGGTCAGTTTCTGATAAGAACTCTTCAGGTTCTAACCAAAAGCATGGAATCTTTCGATATGATTTGATTGTGTGTCTATTTGATGACAAAGATGATATGTACGTGTTTCCTCCATCTTTAAATAATGTAGCATTGTTGGAAACTGGAAGTCTTCTTCATTCTCCATTTGATGATGAACAGATTTTGAAGGCAAGTTGATACTCTTCTGTGATTACATCAAGACATTGAGCTAAACATTTTTTTGTAACTGTGGCAGTGACACTTAGATGGAACATGGAATGAATGGAACTTCTGTGGCTGAGATATTTGAGCATTTTGGTGAAATTGTCTTTAGAGAAAAAGAGGTTGGTTTATTCACTTCTTATCCTAACATTTCTCTATAGTTCTAGATTGATTGTGTTGCCAATAACAGTTTTGGTTTTGGTTTTTAACTTTACGTATATTTCTTTATTTCAAAGTTTTCAATAGTTTTGGTTTTGGTGTTCTTTTATCCTAATCGACTTGTGATTATGGATTGGTGTTCTATTTAAGTAATGCTTTAAGCTTCTTTGTTAGTACAGTTTTAGAAATCAATAAACAAGAGTTTTCTCTTTTTCCTTGTTTTGATTCAATTAACTTCATCAAACAAGAAGCAGGTTTGACTCCATTGAGATCTTCATTATGTGTCGTTGATGGTGTTTTTTCTTTTTTGAACAAATGTTCGTTGATGGTGTTTAAGTCCATTTTTTTTTCTAACAATCTCCCAAAATCCCCTATATTATTCTTTAAAATCTCATTAAATCTCATCAAATCACAAAGGTTTTCTTTTTTAAAAAATCTACAATCCTACCAAATACTTACAAATCCACTTTAAATCTCTCAAAATCCAAAATTTCCAAAATTCCACAAAATCCTCTAAAATCTCTTGTCCAATACATCCCCCAATAAAGTGGTCAACCATGTATATTCGCCTACATATAGCCCTTACTTGAACCTCCACAAAAAAATGTTGATTGACATCTTACGGATGAAATTATAGTTTCGGATGTTGGAGGTTTGTTTGTTTAAGAGTGTGGATTTCCAACATATAAATCATCTTCTACCTCAGGAAACTTAGATAAAACCGATGAGTGAAAAAAAGATAAGTATAAGAGGAAAGGCTTTATTGCACTCAGACTCCCTTTTTAAAACTCCAATTGCACTCACACACCCTTTTGAAACAAGGCACCCTTTTTTAGTATGTTTTGACGAGTTTGCCCCTTTTAACACCACACTTCTCTCTTTCTCACATCTCCTTCTCGCTCTCTTTGTTTCTCTCTCTCTCTCTTTTCTTATTTTCCTTTTTCTTTTTCTCTTTCTTTTTTTATTTATCTCTCTATTTCTTTTTTATTTCTCTTTCTCTTTCTCTCTTTTTTTTTTCTCTCTCTCTAACATAAATATTATTTATACAAAAAAAATTATAATTCTTTTTTTCCTACATTTTAAGATCCATTTTATTATATTTTAAATTTAATGGATAGGATTTAGAGTCTATGATTTAGGGTTTAGTGAATAGTATTAGGGTTTAGAGGGTTTAGTGTTTAAGGTTTAGTGGATAAAGTTTCATGTTTAGTGGATAGAGTTTAGGTTTAGTGTCTACGATTTAGTTTAATAGATAAGGTTTAATGGATAGTCTTTGGGGTTAAAAGGTTATTTAGTGTTTATTGGCTAGAGTTTAGGGTTTAGAGTTTAATAGATAGAGGATTGTTGACAACCTTTCGTGGAGACGTTCTTTATCAACTCTTTCGCAAAGATTACGTTATTTAGCTCATTTTAACAGTTTAATGGAAAAGGTTTAATGGATAGAGGGTTTAGGGTTTAAGGGTTATTGATGTTTAGTGGATAGGACTTAGTGGATAAAGTTTGGGGTTTATGGGTTAGGGATGTTTAGTGGATATTACTTAGTGGATAGAGTTTACGGTTTAAGGGTTAGGGATGTTTAGTGGATAGGACTTAGTGGATAGAGTTTAGGGTTTAGGGTCTACGATTTAGTTTCGTGTTTAGTGGATAGAGTTTAGGTTTAGGGTCTACGATTTAGTTTAATAGATAAGGTTTAATGGATAGTCTTTGGGGTTAAAAGGTTATTTAGTGTTTATCGGCTAGAGTTTAGGGTTTAGAGTTTAATAGATAGAGGATTGTTGACAACCTTTTGTGGAGACGTTCTTTATCAACTCTTTCGCAAAGATTACGTTATTTAGCTCATTTTAACAGTTTAATGGACAAGGTTTAATGGATAGGGGGTTTAGGGTTTAACGTATCGTGGATAAGGTTTAGTGGATAGTGTTTAGGGTTTAAGGGTTATTGATGTTTAGTGGATAGGACTTAGTGGATAAAGTTTGGGGTTTATGGGTTAGGGATGTTTAGTGGATATTACTTAGTGGATAGAGTTTACGGTTTAAGGGTTAGGGATGTTTAGTGGATAGGACTTAGTGGATAGAGTTTAGGGTTTGAGGTTGATAGACATAATTTTGTGGACAACCTTTCGTGTACACGTTTTCTATCTACTTTTTGTCACATATTACGTTCTTGAGCAATTTAATGGACAATATTTAGTGGATAGAGTTAGGGTTTAAGTTTGTCCATTTAATTGTTTTCCGCTTTGTCCATTTAGATTTATCCATTTAAAATATAAAATATGGTAATATGGATCTTAAAATGTTTAAAAGAAAACAATTAGACTTTTATGTATAATTTTTTTGTATTAAAAATTGATTTTATGTGTTAAAGAGGGAGAAAAAAAGAAGAAAGAAAAAAAAAAGAGATAAGAAATAGAGAAATAAAGAGAAAATAGTTGGGTAAAAAAAAAAAGAGAAAATCGTAGGAAGAAAGAAAGGAGAGAGAGAGAGTGAAAAAGTGAGAAAAGAAAAAGAGAGAGAAAAATAAAAGGGAGGAAGAAAGAGAAAGAAGAAAATTGTTGGAAGAAGAAAGTGAATGAGAGACAGGGGTATAATTGTCCACATTTCTCTCAAACCATCAAAAAAGGTCCTTCTATCTAAAAAGGGTGTCATTGTGCTCAATGTTTCTGAAAAGGGAGTCATTGTGCTCATGTCCCAAGAGGAAATGGAAGAAGATATGAAGACAAGGATTGGGGTTTGAAGATAAAGAGGAGAGAGGGAAAGAAAATGAAGGTACAATTTGACCATTTTTACACTCCTTTGGATTTTTGCTTCCTTGAACAATAAAATCCAATATAACTATCTACTTAAGTATCATTATTTTTATTGCTATATAGTGCAATATTTACGTATTATATTTATATAATCTCTAATAAGAACAACACTACTAATGATGATTTAATCATGAGGTCATCAAGTGAGAAGAGAGGAATTGTAAAAGAAACAGATCTGCTCTCTCTTCACCTACTACTACCATTACCTTATTTTAAATGACTTCTATTTTACACATAACACTCTTCTCTTGTTCAACTCAATCTCGGCATCGTGGCTCCACTCGATTCTACCAAAACCACACTACTCTCTGGAGATGGGAGAGAAAGAGACATAACACATCAAGTGGAAAAAATGGAGCAAGCTTACCTTTTGAGACACTTTTTAACCTTAAAACATCCTCCCACTCCTATACCATCCTTTGCTCTCCTCTGATCTTCGCCCTGTTTTCCCCTCTGAGCTCCTTGATAACTTTACACTTTTTGAACTCGATTTGACTTGACCGCCTGTTGTTGTTATAGTGCTTCTCCCTGATAAGCTCTCTTCTGCTGAATCCACCCTCTCATACTCCTGCACCACATATCAAAGGTTAAGTGACGTCTTATCTTGTGAGCCAATGACTAATAACCTGAGCTTTGTCTCTCAGGGCTAAGAAGCAAGTACCTTGGGCTTCTTCTTGGTATAAGGGGTTAAGCATGGATTCAGATCCTCTAAAGCCAATCCATCAGGGCTGCCTGAGCTGAATTCCTGATATGCATTCAACTCTAATAAGACCATTGCCAGTAATTGCTGGTTCCAAACTCATATTTTTTTCAAAGTTGCCTACTTTTGATCCTATTTGCTTACCAGTG
This sequence comes from Erysimum cheiranthoides, assembly GCA_011420285.2. Taxonomy (NCBI): domain Eukaryota; kingdom Viridiplantae; phylum Streptophyta; class Magnoliopsida; order Brassicales; family Brassicaceae; genus Erysimum; species Erysimum cheiranthoides. The sequence continues at coordinate 12,040,430 of CM022177.2, forward strand.
AATCATAGGAAGAAGTCTGTGCTTGCCAGTAACAGCTTTCTGACAAGTACTTGTTCGCTTTCACCTGATAAGAAAGTGTGATTTCAGATTCCTATTAGATAATACTCAAAGCTATATAGAATATTGGACTGTTACTGCAGCAATGCCCTGAATAAACTTCACACAATATACTCAGATTCTAAGCCCACCAGAGGCTACATGCTATGCACTAATTAAAAAGAAAAAGAAAAAAAAAGAAACAAATTACCTCAGCAAGATCTTGAGCAATGCATTGGAGCTGGCCATTGAGTGAAATGACCTGCTTTTGAAGGTTAGGGATGATCTGCCTTGCCTGATTCAGTTCCTGCATTTGGCTGATTTGGCTGTTCATTGCATCCGGAAATAGAACTGCACTCTTCAGTGACTTTATCTCCTCCCTTTGCTTCAGGCATAGATCCTTCAACTTCTCCACCTTCAAAAACAGCTTAATTTAATAAAACATTCTGATTGAATTTGATAACAAAAAGCCAATTCTAGATTATATATACCCAGCTAATCTCTTCATGAATCTAACCTGTTCTAACACAGACACATGCCAAAACCCTAAACGACTAAACCAAGCTTTAAAGAGGGAAAATAAGATTTTACTTCTCGATTCTTATCTTCAAGCTGCAATTTGAGCTCAGAAATTTCCACCTCCTGGTCCTTGGTCATGCTCAGAAGCTCCCTCTCGCTCCGCAGAACCATAGACAGAGTCCTTGTATTCCCTTTGACTTCTGTCAATGCCTTCACCTTCTCCTTCCCGAATAGCTTCCTCTGCAATGTTCCCAATGTACTCTTCCCTCCTCCTCCTCCTCCTCCTCCTCCTCCTCCTCCTCTCACAGTATCAATTTTCTTCAGTTCCTCGGGAATTACAAGCTCAACCCTCTTGCTCTTGGAATTAGATTTCTTCATCTCCATCAGCTTCTTCATCATACAAGTGAGGTTTCCAGGATTATTCTCAGGCTTCACAGGTTTCGTTGTCTTGGTTAAGTAGGAAGATTTGGATCTGACAATAGCCTTGGACGAAATTGGCTTGTTCGATTTGAATTCAGCAGAGGAAGATAGATCTGAGTGAATCGAGGAGGTTACCGATGATCTAGAATCGTAGGAATTGTAGCGAGATGCCATTTTCTATGAAAAGTTGGAAGAATTGATATTGAAGCCGTAGGAGGGATCTGTGATTTTGAAAATGAGGAAGAAGAAGAAGCAGAGGGAATTTGGTTTTTCCTCTTTCCAATGTCCCACTCTCTTCTTTTCAAATTTCGTATCGTTATCTCTGACTAAAATGGATTTTTTTTTTGGTCTATATTGGGCCCAATTATGGGCCTAAAAGTTGAACGACTTTTTGTGTTTTTATTTCCATTTTATCACTTTTTTTTTTTTTTTTTTGTTAATTGTTCTTCTTTTTCAATAATTGATATAAACCACTTTTGACGTTGTAATCGAAAAATAGATCATACAGTTCAGGTTTATATAAGCATTCTAACAGAATAACTGAGTTGGTATATATGTATTTTAATACATGATCAAATGTGTGTTTTTTAGAAACTATGGTTTAAGTGTATGAATGTTAGTGCATGTTATGTAACTTATGTTGATGCATGCCATCGTCTCTTAGAAAGGAAGGACAGCCAAACAAATTCGTGCCTGCCTTCATATAAAACCTTTTCTATTCGTAGTTTCTATGCTACACACAAATTCCATTCTTCATTTTCGATCAAGACTTAAATGTTAGGTGAAAAAATATACGTGAGGAACTAGAAATGGAACAGTCGTGCGTAATTATTAGGAGTTCGTAGTTAAATAAGAGTTGTAATGTGAATAGAACACGTAACTGGACTAGTATGTGTATGAGAAAATGATCAAATCTTTGATTCACAATATATATTATCAAAGACAAATGTTTAGGATAGGATAGAAACTAAATGAGCATTTAAGATTAAGAAAAAGAGCACTGTACAGTGCCTTGGCAGGAGGGGAAAGCATTATCATAAGGAATTATGTCTACAGAACTGGAAATGACAGATGTATCCGTTCACCAGTCGGCAGTACCAATCCATCTTCATAACTCAAGTGGTCCCTTTCTCTCGACCCATCCACGTCTCCCTCCTCACAAATAAGACCAAAGCCACATTCTGGTTTGTGTGTCCTCTTCTCTTTATAAATCACAACAAGACATGAGGGTTTTTGGGAACTTGCCTCAGTTCCAATGCGGCTGCTATTATCGTCTGATCCCCAACCCGAGCTTACCTCTACATGTAAGTCCCAGAGTTGCGGCTGGAAGCCTTACTCTCATTCCAATGACTTTGCTGCCAACGCCTCCCTCCTCCTCATCATCGTCTTCTCTTCTTTCGTCTGCATTATCTCTCTCCATGCTGCCATCCGTTGTTGCCTCCGTCCAGTCATCCAACATGACCCTAAGCCCGACCCGGACCTTGAGGCGGCCACCCATCCGGACGCTCCCCCGACTCTTGTCTACTCCCCGGGACTGAACCTAGCAGGCAATGAAGCAGAGTGCATCATTTGTTTGTCTGAATTCCAGGACGGTGACACCCTCCGGGTGTTGGACAGATGCAAACATGGATTCCACGTTCATTGCATCCAACAGTGGTTCTCCTCCCACTCTTCTTGTCCCACTTGCCGGACAAACATCCTTTCCTCCCCACCTCAACTTCACTCACAGAGCTTACCACCAACGGGAACTCCTTAGTCAGATGGTAGCTTCCTGGTTTTGCTCCTTTTTTTTCCTCGTTATTTTCTTTACTACCTCACACCTCTGCTATATTTTCCAAGTTAGTTTATTTGTTACCTTTGTCGCTTTATATTCAATGAGATCATAAAATTTGCACACACACTGAAATTGATATAAAGTCACTTTTATGAATTATCGTATACAACGCAAAACAAACAACGACCATGTGTAACGAAACAAAATGGCAAACATGACCTTAGAACATAAAGGGACCAAACGCTTTATTCAATGTCGGAGTTCAAGAAATATGAGGTCTTCAATGGTGTTAACTTCCAACTTATTGGATAAGAAAGAAAATAGGTGTAACTAGATAAGATAATGGATATTGAGGGTGAGAAAAAAATATAGAAGTGGAATGACTCACATTACGAGCATTAACTCTATTGGCATATGGAATGATTCTAGCAGTAGGACAAAATACCAAGCGCGTGCAAAAGTTATCACTGAATATCTAGACCACATTCACAGGGTAACATGGTGAGAGGTACATATATATACAACAAATCAAACTAAGCCAAAAAAAAAGTACTCCGTAAAATTAGGCATTGAAAGGATTTCACCAAAAAAAAAAAAAAAATTAGGCATTGAAAGGGCCTCGTCTTTCTTTTTTCTTGAATTGTTGAAAGGGCCTCTTAAAATTAGAGGCGGTGTGAATGCAACCAATAGTTTGTTCCTGAATGAGTCTAACTTGAGACAAGTCAAAGCTTGTAACTTTAAGTCAACAGAATACTATTAAATTCTTTGACTATTCAAAACAATCTTTATCAGCATCAAGACACGAAACTCTCTCTCTCTCTCTATCATAGAAGCAGACGAAGAAACAGAGAAAGAAACAGAAGAATCGAGAGAGTGAGACAAATCTAGAGATGGGGTGCGACTCCCATGGCAATCTAAGCGACGCAGAGTTCAGCAAGCCGTTGCCATCGATAGGTGTATATGTCGCTGCGGCTTCACTGATCTGTGGATTTGCCATGTTAGCCGATCTTATTCACGGCTTCCGCCACCGTAAGTTCTGGTTTCCTTGCAAGTTCTTCTCTCTCAACGCCACCAGTCTCACCTTCATCTCTGTCTGCGTCAAACTCTCCTTAGATCTCAATACTTCTATGCCTAGTCGCCAAGATCAGCTTGCTAAACTCAGCAGTAGCGTCTTCGTCTGCACCGTGATGGCCAATTCCATGCCTTCTCTTGGTTTCATGGTCACACAAGATCTCCTCATGAACCTCATGGCTCTTGGGATTCTAGTCATCACCGACGTTGTTAATATCTGTATCCAATTGGGTACAGGAGCCATATACGTTTTCCCTCAAGAACACGCTCTCGTTATCGTTCTTATGCTTGTAATATTTATGATCTTGAGTTTCTCGGCTATCACAGTCCCGACCACAAAGCGTTTCTTGGAGCTCAAGTACAAGAAAAGGTACGAGTTTGCTTTGAAGCAGTGTCCTTCTTATACAGAGAGAAGAAGAGGGGTTCCTAAGCTTAAAGAAGATCTAATGAAATTCTGGATGATGGCTCACACTTCTAGTCCTCAGTTTGTGATGGCTCGCTCTGTTACTTGCACCACCACTGGGTTCCTCTGTTTCTTGAGTGCAGTCACGTTGGCTGAAGCCATGCTCCGGTCTTACTTTCTACAAACCTGGTCACTTGGGTTCTGCAATGGAGACTCTGATTACAAATGGTCAACCACTTTGGTTTTAGTCTCCCATGCAGCTGCAGTAGCCATAGGAACCGTTGCTCCAGCGAGCAGATGGTTTAAGGCAATGAACTTGAGGTGTCCATCAAGAACAAAGAAATGTTTGAAAGATGAGTTGATAGTAGAGAGTTATTGGGTAGAGTGTCTCGCTGAGAAGAAAGAACGTCCCTTGAATCTTTGGATGCTCCATGGTCGCCGCAGCAGGAAGCTTGCACACGACTTAAACCGATGGATTCTTGATGTTTGTATTGCAACACAGTATGGTATAGTTCTGGCAAGCAAATTTCTCCGTTTTTTTACGGTCTACTGTGTGAGTAGGATCTTGTTATGTTGTTTTTATTTCATCTTCAGAACCAGTTCAATCTCTAACGCTGAGTCGTCGGGATCAAATCAAACAACCAGACAATTTGTTCTGCATCTTGAAGGAGAGGAGGAGCTGGTGGAGTACATGGCACGGAGCAACCGTGAGGCCACAGACCACTTGATACAAAAGGGTCGGAAAAAACAACCCGTATACTTGATAGAGCTCTTGGAGGCAACAACTCGCAACTCAGAAGGATTTGAAGGGATCCGAGATTTTGACAGCGACGAGGTCGCTTCTCTAGCCTCTGGAGAGCCACCTAATAGTTGGGCCCTTCCACTGGTTACACTGACGAGTATCGTTGTTGCTCTTCCCAACATCAATCCTGGCTCACTGAAGAGGTTAGTGAAAGCTGTAAACGAAGCCTTGTTCTATGTCAACAAGTTCGAAGACGTCCTTGACATCGGAGGAGAGTTAGCTAACAGCAGGAAAGCTGCAGAGGTAATATGGTTAGGAGTTTATCTCTACCATAAGTGGCTCAACGTGGATCTTCGAAAACTATCCAAGCAACAGAGCAAAACACCACAAGAAGTTCTTAAAGAGCTGGTGGATATAGCAAAGAAAGAGTTTACAGAGTCATGGCAGAAAAATCGGATACTGTGCATGAAGCATAAGCCCTCTCAATGGCCCATCAAGACTCAGGCAGCAAACTCGATGTACCGAATCAGCCAAACCCTTTTGTTGAAGTACGAAACAAGAAACATTGGAACAGAGGAGAGTTTGTTGAAAGATGTGGAAAGGATGGTATCGGACATAGTATCAGGATGCTTTTGCAACACGGCACAAGTAATAGGAATGAAGTGTTTGGTGACGGCAGTGGAAGTGAGAGAAGCGTCGGTGAGAGAAGCGGCAATGCATTTGGGGAGAACAGAGAAGATACTTGAGATCGTGGACAGGAGATGTATGCCTGCTTTGTCTCATCACAAAGTGGCAAATATTGATGAATGGAGAGAGTTTTATAGGAACAATGAATCCATCTCTTTCACTCATCCTTCGACTCAGCGTACCACCCATGAACTCATTCTCAACCTAGATTGATACTTTTGTCAAGTTTAAAGAGTTAATTACGTTTTGTACACGATAAATCCCAAGTAGCAAATGATCGATATCCTTTCTTTGTCGGTTGAGTGACTTTGCTTTCTCGACAAGCAAAAACTACCAACACTTGATGTCAAACTATTATTATAACTTGATGCCAAGTCTAAAGAGTTAATTACCTTTTTGGTACATGACAATTGAAACCCAGTTAGTAACAATAAGCTTCGTCTGTCGGTTAACTACAAGTCAAACTAGCAAGGTCGTCAACTTTCCTTTGTTGACAAGACAAAACTATACTCTTCCAAAACATTTATCCTTCTTCTGGATATTTGCAATAACAAGTCTCTAGACCGATGCTAGTAATAATTTAACCATGTCAAGTCGTCAACAAAAGCTGCTTTTGATTTCTATTATTTTTAAAGCATTGTTGAAGCTAAATGGTAAAACCATCTTGAGGGAAAAAAATTGAAAAATGGAAAAACCATCTTGCGGAAAAATAATGGTAAAACAGTGTGCTGCTTCCTGTTTCCGACCAAAGACTATTTTAAATTAGATCCGCATCGAATAATCTGTCAATTTAAAGTACGAATCAAAGGTTCAAATGTCAAATAAATAATTATTTTTTTCAATAATACATCTTTTTTAATATCGACATGTTGGGAAAAAAAAAAAATTTCGACATGTAAAAAGTGATGTCAGTTCCTCTATAAGTACATCTCCCACTCACACGGTCACGGACACACCCAAAAATTCGAAGAAGAAGAAGAAACAGAATCATCAAATCAAATCCCTAAAATTGATTTGTAATGGAGAAAAACGCATCGACTTCATCACTGAGTGACTTGGGTGCGAGTCGTATGGATCTAACCAACGCCTTTTTCAAACCGATCCACAACTCCGATCCTCCTCACTCTTCAAACCGCTGTACCAAAGTCTCCGTCGTCGGAGTCGGAAACGTCGGAATGGCCATCGCTCAAACCATCCTCACTCAAGATCTCGCCGACGAGATCGCTCTCGTTGACGCCAAACCTGACAAGCTTCGAGGCGAAATGCTCGATCTTCAACACGCCGCTGCTTTCCTCCCTCGAACCAAAATCACCGCTTCCGTTGACTACAGTGTCACCGCTGGATCAGATCTGTGCATCGTCACCGCCGGTGCTAGACAGAATCCAGGCGAGTCTAGACTCAATTTGCTTCAGAGGAACGTCGCGCTCTTCCGTCACATCATCCCTCCACTCGCTAAAGCTTCTCCTGATTCTATCTTGATCATTGTCTCTAATCCCGTCGATGTTTTGACCTACGTTGCTTGGAAACTCTCTGGTTTTCCGGTGAATCGAGTGCTTGGATCTGGTACCAATCTCGATTCCTCTCGGTTCCGATTCTTAATCGCGGATCATCTCGACGTTAATGCTCAGGATGTACAGGTCAGTTCCAACCTAAATTAGGGATTTGTGTATTTTTGTTGCGTCTCCAATTTTATAATTTGGTGCTTTTTTTGGTTAAATTCGGCGATTAAGGAGTGATCAGCTGGATTTAATGGTTAAGTATGATTAAAAATATATGCTTTAGTGGTTGTATACTGCAATTAAGGAGTGATCAGGTGATAATAGATCCGATGATAATCATGTATTGTTGAGATGATCAATTGAAGAGCAAAATTGGGTTTTGATTTGTTGTTGCAGGCATTTATCGTAGGAGAGCATGGAGACAGCTCAGTGGCATTGTGGTCGAGCATAAGTGTTGGAGGAATCCCCGTCTTGAGCTTTCTGGAGAAACAACAGATAGCTTACGAGAAACAAACCCTTGAGGACATTCACCAAGCGGTCGTTGGTAGTGCCTATGAAGTTATTGGACTCAAGGGCTACACTTCTTGGGCTATTGGCTACTCAGTTGCTAGTCTGGCTCGCACTATCCTCCGTGACCAGCGCAAGATTCACCCTGTCACGGTCCTTGCCCGTGGCTTCTATGGTGTTGATGGCGGTGACGTCTTCCTCAGCCTCCCGGCTCTGCTTGGACGCAATGGTGTGGTCGCTGTGACCAATGTGCATATGACTGATGAAGAGACTGAGAAGCTGCAGAAGTCGGCAAAGACTATATTGGATATGCAGAGCCAATTGGGACTTTGAATAATGACATTCTATGCTTCAATTTTATAACTGTTGTTTTGTTATGATGATTATGCTACGGAAGGTAGTTTCAATGTTGATCCCTACATGTTATGTAAATGCTTGTTCATGCAGAATAATCCCAACTTTGAGTTCTATTTTGAAATAACGACTGATTCATAAAATGAGGGTTAGATAGATACATAGGGTATTGGTTACACAACACACTTGAGTGTGAGATCAATGGACACGGTTGATAATATGAGGCTTAGTGACTGCGTAATGTGAATAACTGAAAACGATCTTGTTAGTCAAATTCAGAATGATACAAAGTTAAATTAGTGATGCCCATTTTTGCTTTTCAGTTTATTATCTTTTTCTGTACTCCAAAATACCAGATTTCATTCATCAAAATGGCGCGAAAAGCGTTTCTTATGAGGAAGAAGAAAAAGATAATTTTCCATGCTATTGCGTTTTTTGCAAGACAATTCGCACAAACATTAATAGATCGAGAAATAAATAAAGAAATAAAAAGAGATTTTTGAGTTTTTCATATTATGGATATAAATGATAGTTTTGGCGCGAAAATACCCGTTTTCGTGCTACTACGCGTTTTGGCGCGAAAATATCCGTTTTCGTGCTACTACGCATCGATGATGGTTTTGGCGCGAAAATACCTGTTTTCGTGCTATTGCGCTTTTTGCAAGGCAATTCACACTAACATTAATATATCGAGAGATCGCTAACATTCATACATCGAGAGATATGATGAAAAGAAAAAGAAATAGAAAGAGATTTTTTAAGTTCTTCATATTATGAATGTCGATGACGATTTTGGCGCGAAAATGATCTGTTTTTTTTTTTGTGTTATTGCGTTTTTTGCAAGGCAATTCGCACAAAAATTATTATGTGGAAAGTTATGATGAATAGAAAGAAATAAAAAGTGGTTTTATAAGTTCCTAAAACCATCTAGTTCCTATGCAAAAGAAAGACCAAAATCTCCGGAGATTATTAATCAGATTATGTTTCTTTTTATTTTTTGACAACAAATGAAAACTATTAGGTTATGTTTCTTTTAGTCGTTACTTTACAGCTTTGGATTATTTATGAGCCAAGCCAATGAGCATTAAATCCAAAATTGAGGTGGCACGACTCATATAGTAATCAGAAAACCAAATAAGCAAAGGGATCTCTCTATCTGAAGCTCAAAACGGAGAAGGCGAGGGAAGTAGAAGAGATAAGCATAGTGAAACCAACCCTAGTGGATTCAAAGGCGAGGTCTAGGGGGGAATCACGCAACTACGATAGGCTCGTGCGTGTCAAAAGAAGGCGGTTCTGTTGAGCCCGGCCGAAGATTTGTCTCCGCTTCTGGTTGTTCCGGTGGAGACGCGGCGGAGATGAGGGGTCTTTTCAAATCCAAACCGCGCACTCCCGCTGATATTGTTCGCCACACTCGCGATCTCCTCCTCTACGCTGATCGATCCAACTCTTTCCCTGACCTTCGAGAGTCCAAACGCGAGGAAAAGGTTTCTTCTTCTCATCCCTCTCTATCTCTGCTTTCGATTTCCTTAATTTCTGCCATCGAATCTGATCTATCCTTGTCGAAACTAGATGAATCCTTGTTAGATATCCTCGTGATTCAATTGATGCAATCCTGGTTTGAATTCTGGTAATTGCTTGCAGCTGGTGGAACTAAGCAAGAGCATACGAGATTTGAAGTTAATTCTCTATGGAAACAGTGAGGCTGAGCCTGTAGCTGAAGCTTGTGCTCAGTTGACTCAAGAGTTCTTTAAGGATGATACTCTTCGCCGCTTGCTCACATCTCTTCCTAATTTGAACTTGGAGGTAACATCTTATCTCTTGATTAAATCCTAATATAGACAGCCTTTTGAGATGAAGTTGATGGTATGCAACAGTTCGATAAGAAGAAATTATCTTTTTTTGTTAGGCCAGGAAAGATGCTACTCAAGTTGTTGCTAATCTTCAGAGGCAACAAGTCAATTCACGGCTTATTGCATCTGATTATCTCGAATCCAACATTGATCTTATGGATTTTCTAGTCGATGGGTGAGTTTAGGAGATGGAACCCATATAGTCGAGGATTCATTGCGCATTTTGTTAATGGCTCCCGAAATAAAAAGTCTTCTTTTATGATCTTGATTATTAGGTTCGTTTTGTCACTTATATGGGTTTCTGTGATTTCTCTCAGCTTTGAAAACACAGATATGGCGTTACACTATGGTACTATGTTTAGAGAGTGCATCCGCCATCAGATTGTTGCAAAGTGAGCACGATTTATATTTTCTTTGCTTTCGACATTACATCCTGTATGTGTTCATTGACAAACAGACAATCTTTTACCGGATTTGTATATAGTAGAAACAGTTTACTTAGTGGTGTATCCGAGGGGAGTAGTATAATGAAAACCTTCTTTTTCTCTGGTTCAGATATGTTTTGGACTCACAGCACGTGAAGAAGTTTTTTTACTACATACAGCTTCCCAATTTCGACATTGCTGCTGATGCTGCTGCAACTTTTAAGGTTCAGGAACACTGAAACATACTTGGAATTCCCCTACAATCACGACCTGAAATTTTCTCTAAAACACACCATCATAACTTCAGTTACGTGATTATTTTCTTGCAGGAACTTCTGACAAGGCACAAGTCTACAGTTGCTGAGTTTCTCATTAAGAATGAAGACTGGGTAAGTTCTCTTACAATGTACCAAATCATAAAATATTGCTTGAAAGCATATGTATCTGTTTCAACTCTGACAGTGCGGAATTGATCTGGTATGATTCTCAGCTATTTTGATTTACAGTTTTTTGCAGACTACAACTCAAAGCTTCTTGAATCAAGTAATTATATAACCAGACGGCAGGCTATTAAGGTAGAGTAACTTAGAGTGGTTACATCACAAATGGGTAAACACGAAAAAGATAACAGTGACAGAGCATTCTAATGGATTGTAACGTGTAAAATTTTACAGTTGTTGGGGGATATATTACTAGATCGGTCAAATTCGGCTGTGATGACGAAATATGTGAGCTCAATGGATAACTTGAGGATTCTGATGAATCTTCTCAGAGTAAGATGCTTTACCCGAGACCCCATATGATTATATTCTTGTTGTCTGGCTCTGCCAAATAGAGCTAGTTTTTGAAATAAACTGAAACGTGTGGTTGAGAAACTCTCGTGCAGGAATCAAGCAAGACCATTCAGTTAGACGCTTTCCATGTTTTTAAGGTATGTTCCGTGTACTCTAAAGACATGGAGTAGTTTTAGCAAGTGAAACACAATCATCAGTCAGACGGCTTTAACAATTTGGTTTTCCTACTTTTGGAAATCGTTTACGTGACTGTAGTCTGAGTTTTAATAATAAAGACTTGAAGGGGCAATCAAAGTTCACTGACACTTTTGTTTCTGTACAGCTGTTTGTTGCCAACGAAAACAAGCCTTCCGACGTCGCCAACATTCTGGTGGCAAACAGAAACAAGCTTCTGAGATTGTTGGCTGATATCAAGCCGGACAAAGGTATGGGACTTGTGTTATGAGACTCTTGTATCATCAGAGAATGGACCCGATTTTCACAGTAAACTAATTTCTTATGTTTATGATTCATGTCTGTTTTGTGGCAGAGGACGAGAGGTTTGAAGGAGACAAAGCTCAGGTTGTGGGAGAGATTGCAAGCCTTAAGCTGCGAGAGCTTGCTTGAGCACGCACATATGCACAGAAGCTCATGTTTTCTGTTTAATCTTTGAAAGACATTTTTGGAGCATCAAAGATTGTTGTTAACTTATTAGGTACTCTCTCTCTAAACTGTTGACTGGTCTGGATCTTTTAGATTATATGAATTCACATGTACACTCATTTAGCGTGGATCAAATAAATTGGCATTATAAATCTACGTCCTGAATGCAAAAAATCATAAATGCATATGGGAACCCACATTAAACCTACTGAAAATGGATAGATAAGCAGATAAACCATAAAAAAAAATCACTCTCTTTATGCACAAAGAGAAAAATAAGCAAGTCTAGCGCTAATCTTAAGCATACTGAGACCGAGTGCCGTTGGATGTTCCATGCTGAGCCGTTTTACCCTCCAGTTTCCTTCTCTTAATGACTACATACCAAGTGAAGGCTTCGAGCAGGGAGGCCACAATGGCGAGAGCAACGATGATCCCGATGTAAGCATTTTTCCACTGCTTCTTGGGACTCAATATGCCTAGCCCTTTGAATACGTTCACAACCCCTAGGATGATTATCGTGTAGCCGATTGTGTGGTGGTAAATGTTCCAGTAGAGCCTATGCTTGTGCTCTGGTTTTGGCCTCAGAAACATTGCAAACACCTGATGTTTTTGACATGAGCAATTAACCGGTTTAGAAAGCTATACATATATTACTGATTTTGTTTTGATGTGAATTGTGTAATGTACCTGTACTGTTGCTAGAGAGAAGAGAGCGATTCCGATAGCACGGTGGGTGCTATACTGAATTCCTGGTGAGTCGCCACCGAGTTTGAGACCAGTGGCCCATCCGGCCACACCGATGATGTAAGCAGAAGCCTGGCAGAAAACGTGAATGTAGAACCAAGCAGGGTCTGCTGATTTGGCGACTCTCAAGTATCGAGCAATGATTGCCCCCATTGGCATCATGATTCCCCAGCTCACTCCGTTCAATATTCCATGTATCTGCACCCCAATTATTACCAAAACCAATTATCATTCTTTGTTTGCAAAATAAAAATTAGTGAAAGAGATGTCCACAGAAGAATCAACTCACGTTGCGTTTGCGGAGCTTGGAACTTCCTCCAGCTCCTCCCGCAGCTGCTGAAACACCGGAGACCAGATTGAGAGTGGACATGGATCGAACGTTGTTGCCAGTAGTTGAATGAGGCAGAGGACTGCTCCCAGACATTGACCCATCCTGCCACACTGTGTTAATGGTTCCACCATTCCCCAGATCCTGTGAAAGCTTCAGACTTGCCAACACAACCATCTCATTGTTCTCGTAAGTTGCAGACAACCCAGAGACGTTGAAACTCAGATCACCCTCTTGTAGACTTGTCTGATAACTTCTGATGGGAGATGTGTAAACCCTGACAGTGCCGTCTGATTGTGGATAAGCCACGATGGCTTGAGCGCCCACCATTCCCGTAGACGTTGGGTTCACGGCCCAAGCAACCCATTTGCCAGAGGTGAGCTTGGTGTGGCGATAAGCAATGTGAAGGCTCCCGGTGGAAGAATCATAAGTGTAATGGAGGAAAGAATCAAGAAAAGGGAGGTCGTTGCAGGAATCAAAGACATTGTTGCTGGAGAACTTGTACTTGGAACATGTCTGAGCAAAGGAGAGAGTAGTCATGGATATGGAGAGGATAAGAGAGAGACAGAGGATTTGATTCAAGAACTTCATCATTGACACCATGGATCAGAGTATGTTAGTAAGAAAAAGACTTAGATGTAAGAGAAGGAGATGGTTGAAGAAAGAAGGAGAGAAAGAGAGATTAAATATGAAGAGAAAGTGGGGTTAGCTTTGTTGGTTAAGCTGTCTAATTGATATCATAACTTTTCTCTTTTCTTATTTGATCAAATTATGCTTAGCTTCCTTTCTATTTGCTGTTTCTTTTCTTTTTTTTGTTGTAGTGTGAAGAAATGTTTTATTTATTAGCATAAGTGTGTGATCTATACAACATTAAAAATTTTAAATCAATGGCTCATTACCCAACAAATGCAACAATTATGCTCGTTGACTATAGAGCACAGTTCTTGAGGGTAAAAAAACATGAGCAACAAAACTAGTTTACAGAGGGTAATTAGTAATTACTAATTTTACTATAACAAGAGACAAGAAGATGGGTTAGTAATTGTGAGCATCAACACCAACCGGTTCACACCTGTCTCGCCTGCCTTTGTTTCTACCAACTTCTTTCTCTATGTATGTATCACAACTACTATTGGGTAGCATCTTCAACCTAAAAGTAAGTAAATAATTGAATTTATAACTTCATTTGTTTGGGTTTATTACATTGTCTTTTAGTTGCACTAATACATATGTGGAACCATAGATAGATGTGTATATTAAAAAAGTGAAAGGACACAGAGGAGTGAATGCAGGTGAGCAACCGCACCGGTCTGTGAGAGATCCGATGCCAAGTGGTTGGGTTGGGTTATAGAGTTTTGGGTCATTTGGTCAAAATCTCAACTGCCTCCATGTGGATGTGGGTCCCCTTACTTCCACGTGTCAACTAAAGATTGTTTGTCCTGGTCAACGCATATGAGAGCTGAACCTCAAGCCTCTGTTCATTTTTGTGTGACCCTCCACCCGCCTGATCCAACACATTTTACTGTTAAGAGTTTTTAGTTACATTGATTAGTATAAATTCTCTTTGTATTTACATTTCTAATTAAATTTTAATTTGTTGATTGAAGATCCTTTAATGTGCTTTTAGTCATCAACATTAACAGGGGTTAACTGAAAAATTAAAAAAAAAAAAATTAAAAAAATAAGATAGAGCATATATGTCAAGAGTGGGATTTGAACCCACGCCCTTTCGGACCAATACCTGAAACTGGCGCCTTAGACCAACTCGGCCATCTTGACCTATTCGTATGAGCCTTAATTTTAAAAATTTAGAATATGTTGTAATAGCCAACGTTAAAATGTGCTGATTTTTTTTTTGACAGCATACAATATAACCTCCATAAATTAATACTCGATTCATTAATACCTCGCTAAATTAATAAATTTTTTCGGTCCCAAATTAGTTTTTTGGTTCAATTAGTATATCGATAAATTAATAATCACGATAAATTAATAAAATATTATAAATTACTGAAAGTCCCAATATTATTAATTTATAGAGGTTTTACTGTATGTGCTGATTTAACTTTAGCAGATGGATTGAAACTGCAATACATTTCAACAAACATATTGACTTGACTTTATGTATTGTAATAGCCAATACACTTTTATGCTCGAGTTTGACACACGACAATTACTAAAAGACACATTGTTTGGTGACTTATGGTCTCTACTCTCAACTTTTAAATGTTTATTAACATGTTTAGAAGCTCTTGATACAGATAAATAAAAGAATTAGAAATATCTTTCTTAGTTCATTTCAAGTATTAATTCCTTATTGATCTCGTCGAGGCTCTACGTCAAATCTATTTCAAGGTTTTGCTTCTTATCAAATAATTGAACTTCACACACTTTTTTGAAAACATGGTCTATATAATTTAACTTTCACGATGTAATTTTTTTTTTTTTTTTTACTTTCACTACCTTATCGATGGTGTGACATTGTGGGCAGTTAGATGTGACTGTCCTCAACCCATCATTACTTGCTAGTCTGAAATGAAAACAATAAATATGCGGTCTCTGTCTAAAACCAGGAGAAAGACCAAAAAATTGCGTTTGTACCACTTTCGAGTTAACTCTGTTAAATTATCATCAATGTGGCTACCATTATTATTATTTTTTTTTTATCTATATAATATCAAAGATTCATAGGTATTTATTTTTTTCAATAGGATTCATAGTTGCATACATTTGTAGGTGATGGGCCCTAAGACTCTAAATGGGCTTACTTGGGCTAAAAGTTGACGGGCCGGGTTATAGAAAATCGGGTCGGGTGAATGGTCCATATGAAGAATGGGTTGGGTTCTTCGCGCAATCCCCAAAACAGTGAAGGATTCGATTACAATGGCGGCAGCGTTTCTGCCGGCGACCTCTCTCCGTCTAACTCCATACTCTACTCTCCGCTTCTTATCCTTCTTCCCCATTTCTAAACCTTCTTATTCTCTCTTCCGCCCTCTACGCCGCCCGCTCTTCGATGCCTTTCCGGCCAATTCTCGCCGGAGATGCTTTTGTACAGCTGTATCCGAATCTCTCGGCTCCGGCGAGGGAAATAAAGTTGAGAATTACGAGAAACGATTTGGGAGTAAAGTTGGAGAATTCAGGAAGAAGTTGAAGATAGCGGAAGTGAAAGGAGGAGCAGACGAAGGGCTCGGTCGCGTCGGGCAGAGTCTTAACATTATGGGTTGGGTCCGTACACTTCGATCTCAGAGCAGTGTCACATTCATTGAGGTAACTCTCAATTGACGTTCATCTTCTCGTATCAATCTTTGATTGCCGATTTTGATTTTTTTTTTTTTTTGAAGATAAATGATGGTTCATGCTTATCGAACTTGCAATGTGTGCTGAATTCGGATGCAGAGGGGTATGATCAGGTAACCACTGTGACCTGAGAACAATGATTAGGACTTAGGAGCCTTAAATTCTTGAATTTTATTGTATAAACACTATGATAATCCTTGGTCCCTTTTTTTTTTTTTTGGTTGCAAATTCTTGGTGCGGTGGAATGATAGGTAGAATCTGGTTCGATCTTGACTGGAGCATCCGTATCTGTACAAGGTACTATTGTGGCTAGCCAGGGAAAAAAACAAAAGGTGGAACTAAAGGTTGAGAAAATCATTGTGGTACGTCTTTGCTTCTTCTATTTTGGACCCTGAACTTTTGTTCTTTGAGATTGAAAGCACGTTTCTTTGAATTGTGTTACTTACTTTTCATTTTATCCTAGGTTGGAAAGTGTGACTCTTCTTATCCGATCCAGAAGAAAAGGGTCAGCCGGGAATTCTTGAGAACCAAGGCTCATCTACGTCCAAGAACCAATACTTTTGGGGCGGTAACTTTCCTTTTTTCATTTACCTTTTATACTCTCCTGAAACTCCACACTACAGACGACTTTTGTTGCCTTCTTGGTAATTTGATGAATTATCTCGCAGAGAAACATGGCTCTTACTAGAAACTTGTTTTGGCTATATATATGTTGAATACTGCTTCCGCAGTCCCTCTTTCAGGCATCTCTTCTCTGTTTTTCTTTTATTGAAACTTGATGGTGAATTTACTGTATTGTGATAATTATTAAATCTATGTTCTTAAATATGCAAAACATCTTGTTTCAGGTGGCGAGAGTTAGGAATACTCTGTCATATGCTACACACAAGTTCTTTCAAGAAAGTGGATTTGTTTGGGTGGCAAGCCCAATTATCACAGCGTCAGATTGTGAAGGGGCTGGAGAACAGTTCTGCGTCACTACACTCGTAAGGACCTTAGCTCTCGACATCACAATATTCTCTGATAACCCATTAGCAGCTTGATTGTTTTCACCAAGAACTACGACTCTCAACTTCACATGGAAGAAAGGATAAAATAACACCTAAACTATACTTCAATTTTTAGATTCCCAGCTCCCATGAGACCACCGATTCTTCCATTGATGCAATTCCAAAAACAAAGGGAGGGCTGATCGATTGGTCTCAGGTGTGTTCTAGCTCCATATCTTTTGTATCTTAGGAATGATAAGAGATAAACCTTCAACTGTAACAAATTTTGTGTCATTCCTCAGGACTTCTTTGGGAAACCAGCATTCTTGACCGTCTCTGGACAACTCAATGGAGAAACTTATGCGACCGCTCTGTCAGATGTAAAAGTTAACTTCCGCAAATGATCATGTGCTAGATTTTGGTTAGTAATTGTCTGAATTTCTCATCTGTATGACTTTACAGGTATACACATTTGGTCCGACATTTCGAGCTGAGAATTCCAACACTTCCAGGCACTTAGCCGAATTCTGGGTCAGCATTATTTCATTCTCCAGCCAAACTCCCAATTGAATTTTTCTTACCTAAGTGCAATATTCTGAAGACCTCTCTTTCAACCATATAAGATGATTGAACCAGAACTTGCTTTTGCCGACCTGGATGATGACATGGCCTGTGCCACTGCCTACCTCCAATACGTAGTATGTTGCTCTTTCACTTTATATTTCCTTCAAACTATTTATGAGCTAGTCATTTATTGTAATGTCATCTAAAATTATTTTAATTTAAACTTATCTCTTGATATTCTGATAGGTAAAATACGTTCTTGATAATTGCAAGGAAGACATGGAGTTTTTTGATACATGGATTGAAAAAGGAATCATTGATCGCTTGAGTGTATGCCCTCTGATTCTCACGCTGTAATCAGAAAAGAATATTATGCAGTTTGCACTGGCTGATATTATGATTGGTATATGATTGGTTTACAATTTAACTTGTAAAGGACGTGGCTGAGAAAGAATTTCTACAGCTGGGTTACACAGACGCCATTGAACTTCTTCTAAAAGCAAACAGGAAATTTGAATACCCGGTAAAGGCTTTACTTTCTCCTTGCCAATATAGTTGAGCTGGAGATTCTGTTGAGAAATCCAAAGTTGCTTATATGCATTTCTTTTTCTCATACTTGTTGTACTGTCTCTGAACAAGTATTTTACATGTGTCTCTTTGGTATTCATTTTTAGGGTTGGGTTATTTAAAATGATAATTTCGCCTGTAGAATATTATGCGTTTCCTTTTCCATTGCAAGGTGGTTTGGGTGTATAGGCAAAAATAATAAATTTTCAAGTCTATTCCATGGTCGTATGGAGTAGAAACATCAAATATTGGTTGTCTGATACAGCTGCATGTTGCAGGTGAAGTGGGGGCTGGATCTGCAGAGCGAGCATGAAAGATATATAACAGAAGAGGCATTTGGGGGTCGCCCTGTGATAATAAGAGACTATCCGAAGGAGATAAAAGCATTCTATATGCGGGAGAACGATGATGGGAAGACAGTGGCAGCAATGGATATGCTTGTGCCTCGGGTAAGATTAAGATAATTACAAAATCTTGTTGATAATAATAAGTTGTCGATAGTGAATGATGATGATGGGTTTGGGTTTGAAAAGATAGGAGAGCTGATAGGTGGAAGCCAAAGAGAGGAAAGGCTTGAGGTGTTGGAAGCGCGGCTTGATGAGTTGAAACTCAACAAAGAGAGCTACTGGTGGTACCTCGACCTCCGCCGCTATGGTTCAGGTCTCTTTCTTCTTCTTCTTTGAATCAAAAGATAAAACTTTGGGAGGCTGATGAAGTAAGTGCTTTTGTTGTTATTGTGTGAGTAGTTCCTCACGCAGGATTCGGGCTAGGGTTTGAGAGGCTGGTCCAATTTGTCACCGGAATTGACAATATCAGAGACGTTATTCCTTTCCCGCGCACACCTGCGTCTGCCGAATTCTGATTACTCGGACTCCCCATTGCCTCACATTTTTCTCTTTATTCCCTCCAAATTCTTGTACTCTTATATATCTGAGATAAACAACAAAAAAATAAAACCTCAAAAGAATTATTTATTTGTTTCATATCTTTTATATTTAATACTCTTGTCATAAAAAAATATTTTTTTAGGATTTTTCTTGTTTCATGTAGATTCATCTTTCTTAACTTTTCTATGTACAGTATTAATGTTAATAAGATGTAAACATCAAAATTATTGATTAAGGATATTGAAGTAACTTGAACGACTATTAGTTCATAGTTATGTGGTATGTTTAGCGTGAAAAATATTGGTGTATCTCTATGACTACTGGAAAGATAAAAATGATGGAAAATACATTGAGATGCGATGTGCGGTTATCCAGAGATTTCAGCTATAGCTAATTCGATTTATTGAGACCATCGACCAACACCTTTTAAATGATATATACCAACCTATTAATAAAGCCATTGCAAAGTTGTAACAAAGACTTATTTTTCTAAACATTGTTATAAAAGAGGACACTTTGTATTACATTTCTCTCATCATAAATCAAAGTACATGAGATGGTAATCGGTGATGCTTATTTTGTAACAGAAAGAATGACAGATACTTCTTGTTTCTAAGTTTGACAAAGGGAAGAAAGATTCAACTCTTTGAATTCTGCCCCTTCCATGGTTAAACCTCTTCATGACGGGTTTCAAGTCACCTTGGAACTGAAAGGCCAAGCTCTAGAAACATAAATGATCACCAAGATTAGATTTGGGCACTGATTGTGGTAAAGAAACAAAGATGGATGCTGATGGCTTAATGACTGCCGAAAGGTTTCATTTTTTGACGAAACTAATCATTTGAAACAGGCACATAGTCTGGTTGAGCTGCGTTCTCATTCGTAGAATCGATAAAGCAATTTAGGACCAATTCGAGTTCTTTAGTCTCACAATTGATACTCAAACTTATTTCATAAACAGAGCATTTTCATGCGCAAGTACTTGACAAAGCAATGCTACCTTTAAACTAGACAATAAAATCTCATCTAAAATAACTTCTCCAAAAACTAACTTGTCAGGGATCATAGTTGACAGAACCCACCTTTAAAATAAATTGCAAACACATCTCACGTGCCATCAACTCCATCTGGACAAAGAGCATTTTACAGATCACTACGTTACTGTGACACTCTTATACACAGATCACGAACTAACTTGGCACTCATGTAAAAAGAAAAAGCACGAAATACAATGAGCAGCTTATGCAACTTGGCATTACGTTTTAACTAAGTTTCCAATTCAAGTTCTGCATGTTTTCAGTTTTGTATCCCGCACAGTTACTCAATCCTTAATTTCCCAGATTCCCATTTGAACTATTGGAGCTAAGAAAAAAAAAAGGTTCGTACTTGATAAAGATGCAAGGGCTCAACATGGTAATGGAGAAATTATGTGCCTGCATAAATTAAGTACTCATCGTTAGACCCTAAAACCTCAAAACTCTTACAGACTTCCAGAAACTGTGTCGCTCAGCCATTATAAGTTTTCTCTCCTACTTGGCAAGATCCGAGCCATATTATGCAACTAATGCCATATAAGATGTAACTGACAATCAAAGACTTAAGGAGACCACTCAAGCTTCAAGTTAACTAACTAAAACTAATCTCAAACCAGGAATATCATAAAGCCAAGACTCGACGTAGCTAGGAAGAAGCAAAGGTATTAAACACATACAGTGCCTCATACAAATCAGCTCCTAAAATGGTCTCTAATCTACAAAAGCACTTGGAAGGCATTGGCATCCAATTCAACAAACTAAATTAGAAAGCAGAAGCAGAAAAGAGCCAAAATGAGCAAGTTTATGACAAAGAAGAAGAAATGGAATTTACTAATTTAGAGAGGAAAGCAAAAAGTGAACTCACAAGAAAAGTAAAGAGAAAAGCAATTAGAGGTCGGGAGAGGTGCAGCAAAGTGTACCCTGAGAGAGTGCTCGGCTACTTCTTGAGGTTGTGCTAAGGCACGACGTCAGCCTCGCCGCCGCCACCGTGCTGTGAAGCGGTAACAGCGACTGAACACATCCAAGCTCCGATGGACACCTAAAGAGGTTCAAACATTGGAAAATTCAGAAGATCAATTTGGATGCATAAAATATACGGATAGCACAGATGCAAACCTGGAGAAGGAGAATCGGCGAGGGGATTGACAAGGAAGACGAAATCCCGCTGATGAGCCCGCCGGCGTAGATCCGGCGCTGGATCTGAGGACGGATTTGAGAGAAGTGGTGGATGCTCTGTTAAACATCTTACGACAAGCAGAAGCCATTATTATTAGACAAGACCGAACATGTGATCCAAACTAAAAGGGTTTTTATAAGGTTTTAGCAGGCAAACACAATTATTTCTCCCTTTTAGCTTATAATGGCTTTATTTGGTTAAGATGCGTTAAATAGTTCATGTTGAACAAACCAAATTAGTCATATACAGAGAGAGAGAAAGCGGAATTGAAATTATCATAGGATGATGAACAGAAAAACCAAACGGTTGATGGAGAGAGGAAATGGAGTTAGATGATAATTGGCAATAATAATTAAACTACATGTACAACTTCTTCTTATCTCTCTCTCAGACACACCGAGTCATCATGAGATAGAGAGGGAGACAACATCTGACTTTCACTAAATAATCAAAAGCAAATCATTCATTCACACCTACAATAACAACATCATCTTCTCTTTTCTTCCCCTACGTTTTACGTCTCTCCCAACCAACAACCAAGTTTTTTTTTTTTAGAGCATTAAACTAAAATTAAAAACAACCTAACAGCAGCCGATACTGCTTCTTTTTTCTTTCCTCCACTTGGGTTTATGTGCACTTGCTTCTGCTCCTTCACTTGCCTGTCAATAACATCATCAACAGTCTCAGCTATATATGGTTTAAGTCCAAGTTACTTTCACTATTGGACACTCTATAACAAACAAACATCACCTCTACTACTACTTTTTGCTTTGACTTTGGTGACTTCTGCTGTGTGATACCGAAGGAATCTTCGAGGTCATCATCGACGTTTGCAGACCCTCAAGTAGCTGCAAAGCAACACACACACACAGGTTTAAAAAGTATCAGGCCTGATCAGAAATTAGGGACATTATGCAAACTTCCACATATAAATGTAAATCTCCCATATACTTACTCTAGATGTTGGCTGGATCCTGCGGACTGATCTACGTGGCTCCATTCCCTCTGATGTTTTTGAAGAATTCTCAGCCAACGCCTTTTCTTCTTCGATTTTGGCTAACCTTCCTGCAGTAGGAGCCACTTTCTCTTTATTAGTGCTCGACGAGGAACTATTCTTGGAACCAATATCTTGGGAGGATGATGCAGTTTGCTCTTCCACTGTTCCCTTTAATGGAACACCAGATGCAGGACCCTTGTTCTCTGCACTCTCATCAGCGGCATCAACAGATTCCATATCTGAGGCCGTTGTATTACGTGTGTCCTTGCGGGGAATTATCCTAGCCGCAGCACCAGGTTTCTCTTTGGGCTTGGGCGCGGGTTTGAAAGTCTTGGGCTTAGATATTGTTGTCTGTTTCTCTCTAGAGATAGTTTTAGAAGGCATTCTCCAGCTCCCTGTTCCGGAATTTTGGGGCACAATTGGTTTCACAGGCCTAGCTGGTTCCTTCCGTTCTCGAGTTTTAGTGCTCGGCTCTGAAGTATAGTGTTTGCTCACGTCCATGAACTTCCTTTTCTTTCCAGGTTTAGGGACACCAAAAATCACTTTTGATCCTTGCTTTTGTAAACCAGTTCTCTTCATTCGGAGCAAATCGGGTTTGTTCTCCTCTCTGGTACTCCGTCCAATGTTAAATGTATTCTCTGAAACACCGAGGTCAAGAACACCAGTCTGAGGCGGTTTCCTTAAGTCCAGGTCATCAACAATTTTCATACTCGTGTCTTTTACTTCAGCTACAAGAGTGGGAGTTCCTAATCTAGGACGCTTCTCATTTGGCGTATCACCCTGCAATTCAAAATTTTTAAGTCTTGCAAAATATCCAAAGCATCGAAAAGAGAAGCCTCTAGATTCATCAATGGGTGAAAGTACCTCATGTAACGAGCTGATGTTTTCTCCTGAACTAGAACATTCAATCCACTTTCCATCTTTCCACACAAGAGAAGGACGAAGATTCCAAGCTTTGATCGTCAAAGTGTCTCCTTGAGCTGCAGAAAATTTTTTTTTAGAAAAACAGAAAATTTTGAGAACAATGGATCAGACAAGCAGATTAGAGCAGAAAAACGAGATATCGTCATTAGGCACATTGGCATCTTTACGCACCAGGGAAATGCACAGTCACTGTATTTTCATCTTTCTTGTTCTTCTCTGTGATAACACCCTCCAACCAACTGCAGAAAAATAAAACAAATATAGATCAACTTTCCAAACTTCGCCTAATGGATAGGGTTTCAAAAAACGGAAAATTGAAATCAATTTACAGATTTTGTGTGATTGCTGTCAGGGGAAAGCATTAAAACAGCTCGTTACAGAGACAGTGATTACCTGTCATGCACCCACGAGTCTACCCTATCCCCAATTTTCCAAACATGATCCCCAATAGCAGCTCTACGTCTCTTCCTGGTTCCTTCATATGGCATGGCAGTAACAGAACGAGCAGTTCTTATTTTAGGGGCCTGATCACCTTCGCCTTCGAGGGCTACCCACTCCTTGAGCTTATCTGTTCCTGATAAAAGATATATAAATGGATCAAGCAATCAATTAATAAAGCAATGGAGCCTCTTCGTAGGAGCTTCAAGCATCCTTTCAAATAATTTTACATGCATATAATATAATCATCGAAAGTGTTATATAGGATTACATATAAACCTATACTTGGAAAATTTGTGAAGTAAAAGATTTGTTGATGATAAGTAAGGTTTAAAACAAAACCATTGTGGTAAATACACAAACCTTGTTCTACAGAAAGGTCATTGAACACCACGTAAGCTTTATCACCCTCTAAGCTCATAACTTTGGCAGAGTACCATGCGGTTCTTAACCCAGGTTCTTCCTTGAAAACCTGCAAAGGAAATTTTATCTCCGTTTACAGAAAGAACACAATCTACCACGAGCAGTTAGTTATAGACAGTGTATATATGCAAATGTAGCACAAACCTCTACATTAGAACCCTCCGTGATGTCCTCATTATTTGTTGTTTTCATACTCTGTTGACTTTGAGTTTGGGTGTCAATCGAAAATTTTGACCCAACTTCTTGTTCGAAAACCACATCATTGTTTGTAGCCAAGTCTGCACCTTTATCATCCTTTTGTCCCTTTTTCTTTCCAGTGGTAGAAACTGGACTGGACAAACCCTCTGCCATTTTCACAGAGCCACCCACCTCAGTCTGCACAGTTCTGGGACTAGCAAAAGTTCCCTCACCAGTAGCCACAGTTTCTTTTTCTAGAACACCCGTTTTAGAGGGCTGCACTTCCTGAGATCCTTGAGCCTGCCTCCAGTAATTATTTGGACCTGCCTCCACCAGCTTATTGAGCAACGGAGGATGACCCATTGAAACAAGTATTCCAGCTTGTGAAACAGCCTCTGAAGCCAATTCTGCTGCTTTTACAATGGAGTCCATATTTTCAGCTCGCTTGGTGGCCACTGTAGCAGCTTCAACCCTCTTCTTAGCGGCCTCTCTCGCAGCAATAAGAACCGAATTGGAGCTCACCACTGCACCATCACCCTTCAAGATAGAACCAGGGGTACCCTGGCCTGGAAATATATTATCATTCGACTTAAGGAGTCCCTGATCAGAAGCATTTGGAAGGAATGCTTCTTCAGCCATTAATTTGGCCTGCAATGCAGCATTAGCTGCAACATTGGCGGCAGCAGCTGCAGCCTTTGCAACCGCAGCAGCAGCAGCTATGGCAACGGCAGCCGAAGCTAATCTGTCTTGAGCTTCTGGCTGGAGGTCAGCATGCCTTTGTTGCTCTATCTGCTTCCATACACATTCACTGTGACTAACAGCTGCAGTAGCAAGAGCAGATGCATCCTCTGCATGCATCTTAGCCTCCTTAAGTTTATTGATGGTATCCTCTGACAAGACATATCTCTGTTTTACTTCAGGTACAAGGTTACCACCAAAAATTGGAGATGGCAAAGATGATTTGATTTTCCCGGGGAATGTAGATACCAGGTTCATAGGGACTGCAGTGATAGAAACAACATTGGACAGGGTGCCAGCATTAGAAGCCAGATTAGCCGGAGCAGGTGTAATAGGCACAGCTGTCGATATAGAAACAAGAGGCGAGACAGCTAATTCTGTCTGCTTTAGTGAATTCAAAATGCTTGGACCAGACTCCACAGAGACTGGCATCTTCTTCCGTTTCCTTGATTTCGTCCCGGTGGAATGTTGAGCAGGTGCTACAACTGTACTTGTTGGCTCAAGTGTTGATGTCACTTTGAAAACATTGCTAGAAGTTCCACTCTGAACATGCTTTGCGCCAGAGTAAGTCAAGGATGATTCTTTCACGGGAGTCAATTTTACAGGTTCAGTGATCGGAAATCCGGGGAAACGAGAACCAACATCAAATCCACCGGTTTGCTGAGAAGCAAGCCAAGGGTTACGGAAAGGGAGAGGCGACATCCAAGGGGTATTATGTCCAACAATATTCGTAGTTGGTGGAGCTTGGTGAGCATGCGATGAAGAAAGCAATGGCTGGTGAGTAGCAGCTGAACCTCTCTGAGAGCCACTTGATTGTAAAGTATCAAGGGAAGTTGATAAACTCCACAAAGGTGATGAGAGTGGAATCATGGGGTTTGTCGCTGAAATTTCTTTGCTACTGGTGTGGCCTGCTGATGGAGTCTCCGTCTTCCCTGAAACTGCAGTTTTGGGTATTTAGATAAGCAATGCTAATAGCAGCAGCGCTGAGAGGTGAAAACTACACAGACCATAAGAGCTTAACATGCAGAATAAATCAAAGTAAAAACCTGCACGTGATTGCAATGGAGTTTCAGGAGTAGCAACATGTGATTTCTGAGCCCTTACAACACAAGCACGCCATGCTTTTTCCCAGCTGCCTTTCCCACCATCTAAAGAAGTTCAGAGTGAACACACTTTTGTCTCAAACGTGGATAACACAATAGGCTAAGGAATAACAATCTTACCTGGACCACCAAATGCAGATATCATATAAGCTTCATCCGGTGCTGTTCCTTGGCTGTATCCGGAAAAAAAAAAAAAAAGCATAACAATCAAACTTTTGCAAGAGCATAAGATGTGCAAGAACTCCAAATGAGATTGCTCTCAAGTCTCACTGACTCAACAAGACTTAAGAACATATGAAGACAAAGAAAAAACTTACATCAGAGCCCCATAAACAAAAATCTGTGCACGTAATTGCACTTGTTGCAAGTCTGTAAAAGGTCGACGCAGAATACTTGAGAGAGCAGAAGAATTCAAATCTGGTAGACTTGCCGTGGGGGTTGAAAGGGTCCCAAAAGCTTTTGGAGCAGGGCTCTGAAGACTTTGCTGCTTCTCAGTAGATTGTGTGATCTGAATAGGACAAGCCAAACTTTGACTAATAGCATTTGGTTTGCCTCCACTTTGAAACTGTTGAAAAGGTGTAGCCCCTTTTCCACTACTTCCTTTTCTAGAAGTCTCTTTTCCCACAGATTTAGATGTTCGCCTGGGTTTCCGCTCAGATTTTGTTTTGGAAGACTTTGCAGCTGTTTTCCCCAAGCTAGATGTTGAAGGAGATCCCACAACAATCTGAATACACAAAAACATATGCTATATAAGGACGAAACATACTAATGCCACAGAATTCGCCTTGCCCACTAATAAAAATATGTTAAGATATAAATTGGAGGTACCGGAGAGACAAGGTTAGCTTGTGAGAAATTAACAGCTTTGGAAATGTCCCCTTCTTTCCGAAGTTCGGGAGTTAAGTTCATCCCACTGCTGAAGGTCTCATTTCTATTCAAGACCGGAGATCCAGCAGACATAAATCTCGAAATAATCTGATCTTCTGGCTTTTTGACACTGTTAGTCTCCGTCTTATTAAGTTGAAGTTCAGAAGTCTTAACAGCAGGGAAAGAAATAAGAGGAGTCTTTAAATTAGTAGCAGCGTCTTCTGTTGTAGTAATATGAGACTTTACAGAAGGCTCAGAACACGTAGAAGCAAGGGAGTCTCCTAGTATGATTGCATCACCTGCAATTTCCGAAGGCCAAGTACATATTTTCAATGAGTGCATGAAATTAATTGCACAGAACTAGAAAAAGAGAAGTCGTTCCAAGATCAAGACCTGTTAAACTTAGTCAAGAGTTTCCCAGTAACTGTATTCTTTAATAAATAGCCTTTTTACTTAAATATTACAGAGTGTATACTCTGTCGTGGAAATTCAGAGTACATGATACACCTAATATGTATCTCAATAATAAACCATTCTAAAGAAATCAGAAGAAACTGCAAGAACTGGAAATTTCTTGCTGCTTCGAAGATCATACAGACTCACCTTCGGGGTGCGAAACAGGAGTCCCAGCTGTCGTAATCCCACAGGACGCAGCAGTATTATCCTCTTCCTGGCCATCTTTTCTAGCTTCACTCCCAAGATTAGCCAAGGAGCTAGTATTAGGCGTTTCATTTATGTTATCCTTGCCCAGGATTGACTGAGTCTCTGAGGAGGAAGAAGCAAAACAAAAAAAAATTACTACAACATAAATCAACCCATTGAAAGGTAAACAAATCTGGTAAGGTCTTCCAGAACGGCAATATACAAAAAAACAAGCTAGAGCAATTACTATGGCCCAAAATAGAAAAACATTACCAGGAGCGTTTACAACTTCTGTTCCTAGATTTTCTTCTAAAACTGTTTCCTCAGACTGCTGCTGCAAAACGTGTCCAGCAGCATCAGAATCTACTGCATCCTTTGACCCTTCAGTGGCAGGACAGCCTTCAACAAAGTGTGTACTTTGCTGAGTACCTTCAGTATGCTTCCTATCTTGTTGGTCCATCTGACTCCCTGAACTACTTGCATCCAAAGGTGGAACGGTTTGACCATTATCAGGTTCACCAGATGAAACCTTCTCGGTTTCAGACAAACTGTCTTGATCATTTGCATCAGAGGATGTCTTTACCATATGTAAATCTACTGAAGATGTGAGACTGACAGCAGGTGCTCCATCTTGGCTTAGAGGTTGTAATTCTTTGGGATCGAGCGAACCGTCAATCATATTCCCTGTGGAAGACATTTAGGGGGTTTTAAACAAGTAATCATGATACCAATTGCAGCAAGCGGCAGTACAGTATAACCCCAAAAGAAAAGAAAAAATGCAGAACATAGGCTACTGAGAGAGCGAGAACACAAAAGTACATATACACACAGTATGAAAATAGGGTATATCAAAAGGATTAGACAATATGATTACCTGACTTGTCTGTTGGAATGGTGTCAGATTGAGATTCTGACTCCACCAGCTTGGAAGCAGAGCCTTCTGAAACATAGCCAACAGACTCGGACACAGCAGATAGGATTTGAGAGCTCTTGACATCTTGATCTTTATCATTGGCATTGTCTGGCAATTCCATGTTTTGCTCGAGATTAGAAGTGCGAGCACTACCTTCATCATTGTCACTCTTCTTAGACACATCACCTTTTGTGGATTCAACCATTGAGTCCATAGGAACACTTTCTGAAGTTACAACTACATGTATCTGTGTAAGCGTCTCGGTCTCAGTCTGAAAAGTAGACTCATGTTCACTTGTAGTAACTTCCATTTGTTGATGACTAAGCAACTCAGGCTTCTCAATGGAAACACTGTTTGTTTTAGTTGTCAATTCCCCAGCAAATTCCAAAGATTCTTCAACAGCTCTGCTAGTATGAACACTGCTGACAAGGAGATCTTGGCATTGGGTCCCGGAAACATCTTGTCCACCTACCTCAAGAGTAGAGAGATCTTGGTCCCCTCTTTCTAGTACTGTGACATCAGATAGCTCTACCTCCTTCAAATCATGCTTTGCCGTTTCGCCAATATTTTCAGCTTCCACAATTTCAACTTCGGAAGCTGAGTCTATATGGCTATCAGAATGAGACTCAACCAAAACTGACCCTGCATCTATAGTTCTATCGTTGCAGTTATAACTACTTTGAATGTGATCGCTGATAACATTTTCATCATTGGAAGTCTCTGGAAGCAAAGTGTTCTGATTATTCAACTCACCACTACAAGTAATCACAGCCTGTACAGTTCCGTCGCTACAATCATCTTCCATCCTTGATTCTGCGTTGGCTTTGTCTTCCGTTTGGTCAAGAAGATTATCAGTTGTCTCGCTTCCTATCTTATCAAGACTAGCAGCATCTACAGCCTCTACCGCCGCGGTATTTGAAGCCAAGATGGCATTCTTTTCCTCCACGGATGCCTCCTCTGCAGCGATTGGTGAGTCCTCTTTCACCAGAACGTGTTCCTGACCACCATCTGTCTTCACCACAGAGGACTCTCCTGGAGTATCATCCACAGATGGGTTAGGTTGTAAGTTTGCTGTTTTCTCTTTGGAAAGACTTTTCTCATGGTATGTCTGATCAGTCTCCATTGGTTCCATTGTGCAACCTAGTTCATCAGAAGCGTCAGATTTCTTGATAGTATTTTCTCTAACAATAACTTCGTCCTGTCCAACTGAATTTAAAAGCATTTCAACAGATTCTGACGAAGTAGCCTCAGACCAAACATTATTGTGCCTTGAAATGGCGCAGGACTCCGTTGCAGCTGAACTAAACACTATACCACTATTTTCGCGAGAGAAATCCTCAATCCAGTTATTATCTTCGTTACCCTCGATACCAAGAAAAACCTCACTTTCACCTAAACCGTCAAACCTCAGATGCGTGTTGAGGGTATCATCAAAATCAAACTTTGGAAGAGCATAAGGCTGTAAAACTGGGGGAAATTTATTGTTAGCTTCACCAGCTAAATGGAGATTCTGGTTTTGAAAGTCATTGTCATCATAATCCATGGGTTTATTCCTGAAATAAGAGACATATATGAAGTTGTATAAATCAAATTACAAACGAAAAGCATACCAACACAGTGAAATAGAAAAAGAAAAAGAAAAAAAGACTGGGCTCATTTCATGTCGAGTGGAGTAAACAGTAGGAAACGAAAAGTACCGAAAGAAGAGTGTATGGAGACGCTACCTCCCTCCATTCGGTGACAAAAACCTGGCCGTCAGACCTCAGATGTTCCCTAATCGCACGTTCATCTACTGCCGTCAGACAGCATACGATACGCATCAATTACTTCCCTCTCAAATCCAAGGGCACACGAAAACCTAACCGAGTGAACTCGCTAAAAATTATAAATGAAAACACTGGTGGAGAAGCTAAACTCACCGGAAAATTCAAACTGACGGAGTCGACCTAGGGTTCCGGCGAAGAAACGAGGTTTGGCGAGTGAAGGAGATTTGGGAGAAAATGCCCGATAAATTATTCGCTTTTCTCGGCAAATGTAATGAGTCTTGTTTTAAGTAAAGCCCAAAATAAATAACACCAAAAAAAAAAAGTTACATTTGGAGAAAAGAAAAGATGGAAGCTGATGCGGCTTAATCCAGAGCGACACGTGTCGGGGTTCATATATCCTGTGGCTAAGATTGAATTCAACAAAACACGCGACTGGTTTTACTTCTAAAACGTCATTGGGTAAAGGTCCGTTAAAAGAAAGTACAAAATTTAATGACCGAGAGGTAAAAAGAAAATCTTCGCGTTTGACGACGACGGAGAGGTAAAAAGTTAGAAAAGATTAAATTTTGAAATGACTATTGACTACTCGAGTACTGGTTCGTAGAAGAAATCAAGAAAGAAGATGATTGGCTAAGCGCAATGGAAAGTGTCTTTTAAGGATAAAATTAGAGAAGAGACATGTCATCTTGTCATAGATAGAGGCTTTTGTGTGTTATGTAATTGACGGCTAGGATTCTTGGACCATTAGATCAAACGGAAACTCATTGGCTTATTTATGTGGGCTTAGGCCTATAAAGTGTACTGTGTACTCTAGTTTAAGGGGGTGTTATTGGTTTGTGATTTAAATAGAGTTTTAGTGATTTTAATTGTTGTGTAGAATCTGTTGTTATTCAATCAAGATTTTGTTAAACTCTCTTAAAGTTTGGTGTTATTAGTTTGTGATTTGTAAAAAGTCATTTAAAATCTTAATGAATATTGTGTTATTGGATTAAGAGTTTTATAAAGTCATTAAAAGTTTTGTGTTATTCAACTAAAACAAAACAATCTATGACAATTTATGATTGTTAATGAATTCAATTATTGTGTTATTGGTTTATGATTTTAAACACTTTTCTTTACAAAATAAAGTCATGGAAAGTATGCTGAAATACTGCAGTTGTTTGAAAGACTTTACAAGATTATAAAAAAACTAATCAACAAGACTATAGAAAACTCTCTAACAATTCTTCTAAATCATTCACTTATTCACTTTCTATGATTTTATTAAAGTCATCAAAACTCTATTTAAATCACAAACCAATAACACCCCCTAAGACTCGATTTCTCGGATGTCGGTCGGTCTCGATTTTAGTTTTTAGTATTTGATCGGTTTATAAATGCTATAGTATTTGAAGTAAAACAAATAATCTATTATAGATGGTTTGGTATTGGTTCAGATTGGTTTTTAGTCAAATATATTTTTAATTTTAAGAAAAACTTTGGTTTTAAATCAGTTTTCCTTTTTCCGGTTCGGTTAAGATTCAGATTCAGTTTTTCGAATATAGAAAATTGAATCTATTTAAAGTTTTAAACTGTATTAAGATATATAATCAGCTTTGAGATCAATTATTTTGGTTCGGTTTGGGTCAGTTCATCCGGATGAAATAGTTTAAGTGGTAGTGGGTGGAAAAAACATCTGTCAGGCATCGGTTTAATCTTGGAAAGAGCATTCCACTTTCGTAGTTATATATTGCAACTTCATGATAACTAAAAAATGATCCATAATCCATATATGTACGAAAATAAAAACACTACTTTTAAGATTCAGGGGCGGGGAAAGTAATATAAACAATTATAAACAACCATCCTCAGATCCTCTCTGCGAAATTTATTTAGTGTCACCACTATTGTGGATCACTTTTCTAAGATCTAATGTTTGTTGTAATTTTATTTTATGCCAATATATCTAACACACCAACTCCAAACAAAGCAACGGTGGTATTTAATTTAACTCCTAATCCCTATTTCTCTTAATATTTTAGGGTTTTAGCTAGCACCTCCCAAACTAATAAAATACAAATTGTAGCAAAAAAAAAAAAACAAGTAAAAAAGAATACGACCATTTATCATAATTGGTGTGCGACCGTATTAATTTAAATGCAGGATATTAACATGACAACAGAACCCTCTTATCTTCACATATTATGAAATAACATATCCATCATTTTCATAGCATTATACTTATTGGCTGTCTTTAATCATCTTCGATGTCACTAACCCTCAAAAACAAACCGAATAGTCTAAATAATTGGCGGTTTGGGCGGCATCCAATGATGACAGGCCACGTAGAGTGGGACCAACAACTTCATTACATAGTTGCTATAAAGTCGAGCATAAACAAACTCAAAAAACCACACAGAAATAGAAATAACTTGTAATCAACCAAAGTCAAAAAAGAACTATCGAGTCTGGTCAAAATGGTGAAGATTGAGATTGGAAGTTTGGGTGATTCCTTCAGTCTGGCGTCTCTTAAGGCTTACTTGTCTGAATTTATTGCAACTCTTCTCTTCGTCTTTGCTGGCGTTGGCTCTGCTCTTGCTTTTGGCAAGCTAACATCCGATGCAGCCTTGGACCCGGCTGGTCTTGTCGCTGTCGCGGTGGCTCACGCCTTTGCTCTTTTTGTCGGTGTGTCTATAGCCGCCAACATTTCCGGAGGACACCTTAACCCCGCCGTGACCCTTGGCCTCGCCGTCGGCGGCAACATCACAGTCATCACCGGTTTCTTCTATTGGATTGCTCAGTGCCTTGGCTCCATTGTCGCTTGTCTCCTTCTCGTCTTCGTTACCAATGGCGAGGTACACAAAAACATTCGTATTTTTCTTCAAGTACTATTAAAATCTTAAGTTATTTTGGATTGTAAGTCTTTTGCTCAAACTCAAACGACCGTGATTAAAAAATGTTATGGCGGTCTCAGGATCCGGTTTGGTTTAAAAGTATATATGAATTAATTGAGGATGTGTTTATTTCCCGGTTATGTAGAGCGTACCGACTCATGGAGTAGCAGCCGGTTTAGGAGCCGTTGAAGGAATAGTGATGGAGATTGTGGTGACTTTTGCTCTAGTGTACACAGTCTACGCCACGGCAGCGGACCCAAAGAAGGGATCGCTTGGGACCATCGCTCCGATTGCTATCGGTTTCATTGTTGGTGCCAACATCCTCGCTGCCGGCCCCTTTAGCGGTGGTTCTATGAACCCGGCCAGGTCATTTGGACCGGCTGTTGTCAGCGGTGACTTCTCTCAGATATGGATCTACTGGGTGGGTCCACTAGTCGGTGGTGCACTCGCCGGACTCATCTACGGCGACGTCTTCATCGGATCCTACGCTCCAGCTCCCACCACAGAAAGCTACCCTTGATCAATCATCTACGGTTTTAAATTTGCTTGGCTTGCTTTTTGTTGTGTGAAATGTTTGGTCCAGTTTCATCCGTAAAAGAATCATTGGATGTGGAGAAAAGGATCAAAGTTGTATTTTCTTTTTTTTAACACTTTATTGCAAACTGGCTCGAAACCGATTACATCATAGAAGAAATTCAACAATAAAAGACAAAGAGAAAGAAAACTAATGGTCTTTCCACACCGGAAAAAGAGATAGGAAGCATCCTTTGATGACACATTAGCAATACCACAATGCTCATTCGAAACATAAGGTAAACAATTAGACGTTCCCGTATCGACAGTAGCCGGCGGACTTCTAATACCTTAACGAATGTGTGGAAATGATTCTCAAAACTTAGATAGATTTTCATCTTTGAAATCACAAGATCTAGAAACTTAAGACACGAAAAACCAAATAAAAAGAGATAAGAAACTAATAACTTAAAAACTAAAAGCCGGAAACCGTAGCGATTATTGCCGGAACCCGTTGCTGCAGCATACCATCAATGAATCGATGACACAACCCCATAAGAGTAACCCCTCCAACAAGCACCACCGCCCATGGACCAGATCTGGATCTTCAAGGGGAGGCCAAGACTTCGACAAAACGGCAAGTAAAGATAATCAATTGCAATACAGAGACAGGCCGATGGGTAGAACGAGTGAGACGACTGAGCCTTCGAAATCATCAGTAGATCTACGCCTGGAAACCAGAGGATCTCCGCTTCTGATCTCGTTGAAGGAAGTCAATCCAATTCGAAAGTTACACGACCGAGAGAAAACCTACAAAAGAAGGAGAGACGAACACCTAAATACACAAAAGAGGCACAACGCCGGGGCTAAAAAGCCACCGGACGTTGGCCAAAAACAATCGACGGCTGGTTTGGAGCGAGGAGAGAGGCGAGAGAGAATTAGGGTTTTTAGTTTATTTTTCTTGAATCTTTGGGTTTTTAGTTGTATTTTCTGTTGGTTAAAATTTAAAAATAAGAATTGTATATTTTCAAATTTTCTTTCTATGTGATCATCGACCGTTAGCTATTTGCCTTTTATAGTTGAAAAATGGCTAAAAACTACCGGATTTTGACTATCCAAATAGTACTTGTTCATAACAATACTCCTACTAATCTTTTATTTTTAGACATAACAATACTCCTAAATTTAGAATTCTGATATCTTAACTTTATATTACACATGTTAAATGGATATTAGAATCACATCAAACCTATAGAAAACAATACGTTGGATTCTCATTAATGACCCGGTTAACTAAATAATTCAAGAGTAAATTAAATTTTTGAAAACACACTACATATCTTTGTGGAATCTTTGAGATATTCCAAATTGCCCAAAGATAATCTGTAAAAGGGTCAAAATTTCCCTATATATCCAAGGCCTATACTTAAAGGCCCATTTTAATCCCATTCAAATTCCTAACTGAAGCTGTATATGTACACAAGTTGGTCTAATTAGCTGGAGACACTATTGTTTAACCAACCGTATGGGCTACTACTCAACTCAAGTGATAAATAGTAATGCTAGAGAGACATTTTAAAAAATTGTTAATCCGTGAAACCACTCGAACGGTAAAGTACATTAATAGAAAAACGAAGTGGTCTCTTCTACCGTTCTACGTATGATTATTATTTGAAGGAGCTGGTCGGTTGTGGGGGAATGAATCGTGTGAGAGCCGTCCGCTCAAAAGACAAAATGCTCTCAAACCAATGCATTTGTCGCCTCTTTGTGGTTTCACAAACCGTCCCACCAGATTAAGATATAATATTACCAGAATTCATGGACAATGTTCTTAACTACAATATTATCCTTTCTTTCTCTCTCTCTCTCTCTTTATCCACATATATAATAAGAACATGGAGACGAGTTTCTAAATCTCCAAGACTCTTACGGGTAATTAAACACTCATCCAGATTTTTATCGTAATCTATATTATTGAAACCCCATTTGTTAGTCCGCACGTACTTTTGAGACTTGTGGTTTGAATAATTCTCTTTCATAAAAAAAAAAGAAAAAAAGATTCTCTTATTGTAGTTTGGTTTATGCTCTTCCTCTTCTCTTCCACCTGAGTCAACATCATCCTTTTCATCTCCAAAAGTTATTCCTTTTTATTAGTTTCGTTAATTTTTTAAAAATTTCTTTTTCAGTTTACAGTTCATTTCCAAGTTTTATTTCTGAAACTCAAAGCTGGTTCTCTGTTTTGGTCACATGGTTTCGATCAGAAGAACATAACTCTTGCTCCACCAGGAAAAAAGAAACTCTCTCTTGTGATCCCACGTCATCTTTCCATATTCGAGAAAACTTCATTTTCAATCAGAAGATTCATTTAGGAGAAAATGGAAAGTGGGTTTTATTCAGATTGGAAAGATACTTCTTCTTCTTCGTTGTTTGGATCAGAGAATATGGAGGAAGAGTTGGAAGACGGAGTTCTCAGAGCTGAAGTGCTTTTCTCATCCATTCCTCAGCCTCAGACACCAAAAGAGCCAATGGAGTTTCTGTCCAGATCCTGGAGTCTCTCTACTTCTGAAATCTCCAAAGCACTTGCACTCAAACATAGGCAGCAACAAGAACAGTTTTGTGTTGGCCAGAACAGTCCCCCTGTTTTGTTTCCTGATGCTGCTGCAGATCCACTCGTGGTATGACACTTTTATTATCCCTTTCTCCTATTATATAATCCAACCGAGTTTTTTTCCAACAATGTCTCAGAATTATGGAGAGCCTTAAAAGTCAAATACTTTTCAATTGTATATGTCCATTTCACCAGTTCCCAACATAGTTCTTGGGAATTTGAATGGATAAAACATTTTGGATTGTTCTCATAGTTTAAAACTCTCGGGATTTTGATTTTAGGCTGGGAAGATCATGAACTCTGTTGGCACACGCAGAGCAGGGACATTGTCCAAATGGTTTCACCACCACAAGGAACACAGTAGCAGCAGCACAACCACCAATCTCAAGAAGAAAGACAAGGTTCGCGTTGAGAACGCCCATGTGCATTCTGCCGTCTCTATAGCGGCTCTGGCTGCAGGTTTAGCCTCTGTGACATCTGCAAGCAATTGCAAAGGGTCAGGCTCCAAGATGGCACTGGCTTTAGCATCAGCTACCGAACTGTTGGCCTCACACTGTGTTGAGATGGCTGAGCGAGCTGGTGCTGACCGTACACGTGTTGCTTCCACGGTTAGGTCTTCTGTGGATATCCACAGTCCTGGTGATCTCATGACTTTAACAGCCGCTGCTGCAACTGGTAAGGCAATTGTTTGAAAGTTTAGGCTTTGTTGCAGCTTCACAAGGCTTTTTTTGTTTCGTTAATATGCATTTGATCTGACTTTGTTTAAACTGAAATTAGCTTTGAGAGGAGAAGCGGCTCTGAAGGCAAGGCAGCCAAAGGAAGCAAGGAAAAACGCAGCTATTGCACCTTTTGAGAGAAGCTTCTCTGACTCTCATTGGCCTGCAAATTTTCAGTGTAGATCGGAAGAACCAAATCTTCCATTTGAAGGCGAACTGATGCAGTGCACGCGAAATGGTAATTCTCTTCTGTCTGTGAGTCTGATCACTTGAAGAGTTCACTGAGTCTGAGATAAGACAGAGAGCTTAACTCTTATTCCTTGTGCTTTAACTTGCAGGACTGCAGCGAACTAAGCGTGTATGTGTCTATATCAACAAAAAGTCTCAGGTACAGCAGATTTGATTAGTATCCACGCACAACACATCTCAGTTCACTTTTGAGCCAATGCTTATTATGCTACTTATGATTTTGCAGGTAATGATCAAACTCAAAAGCAAACATGTTGGAGGAGCATTCTCCAAGAAAATCAAATGTAAGCATTTACTAATCTTTCAATTTAAATAAATTACCTGAAAGACAGACATTCTGAACTTGTTGTTCCTTTCTGAAGGCGTTGTCTATGGAGTTTGTGATGAGAAATCAGCTTGGCCGTACAGGAAAGAGAGGGAAAATTCAGAAGAAGTCTACTTCGGTCTGAAAACAGGACAAGGTCTTTTGGAGTTCAAATGCAAGAGCAAGATTCACAAGCAGAGATGGGTTGACGGGGTTCAGTCTCTTCTCCGCCAAGTAAATTGCTTCGAGGCTGCAAAATGCTCGCTGGGATCTCTGAGTCTCACCGGTCACACGTGATGCAGGACCCTGTATATATTTGATTATATACATATATAATGCCCACATTTTTGCTGTTGTGAGATATTTGCAAAACCTGGCAATGTACAATGTCAGTCTCTGTAACCTCAGGAGACTTTTGGATAAAACAGAACAAGTGGTAGGAATATTGCTATGTACAGAAAGACATCAGAAGAATGATGAATCTCATTGAACCTTTTTATTTCCAATGATTCAGTTTCGGATTTGCTAAGCCAAAACATTGACGTGTAAGCTATGAAAAAATAAAAAAATTTATAGAGAAGTGGTATGTATATTTTTGCTAGAGTGAGCAGTTCATATGAATCAGGTAAGACACATGTCAGAGATTTTCATGTTGGCCGTATTAGAATACAACAGTCTTTTGTGTCCCGTATGGCAATACCCGCAGTTCGCAGTAAGATTTTATAGCTCTCATGAGGCACTTTTTCTCGAGGTCCTCTGATTTCTGGACAAAGCTCCTCAAATTGTCTCGGTGGGAAACTCGCTCAACCTGCAAAACTTGAATTGAGACGCTGCTAAAGAACAATGCAACCCTCAGAACAAATAAACTAGTTGGAAGATGAATCACCATTTGTTCAATGATAGGACCTGAATCAAGTTCCTCCGTAACAAAGTGACTTGTTGCACCAATTAGTTTCACACCTGCATCAAATGCCTACCAACAGAATCTAGAAGAGTAAGAGAAAGGGACGAAAAATTGAGATATAAGGACGAGCTAAACATTAATCACACTACTCAGAAACCTGTTTCACAGGATTTCGCCCCTTGAATGATGGCAAGAGACCATGATGGATGTTTATTACATCTTTCCCATAACCTTTCAAGAAGTTACCGGACAGTAGCTGTCAAAGGAAAAAGTTCCAGTCGATGTCATCCGTCATAATAATAACTATTGCTATGAAATTTCTTTTTGTTAGTAAAGCTGTTCCTGCAAAAAAGCATAAATTCAAAGCAAGAACCGCCTAAGGAGACAATTTGATTCATTTTTGGGTTAAACTATTAAACTAGTGAGGATGCAAGCAAACTATTATGAGACACATTTATCGATATGAGAGTATTTCAGGACAATGAGTTCCTCACCAATTGGTTAAGTAAAGAAAATCGAGCCTCGAATGGAACTTAAAATCTGATATACCTGCATGTATCTAGCGAGAACTAGAAAATCGGTATCCTTAACCAATTCCAAAATCTCTTCTTCTATTTTGTTCTGATCGGTTGTTGGCAAATAATGATATGAGATGCCATGCCTCTGGAGAAATCGCATAATATGGGTGTTTGGAGCTCTTTCATGATTACTGGATACACAAAATATTCCGGAATCACTAGTCATACATGCATACCTAATATATCCATTAAATCCATTGAGAAGAGTTATTTGTAAACCTTATCACACATGTTATATCAACGGGAAGCTTTCCGTCCTGCCATTTATGTAACATTTCAACCAGACAATGATCCTACAGGCAGAAGAATCACACAACTTCAGGAAAAAGAAACAAGAGGACACAGAGTAGAAGGATCTTTATGACATATAGTTTACCTGTTTCGACAGTAGAAGAGCTATCTTGTATTTGGGGTCTAGAGAGGGCACTCGTACAACCGAGCTCAAAGCACTGAACTTTTGTGCAATAGTTTGAAAATCTTCATCCATCTGGCTCCTTGGCCATTTGACTGGATCAAATATAAACTCACTGCACAAGAAATCACCTTTTCATCACAACTCAACCCAAAAATAGAAACGTTTAACAACATTCCAATCTGTAAAAGCCTAACGGAAATCAAAACACTCCAAGCTTTTAGATTTGCTAGTATTCACTTTAAAGACATTGAGAATCTTTTGAAGTAGCATCAAAGGCGAGATTTTTAAAATGGAACTTTGAGAAACTATACCTTCTAGAGTAGAAGATGTTCTTGTTTTCAGGAACAAACACATCGTAACCAAGAATGTTTCCTCCTTTTGCAGCAATGCAGTCTGACAGTTTTGCTACAATCCCAACCATATCCTAAACTTCAAAAAGAGATATTGGATCCAATTAGATTAGGACCACAGAATTTTGGAGAAACTTCCACGATTATTGGATTCATATACGTACCGGACAATGAAAGACGTGGACGCCGGGAATGAGAACGGGTGAGACAGAGGAATCGAGGGACTCGCCGTGAAATTGAGAAGATTTAAAGGACCCTTTCGTAAATGATCTTAAAGCTGTGGCGGAGAGACATGATGTGACGGAGACTCTTCGTATCATTGCCGCTATTTCTTTTCGCACTTCTTTATACTCGACTCATCCATTATTATATTTAGCTTTCTCACCTTTTTATCCTTCGACTCTGTGTTTTGTCTCATCTCTGTGTTTGTTATTCTTCACATATCTTACTGGAATTTTAAAGCATAGCTCAAAACTCTACAAAATAGAATAGAGTGACTTTATTGTTAAATACTACTTAAATCCATCGTATTAAACGGTTAACACAAAAATTGTATATCATACAAAAATTGTTTTATTTTTCTCCAAATTTTAGAAAGCTTTAGCTTTGAATTGTTGCATTGTCCGGTGCGGACCGGACAATGCATACTATTATTTTAGTATGGAGAATATCGGACTATAGTATGGAATAAACTGGTCCGACTTTTTTTATTGGTATGGAGGGTTTGCAGAGCGAAATAAAAAAATGCGGATCAACATGATTTATGAAAGTATGGAGTGATGCATACTAGTATGAAGTTTTTTAATATGGAGTAATGCATACTAGTCCGTAGTTGTGAATGGTGATAAAAGTGCGGACTACTCCGATTTCAGTTCGGTCTGCACCATACCATGCAACCATTCAAGACCTTTGTATACTTGTTTTTTTTAGGACTCAATCTCTGGTGTGATGGTATCTGTCCATCAGTGAACTTATCATTTGTCACTAAACTAAAGTCACTTCACAGCTTTGTATACTTGTTATTTTATAGAAAGTTGTTTCCAGAGTAATTTATGATGAAAATATTTTTTATATAGAAAATCAACTTGAAAATGAAAAATTTTATCAAAGATATTTAATAATTTTTTCCAGTATATTTATCTCTTACTCTTTTGTCTTTATTCTAATTTTTACAAATATGTATATTTTTCCCTAACTATGAGTCTTTTTGTTTTTTTTTTTTTTGGCAACAATTTATGACCATCGTTAGATTGTGTTCTCTCCAAAATGGCAAAATCCCAAATACTCAAAATAGCTCTCAATTAGAAAATAATCAAAATTGATCAATCCCCCCCCAAAAAAAGATAACCGTACGATATTGAGATAGGCCCCATCGACGTCGTTTTGCCCAAAGCAAAAGAGGGAGAGAGAGCTCAGACTTTCCTTACCAAAAAAAGAGAGCTCAGACTTTCGTTAATGGCGGAAGTTAAGGACTCAGTGATTACCAGATATGGAATCGTAGGGATTGGTATGATGGGAAGAGAACATCTCATCAATCTTCACCATCTCCGGGACCAAGGCCTCGCCGTCGTTTGCATCGCCGATCCTCACCCTCCCTCACAGCTCCTGGCCATTGAACTCGCTCGATCTTTTGGTTGGGAACTCAAGGTATTCCTGGAACTATCATATTAATCATAATCAAACTTAGGATTGACTTATGTGTTTACGAGTGAACAAGTAGAGCGAACACTTGTGCATGATTGTTTGATTCGTCGTCTTTGTACTTGATAAACTCTTTTGATACTTAGGCATTGGTAAACTCAGGATTTGAGATTTTCCCGTTGTTGTGATTAAGGTTTTCGCAGGACACGAAGAGTTGCTGAAGAGTGAGCTGTGCGACGTGATCGTTGTGTCTTCTCCAAATATGACTCATCATCAGATTCTAATGGACATTATCAATTATCCAAAACCACATCATGTTCTTGTTGAGAAGCCTTTATGCACCACAGTTGCAGACTGCAAACAGGTCATTTTTCATTTTTTGGTACCAAATCTTGCTGGGTCTGATAGATCAATTCATCAAAAACTCTGTCTGCAATCAGGTTCTTGAGGCTGCAAAGAAAAGGTCAGATATGGTGGTGCAAGTTGGGTTAGAGTACAGATACATGCCGCCAGTAGCTAAGCTAATAGAGAAAGTAAAAGGTAGAGATTTTGGCAATGTCAAGATGGTAGCAATCCGAGAACATAGATTCCCTTTCTTGGTTAAGGTAGGCTCAAACAAGTTGGACTATGTGTAGTTTTTACGCATCCCATTATATGACTGCTGAGAGAACACATTGTTAGGTGAACAACTGGAATAGATTCAATCTGAACACTGGAGGGACCTTAGTGGAGAAATGCTGCCACTTCTTTGATCTAATGAGGCTCTTTGCCGGAGCAAATCCTGTATGTGTGATGGCTTCTGGAGGCATGGATGTGAACCACAAGGATGAAGTTTATGATGGAAAGGTACATTTTAATTCCAAATTACACCCCATCAATGTGAAGGTGTATGTGTTGTGAGTTTCATACTACATATGTTTCTCTGTGATGTAGGTGCCTGATATAATAGATAACGCATATGTTATAATTGAATTCGACAATGGATGTCGTGGAATGCTCGATCTTTGTATGTTTGCTGAAGGAAGCAAAAATGAGCAAGAAATTTCTGTTACTGGTGACACTGGAAAGGTGAGTTCCTTTGAAATTTTATGGGAGTGTGCTTATTTATGCGCTTGGTGTGTTAAGATTTTTAGTTTGTAGTGAAAATTAGAGCTAAGTGTTCTTTATTTTGTATTGAAGTCAGTGAGTCCTTCAATATTATTGCCCAAGAGTACATATCTTCCATCTAAGCCAAAAGCAGAGAATATGAGCATAAAAGTGTTCGCAAACCATTTCTTTGGAGCTGTTCATAGGATCCATGAGTTTTGAGTTGTGTCAATATTTTCATCTGCTTTGTTTCCAACTGACGTGGCAAGCTTGTTGCAGGGGGAGGCACTTGTTCCAGAGGGTATAGTTCGATTTGGCAATCGTGCAGAAGGAAGAGAACACGTTCAAACAATAAAAGCTGAGGATGAACGAATAAAGTAAGATTAATTCATCTACATATTGTCTTGCAGTCTTACAAAGTATTATAGTCTCACAAGTCACATCACATCACATCACATCACATAATGTTGGTTTATTCAGATATGAAGGTTTGCATCACGGGTCAAGTTACTTGGAACACCTCACCTTCTTATCAGCAATCAGAGGTGAAGGAAGAGCAGCTGTTGATTTGGAAGACGGATTGATGGCTGTTGCCATAGGAGTTGCTGCACAGCTCTCCATTGAAGAGCGCCGCTATGTAACCATTGACGAGGTCTTGTGATTTGTGACTGACAGATAGGTAAAGAAACTAAAATAGAACCTTTGTATAAATCGGTATAATTGCTGTTCATTATGTTTGCCATACACTTGTTTATTGTAAGAACTAGGAAGAGAGAGTGATCAACTGTTATAAGATAAGCCATAACTGAATCTTTTCTTTATTCTTTGTGCTTAAGCTTCTATTAGTAGAGGTTTGAATTGAAATAGCCACAGTGAAGGGATCCAACTTATTGTTCTGCTTAGCAATGGGGACCGGATCAATTTCTCTACAATCCGGACAATACAAACGGATTCAAAATGTATTGAACCAATGTAACCGATCTTAAACCAAACTATTAGGTGACTTTTTCAATAAATCATTGGATAGAAACTAACTTTTTGGAA
Source organism: Erysimum cheiranthoides (assembly GCA_011420285.2). Classification (NCBI taxonomy): domain Eukaryota; kingdom Viridiplantae; phylum Streptophyta; class Magnoliopsida; order Brassicales; family Brassicaceae; genus Erysimum; species Erysimum cheiranthoides. The sequence goes on from CM022177.2 coordinate 12,084,009, forward strand.
GAAACTTCAAATGTATTTGAATTTATTGCATGGAAAATTGAATTTAAATGGAAACAAAAGATACATATATATACCATACTGTATTTGATTTGATTTTGGTTATTGGTTTTCCTAATCCAACAAAATTGAACCGGAGATACTCCATCAGCAGTCTAATCGAACAGTTTGGTAATTTAAACCGGTTTCCGAAATTAAAATTGGCGTGGTGAAGTGCAAACCGACTAATATAGGAATTCACTCACAGTGGCGCGCTTTTGCCTTCATTTCCGGAGCTCTTGTACCGATTGCTCAATTTTCAAATTCTGATCCGTGGAGCGAAAATGGAAGACGACGGAGGAGAGAGATCGAGCTTCGTCGCCGGCTTAATCGAGAACAGAGCCAAAGAGGTACGCACGGCTTCTCCATTGCGCGGTTTTGGCAGGACTATGATCTGATTTGTCTTCTCTTTGGGTCTCCATTTCGCGACGGCGATTTCTGGGATCGATGTCATAGCTTCAGAATCTTGTTGTTCACATGATATATCGATGGTGATGTTGGATTCTATTTTTGATTTCTCTGGATAGGTCGGAATGGCTGCTTTTGACCTAAGATCGGCTTCACTGCATCTATCTCAGTATATAGAGACTAGTAGCTCATATCAAAACACGAAGACGCTGGTTCGTTTCTATGATCCCTCTGTGATAATTGTTCCTCCCAACAAATTGGCAGCCGATGGCATGGTTGGTGTATCAGAACTGGTGGATAGGTGTTATAGCACCGTTAGGAAGGTGAAATTCTCTTTGCCATGGATAATATTTCTATATAAATTCTTTAGCTATAGCAGAATCAAATTAACTGTTACTCTCAATTGCCTTCGTGCAGGTTGTGTTTGCCCGTGGCTGTTTTGATGACACTAAGGTTGGTGCAGGAACCTCTTATAGTACAAACATCCATTGATCCTTGTAGTCATGTGTTCCAAAATGGATATGCATTTTTGGTTATATGTTTCAGGGTGCCGTGCTAATACAAAACTTGGCTGCAGAAGAGCCTTTGGCGCTTGGTTTAGACACTTACTATAAGCAGCATTATCTCTCATTGGCTGCCGCTGCAGCTACAATCAAATGGTGTCTACATCCTGAACTTTTTGTTTCAGTACATTACAGTTTGGTGTTTTTGAAATACTGAGTTTTGGTTGGTTCATGAGCAGGATAGAGGCAGAAAAGGGTGTGATAGTCACCAACCACTCACTGACTGTATGCGTTTGGTTATGTACAATCTCAAATACTTGGTTGTAAAAGTTGTATATGCAGTAGTTCCACAATTTCTTGCATAATGAATCATTGTTTCTTTTTGGGTTTCGGTATTTATCTGTTTTTCTTTGTGTTCAACCTTCTCTTTGCTACTGAAAGGTTCTGATAGCATTTTTTGTGGATTGTGCTGCCTATGTCTAGGTAACTTTTAATGGATCGTTTGATCACATGAATATTGATGCAACTAGGTACGATTACCTCGATAATATTTCATGTTCCTAGTCTATTAAATTATAGAGAACTTTGCATCAAAACTATATATCGTTTATGTTTCATTATTTTCTTGATTTGATGGTAGTGTTGAGAATCTGGAAATCATTGATCCATTCCACAATGAACTTTTGGGCACTAGCAACAAAAAGAGGAGTTTGTTCCAGATGTTCAAGACAACGAAAACAGTCGGCGGGTATCTTGAAACACATTTTCTTAGAGTTGAACTTACTAATAGAGACCTCTTTGTCTCTTGTGAAAATACTGTATATGAGTTTGGCATTTCAGTATTCTAATTGTTATTTTAATAGTAATGTTCTTCATTCATTTGCATATTTCATTGTTTTTAACTCGCTAGTCATTTTATTTCACATGTTGGTCAGGACTAGGCTTCTTCGCGCCAATTTGTTGCAGCCTCTGAAAGATATTGAAACTATAAACACTCGCTTGGACTGCCTGGTTAGTATAGCTATGATTAGTGTCATACTTTTTATGTTGATTTACAGAGCTTGATCATTGTGCAGCTACCAGAAATTTTCCATTGTATGATGATGCATTAATCATAAAGCAAAATTCCTCCTTTTGTAATTGCAGGATGAGTTGATGAGCAATGAACAACTATTCTTTGGGCTTTCACAGGTCTTACGTAAATTTCCAAAAGAGACTGGTAAGTAATTAGGAGAAAAAGTGGGAAGATCCTGAACTTTTCACATTGCATTCAATATATTGAGCTTGGTTCTTCTCTTAATCACATCATCTCAAGCGATTCCTGACCATCATCCACAACTTTCAGATCGAGTTCTTTGTCATTTCTGCTTCAAGCCAAAGAAAGTCACAGAAGCGGTCATAGGTTTTGAGAATACTAGAAGGAGCCAAAACATGATTGCAAGCATTATCTTACTTAAGACTGCATTGGATGCTTTGCCTCTACTTGCAAAGGTGTTTTTCTTTCTCATTTTGTTATCACTTTTTTTGCTTGATTTAACAATTATGTCTATGACCTACTCTTAACCTTAGTCGTGCCCTGTACCATGTAAAAAATGCAGGTTCTAAAGGACGCAAAGTGTTTTCTCCTTGCCAATGTTTATAAGTCTGTGTGTGAAAATGGTAGATATGCTTCCATCAGGAAAAGGTACGCTATTAGTGGGTCTGGCTAGTAGATACTAACTATGAACTTCGTTTCTCCTATAAGGTTTCTAACTCTTGATCCTCATTTTGTTACAGAATCGGGGAAGTTATTGATGATGATGTTCTCCACGCACGGGTTCCTTTTGTTGCTCGCACACAGCAGTGTTTTGCTTTAAAATCCGGAATTGATGGATTTTTGGATATTGCAAGGAGAACCTTCTGTGATACTAGCGAAGGTGAACCAAGAATATGCTTCATTTTGTATTATCACTGACTTTCCCGTTTACAAATCTCTCCTGCTAATCTAAAATCTCGAATACACTGATAGCAGCAATACATAATCTGGCCAGTAAGTATCGTGAGGAATTCAACTTGCCAAATCTAAAGCTCCCTTTCAACAATAGGCAGGGTTTCTTTTTCAGAATTCCGCAGAAGGAGGTTCAGGGAAAACTTCCAAGCAAATTCACTCAGGTCAAAAATGCACTTTCATTGGAAACTTAATGTTCTATATGTGGTTTTCCTGAATTTGTTTTCTTGTACGTGGAATGTTCCAGGTTGTAAAACATGGGAAAAACATACATTGTTCAAGTCTGGAACTAGCTTCTGTAAGTTTAAACATACTCTTGGTGCTTAATTTTTTTAGCAGTTCAGGAAGTGATATAGTTCAGGCTTACGTTACAGATATCTTTCTATACAAAGTTTAGTGTTTGATGCTGATATTAAATGAACAAAATTCCCCTACCAAGGTTTTAATCCAGCGAAGTCTTGAAACACCATGGATCTTTTTGATATGCGAAGAACGACCCCTCTAATCTAGCACAAGTAGGAGTATGTTCATGTATTCAGGAACCTAGACACAATGTTCATTAATATATGTACGGTACATTGATCTGTTGTGCAGTTGAATGTCAGGAATAAGTCTGCTGCTGGAGAGTGTTTCATTCGAACGGAAACATGTTTGGAAGGTTGATAATTGCACATTGCTCTCAACAATATGTAGTAACACGATTCATTATAATCTTATTAAGCTTGTTTCGTTTATGCCTATTACATGAAACGTTTTTCGTATGTATGCAGCACTAATGGATGCTATAAGGGAAGATATCTCTGCCCTTACACTCTTAGCAGAAGTCTTATGTCTCCTAGATATGATTGTTAATTCATTTGCTCATACAATATCCACAAAGCCAGTGGATCGATACTCTAGACCTGAATTAACAGGTAGCTTACTCTCTTACTATCATTCCTCAAACACCTACCACCGTGTTCTCTCATATTTTCTTTAGCGCTGAAAAAATTCTTGCACAATTAAACTGAAGCATATTATAAAGAGAAATAGAGTGCTATCTTTTATACACTGTGAAATGATTCAACGTTTTGTGTGGAATTTACTTGTCTATATATGGTTTGGCAGATAGTGGCCCTCTGGCGATTGATGCTGGAAGGCATCCCATCCTAGAAAGCATACACAACGACTTTGTTGTAAGTTATTCGTGCTATTTTTTATGATACTATCATCCCAAAATTTATTCTGAAAATCACTTTGGCAGCAAAGATTGAAGAAAAGTATCCAATATTCTTCTTCTCACTAACATTAACATCCAAGAAAACTGGGGATATACATATATATGTATTCTGCAGTTTAAGCTTTCTTCACTAACTTTTACATCGTTCTTTCTTTTTTTTGGACATTTGGGGACTTTGTGCACGTTTATTTGACTCACATTCTCTTTTGCAGTCTAATAGTATCTTCATGTCAGAAGCAACCAACATGTTGGTAGTTATGGGTCCAAACATGTAAGGGAACTCTTGTTTTACTTTCTTGATAGCTGATTAATTGTCCAGAAAATCCTCATTGACTCATGTTTGTATTTGCATTCCATATCTCAAGGAGCGGAAAGAGCACATATCTCCAACAGGTGTGTCTAGTAGTCATTCTTGCTCAAATTGGCTGCTATGTCCCAGCTCGCTTTGCAACTATAAGGGTGGTTGACCGCATATTCACAAGAATGGGGACAATGGATAACCTTGAGTCAAATTCAAGCACGGTAATCTTTTATAATCTCGCTCAGACATTCTCCCATACTGGTAGATGATCATATTGAAAATATGATAATTTCCAAGGATCTGGCCTGTTGGTGAATCCCAATGGTTATGGTATCACAGGGAAAGCAATTTACATGCGGAGAAGTGGTATTGCAGTTCTCATTGATTATTTTTTAATGTCACAGTTTATGACAGAGATGAGAGAGACCGCTTTCATAATGCAGAATGTCACCAATAGGTAGCCTTTGTGAAAGCAATTAATACAAACGAACCTCCTCATCAGTGTCATACCTTATCAACGTCTCAAAATGTAGGAGTTTGATAGTCATGGATGAACTAGGGAGGGCGACTTCTTCCTCAGACGGGTTAGCAATGGCATGGAGCTGTTGCGAGCATCTCTTATCACTCAAAGCGTAAGCATTTTAACTGAGTTTTCCCATCGTCAAAAGTACTTAATAAGTAAATAAAATGTACTTTTTGTGGCTATAAACTTCCAGGTACACAGTATTTGCAACCCATATGGACAGTCTCGCAGAGTTAGCAACCATCTACCCAAATGTCAAGGTTCTTCACTTTTATGTAGACACCAGAGACAACCGCTTAGACTTCAAGGTTTGTCTGCACTCCTCTCGTATGAGTTCGAGGTTTCAGCTACTGCTGCTGCTGAATGTTACATTTTTCTGATCAGTTTCAACTGCGAGATGGAACCCTACATGTTCCACACTATGGCCTTCTATTAGCCGAAGTGGCGGGTCTGCCTAATACGGTGATCGAAACAGCTAGGAACATAACCTTAAGGATCACAGACAAGGTATTACCCAAAACTTACTAAGTAGGTTAGCATAAAAACTATCAAGCTCTTCTGTATTCCACCTTCTCATGTTCATGATGAATGTTGGGCAGGAAAATAAAAGAATAGAGCTAAACTGTGGGAAGCACCACGAAATACATAGGATTTACCGAGTCGCTCAAAGGTTGATATGCTTGAAATACTCTAGACAAACAGAAGACTCAATCCGTCAAGCTCTACAAAATTTAAAGGACAGCTTCATTGAAGAAAGGCTCTAAATAAAAACTTCTTCGACAAATTCACGTTTTCAATTGCCATATTTTTGTAGGTATTCAACATTCATAGTGGCGACTGGTGAGTATGCTTTCAAATTCTATTTTAACATACACGTTTATTTGCATTCTGAAGTTTTAGGGTACGAGCAAATCTATAATATTCAGTATAACAAGATCATCAAAAATTAACTAAGAAACTTAGTTTTATGGTCAGAATCAAAGTTTTTAAGACCTCAAAACTTGAAACAAACTCTTGAATGTGAAAGTATTTCATCCCAATGTAATTCCAGAATTCCAAAACACAAATCCACACAGAAGATATACCACTTAGAGCAAAACAAAACATAAAGTTGATCACCGGTAACGGCGGAGTACCAAACTGTTGTTCTTCTTCCAGGTAGCCCTGCGGGAAGGTCGGTTCTTGTGGTTGTTGTGACCCTTTCCGCGAAGACCACGATTCTTCTTTCCTTCTGAGGTGAGCCCTCTGAGTTCTCTGTGCTTGTGCACAGGGTTGCAGATCCAGTTGATCCTTGGATCATTTCGGATAGCATTGTGTGCAGGGTCTACTAGAATAATCTCGTAGTACTTGTAGGTAGAGTCCTGCGTAAAACAGAGACAGTCCAACTATTAATCATCCGAATCCATATCAATACACATTTGCAGGATGACAAAGACACAAGGGTTTCTATACACATTAGCCTGAATTTACCAAAGTCGAGTTGTTTTCCACCAAAAAGAACTACTATATTATCCGACAGAATATGCTGTGAGACTGACGATGCGGTGCTTACCTCATTGAGCCAGTACGAGTTAACGACCCTTAGGCCACCCAATTTGCGACCAGCGCGTTCCTCTGCAAGAGATCTCTTACTGCGCTGGAATTTGAGCTGTGTCACTCCCTGGTTGGTGGGTTTACCATACACGATACCCTTGGAAACAGGCCTCTTGCGACCTCCACGTCTGACACGAACACGGTAGACAACAAATCCCTGGAGGAGAGAGCCAAAAGACGTCAGCAACACAGACTCAGCAAAAGACAAAAAAAAAAATTTAAAAAGGTAAAATTTTTGATCCAGAACTTATATAAAATGTGTATCAATCTTAGACAAGAACAGAGTCCACAGAAGATAAAGAGCTGTTCAGTCAGAAGAATGAATCAATGTCGCTGGGTTCAGGAAGTATTCTATCATGTTAGACGCAGACATAAATGCCTACGCATCAAGACACCGCTTAACCAGCTATTTATCAACAAGGGCTTGATTCAACATTACCTAAAACTATAGGCGACTTTCTAAATTAATAAACATAATAAACAAAATGAAGAGAAGAAAAAGGAGACCTGCTTGGCCTTGTAGCCGAGACGACGAGCTTTGTCGGGACGAGTGGGACGAACAAGTCGAACGATGGAAGACTGTTGGCGATACTCCCAGCACCTAATCCTCTGCAGAAACCTCATCGTATCCGATTGCTTCTTCCTCCATAGCTCCGACACGTACTTGTACGCCCCTGTCGTTAAAAATTCACATTTCTTTCTTCTTAATTCACTTCTCACACGAACACATATAATCACCAAACTCAAATGAACAAAACAGAAACCACATCAGAGAGAAAGAGTTGTGAGAAACATACCCATTGCGAATTCCGGCGTCGCAGTCACTTCTTTCTTCCAATTAGGTTTCTGCTTTAAATAGATAAGTCATGGGAGCAGCTAGGGTTTCCATCAGTTTGAGAAGCCTTTATTGGGCCTTTTTCCATCAGCTTTCTTTATTGGGCCTCCGCCACAACCACAATCTTAGGGCCCACGGAAAAGCAAAGAAAAACGTACGAATCAGGGGAAGTCTTTAGGATTCGATACGACAGTTCTCAGATCAAACCCTAGAGTTGGTGGTGTTCGTGCGATATCCACAGGTTTCTCCTGGATATACATCAAACCCTCAAGATTCTCTGATTCTCTTGGCCATTTTCTATCGAGATCGTCTGCAATCTCACCGCTAATCATCAGGGATCCCGTGCTTTCACATTCTATTTCCCCGAGTCGGTGCTTAGAGTTTCAGAATCTTCTGGATTGAAGCCACTCTCCTTAGATTGATTGATTGTCGCGGGCTCACGTCTATGTTGTGAAGATTCCTTTCGGAGATTTGGAGATATCTATAGTGTAGCTGAGCGTTTGCCCCTGCGATATCCACGATTTGAATCAACATGGACATTAGCTTGTGGGAAATTCTCGTTGATCTGTAGATTTGAAGCGCGTGAGAGGTTTCTTCTGTCGAATTTTTTGAAGTCGAATCAGAGAAGTAAAGAATCATAGTTGTAGTTACTTATATTGTTTTTTGGAAATCAATGTCTGGCCTGGATGAAGGTTTTGAAAACAGTGGAGTCATGTTTGTTTTATTAAATTAGTAATAATACGTATTGTATTTTTATTCATTTATCAGATAAATCCAATGGCAATTTATTACAAGTTTAAGAGTGCGAGGGATTATGATACCATCTCCATGGATGGCCCTTTTATATCAGTTGGTTTTCTCAAAGAAAAAATTTACGAAACTAAGCATTTGGGAAGTGGTAAAGACCTTGACATTGTCATCTCTAATGCCCAAACCAATGAAGGTTTGTCTTCCTCCTTCTTATGCAATAGATGTGCTATTCACCTATCTGGTCTTAATCCTTAGTAGATATGTCTCATATGTTTTGTAGTTAACCACGTGAGAATCTGCTCTGGTCGTAATCAATATTTACTTATGAAATAGAAATGCTTGTATCTATGATGATGATAACATCAATCAAGTTTTTGCATTGTATTATCTTTGTGTTAAATGTGATTACTTCTGAGGTTTGACTGTGAATCATTAGAAAGAGTTACATGTGAACTCCTAACGACGATTCTCTGCTGATACAGTTGCAATATGTGGCCTTATATTTTCTCTTTGCTGCAATTTCAGAATATCTAGATGAAGCAATGTTAATCCCAAAGAATACTTCTGTTCTAATTCGTCGGGTCCCTGGACGCCCTCGCATCAGAGTTATTACCACACAAGAGTAATTTCTGAGATCTATAACTTTAATATTTAATTTCTCAACTGTTTTGTTCAATCTTAGTGGCTCTTTTCCCTCAAATCTGTGAAAAATATATAAAAAAAAACCAATATAAGCTGAGCATTTCATTATGATTGGTCTGAAGATTTACTGCGCCTTCATCTGTAATGATGTAAATATCTACATTTTGCAGGCCGAGAGTCGAGAATAAAGTGGAAATCGTTCAGCCTGACATTAACAAATTTGTTACTGCTGATATATCTACAGTGAGTTGTGGCAAATTTCATGGTCTCTGTTGGCATTGAACTCCAGTACAAAATTATTAATTCACACCTTAATCTATGTCATAGGCTGAAGATGAATGGGATGAGTTTGGGAAGGATCTGTATTCAATTCCTGATGCCCCATCTATCCGTTCTAGTCACAACCCTGCACCAGCCGATGATAAAGTAGATGAAGAAACCAAAATAAAAGCCTTAATTGACACTCCAGCATTAGACTGGCAGCAGTAAGTAGTCTTCTTAAACTGATGGACTTGGGCATGTGGAATTAGATCTTGACGATACATTTGGCATAAACCTTCTTATTTTTCTTCATGTTACAGACCAGCTGCTGATGGTTTTGGCCCGGGCAGGGGTTATGGAAGGGGTATGGCTGGAAGGATGGGTGGACGCTGTTTTGGTAATTATATTTTTCCTATACAATTGACTTATATATTTCACTTCCCTCAAATTTATTTTGCTTAGAGATTGATTGTTTGTGTGTGAGTAGGAATGGAAAGGAAGACGCCACCACCAGGCTATACCTGCCATCGTTGCAATGTTTCTGGTATGTTAGATTTGGAGAATCGTTTCTATTTTGTTGAATTTGGTTTCAATATTGTCTCTATTGCCTAGAAAAAACTGTGGTTCTGAGCATCATTTTTCTGACTCAGGACATTTCATTCAACACTGCCCCACAAATGGCGATCCTAACTATGATGTTAAGAGAGTTAAGCCACCTACTGGTATCCCTAAGTCAATGCTGATGGCGACCCCAGATGGCTCTTATTCCTTGCCAAGTGGTGCAGTAGCAGTTTTTAAGCCAAATGAGTACGTGACCGCTGAATTAAAATGGCTACGTTGTTTCTTGGTACCTTTAATCACATAAATTAGTCATAATTTTGATAAAATCGTGTCAATTTAACAAATTCAGGGATGCGTTTGAGAAGGAAATGGAGGGATTGCCATCAACAACACGTTCTGTCGGAGAATTTCCTCCTGAACTAAAATGTCCATTGTGCAAAGAAGTAATGAGAGATGCTGCATTGACGAGCAAATGCTGTTACCAGAGTTACTGTGACAAGTGTAAGTTTTCTTGTCATATTCCAATACATCTGATGCTTTTTGCTGTTACACAAAAGCCATTATCAATTACAGATCTTGGTTGTTTGACTTCAATTATCTACTATTCAGGTATCAGAGATCACATCATTGCGAAGTCAATGTGTGTCTGTGGAGCAACTGATGTACTAGCTGATGATCTTCTACCAAACAAGACCCTAAGGGATACTATAAACCGTATTTTGGAGTCTGGTAACAGTAGTGCTGAGAACGCTGGCAGCATGTGCCAAGTCCAAGGTATTTCATTCTCTCAGTCGTGGTCATTTATTTTTGTTTGTACCTTCATCGGTAAACTAAAGCTTGTATATCTAGATATGGAGTCTGCACGTTCTCCACCTCCCAAGGGTCTATCACCTACTACATCTGTTGCATCTAGAGACAAAAAGAAACCAGCTCCTAGTAACAACAATGAGACTTCAATTCTAAAGCCATCAGTAGAAATAGCGGAGATCACAAGTGCTCCTCGGGCGTCTGCAGAAGTAGTTGAAGCGGAAAAGCCAGTTGATGCATCTGAAAATACTCAAGGATCCTTGAATGGTAAGGAAGCAGCAGTTTCACAGCTGAATACGCAGGTCCCCAAGGAAGAAATATCGCAGCAGGTTGCTTCCGGGGAGCAAGGTAATCATTGGCTTTCATCCCATTAGCATAAAGAAGAGAAAGCATCACCTTTTGCACATTATATTATGTTCATTGATGTTTGGCGATTAGTATCATCAGTAATGCATACTTTTGCTCTTCACCAGGAAAAAGGAAGAAAAAGAAACCTCGGATGCCTGGAACTGGTAGCTCTTTTTCCTATTATGCTGAGGACTACTCTTTTTTCCCAGTCTATGTCAACATTATGGAGAGGCTTAACAGAGTGTTTGTCTTTGTGATCCTTTGCAGACATGCAATGGAATCCCATGCCAAATCTATCAGGCCCTGACTATATGATGCCCATGGGTCCAGGTCCTGGTAATCAGTACTTCAATGGCGTGCAACCCGGCTTCAATGGCGTTCAACCTGGGTTCAATGGCTTTCATCATGGTTTCAATGGGTTTCCTGGCCCTTTTCCTGGTGCGAGGCCTCCTTTTGTTGGCTATGGATTAGGCCCCATGGACATGTCGTTTGGCAGGGTGATGCATCCAGATCCTTTCGCTGCACAGGGCTTCGGGTTCCCTAATATACCACCACCTCATAGGTACTGAGAAGCTGAGACTTGCACTCTCAGTTAATAAATAGTTTGTAATTTTGTCTCTTTGTTATAGCTATTAGTAAGTTGTATAATGACGCGGACATGTGACTTGAGCAGGGACCTTGCAGCGATGGGGAATCGTATGAATCCCCAACGTCCTATTATGGGGAGAGAGGAATTTGAAGCTAAGAAAGCTGAGATGAAAAAAAAGCGTGAAAACGAGAGACGGTCAGAAGGGTAAAGCGCTGTGCACTCACTACTTTCAGGCTTATGTATACTGCAGCATGTTAACTTGTTTTTTGTTTTTGTGTGGTACAGAGGGAATGTCTACAGGGACGTTGAGAAGAGCAGAACGATGAACAACTCGGCAGCCTCTTCCTCACCCATGAAACCAAAATCTGTATGTACCATTTTGTTGTCTCAGTTCTGTCTCCCTCTCTCTCTCGGCCAACTGGTTTGGCTTTTAAGAGACCACCTTTTCAACACTATCTTTCTCGCTCTCTGCATTTATCATTACGTTAAGGAAAATGGTTTGATTCCACAATTGTTAAATAGGCGTCTGTTTTTGTTTTTTTTTTTTATCAAAGCTAAATAGGCGTCTGTTTATTTAGTCAATTGGTTTAGCTAAATAAGAGTCTGTTTAGTGTTTATATAGTTAATTTTGGTTTAGGGGTAAAAGTCAAAGGAGAGAACATATAAGAGTAGATGAGGTAGAGGGAGAAATTGATTAATGCCATAAAATGCATTGACTTGCTATATAGAATGTATAAAATGAATTGAAAGTTATTTCCACATAGTCTTCTCTTAGGCAGTTTGGTCACAAGTAAAGCCTCTACTGATCCCATAATTTTTTTGCCTATCCAAGATAGAATTTTGTAAGGAAAAAGAAGGGGGTTAAGTATAGAATTGTAGGAAGGGGTTTTGATTTCAGGGTATCTATCGAAGGGGTTAAATATGCTTTTTATAGTTTGCGCCATATTGGACTAACATTTCTTGCGGGTTCGTTAGAGACGTGGTCCCAAACAGACCAGTAATAACGTTCAGCATTATTGTCGTGCTTATAAAATATTATTTGTCTACAAATTCTTTTACAATATTAAATTTTATTTATTTATTTAAATATAGATATTTTGTCTATTTTATGTTTAAAATAAAAGTTAAACATTGATATCAAAAATCATAGTAAATGAGGACAACTATATTTTAAATTACGTAAATATATTATCTATATATATATATATATATATTTTTTTTTTTGTTCTTTTTTAAAACCAAAATCACGTTTGTAAGTGTAAGGATGGTGGTCACTGGTCAGTCTTGATGTCAAGTTTATTTCGCAAAATTAAGGTTTTAAAGTGATTAATGGACGTTTGCTGGAAAACTATGCCTTGTTTGCTTACTGTTTACTCTTTGCTTAAACTAAACTGTAAATGGGTTGGGCTCAATGCATCTCTTATTGGGCCTAAGACTCAGATTTCTAATAATTTATCAATTTGCCTTGTTCTTGAATGAACAGAGACCACCTATTTCGTCGGATTACGATCGTCGCAGGCGATCGGAGAGATTGTCACCGGAGCGTCAGTCATCTCGGAGGGTCAAATCTCCTCCTCGACCATCAAGCAGGAAATCTGAGCGTGATCGTCACCAGGACCTCGATTCCGAACACGACCGCCGCCGTGACCGTCACAGAGAGACAGATCGCAAGCATCGTAAGAGATCCGAAAAGCCATCATCGGAGCCAAGTGCAGAGACCGATGATAACCACAAGTCCAGCGTATTCGCTCGGATAAGCTTTCCAGAGGAGGAACCTTCTGGCAAACAACGAAAGACATCAAAGTCTTCTACAGCGCCGGAGAGCTCAGTCGCCGCCGTTGCATCGGTTCGTCGTCATAGTCGGAGAGAAAGAGAGATGGTAGAATACGATTCGAGTGATGATGAAGACAGACATTTCAAGAGGAAGCCATCAAGGTACAAGCGATCTCCTTCGGTGGCACCTTCCGATGCCGGTGATGAGCATTTCCGCCATTCCAAGCGATCGCGAGCTTGATTCGAAGATTCAGATGTGTGCATAAATGACTGAATCGCCCGCCTGGTACAGTGACGAGAATGCCCTCTGATTCTGAGATGGAGGATGTTTAAATTGTCTGGAAGCCAGCCATATAAAAAAGAAGTTACGGGAATTATAGAAAAAGTCTCTGTAATCGGATGTTTCTGTTATATAACGACTTTGCTCTTTTGTACGACTTCTTGTTTAATTAAAACTAGATTTTGTGTTCCACCCAAAAAAAAAAACTAGATTTTGTATCTGCCCTTGTGCAGTTCATTATTTTTAGAAGAATTTATGATATTTTAATTTTAATATATTATTTGAAGTTTAGTATATGTATTCATACTCATTTGTAGAACATGAGTATGAATTAGTCGATATCATAATAATCAGATATATTATATGGTTTTATTAACAAATTTGCAATTATATATATATATATATATATATATATTTATGAATATCAAAATAAATTAATCCGGCCATTAATCTATAATTTTGCTTGTTTTGCTGACCTAGCCACACCAATATATTCAATTAATTTGTAAATAATTTGTATATATTCTTTTCCGATGAAACAGAGATTGTTAACGAAAATTTAATGGTAATGCCTAAAATGACCAAATTAACGAAACTTGGCTATTTTATCAAAAATTCAAAGCAAACTTTATGATTTTAATGACATTTCGAAACTTCATGATTATTTGTACTAAATTTGAAAGTTCTTGATTTTTTTTAAATTTTTTCCAATATAAAAAGGTACTTAGTCTTAGAGTTTTTTTTTTTGGTGGAAACTTAGTTTTAGAGTTTCTAGAAGCAATAAACTGCAAAAAAAAAAAAAAAAATGTTCTTCTCGTCTATCCTACTTTTTTCTATTTTTCATCTCAAATTCGATATAATATAATATTTTTCCAGAAACTTATTAATTTGTTTTCCAGTATGGATGGTGGTGATAGGTTGTCTCCTACACAGAGAGCTGCTCTGAATGCATACAAAGCGGACTATGCCAAAGACATCCTCGAGCTGAAGATAAACGCATTAAAGCTGTTCGAGACTTTTCAAGAAAACTATATGGATGATATTCAAACAGGAATCAAATTTGCCAAAACCCAAGAGCTAACTGACAAATATTATTGGGCGATGAGTAAGCTAGTTAATGCCATTTGGGAGCAAGGAGGAGAACATAGTCTATCCACACGAAATTTTAGATATACAAGATTAACAGAATCTTGGTGCAGTCTGAACTTAATTAGTCTTTGGCTGTCGTCTTTATAATCTGATCCTCTTTTTTTTTTTATGCATTATGTTGAATTTCAGCTTTGTCGAGAACAAGTAACTTAGAGCATACGCAGTGGTGAGAACCTTTTTTAATCTTTCAAATAGTTTATTTTAATAAGTTATAAAAAAAACTTTTTATTTAAAATTTAAATTAGAAATAAATTTCATAACTAATTATATTTAGACATGTGGCAAATAAGTCTCTAAAAAAGTTCGTCTCTCAAACTTTATTCAATTTCTTACTTTTTCTATTATTGTGTATCATTTAACTAATTATCTTTTCTTTTTGACGTCTCCTCTTTTTTTTTTTTTTTTTTGGTTTCATTAAACTGTGGTTCTATAATCTTCATCCCACGTAGGGGATACAAACATTTACTAAACATTTATCCTTTTTTTTGGTTTATTAAATGAAGAATCTAGAGTTCGTCCAAAGAAGAAGAAGAAAAAGATGAACAAGTTAGTTGCAAAAGCAATAGCGGATCAATTGCAAGGTTTACAAATTTGAAGAATATCCTAATCTAATCTAGTCATAACTTATAGTATAAGTTATTAGTAATAACCTCAAGACAGTTTTCTTTGTGAGCTGTCAAAAAAAAAATTATTATGAGTAAAGCTCTGTAGATTCTCTAGCGTGGTGTACATACATGTCCAATCTCGGGCAACAACATTACTTTAAAATTAAAATATTGCGAGAAGAAAGCAGACAAAAGTGAGTGCATGTTTTCAGCAGAGAGGGACCTGTCTATTTCACATTTCAGTAAGGATTAAAGAAGACACAATTACAACGTATGCAAGAAATATGAATAATCCTATTTGAACTAATAATCTTGGATTTTCTCTCATATTTGGGGACGTCACCGACCTGCAAAAACCCTTGGTGAGTCAAGTTTGAATTCTTCTTCCTATACAAGAAACCATAGTTATACTACCCAAGAAGAGATTTCAATTCTTAACCTTGCAATTCTCTGCGAGAGTCGATGAAACGGTAAACTTTGGATGAACACGATGCCTGGTCCCGTTAGAGTTGCTGTTACGACGTTATCACCCTTTTTTTGATAAAACATAGAAGATTGTAAGTTTGACAAAAGTAAAACTCCTGATGCCTTTTGTGTGTAATGGTAATGGATAAGCAAGATACGTAACATACCCCAAAGACTGCCCGTCTTACAGGTGCTGCACTGTATTTGATTTGGAAATTGATCGAGGGAGTGAGAGCGGCAATGCAAGAAACGTCAATGGTGAGAACTTCTCCCACCTCCAGGTTTTTCTGTACAACTTATGAAGCAAATAGAGTAGGATCAGTTTAAAAGGCCTTAACTGAAAGAGCAGCATGTTGAGATAAACCTTAGTAATTGCATACCAGAGCCACCAGCGATAATAAAAGCAAGACCCTGACCAGATATTCTTTGTCTCAGAAACCCCTGCAACAACGCTCTCTGGGTTAAAGCCAGACATATAAAACTTTCACATAGTAGCATCTACAAGAAGTAACTGTGTCAAAAGCCAATGCAATGTATTGTTTTCCTTACCTCAGCCCCAGCTGCAGCAATGTTTCTTGCTCGATGTCTCTGGTAAACAGAGTTTATGACCTTCACATCATGGACAGAACAGAGAAATGCATCTGGCTACACAACAACAAGAGAAGGTCACATCATCGAATGGGGAGGAAAAAGCTGAGAGCTAAGCATCTAAATATTGACGGTTTTAGTTCATCAGCTCTACCTGGCATAAGATGTCCCCACCAAACATTGCCAAATCAACCTTCACGGAAAGAAATTAACCGAAGGCCACCAAAACACATAAGAACGAGATAAGGAGTTATATTAAGCATGATACTTAATAATACAGAAGAAAATCATGGCAAGTAAGAATCACTAACTGGGAGAATCCTTGCCAAAGAAGGTGCAGCGATACCGACAAATCCATCGTTTTGCCCAGTGTTGCGAAGAACTATACTACTAACACTCTTCCCTAAAATCCATTGTACAACTCCAACTTCTTGTTCAGGGGTATAAGTATTATCCATCTCAATGGAGCCAGACATGTAGCACATTGAACCTAAAGAAGCATATCTAATCAGTTAGCATATATACAATCCAACCCAACAGATATTACAAAACTGAATGAGAAATCATAATAAGGAGAATGGCCATTCTAGGGGATTTAGGGAGGATTAAGTTCCAAAGACATTAACAATGAATAGAGTGGAAATTACCAGGCTTAGCAATGACCTTCTCCTGTGGTTTTAACATTATCTATCGACAAACAATCCAATGATTAGAAAAATTTAAGGATAAACACAAATTGCGCAGACTAGAAAAAAAATGTCAGACTTACCTGAACAACCTGTGCTTCACCACCCAAAATTTGGAAAGGTGTGATGGTATCTTCTTGACTCTGCATCACATACCAACTTGTGAGATTATACTCTTTGCAGACAGATTAAGAGCTCAAATCTCTCCCAGGAAATAGCTTATTAGCATTATCACAAAACGTATTCATGAAAACTGAATTAGATTAAATCGTTCGCTTAACAGCAATAAGCACACCTAGTGGCAAGAAAACGAAAACAAAACTCAACATGACATGATGAAAGGATCCTAAAATACTCGCCAAGTAGTAGCCTTGCCGACAGTGACAGACAAAAATACGAATCTAAGAGGCGAGAAGAGAATGAAGATAGAAAACAACCTGATAGACATAAGGCTGAAATGGAGTGGAGAAAAACGGAGCAGCCATGGCGGTGAAAACCGCAGAAATATCTTCCAAACAAAACCTCCGAATCCAAAAATTCAACAGCCAATTGGATACGAAAACGTACGCGTCGATGCGAAAGGATCAGATCGCAGTAGAAACCAGAAACCTCTGGATTTTCTCAAAACTCCGGTCGAAATGTTCGCGGTGGATGTGGCCGACGGGAACCCAACAAAACTCCCGATTAAATTCGCTTAAATCGGCCTTACACACTATTAAAGCTGCACGTGGAATCTGCTTACGTGGAGAGATCTCATTCGTTATAAAATACACATCGACGTAAGTTTTAAATCCGGTTTAATAAGATTAGGACCCTCAACCAAACTATTTGGCACAAAACTTCATTATTCAAAACCGGTCTAAATACATTGCTACACAAAACCTTTAGAGTCAGACACTTATCACTCTTCCGTCTTCCATTGTTGTCTTCGCTCCTCTCAGGCCCGAGCCATTCGTTGTGTGGATTACCAGAAGGAACCCAAGTAGCTTTACTCTATTAATAGAAACTATATAGTTTTCCAAATAACTTAACAACACAAAAACAATCCAAAAGCCTGTTTTCATCACCAATAACCTCAAGTGGATACAGATGACAGAGCTATCTCTGTCCATGTCTATACAAAGGCCGGCAAAACTTAACCAAATCACTCCACATTGGCTAATCCAGCAGAAAAATCTAATCTAGAAACAAGAATCATAGAAATGCAGTCTGAGTTCAACTACTACACGCATTGTATTTCCTCATCATCACTACACTATCAGCTATTGTAGACCCTGCAGTACCAACAAAACCCAGTGACGCACAGCTACAAACAGCTTCTTCTATGTAAAGCTGCACATTTGATACTTCATGAGGAGAACAATGCTTCTGCATCTTTTTTATACTATCAAGGCTCATCGGAATAGATCCAAATTTCTGGCCGTGACCCGCGGAAGCAAGCTCATGCTCTGTTCGCACTAAGAGTTCATCTTGTTCCCCTAGAAAGTGGAGCTTGAAATTTGTAGAGTTCTTAGACAAATCACCCAAGTAAGTTCCGTTCCAGTTACTTTCAGGAAGGTCTGTCATTACAAACACATGAATTAGACCAGGATTCTTTAAGCTCAAAGATTCCAACTTTTGGTATAAACCCGTAAACGTGCTCTCCCGATGATTCTTGAACTGGCCATCTAGTAATCTAAGCTGTGCACAAAGAAACGGTGCCTTTATGGTTTCTGAGGCAAATTTCTTCCCCGCGCTCATTATCTCTCGAACAAAAGGAATGAATTCGACCTTCTCAATCAAAGATTTTATCTTTGAAGATTTACGGATATCGATATACAGTTCTGAGCCTTTGTATGGAGCTGTGAAGAGGCTCCCAAATGCTAGAATAGCTGCAGACTCTGCTTCTGTACCATGTCCAAGAGTCTTATACACATCTCGGCGTCTTCTCACGTAGGATAATTTTTTTTTCTTCTTGAGCTTCTCATCGGGCTGGAACGAATCTAATCTTCCATCAGCATCTCCGTTTTTATACGTCCAAACTGTGGTTCTACAATCTTCATCCACGCCATAAAAACACTTATCTACATTACCACGAACTCCAGATAACAAATAGCCACACTGTTTCAGTGATTCATAAGCCTGAGACTGTTCAGCTAATTCATCAGAGCATAGAGCCTCCAAGTCAACACCACACAGTAGTGATGCAAAGTACCTAAGATCAATGACTCGAACAGCCGAAGAGGATACCAGCGACGAAATGTCTACAATATCAGCCATCGAAACGTACCTATAAACACCAAAAATCGTCACCCACATTGATAAAATAACTTAAATCCCAAACGAAAAAAAGAGATTTTGTACATGAAACCACAAAAGAGTTTGAACCTGTCAGTCCTAAGAAGCTCCATAGAATGATTCCAAACTGAGATTCGTATCTCGCTGGGGCTCAAAACCCTAAATTTCGGACAGCTACCGAGAGCGACGGCGTGATGATCGAGAATCGGAGGAACAATTAGGGTCCGATTAAGAATTCCCGCCATTAACACTGCATTCTTAAATTCCGATAGCTGATTACTGAATCCACTGTGAGGAGCATACCAGAGAAACTTCTGACCTAGAAGACTTCGGGTTAGTATCTCGGATCTGCACTGAGGGAATTGGACGGATCCAGAAAAAGCAGAGATGGAGAACAGGGACTTGGGCATCTCGGAGTAAGTGATGAAGAAGACGAATATGAAAAAGACAACAAGTAAAGAAACGGAGCAAGCAAAAATGGCGGATTTGTTGGTTTGCTTTTTCCTGTTCGGCCATGGCCGCGGGCTTGGTCTACTGGGATTGAACAAGTTCATGATTTTGGCTCTGAGATTTTTCAGACGCCATCATTGCGTCGTGTAAGATCGTGTGAGCGACAAAACGGTGGCGTATCGTTGTTTTGGGCCTAACTAATTGTCCGTTATGGGCTTTAGCCACAATTTTAGTCCAAAATCGAACACTCAGAAATAATTAACAACGCTTTAATAATAATGTTAAACGAGGAGAGACTCCTAAATCACTTAAAAAAATCACCAGGATGACACAAGAACATCTTCATTTTCATAATATACTAAGCAGTTTAAGTACAAAGGCAAAGGCCAATAACATTTCTTTTAATCTTTTTCCCCTAATAAACAAAGCTAAACTAAGCAGTTAAACAAACTAATAAAACAATCTTATTTTTAAGTTAAAATATAACCAAGAACTAATGCTATAGCCGGGACCTGTCTGCAAATTGTCATTGTTCAATGTTGATAGTCATGTTAATGACAGTGAGTCACTTGGCTACGCCTAAAACCTGAAAGACCATCGCATCGGCAGGTCTTTAGACAGCATGAATCACGGTGTTCATGTCCGAACCAACAGCGGCTGGATTGGGATGAAAGGCTGATTGCCTCTCAGACGATCCTTGGACAAGTTTCAGTGAAAGAGACTGTTCCAATACACCGTTTTGGCTGGACTCCCCTAAACTGAGCTTAGACATACCAAGAAGTTGATCAACATTAATGGGGGCGGCTTTTGAGTGCACAGCTGTTGGCCTGAGGATCTCGTGCGTCTCCTCCTTTGGAGGCTCAGTAACATACGCAGCAGGCCATATCGGAAACGGGTATGAGTAAAATGGTGAGAAGTAAGTCGGATATAGTACAGGGAATGAACCAGGTGGCTGTAGCAGCGGAAGGCCGGTGTCTTCTGGTATGAAAGAAGCAGAAGCTGTTACAGGTGGTGTCTCCTCGACACTAGAGTTGGCGGGGTTCATGGATTCACACTCTTCAATTTCAAAGATCAATGGTGCTGGAACAGAGTCAGTGCCCTGCATATGTGTCTCCGCAGGACTATGGTTCTCGGCTTGAATTTCTTTAGACTCCATCATAACCTCTGTTACCTGCACAGGAAAATATTGCCTAATAAGAATAGTGGAAAAACACAAAAATAATTATTTGGGACCCCTAAAAGTGAAACTTTGTAAGCACAAAAATCTATCCACTTTGACAAATAGAAAAAACCAGACACAGTTACAACCTTAATTGGATCAAAGTTGTCCCATAATTTAATTCTCATTGGGGCGGGCCAGAGGTAACAGGAGTACGTGCTATAAATGGTAACTAACCTCATCAGGAACCATATCAAAGAGACTAGAGCGTCTCTTGCGGCGAGACACATTAGATTGTCTGATGAAGTACTTCTGAGCGTGACTAGCAACTTGCGTAGGTGTTCTCGTAGTCACGTAGTTCTTGGAGATACCTCGCCAATCGCCTTTTCCCCGCTTCTGTAGACCCAACAAGAACATTCTATGCTCCTCTTCCGTCCACGGATTTCCTAAAACGAAACAATCATCAAACAGTCAGACCAATTTTAACAATTCCCAAAATATCATACAAAAATGATTGATTCATCAGAGATGGGCTAAAGAATGAATTGGGATATGAAAATCTCAAAAACGTTACTGAAATCAATATGTAAGAAAAAAAGGAACCACAAAATGGGAAACGTATAGAGGAATTAGAGAAACCTTTCTTCCTCTCGCGGCTAGAAGATGAGCCAGGAACAAAATCCTCAGAGGCGTAACCATCACCAACGCCATGGTCAGGAGAACCAGGATTGTTCGAACCGATCCCACCATGTCCACCTAATCCAGAGCCCGAGTAATGGCTCAGACTACCCATACTGGCGCTTTTTCGGATCGAGCCTTCTGTGAGCCGAACACCGAAGAGCTTAACCCCGCGATTCGGACACGTACGAGAGTTATGGCCATTTTGGTTGCAGTGAGAACAACGCCGACTCATATCCGATAGGATTTTGTTTTATCCTAACCGGATCTGATCGGAGTCGATTCCGGTCCTCCGCCGGCGATCGAATCGAAGATGATAATCTCGGAAGCACAGAATCTTATAAGAGACAAAAGTGTATATAAAGGGGTTTATCTGGTCGGATTTTTATTTTCCTTTTCTGTTGACTTCTAGTCAAACTAATTTTATTCACTATATTTGTTTTGTTATTTTTTGCAATAATACCATTGAATTGAATTCTTTATTATTACTTGTATACCTCTAGTTGTATGTACTACTAAAATTGGCTATTTCCATTTAATTCCATCCCATTTTTTCTCAAACAAATGTTTGTAAATTATGCTCATAACTTAGCTGTACTTCTGGTAAGATTAAATAAAAATTAACTGTAATGTGTTAACCATGATTTTTATTTCGTTTTTACTTGTTTATATATATATATATATATATATATGAAAAGTTGTTTGAAATATAATTATTACTAGACTTTTAGCTGTATTACTAAAATTGGCTATTTTTATTTAATTCCAGTTTTTATCAACAAGTACATTTATGCTGATAAATTAGGTGTACTGTTGGTCAACAAAATTAAAATTAAATGTACTGATTTAAGCTAAATTTGTATTTGTTTATTTAAAAAAAAATGGGAAAATAATATTTTTGCCTTTTCCCAGTTTGCATTCTACTGAATTAAAAATTTAGGTGATAAATGATTATACACCAATACATTAGTACAGTCCAGTATGTTTTCGTTTAGAACAATTTTAAAAAAAAAAACAACTCTTTGTTATGTCAAAAAAGAAAAGAAATTTTCTACCAAAAAAAAAAAAAAGAAAAGAAAATTAAAATACATTCTTTGCTATCAAATCAAAAGAACACAAAAAAACTTATGATGATATTTCTAGAAAATTACAACGTTCATCATTATCATAGACATCTGATAAATGTAAATTAGTCACGATTTCGAGAGATTCTAAACGAGGTCAAGAAAAGAGATTCACAATACGTTTTATTTATAGGTATGCTCTTGAGTTTCAAGCATGGACGTGTCGTAGTACGATTCATAAACGAGTGACTGAATTTAGATAAGCAGGACCCAATTATCTCGGCCACGTAGTCACAAGCAGAACGACTAATTTAAAAAGGGCAATAATCTCTACCTATGACTTCCGTTGGGTCTAATTCCACGAGAAGGTTCTCAGCCGTCCACGTGGCTTCTTTCTTAGAGTATTTTGAACTCCAAATTCAATTTTAGACTATGTTTAAACTAGAGTTAATTAGCCATATCGCAATGGTTATCGGGTCTCGGTATTCAGCTATCCATTTGGGTCTGGTTCGGATATTTTGGATTTCGGGTCTTTTGGATAGTTTAGTAATTTGGTTCGAATTCGATTCGGTACTTTTCGGTTCGGGTAATTGATTGGAGAACCGATCAATAACCAAATATTTATCAGGTACAGTACCATTCGGATTAGTTACTTTTTACCTAAATTTATCCGAATTATCATAAAAAAAACAAAAACATGGGTTATTTTATTACTCAAATATATTCAAATTTACTCAAATTATCCAAAAAAATATTTAATATATTCGGATTTATAATTATAATTTTGAGTATTTAGGATATTACAAATATAACTCCTATATTTAGGTATATACTTTGTATTTCATATACTTTCATGTATCTATTGGACATCGAATTTGGTTCTGGTTTTTAGGTATAGAGATTTAAAATCCATTCGGATATTTAGACCGGCTATGGTTCGGTACAGTATCTCTAAATTTTGGTCGGTTCCAATTTGATTTCTAGCTCGGTTTTTAGGATTGCGGTATTGTGCCCTAATTTTGTGTGTCGTAGAGTACTAGACTGAGTGAAAACAAAGGCTTTTTGTAGACGATTCCCATTATTACTAATCTGTTTGTTGCAGGCCTAGCTTAATTTTTCAAAAAGTAACAAAATACTCATAATCGACCTACATAAAACACGATGGACCCTAAAATTGGTAAGACTTAAATCGCAAAATAATGTAAATCAAATTTCCAAATTTGTCATTCGGCTCAAGAAATGATAATTATCCTTCTTCCATAGTTTACAAAACGAGGTTATTTAATTATTTATCTTCTTTGTTGGGGGTAGTGTGAGATATCAATTAACCTCGCCAAACAAAAAAACATCTTGGACAAAAGGATAGATATGTCATTTAGTTTAATTTTTGTCTTTTATTCGATTCGAACGTAATACTAGACTCTGCTTCGTCATCCGCATTATTCTGATTTACTGGAGCAACTGGCGGTGGTGGCTGCTGCTGATTGATGACTCTGTTGGCAGCAAAAGTAACTGTATCCATCACATAAATGATGCGATCCAGTTGTTGTGCATTGATTGCATCATCAACAAATGCTAGTAACTCCTCGGAGTATTCATAATGCCATGAACCAAATTAAGAGCTTGGTGCCTCAGATCCTCCATGATAATACAACCTAAACATTCAATAAAAGCATCATTATTAAGTAGCATTCATGGTTAAAGAGTTTCGTTTATAATCAGACTTTTACCTAGACTTTTCCCAAAATTTATTAACAAATCAAAGAGAGGATTTGTGAAATTCCAATGTTATATTTTAGAAAGAATCAAACAAAAGTTATAATGAAACGAAACAAAGTAATATGGAAACAAGATTTTCAAAATAAATTGAGGATATGAAATTTAAAGCATAAATATAAACCTATACATTTCATGGTATCATTTATGACTATTAAGGAGTTTTTGTCATCTTCAAGGTAAACAAATGTGTAAGTTTCTAAGAAAGAATTGTAAAATGTACCAAATTTACTCAATACCCCAAATTTAGGAACAAATCAATGAGATATCTTGCGAAATTCCATGATATAGTGTAATTTGCCATAAGAAATCACAATCATTTGAATTTAGAAAAGAATCCAAGATTTAGTTTTTTTTTTTTTAAATAATAAATTCAAAATTTAGTTGGAAACGAAGAAAATTTATGAATTTTTATAAAATATAAAGTAAATTAATGTGAAAATATGATTTCAAAACAAATGGAAAATTGGAATATGTAATTTACCTTTGCGAAATTCTTGCTTGCCGATTTTCTTGAGATTTTGAGGAACAATTCCAGAACATAAACTGTTTTGTCATTCTTGACCAGTTGACCCTACAAAATGAAGGTTGGTGCGGCAAATCTTTAGCAGCTGCTTTTTCGGTTTGGACCTTTATTATGGGCTTTATTTACCATTTTATTTAACTTCAAAATTTTCAAACTTTACCATTATCTTAACCTATTCCTATCCACCAAAAAAAAAATCTTAACCTATTCCTAATTCCTAAGGATGGAGCGAGGACAACAAGTTGTTTTGGGTTATCCATGCACCTCTTTCCATTGGTTTGTTATTAAACCCACCTATTTTATTGGATAAATTTAATATCAAACAAACAATAAAAGACATAATAATAATTATTCTATCTTCCAGTTTATTTTATATTCTAGTCTACTTCATATTTGACTTCCGGCTGAAACGACTATAGTTTCTAGAAATTCACATATAAAATTAACATATAATAAGATTAAATAAACATATTTTTTTTTATTTTTTCTTAAGATAGTGAAAATATGGACAATGATATATGTGAAATAGAAAAATTTAGTCCTATTTTAGATTTGAATAAACAAATTATTCGAATGTATTATTTTATTTTATACTTACGTAATTTTTCAATAAAGTTTATGATTATTGAAACGTTCTCTTAAAAAAACAATTAAATGTTTGATTTTTTGGATGCTATATCTTGTATTTTGATGTCATCGTTATGAACATTAGAAAATTAATTGAACAACTATAAGAATATTTTTCTTCAAACTCCGTTGCGACCCAAGTCGCGTGTCCGGTTTTGGAAAGGAGAGCTTAGGCAACAACTTCTTGACAAGTTTGGAATGAACATACAAGTACAGATATTTTTATAGATGCTGATTAATATACCGTTATAGTTTAGACGATGTTTTCGGCTGAAGATGAGATTTGATTCGATTTACTTCTCTAAACTTTTCTTCACTTAGAAAAAAAAAAAAACTTTTCTTAACTTTCTCTACCCAATAAACAAGAAAAAGATCCGGTAACAAAGAACATAGAAATCTGATTAAAAAGACCGTTTATGTTTCTTCTACTAAGTTAAGTTGAGTGGTTCGAATCATACACTCATTAAGTTTCTGTTTCTTTGCATATGCGAACATTTTTTCGCATTGATATAAGCTACAAAAACTTTCAAGAAAAGAAAAACAGCCGAAAAAGGATTTGTATAGAAACAGAGAAGCTCAAAAATGGGTCACGACTTTCTAAGTGGCATTGCATGCATAATGCATTGGCAAAAAGATTTGATTAACGTTAACGATACAAAAGGCTTTTTAGAATTTGATTAAATTCTATTTCTACCGTTCTAATAAAACAAAAGTAATAGTCACTGGAAATTCGATTAGTTCTTTTCAATCATGTATATGTGTCCTAGCATTCACATATAAATCATTATTTATTTTATTTTTTTTCGTCGATTCACATATAAATTATATAGTTATTAAATTTGGTAAATTGGAAGTCTTTGGGTAAGAAAAAGTCCAATAACAAGAATTAAATTCAGAGAAGAAAGACTTGTAAGAAGAAGGAAGAATCAAAGAGAAATTAAATAAAACATAATTAGAAACTTACGCATGCACCAGTTTCCGTAAATCTCCTTGGCTCTCTCTCTCTCTCTATCTCTTCTCTGCTTTGCGTTCTAGGGTTTTTGATCATCATCTCTCAGGTGAATAGGTGTTTTTGTATAATCTCATCCCAATGTCTGCTAATTCCAAGTCGGAGAGGTCTGCTTCTCAATCGGCGGAGACGGTGGCTGTTTCTAACCGTGTTGTGGCGTCACGGTCAAGTCGTCAGCCGAGGCTCTCTTTCTCCTCCTTTGCTCCGTCATCAGAGAACGATTACCTTAAGAAGCTGAAATCCGATGAGTTTGAGACGAAGAGAGAGGAAGTTCCGGTGTCGGTGAAGGAGAGAGAAGAAACGGAGGAGGAGGAAGAGAAGAGGACTTGGAATCTTCGCCCGAGGAAGGCTTGTGGTGGTTTCAAGAAGGGAAACGGCGTATTCGCGGCGGAGACGTGCGGTGGCGGCGGAGGAGCTTCGGAGGTGAAGAATCAGAAATCAGGCGGAGGAATGGAGCCGAAATCGAACAGGCAGAGAGGAATCCCGGCGGAATCTCTCGGATTAGGCGGTGCTGAGGTTGCCAACGAGAATCACAGGCTTTGGGTTGCTCTTTCTCGAGACGAGATCGAGGAAGATTTGTTCAGCATGAGTGGAAACAGGCCATCTCGCCGGCCACGGAAGAGGACCAAAACATTGCAGAAATATCTCGATGTAAGTCACCAGGTGTTCGACGAATTGCCTCACTGAAACTTTTTTTTTAACAAGATTATGTTTTTAGTCTCTTAATTTCTTGGCAATTCAATGTCTTTGATTGTAGGTCATTTTCCCTGGATTGTGTCTCGTGGGGATGAATGCTGATTGCTTCAGAGTATCCAATTCTCCGGTTAAGGTGTGTGCGCATTAGCTTTGATCAATTCAGTTTTTTGTTTGATTAAAGCTTGGATCATACCTACCCTTTGGCTACATTGATCGGTAGATTGTATAAACTGGATGAAAGTACAGACCTTTGGTGCTATTACAGATGATATGAAGTTTCAATATTATGGTGCTTTCAAAGATACATAAAACCCACATTTGGAGCGCTAGTTAGCTTTGTGTAATCTAATGGTACTGCTGTTTTATGTTGTCATTAAACGACAAGTAACCCGTAACAGCGATTGTATTCCATTTGCAGCGATGATGGGGTGCAAAAGAGTATTTTGGTGAAGAAGAAAGGTGAAGTCATCTCCCAAATTGAAACTTTTCATTTCCATGAATATGGTAACGTTGTGATATTATCCATTGCTTGATCTTTTGAGGTTTGTGCTTAAGTTGTTGGGACCTTGTTTCTGGTTTGTTGCAGGGTAGATAGGTATGCTGGTGATCGAGAATCCGGATACACCACAGTAGAAGATAGGAAGATCATATCTCAAGAGACATGTTCTTGTCTCATATCAAACTTAGTAGTAACAAAATTATAAGTAAATATATCCGTAAGTTCATATATTTATAGATATATATAAAGAGAGCGAGGGGGGTTTGTTTTTGAGTTACTGATGATGAAATGCAGATAATCGGTTAGTAAGATACGTCGAGCAAAACAACATATCTATGTTAAATCATTATAACTCTTATTAACACAGAAAGAGGGTTTGTTAAAACAAAATTTATAACTCTTATTAACACACATATAGTAAGACCCATAATCCATATAGATTTTTCATTTTCAAGTATAGTAAGGTTTCTATTTTCTAAGAGAATAAAAGGAAAAATTTTCATTTTCCAAATACACGTTTAAGGTCGCGTGATTTGAAATCTAGTAAACAGTTTGGATTAGTAATATTGTTGAATTGAATCAGTTCTGATCGACAATAATATCGTGAAATAAAATCACAAAACTGTAATGAAAATTTCATGTAACAAATATGTGGGAATACAGACAAGTTTTCATATATATATCATTCAATTTGGTAGATGACAACACAGCTTAAAAAAGTTAACCTGCACTAGTGTTACTACTTACAAATTAGAACAAAAATGTGAATACGCTTAACACTTAAAAACTGATTCTTTAGCAGGTAGTCAGAGTTGTTTCCTCAGTGTTAAAAAATCTGCACACACTTAACAACGACAAAAAAAATCTGCGTTTAGAAAAGTGCTCACCGACTCACCGTTCATATTCATGTGATTAAATTGGTACTTTACCTATGTAAGAAAGGAGAACCTAAACCCCAATAAGCTAAATGGGCTAACATTCAATTTCAAATCCAAAAGTCACTAAACACCAATTACGGTTTCCTCTTTCTTATTTAGGAAATGTGATTTCTTTTAAATTTTAGTAATTTATTTACAAGAGCATGCTTACTTTGGAGAAGGTTTGTTCCATTAATTATGAACTCTTCTCATTATTACTATAATAAGAATGATTACTTAGGGGTTAGGGCATATCATTGGTTATCTTAGGCCTTTTGTGTTTCATCACATAATGATTCTAGTCCACAATCATTTGACTCTCGCCATTTATGCTCTTCTACAGCGAAGCCAAATTGTCAGTTTGTCGGTTTAAATTGTTTCTTTTAAAAAATAAAAAAAAAATCATTATTACATGTAGTTCTTGCCGAATAATTAATCAAGATTAGTATTCTCAGTGGGCTCCTCTTGTTTCCAAAAAGCCGATTCATTCGAGAGCAACTTTCACTGATTACATCACACACCCAATAAAACAATCATAGAGTATAATTTTATTTTATTTTTAAAACTGTGATATCAAATTCAAATGTAATTGGATCCGAACCAAAAAAAAAAAAAACCGAAGTTAACCGTATGCCCATTCATTTGTATGTTTGTCTTTTACACAGAGATTGTTTAATTGCTTCGTGATTTAGATTTGAAGTTTGGCAAAACCTGTTATTATGATAGAAATGACTGATTATATAGAGTAAATATATAGTTAGTTTTCTTAACATAACATAACATGAAGATAATGCAATCATGTTGGTGATGATGATACTCGTTAATTAAATGATGTGACTGGTTATATATCATGTGCCATTAATTGCTTTATCTACGTCATACACAGTCCTCGTTGTACTTGAGATGTATTCCTTCAACAACCAACCACACACAATGGCACAAAAATGATTCCTTACTCTGTCACCCAGTGGAAAATTAGGGACTAAAGCTAAATTCCATGATTACCCTTCATTCCTACTAAAATATCCAAATTATTTTCGGGTGTTTTTTTATATCAAGAAAATTCGGACCACTCGAGCCATAATTCCATGCCTTCCAGAAATAGGCCCCGATTCAGACTCATGTAATGACAACAACAACAAAAAACGGATTGGCGGAATGATGATTTTTTAGTTGTCATGTGACTAGTGGAAGAACATATATCAATGTAGAATTGTTTTGTTACTATGCAATTTATCACTTTTTTTTTTTGATAAAGGTATATATATTTTCTCAGTAAAGGGGTATATACACTATATATAATTAACTATTAGAGTTAATTTTTACATTGAATGTAATTTTTTTAAACAACGTTTGCATGTTGAAAATCGTTAGATGGGAGTATTTTTTTTTTTTTTTAAGGGTTTATGGGAGTATTATTTAAAGGTAGTAAAATGAGTCCGTACATATTATTGCACGTGTCTCACATTATAACCGAAAAATATTCCAAACGATTTTTGGTTAACCGATGAATCACATGACCACCAGCTCACCCGCATTAGAAGAATAAAAATATGTAATTAGAAAACATATGTTTTTGGAGAACAAGCTTCAAAAATATTCCATTTTTTGGCCTAGCTAAGGTTCGAATCTTGTAGATCTAAAACTAACAAAACTGAAAGGTATATCAGACGGTTTCATTAGTCAAAATTTATGTCTGGTGGGTAGATTATGCTGAAAGTCAGTGTTATACTTTTAGCAAGTGTCTTCATATATATATTTTTCCATTTTAAGTTTTTTGAGATGATGCCGAAGTAAATTCTTTGAGTAAAAAAAAAAAGGTTAATTATCTCGAGGGTTGAAGAAAATGTGCAAAATCATCAGCATGTTTGTAAAACAAAACAAAAAGCAGTTAAAAAGTAAATAATTTTACATAGTAGTAATTAGTAATTATTCCGCATTTTATCGATTACTTGCCATTTTACCAATATAATTAGACTTGTGTTTTAGCACTAAGTCTTCAAAGAAACAAATGTCTAGGATCTCATTTTAAGCTGATCTAAAGTAAAGATCCATATCTACGATCGAACAAAACCTTACCTATACAAATCGTATTTTATAATGTTGCAGGTATTGGATGTAAAGTCTGGGTTTGAGCCAGCGTTGCAAACCGTAAAATGTGATGTTCGGGATTCGCTTCGATGCAGCTTTAGAAATCAACTTAGTACTTCTACCCATTTTATATGGTGCCATTTAACGGATGCAAGATTGGGAATATAGGACAGGACTTCTTTTTCCTTTCAGCTATATTACTCTAATAAATGCCATTCATATCTGTTATTTTATCCATGCATTGATTAATTTGCTTTGACAGATGAACGAAAGAAATATTTTAGGTCAAACTTATCTTAAAAAAAATGGTGAAATTTTAAGACAACCGTTTTCATGAGGCTAAACTAAAGTTTCCCTTTACAATCAGATATGAAAACCACCTTTGAAAATCCCAAAGAGACTAAGAGAGGAAGCTACCTTCTTCTTATTTTAAGAGATAGGGAGAGAGAGTTACTTGTTCCTGTTTTACTCATACTGAGAGGAAGGATGTTTGACCTTTGACTGGGGACAACGAGGAGGAGGAGAGCATAGGAATATTTTGACCAGGAATGCACGTGTGGGTAGACAAGAGCACACGTGTGCTTTGCTGTCATGGGTGGTGTGGTTCTCTTAGGAATGTGTGCGCCACGTCGGTTCCACATGGGAGGATATATCGCACGAGCCAACTTGGTCCTTTCTTCTTGTTTTTTTTTTTTCAATCACAAGCTCTCTGAAGCTTCATTTTATACACCAACTATATAAAAACATAGATTCCCAAAACCATTACTCATTTTTTTATAAGATTAATCATGATCAGACTGGAATCTCAATAATTATGCATGTCAAGCAGTAATATTCATAACATTTTATGCTTTTAAATAATATATAATGATCAAGAATCAAACATTTAACTATGTTATGAAACGTCAAATTCAAATTTATCTTCTTTTTACTGCTAAGCCTCTTTCTTGTTCATGATGCTGATGCCAATGAGTATTTCCTTTGAAGT
Organism: Erysimum cheiranthoides; assembly: GCA_011420285.2. NCBI lineage: Eukaryota > Viridiplantae > Streptophyta > Magnoliopsida > Brassicales > Brassicaceae > Erysimum > Erysimum cheiranthoides. Next base: position 12,115,675 of record CM022177.2, read on the forward strand.
GTATAATAAACTCAAACATTCGAATTATTACATGTACGAGAGAATATATAATATTCGACTATAATGGAGAAGTTAGGTCCAAACATATAAAGTTCCCCAATGATGACATCAATCTACAGCCATTTCTGTAGAGAATAATTAAGCTACGCATCAAACATGATTAACTAAATAGATCATTATTATATAGCTTACCATAAAAGCAAAACATATATATATATATATAGCCTCAAATGATTACAACATTAGAAAATACGATTTGCATTACTAAAAAGTTATTTTTATTAATTCATGGATATCTTAATTTGCTTTTGTATATTAATTGCGACTGTATGTATCATGAATTACATATGGGACGTCGAGACCATACCTAGACTAACACATAAAAAGATATATTCCAATTTATTAATTATCAATTAATATTAAGTTTCAATTCACTCTATATAATTTTTCACATTAGGTATAATTGTTTTTGTTTTCAAAAAGTATATGGTACATGTAAACGCATAGATATTTTCTCTATTAATTACTAGTACTCCGTATAAATTTGGAGCACCGTTTATCATTAATGAGAAGAAGTTATTTCATTTGAAAATCATTCATGCGTATAATGATTACAACGAAGCGAAAATGATGAAGGCGCGTGGTTGCAAATGATAAGATGTCGGCGCGTGAGGAAACAAATGAAAACGCACGGCCGGGTCGAGTGTTTTCGGGTCCCTTATTGTCACGTGACAGGACCCACCTGCCCATGTTCTCTTGAGCCCAAAACTATTTGAGAGTTATTATTAAATCCTAATAAAACATCTTTCGGCAGTTTTTTACATTTTTTTGTCCACAATAAAAGTTTCGACAATGTAAAAGAATGATTCTGATTATAACAGTTTGTTTTCAAGAAAACAAAACCGTTATATGAATTAAGAATTATATCTGAATATTTCCCTTTTAAAATTCTAAAATTCTGATTAAAAAGGAATTATAATGATCTATATATAACAGTTACCGTTTGAAACAGTCAATAAATATATTCATATGTGTGTATGGTGTTATTGTAATGATAGATCCCACATCCCACATGGATATGATTGGATCACAACAGTTGATTGGCCCACAACTTTGAAGGAGCTCAGATTCATGTGGATTGTGTTTTGTACCAACCACTTGATTTAGTCCATTCTTTTTTTAAAAAAATATTTCAACAATTAATTGCCAACTATTTCTTCGGTATCTGTTCTAAATCCGTGTGTGATCTTGACTGATTGAGTTGTTTTGTTTGTTTTTTTTCTTACAAGGTTACAAGTTCTTGCACCAATGATTGGAAAAAAAAAACTACGGCCTTGATTGGTTAAATTTGAGAGTAAATAAAAATGAAAGAGAAAATGAACAAAAAGATTTACCACCATTTTTAGGTGGAGTAAAACTATTCCCGTATCTCTTTAAAGTAGAGTAAATATGTTGTAGCATAATTATCGATTGGTAAATATTCAGCTGAACTTAAAGTAAAAATTAAAAACTAATTTTACTCTAACAAGATGAGCCAATTACATCATTTTTTTTTTCTTAGGTAGTCCGAACTTGTATATGGTATTTGCAAGACATGACATGAGTTACTTCATATGTGAAGGTATATATGTAATTAAAACTTGAGTCGTTATTTAGTTAATTATGTATATAGTTTTATGTACTTATTTGTCGCTAAATAAATGTCATGATGATGGATTTGTGCCACATATATATATTCAACCCTCATTATAAAGTTTATTTAATTTTAGTCCACGAATTTGCAAAAGAAAGAAAGTAGAGACTGAAAATATGAATTTAAAATTTAAATTTGAAAATAGACTTTGGATTCCATACATATATAGAACTACATTGAGGTTATGGAAAAAGTAAGCAAAAGAGAGGACTTATACTATTTACTATAATGGTAAAAGAAGAAGAAGAAAAAAGAAAAAGAAAAAAAAAAGAGAAAGAGAAAGAGAAGACAAAGAGGGAACAAGTTGGGGATATAATAATTGAGTTTTCAAAAGGGGCATTATAGATTATAGATTATAATTGGCCAACCTGACAACATCTCATATCATTCACTTCCTATATTAATCCTCTCTTTCTCTTTTCATTCCCATTTCACATCGCTCTCTATATACATAAGAACCCTAGAAGAAGGTTTCTCTTGTCCTCTTTACACTTACCACCACTGATAAATATTAGAGCATTTGAGGTAAAATCAGCTTTAGATCAAGGTTTTCTCTTGTCATCTCTACCCATAAATATCAAAGCATTTTGTATTCTCATTTCCCAAAACCTTCCAGTTTGAAATCTTCAAGGCCTAGAATATAGCATGATGATGGGAAAAGAGGATCTAGGTTTAAGTCTTAGCTTGGGATTTGCACAAAATCACCATCCTCTCCAGCTGAATCTAAAACCCACTTCTTCATCAATGTCCAATCTCCAGATGCTTCCATGGAACCAACCCTTTGTTTCTTCCTCAGGTACGCTTCTTCTTCTACAAAGTCTTAACCACCTTTTTCCTCAAGAAACCAGACAGATCTTGAAATGACCTGTTTTAACCATTTTGCAGATCATCAAAAGCAACAGTTTCTTAGGAAAATCGACGTGAACAGCTTGCCATCGACGGTGGATTTGGAGGAGGAGACAGGAGTTTCATCTCCAAACAGCACGATCTCGAGCACCGTGAGCGGCAAGAGGAGGAGTGAGAGAGAAGGAGATGACCTTGACATTACTCTGGATCGATCTTCCTCACGTGGCACCTCTGACGAAGAAGAAGATTACGGAGGAGAGACTTGTCGGAAGAAGCTCAGGCTATCTAAAGATCAATCTGCTGTTCTCGAAGACACTTTCAAAGAGCACAATACTCTCAATCCCGTAAGTTATTCATCCATCTCTCTAGCTCCGAGCGTGAGGGTATATCGTCAATAATTTGATCTAACAAGGGCTTTATGGTAAATATGCAGAAACAGAAGCTTGCTTTGGCCAAGAAGCTAGGCTTAACTGCAAGACAAGTGGAAGTGTGGTTCCAAAACAGAAGAGCAAGGTGAGAACTAGAAACCTCATTCTTACATATTTAGCTGACCATTTTACCCCTCAAGAGCAATGTTATTTACAAAAATACAACCCATTTTTGTGCTCAATAGGACCAAATTGAAGCAAACCGAAGTGGATTGCGAGTATTTGAAGAGATGCGTAGAGAAACTAACGGAAGATAATCGGCGGCTCGAGAAAGAGGCAGCGGAACTAAGAGCATTAAAGCTTTCACCGCGGTTGTATGGTCAGATGAGTCCACCGACCACACTTCTCATGTGTCCATCGTGTGAACGAGTGGCCGGACCATCCTCATCTAACCAAAACAAACGGTCTGTCTCTTTGAGTCCGTGGCTCCAAATGGCCCATGGGTCAACCTTTGACGTCATGCGTCCTAGGTCTTAACTTTAATGCCGGTTCTATGGGTTGTTGTGTGGGTCATTGTACTTTTTAGATTATTGACTCTCAGCTATGTATCCTTAAAAGCCTTTTTTTTCACTTTAAATTTACTTAATCTGATTAAATTAGCTATCCTTGTCTTCTTGATAACAAACAATATAATAAAAAAATGAAAAAAACAAAACAAAATCAGCTCTTGTTCTATCTATTGTTTTTGTTTTGATAAACTCAGCGCTTTCTAACCAAAAGCCAAAGATAAACTCATCTCTTCTTAACCATACTACAATGTTGACAGAATCATGAATCCATCTTAATTTACGTTAACAAGATCTTAGTACCGACCATCTTAACCTTTTTACAAAACAACCTTTTTTTCAGATATTAAACTAGATCTGTTTTATACCCCTTTTTCTTACATCAAAAGAATAATACAAAGTTAAGCAGAAATTTATATCATATACAAAAATTGAACCGTCAGGTTATTGCAAATCGAATTACTCACTGATCTACCAAATGGCGGTATGATATTAATTCTTACCCACACCAAATCGTAAAAGGGCCCCAAGTAACAGAGTGCAATTAATGGGCCAAAGATTCGGCCCAAGATGTGTACGTCGTCGTCGTCGATTTCACCCCTGAAACACTGAAAAAACTCTTCCCGACGTCTCTCAGGCAACAAAATTAGGTGTTTAATCCAATTCGTTATTCAATAGATGCTGATTCACTCCATCTATCGTATGAATTCTCTTTCCAGTTCACTGCGAAAATTACTTAAAAGTCTTGTATAAACCAGGTGATGAAGAACTTGTACTTCGTCTCTGTAGGATCTGAAGAAAGCTTAGGCAAAAGGTAAGTATCACAATTTCCTCATCGAGTTTTATTGAAATTTTCATGTTTAAACAAGATGTTATACAAGATGAAACCTTTTTGGATAAAATTTGAGCATCCTTCATAAATGATGAAAGCTTTAATTTTTGTTTTATTACAAAACTTATTCAGTGATACATAGATGATAGATATACAACATATTTTCGGAGAGAGCCTAACATTGTGGCCTTTTTATTCATGGGTTCAAGGTTGCAATCTCTACATTGCCTCGTGGTTGAGACTTCGTTCAGAAGAAAGCGAAAGCTCGTTCTGGAGGTAAGGCACAACGTATTTTATAACTTTATCATCTGGCAATTCGATGTGTGCGCCGGGGATACTAACAAACTTCAGTTTTCCAGCAGCATCCAAGGATTTCAGACCAATCCAGTCCTCAGTATAGAGCTTTGTCTGGAGAAAGAATCTATAGTTAGAAACCAAGTGGTTTGATGATCAGGTTAAGAAATTGAATTCGAGAGATGAATAAATTTACCTTTTGAGGAGGCAAAATAGGTGTGTAAGCTCCATCCGGGTAATATCCAAACCAAGAAGTTTCTTTAGGATTCAATACATTATCACTTTCGAACTGGTTAGGAAGTGGGAAAAGAAAATTAATGAGCTAAATTAACAATGTTTCAAGATTTGGGTAAAGTATCATTGGATTCAGAAAGAGAGGTACCATGATGAGGACCAACTTGTGCAAGCTTGTGAAATTGTCTTTAAAAGTGGAGTTCCTGTCACCAGGTCTCTCGTTGTTGAGCTTTGGCAGATACTTGGAGTTTTCCAAATAATTTTTTATATCCTGAAAACCAGATAACGTTTTGTCCATTGAAGTATTCATATTATTGGAAATGATTTGAGGATTAGAAAGAAAAGGGTTTTGAGTTTACAGTAGGGATTTTGACAAAACCACTTGGAGCAAATTGATCCTGCAGAGTCATTATAGGTGTTGTTAAGTTTAAGGTTTACGTCCTTGTTAGAGAAGAAGAATGAGAGAAGGTTTACTTGAGCGACTTTGCTGTAGACCGTTGGTAACACCAACTTCAGGATCAAGAAGTAAAGACTGTAAACAGAGAATCCGTTATTGTGATCGTGATTAAGAATATGATTGTGGTTGACACACAGACAATTATAAATGGAAGAAAACTCACAGTACACGACTTGGGGATGCCGGATACACCAGCGTGAGGACCTCCTAAAGATACATAGTTATGACTGGTGGAGCATTGTCGCAGAACTCGATTATGCCTCTAGCGACTAAGTTTCCTTGAGACACTGCAACAATGTTGTTACAAGATGACACATATCAGAGAGACAGACATTGATAAACCATTTTACAAGATTAGGATGAAACCAGAAGAAGGAGTTGGGTTGGTACAAGCAATATCCAGGGGAGCTGGAGTAATTGTTAAGGAGCTTTGTCAAGTTGCGCATTTGTTCATTGGAGCATCCACCTCCGATTCCTGTGTCAATCAAATCCATCAGTGTCTTTAATTCATAATCTGTTTGAAAAGGAAAGAGGAGGAGGAAGGATCGTGAATCACCGTATAACAGAATGAATGGAACAGAGTTTGAAACCGGAATGAAGAAGAAGAGGGACAAGGTCACAAGGAGAGCAGGTCGTTGGAAACTCTTCTCCATGGAACAACTCAGAGAAAGAGTATCGCTGATTTTATCTTAAGCACGAATAAGTATTCTGATCTTGGGGAACTCCAAGAAGCAACAAGGCAAGAAGTTTACTATATAGTCTTTTTGTGGTTTCTTCATCATAAATGGAAGATAATTTATTACTTGGTCCTGTGTAAAGGATATCTTATCTGCTGATCTAAATTATTGAGTGCAATGATTATTGATTGCAATGAAATCTTATCTTTTGAATTTTGTGTTTTGTTTTTTCTGTAAGTGTAGATCTCTGTTTTCAGTGACTCTCAAAGTGGAGCTTTAAACAGAGAAGCCCATTGCTGTTGTTAATCTGACTGTGTTTGCTTTTAGGACACACGGACAAATAGAAAGGGAATAGAACTCACAGTACGCTTGGGGATGTCGGATGTTGGCGTGAGGACCTTCTCAAGATATATTAGTTGATGACCAGAGGTGCATTGTTGCAGAACTCGATTACGCTACATTTGCTTGTTGCGTAAGCGGCATGGACAAGGAGGAATCTTCTTCTCCATTTCCTATTTCTTAACAAAATGATGACACACAACAGAGATAGAGAGATAGAGCAATGAACCCTTTTGCAAGATTAGGATGAAACAAGAAGAAGTAATTAGTTGAGTCGGGGTAGCTAGAGAGATTGCTAAAGATACACTATCAGAAATTTTGCGAGGTCTCTGTGAAGAAGAAAGAGCATTCTGTGGAGGGTGTAAAGATTGCAAGATTGATCCTTGGAAAGATAGTTTCTCATGCTAAGAAAATTACTGGTGCCTTGAAGAAATTAGTTGATGAAGAACTTAGACTTCATCTCTTCAGGATCTGAAGAAAGCTTAAGCAAAAGGCACAATTTTCTCATCTCATAACCATGATCGAGTTTTATTGAATATTTCTAGAATTTCATGTATAAATAGTTAAAAGCCAGAATGAGTAGCCTCTAGCGTTATACAAGATGAACTTATCTGGATTGAATTTTTCCTAGATTTGATAAATTATGAAGCTTTTGTTTTCTTTTATCACTAAACTTCTTCACTTCTGCATTGATTCGGAGAGAGCATAACAATGCAGTTTTATTCATGGATGCAGTGTCTCCATTGCCTTGCGGTTGAATCTGCCCTCAGAAGAAAATGCAGGCTGGTTCTGGAGGTAAGGCACGATGTATTTTACAACTTCATCTTGCGCCATTTTGAGGTGCTCGCCAGGGACACTGAGAAACTTCACTCTTCCAGCAGCATCTAAGGTTTTCAGACCAATCCAATCCTCAGTATAAAGTTTTGTCTGGAGAAGAATATATAGTTATAAACAAGTGGTTAATGATCAGGGGAAGAAATGAAATAGACATGAATAAGGTTCACCTGTTGAGGAGACAAAAGAGGTGTGGAAGCTCCATCCGGGTAATATCCAAACCAAGAACTTTCTTTAGGAATCACTACAGTGTCACCCTGGAACTGTTTAGGAAATGAAGAAAACAAAAATTATGAGCTAATCAACAATGTTGTTCAAGATCTGGGGTGGTTCAAGAAAGAGAGGCACCATGACTAGGACCAAGTTGTGCAAGCTAGTGAACCGGTCTTTAAAAGTGGGGTTCCTCTTGTTAGGTCTCTCGTTGTTGAGCTTTGGCAGATACTTGGAGTGTTCGAGGTACTTTGTTATATTCTGAAACCAGATAAAGCTTTCTCGATTGAAGTAATTCATCTGATGGGAAATGATTTGAAGATTAGAAAGATAAGGGTTTGAGCTTACGGTAGGGATCTTGATATAACCGCTTGGAGCAATATGATCCTGCAGAGTCATTAAAGGTGTTTCTAATGATGGGTATTAGTAATGCTCAAAGGTTTTGAATCCTGATTAGAGAAGAAGAGAGAAAGTGTACTTGAATGTAGTCGGTGTAGACCTCTGCTTTCAGCAACTTGCAAGCTGGTGACTTTAAACAGAGAAAGCCACTGTTGTTAGTGTGATTTTGATTGTGATTAAAACACAGACAAATAGAAATGGAAAGAGAACTCACAGTACAATTGGGAATGTCGGATATGCCAGCGTGAGGACCTCCTAAAGATACATAGTTGATGACCGGAGGAGCATTGTCGCAGAACTCAATTAGACCTCTAGCTACTAAGTTACCTTGAGACTGTGCAACAATGTTGTAGCCTTGATGCAGCTCTTTCATATGTTTAACTTTCTCACAAGCAATACTTGCTTGTTGCGTAAGCGGCATAGACACGGAATCTTGCTCTCCATTTCCTATTTCTCTACAAGATGACACATAACAGAGACAGTGATAAACCTTTTTGCAAGATTAGGATGAAACAAGAAGGAGTTGAGTTGGTACAAGCAAGATCCAGGGGAGCTAGAGAGGTTGCTAAGGAGCTTTGTGAAGCTGCTCACTCCACCATTGGAGCACTGATCTCGAATCCCTGTTTCAATCAAATGCATTAGTTTCTTAAATTAACCATCGAAAGAGGAGGAAGAAGAAGAAGATGAAGAAGAAGAAGAATCATTAATCACCGTGTAACAGTATGAATGGAACAGAGACTGAAACCGGAATGAAGAAGAAGAGGGACAAGGTCACAAGGAGAGCAGATCGTTGGAAACTCATCTCCATGGAACTAATCAGACAAAGAGTACCGTTGATGTTTCTTAACACACAAAAAGAGAATTTTGAGTTTTGGGGAACCCAAAGAAGCAAGAAGGCAATAAGTTTACGTTTGATACAGATTTATCTAATTTTTTGTGCTTTAGTCATAAATAGATTAGAATTTATTACTTGGTAGTTGGTGTTGTGCATCTACTGATCTACTCATCATATTTTTTTTCTGTGGAATGAAATCCTTTTTGTTTTCTTTGTCGGCAATGACTTCAACAGAAAACATTATTTGAAATTTAAAAAAAAAAAAAAAAAAATCTACATATCTTTGTATGGATTAGCTGTTAAACCAGCTCTATACTTTCTAAATTTTAGATTTTGGTTTCATTTAAAATCTAAACATTGGAGTAAATTGCAGTAGATATATGAACTAATTATTCGGTGAATCTCAATCTTTTGAGCAATAATATATATTTTATTACCTATATTTACCTATTAATAATTAGAAATCTTTTAAGGGTTTTTCAATTCTATTAGTCTTGAACAACATCTAATTACATTTAAAATCTTTTTTTGAATAACACTAATAAATAACAAATCCAACAAAACCAATAACACATAATTTTAATCAAAAATTTAAAATATCAAATGACAACATATTATACTTGGATTTGGAATGATAGAATCTATTAAATTGAATAAGACCCCCTAAACATTTTCAATACCTCGCAGTCTCATGTTAACAAAAATTCACAGATTGCTTTGCATCCATCAAGTAAGGCACAACATATTTCACAACTTCCTCTTCCGCTATTATAAGGTGGTCCCCTGGTACACTCACAAACTTCACTTTTCCGGCAACATCCAATGCTTTCAGACCAATCCAATCTTCTCTGTATAGCTTTGTCTGGTAAAGAATGTAAACATATTTAGATATCTAAGAAAACAAATGATCGATGAAAAAATAGTAAATCTAGAGATATTCACCTGTTGAGTTGACAACAGAGTATCAAATCCTTCATCTGGATAATATCCAAACCAAGCAGTTTCTTTAGGGATTAATGTTGTATCGCTCTGGAACTGTTTAGAAATTAACAAATAATAAAAACAGAACAATTAGCTAATAACATGTTTTTAAATCTCTGAGTTGAAAAAAGAAGACGATAAGGTACCATGACAAGAACTAAGTTGTGTAAGTTAGCGAATCGGTCTTTGAAAGTGGAGTTTCTTTCGTCAGGTCTCTCGTTGTTAAGCTTTGGTAGATACTTTGAGTGTTCCAAATACTTTGAGATTTCCTGAGGAAACCAAGCCATTGTGTTAAAACCCCGAATCGATTTTGAATTAATTGATTTGGTTAAGTAACTAACTTACACCAGGGATCTTGACATAACCACTAGGAGCAACATGATCCTGCATTATAGTCATAAATTAATCAAATCATCATTAAAGGGTTTTGATCTTAGAGACACATAGAGATAGAATGTTACTTGTATAAAGTCATTATAGACCTGTAACGTCATTAAGGCTTTAGCTATAGCACATAGTGGACCAGACTTGACACACAATAGAACACACATATTATTATTAAACTATTTATTGTTAATTACTACGATTAAAATTAACCAAAGAGATAGTGGTAAAAAGAAGTAATACAGCACACTTGGGGATATCGGCGATGCCAGCATGAGGACCTCCTAAGGAGACATAGTTGATGACAGGAGGAGCATTGTCGCAAAACTCGATTAATCCTCTAGCAACTAAGTTTCCTTGAGACTGTGCAACAATGTTGTAACCTTGACTCAACTCTTTCATCTGTTTCACTTTATCACACGCTAAACTAGTTTGCTTTATCAATGGCATGAACCATGAGTCATTTTCTCCGTTTCCTATTTCTCTGCCAAATGATTAAACGATCCTTAAAAGATGGAAACACACATAATCGAACAAGTTAGGTATAGTAGTGTTTAGTTGTTGATTACAAGCAAGAGCCAGGAGAACCAGAGAGGTTGCTTAGACGTTGCGTGAAGTTACTTACTCCACCAGAGCATTTATCTCCAATGCCTGTTTTTTTTGTTTTTTTTTAAATAATTAATATTCACTAAACTTGTTTATATCAATTATCGAATGAATAAACGAATAAACATAATAAAAAACAGATGAGGAAGAGAAAGGAGAATCGTTAATTACCATGAAAGAGTATGAAGGGAATAGAGATTGAAACCGGAACAAAAGAGAATAACTCGGCGGCGACCACCGTGATGAAAAGGAGAACAGACCGCCGGAAACTCTTCTCCATGGATTATTGAGAGTTATTGAGAGTCTCAATGTATTTGGTTGGCCGAAATGTATTTTTTTTTTTTGTCTCTCTCTGTCACTCTAACGTTATATAATGAATTGTGTGATGTGATATTCAAAACGTTTTCTCCCCTATTTGGAAATCAAAATTAAATAAGACTCCTCTAATTCAAAAACAGTACTAGATTTTATGAGATCTAAATTCAGAGTTTTTTTCCTTCTTGACCATTTTTTTTTGACTCAACACTTTCATTATCTAGAGGTTACTTTTTTTAAAAAAAATATTTTTCCTACTGTAGATATATTTCTCGATTTTTTTTCTTTGTCAATTATAGATTTAATGGTGTATATTGTATATACTGATTAAGTCTTCGATTCAATTTTTTTCCTAAATTCAGGGGTGGTTTATTTCTCTTTTGATCTAAACGACCAATATTGTAAAGGAGAAAAAATAAAGAGAAGAGTTAATTTCTTGCTAACAGAATTCAATAATTAAAGACATTGCAAATTACTAAAGGTGCAAGTGATCCCGCTAGTTCCTTAATTTGCTATTAACAACTCTCTCTTGCTCTCTTTCTTCATCTTCTTCTCCCTCCTTTTTGTTTCCTCATCTCCATGATTATCTTCTGCTGCTCTTTCCTTTCTTTAGTGTTTCGTATTTGAGTTCTTTTTGCGTTTGTATATGTTCTGAAGAAGCTCAGGTTTACCTCTCACGTAGTTATTCATTCCTTTTTGGTCAATGTGTTTTGAGTTATTAACTTATTATATAGCAATTTTAAAAGGTTAAAATCTTTGGTAAATCAAATGCGGAACAAAATATTATTGTACATTTGGCTCCATGAAAACGTGTTATAGGTGAAAAACGGGGTAAGTAGATAAGATTCTTTTGATACTTGATAGTTGATGAATATGGAGAAACCTTCACTTTTCACTGCAAATGGGTGGTCTGATTAAAATAAATCCGGAATCTGTTTTTCCATTCCTAAGATGATGAGAAAAATACCAAACCTAATATCTAACAGAACAAACGCAGCAATTAAGGAGACAAAACCATGATATCACTTACTCCCTTTCAGTTTCCATGCGTATTGGTATTACACTGCAAGTTCTGATGATTGGTTGGGTTGCTTCGGGAGGAAGTTGTCGCTGCTTGGTTTCTCAGGGGATCTCCTCTCTAGTAAGTCGCACTGGTTTGTTTTGTAGATATACAACCTCTCTGTCTGCTGCATTTATGAGGTGCTGCTCTGATCCTTCTTCATCTGACACAGAAGATGCCTCTGAGTATAATTCCTCCTCATCTACAACATTAGGAGAAACCATCCATGCGTTAGTTTGATCACAAAAGAGTTTGGTTTTTTCGGTAATATTAATCAGAAAATTCTCTTAATTAGGAGCTTACCAGAAAATTCAAGGCGTTCGGGAAGAGCACTAACAGCTGTAAGCTGAATGCTTTCTGGTAGAAGACAATTACAGAACGAACCTGAAACTCAATAAACCATGAGTAAGAAATACGACACAGTTTGTTTGTAACATAAAAACAGAGAAAAGGTTAATATCTTTTACCTACTCGAGCCAGCCGATTAATCCATCCTGGAATAGGCTTTCCTGTAAGCTGCAAGCATACTTCTTCGGTGAAATGGTTACAGTTCTTGGCAATCAAATGGTAAGTGTCACCATGGTATTTTCTTGAAAGCTTCTCCATGTATGAGCGGAAATCTGAACGGGACATGCTGGTAGTTCCCAATAAAACTGACCGTCTAAAGATGAACCCTGGACAGTTCCTAGGTTCTACCTCATATACCCCACTTGTTGGATACTCGTGAGCTCCATAGCAATATTCGAAACCATGAGCTACAATGCAGTTGAACAACAGTGTGAAAGAATGCAATGAATAATAGTTTCTCAAGCTTGGGCAAATATAATACAACATAGCGGGTAGAATATGATTATATATCAGGGAGGATTTTCCGTTATATAGTCGTCAGAGTTCAACACTTTTCTTGATCCTACATCCCAGTTAAATCTATATCCAAATCATTAAAGCATAATAATTGAACTTTGAAAACATACTTAGATAGACAATGTTCAATGAGTTTACAGATATACAGACTCATAAAAAGGTTTCTCTTTTGTGATCCCAGTTAAGTTAATAAGTTATAGAAGATATAAGATGTTAAAGAGCAAGAGAATAAACATACCCTCAATGCCAGAATGGAAAATGCCGATCCCAAACCAATAAAGGTAATTGTTCACAGGTGTTAGGTCATAGACGTTGAGATAAACAGGCGTAAGCCTGACCTCTCCAGTGCTCTCTTCCCTCTCCTCACTTGAGCATGAGCTTGAACTCAAAGTAGGCGCCCACATTTTACACACAAAACCACCAATATCCCCAATTCAAAGCCACGATCGAATCATCCCTTTCAACACTAAAACTGATGGTCACATATGTATTCATATAACACCAAAAGTAACAATCAAATGTTCCACAAGCATTTGAAGATAAAAAAACAATCCAAATGTAACTTGTTTTGCGGCTAACGAGAACAGATCCAAGGATTCGATTCAGGGTAAAGCAATTAAACATACAATCAAAATACCTAAACCTGGAAAAGCAAATCTATCAAACAGGAGAAGTAACAAAAAGAGAAATCAATCGAATTCCAAATCGGGAAATCCATGAACCAAATTGAAATTGGGCGCACGTGTCTTCCATATTGAGAAATCGAACGCGAGATAGACAACGAAGAGGACGACGAAAAGATAAGGGAGCTTACGTGAGAGTCCGAGAATTTCCAAGGGAGAGAGCGAGAGAAGAAGGGATTGGGGGAAAACACTGCAAAAAATGATGACTTGGATCCAGAAAGTGAAACACACGAGAGAGAGAGCCTCTTTGTTTTGCTTTTTCAAGATTTGCTTTTTTCTTTATAACTTAAGAAAGTAATCGAAAATAAAAAATCAAAGTCAAAGCTAAAAGATAACAACGAATTAATTCGATATTAGCATATAGTATCATATATTTCTACTATAAAATACATATTATTAGGCAAAAATGGTATATATTTAACAATTTAATATCATAATAAGTTTTTGTTGATTATTACACTTCAATCTTCAGTTTACTTTCGGGAAAAATCCATAAAAAAACCCTTTCTATTTAATATTTGGCCGTTTAATACACCAAGTTTTTTCGTTGGAATAAAAATACACCGTTTAATTTTGCTAAGCCAAAAAATGCCTCATCTTTTTCGTATTGGTGGAATCGAACCTTGCACTTAACAGACGTTAAACTCAGTGACGGAACCACTAAACTGTGGTTAATTCTTAACTGCACGTGTCTAATATGGCTTAATAAAGACACTGTTGCCCTTTTTTATTTTTCCCCAAATCGATTTTATACTAACCCTAATTCTCTCTTTTCTCTTCTATACGTCTTCTTCTTCATCGAGTAGGGAAACAATACTCCATTGAACTGAATTGATGATTGAAAGAGTTTAAGGTTGATTTTTCATTGATTGGAAATGAGGTATGGGTTTTCTCTTCTCTCTTCTATGCGTCGATTCAATTGAAGGTTCAGGGTTTCGTTGTGGTCAATTCTGGGTTTGAATCGTTGGTTTTTTGTGAGGGTTTCTGTCGAATTTCTCTAGGTTTCAGTCGAATTTTCTGGGTTTGAGTCGATTTTGTCTGGGATTGAGTCGAATTTTTTCTGGGTTTGAATCGATTTTTCTGGGTTTGAGTCGAATTTTTCTGGGTTTGAGTCGAATTTTTTCTGGGTTTGAATCGATTTTTGTGGGTTTGATTCGATTTTTGTGGGTTTGTGTCGATTGTTTCTGGATTTACCTTCAATGTGTTTGATTTGTTCTAAGTTTTGGATTTACTGTTAGTATGGTCCATGGAGCATTCACAATGCACCAAAGCGGAGGAGGATTGCTCAAAGTCAATCCACACCACCTGTTGCTCCAACTCAGTCCACACAGAATCAAGAAGTTCCGCAACATTCAAGTGCTCCACCAGGCCTTCCAAGTGGTAGAGGACGTGCACGTGGTCGTCCTCCAGGACGTGGGAATGGTCGTGGCAAGGCTCGTGGCAAGGGACGTGGCAGAGGATCTGATGAAGCTCCTACACGAGCAGTGTTTCTTATGTCTCCTTGGAGTGACAACGTCTTTGATGTTTGGCAACCTGGAAAGAATTAGCTCTTTATCCTTTTATGTTCTTATTGATTATGTAGGATGATGTCTTGGTTTTGGTGGGATCTTGATAATTTTTTGGGTAAGATCCTTCTAATTAAACTAATGATGTATTAGGATATGGTTGGATCGTGGATATTTTTTTGGTGTGATCCATCTTATTGAATGAATGAATCGGCTCTTTTGATATCAAATTTTTCTAGAAATTCAGTTTTTTTTTGTAACCTATTCGATGAAGAAGAAGAAGAAGAAGAAAAAGAGAAGAGAAAATTAGGGTACTTCACTGTTTTAAATGGATTTTGGGGAAAAATGAACAAGGGCAACAGTGTCTTTAGTTAACTCGATTTAAGCACGTGCAATTAAGAATTAACCACAGTTTAATAGTTCTGTCACTGTGTTTAACGTCTGTTAAGCGAAATGTTTGATTCCACCAATTCGAAAAAAATGAGGTATTTTTTGGTTTAGCAAAATTAAACGGTGTATTTTTATTCCAACGAAAAAACTTGGTGTATTAAACGGCCAAATATTAAATAGATGGGGTTTTTTTATGGATTTTTCCCGTTTACTTTCTCTCTCTTTTTTTTTTTAATATTAGTGCTTTCTTTTTTCATTTAAAAAGTTTATATATTACTAAATAATTAAAGTTATATGAATCCCCTAAGATGTTTCACTAAACGAAGGATTTGATGATATCTATAGGTGTGTCATATCACTCATGAGACATCTTGTATTTGGAAAATAGGCCTATACTGACAAAGTCGATACCATTTGACGATTAAGACGTCCTTTAGGTCGGATGGTTATACGACTAGCTAGTGAGACGACATGGTCTCAATATAATGTTTTGTACGTGGAGTAGTTTTTTCTTTGATATTGAGTAGTTTTGTACGACATGATCCTCTTTAATTATTGGGTTTCACAACCGTAAATATAGATATGAATCGGATTTTAGAAAAAAAAAAAAAAGAAAAAAAAACAATGAACCAAAATTCAGTTTACAAGCTAGAGATCATTAAAGATTTTTTTTTTTTTTTGGGTTTTAGAGATCATTAAAGTTATCTAATAATCTATGAGAGTTGTACATTTATGTACGCAGTGGAATATAGGGAGAAGTTGATTTGTGGCTAATAGCAAAAGATGGATCGAATGAAGTACTTGGTGTTGGTCCATTTAGAGCTACACGGAACATACATGCAAAAAGAGTCCTGATATTACAAAAGTTAATAAATTGAAGCATGCATATACATGCAAAAAGAGTCATAAATCTTTCAAATTTTAAATTACAAATGAAGAATAATGTAATTGTCTACGTGATATTGTAATAGTCAATTGACTGAAAGGTTTTCATTCTTTTTGAAGACTATTAGCTAATAAATTAAAGTTAAAACATGCAAAACATGTCATAGATTTTTTAAAAAATTAATAAATCACAAATGAAAAACCATTGAAAGTATATGTTATATTATAAAAGTCATTTGATCGGAGCTTCGCGTTATGTGTTCTTTCGATTTTTTTTTTTTTTTGGTGGGAATGTGTTCTTTCGATTTGAACATGCGTTGTTTGACTCACGAGCCGCTAAGGTGACCGGATATATAAGATATTGAAATTTGTATTTAAAAAAAAAAAAGAAACAAATAAATGAATATATTTTCCTCGGATGTGCAACATAAAAAGCAAGAGATATGCCATAATTCCACGTCAGCATACAACAAGCTGAGCCAACAGAAACAAAATTCAAACAACGGTCAATTGTGGATAACCAAACGGTGGGTGTGGAGATAACGGCGATAAAAGCGGCATGCTCAGAAACTCCGTCAAGTCCCAGTCATCTATCGCCGTCAAGCCTGACGTCGCTGACTCAACGTTCTCGCCGCCACTGTTAACGGCGTGACTCTCCTCCGTCTTGAGCACCTTCTCAACCACCGTCACTTCCTCCTCGTCGCCGTCTCTCTTCCGTTTGTTGTTCTGGCCATGACCATCTTCAGCGCGTGGATTCCAGTTGCCAACTTCAAGCGGGAAATTGAGAATCGCCTTTGATCCTCGGAGTCTAAACGCTGCTTTGTCGTAAGCTCTAGCCGCTTCGATTGCCGTCTCAAAAGTCCCGAGCCAAACCCTAGTTCCACGACGGTTAGGATCTCGGATCTCCGCCGCGAATTTCCCCCACGGCCTCATCCTCACTCCTCTGTAATGCCACTTCTCCTCTGCTACGGGAATTTCCGGTTCATGATCTCCGGTTGCGAATTGAATCCACTTGGTTCGGTTCGGCGGCGCGATCTTCAACGGCGGTTTACGATTGGATCGAACCATAACGCGGGGAGGATTCGACTGGAACGTGAAGGAATCGTTCGATTCAAGTGGAACTTGAGCTTTCACCTCGAAATCAGAAATCTCCGGTTTGGGAGTGACGAGATCGATTATTTCCGGTTTGGTTTCAAATTGAGAAACCTCAAAACCGGTTTGATCAAACGACGTGAAATCAGATGAACCGAAGATTGAAAAATCAGAGCTGGATTCTGAAGCTACCGAATCGTTCATCCATCGATTGGTGGGCAGAGGAGACAATTCGTCGAGGAGATACTTCTTGATGAGGAAAAGAGCCGAAGCTTCTTCGGTTGGCGTAGCCATGATCAAATAATTTGGAGAGAAGAGAGAATGGAAGAGGAAAATGATTAATGAAGAAGAATGAGTTTGCTTGAATTGACAGTGGAGAAGAGAGTGGGAATTGGGAAAGGTATATATAGGAAATAGTCAAGTCAACGAGAGACTCTTTCGAAGCAACGTCCTCAGATTTTTTAAATAATTTCATCAAAAAATCAGATACGGAAAGGTGTATCTATACTCGCGTGTTTTATCAGTTTCTCACCGTTTGATTAGATTAGAAACCCTCAGTCAACAGTCTTATCGTGTGGTTCACCAATGGCAGCTGAGGTAAGAAAAAAATGTCAAATAATTAAAAAAATACTGACTAGGATTGGGTCCAGGGCTGCGATCTAAAATAGGGGTTCATTGTATATTTTTGTATTAGTACGGTTTAGTTTATTATAAGATACGTATTCATGTAAGTATTTGATTAATTGACTACTAGTTGTGAGAATTTATTTGTTCTCATGCTGCTTTTTCATTTTCAGAAGTTATCGTCCGCCGTCTCAACTCAATGTTTGGATAAACACACGTTTTTTTTTTTTTGTCAACACACGTTTATATAAGAAAAAGTTTGCAGAGTATATATATGAAAGTTGCAATAAGTAATGGATGGAAAATTAAAATGGTCAATTTGCAAAATAACCTTTGACCAAAAAATAATTAAGTAAATAACTATTGTCAGATTTTTTATAGGTAAATGACTATATGACGGCACAGTAAAACTCCAAAATATCCCTCAGCTTTCACAAAGAAGGAAAAATAGATCTGAGTAATTTTAACAAATTACAAGTAATTTTAACAAATTACATGTAATATATTAAAAAACATAACATATACCAACGAGAGAGAAGTATAACACTAAACTCTACTCCTAATTAAAATACACTAATTCTATCTTAATCAACCCAAACCAAAAATTTAAAATTCTATATCATTTGTATTACACTAAACCCTACCCCTAATTAATATATACTAATTCTACCATAATCAACCCAAACCAAAGATTTAAAAGTCTATATCATTTGTATTACACTAAACCCTACCCCTAATTAATATACACTAATTCTACCATAATCAACCCAAACCAAAGATTTAAAAGTCTATATCATTTGTATTACACTAAACCCTACCCCTTATTAATATATACTAATTCTACCATAATCAACCCAAACCAAAGATTTAAAAGTCTATATCATTTGTATTACATTAAAAAGAAAATTACAAATTAATATACAATAATTATATCATAATCAATCCAAACCAAAAAGAGGGAGGGGGGAGAGAGAGTTAGGGAGGGAGAGAGAGATATGGAGGGAGAGAGAGAAAAAGAGAAAGAGAAATAATTTGTTATGTGGTATACTTAAAAAACATGTAATGTGAGAGAGAGAGAGAGAGAGACGAGAGAGAGGGAGTCAGAGAGAGAAAGATAAATAATTTGGTATGTAATATACTTAAAAAACATGTAATGTAAGAGAGAAGGACAACTAAGTAATTTTCCACCTGCTTCTGACAGGGTTCTATTCACTGAAGGCTATTTTGTTAAATAATTTCTACAGTAAGGTTATTTAGTGTATATACTCAAATTAAAAACTGGTTTTAACTTTCTTAGAGCATTGGTAGTGGGAGAACACTTTATGGTGTTGTAAGTGTTAGTTTATTAATATAATATTATAAGAATTAATATAATATTATAAGAGGTTTAGTTTAGATCTTGTGTGATTCGAGTTGATTATTGGTAGGACCTGTTTCTAAGTAATATTTTAATAATTTAAAAATCTTTAACAAAAAAATGTTTTTAAAAATTTTAAAAAAAACATTTAAGTATAAAACATATAAAACTTATAATAAAATTTATATGACATTAAAATGAAACACAAAACACAATTCCAAATTATTAAGAAAAAAAAAACACTAAATATAAAAATGAAAACTTAAAAACACACAAACATATTATTTAATTGAAGCACACACACATTTTATTTAGTAAATTCAAAGTTTTAAAACCTTATTCACCATCTCCAAATTGATTCCATATATTCTCAATCAAATCCGCTTTTAATTGGTGATGTGCTTGCCTATCTTCAAGTCTTGTGTGACCATCACCTAAACCCGCGAGATTTGAAGGCATTTCGACTGAAAAGTTATGAATCGCGGTTCGTTCGAATTCTTCTTCCCGGTCAACGGTGTATGCATCTCGTTCGTCTTCGACAATCAT
This sequence comes from Erysimum cheiranthoides, assembly GCA_011420285.2. NCBI lineage: Eukaryota > Viridiplantae > Streptophyta > Magnoliopsida > Brassicales > Brassicaceae > Erysimum > Erysimum cheiranthoides. Next base: position 12,135,551 of record CM022177.2, read on the forward strand.
GTTATGTAGTATGAGACATGCTCTCATAACATATGCTATTTTGCCTTTGTCCAATATACGACATGGATTTTTAATGATGGCGAATCTAGCTTGGAGGACTCCAAATGCACGCTCAACGTCTTTTCGCGCACCTTCTTGACGTTCTGCAAACAAAGAGTGTTTCGGATTTTGCGGTTGTGGGATGGATTTCACAAATGTCGCCCATTCGGGGTAAATACCATCCGTCAGATAGTAAGCCAAATTATACTCCCTTCCGTTGACATGGTACTTAACTTCGGGCGCTCGCCCGTAAATAATGTCATTAAATACTGGGGATTGAGCAAGAACATTTAAATCGTTACTCGTACCTGGCGCACCAAAAAACGCGTGCCATATCCAGAGATCTTGTGAAGCAACCGCCTCTAAAACAATTGTTGGTTTTCCGTGTGCTCGTGAATACATTCCCTTCCAACTGCTTGGACAATTCTTCCACTTCCAATGCATACAATCGATGCTTCCAACCATCCCGGGAAAACCCCTCCGTTCTCCATAAAAGAGTAGCCTTTGAAGATCCTCTGGTGTGGGTCGGCGTAGGTATTGAGTGCCAAACAAGTCAACTATTGCGACGACGAAATGTTCCAAACATTTACGAGCCGTCGTTTCACCAAGACGTAAGTATTCGTCAACCCCGTCCGGGCTACACCCATATGCTAATTGTCGAATTGCTGCAGTACATTGTTGTAGCGGTGATAAACCGTTACGAAACCTTGCATCTTTTTTTGGTTGAAAATATGGCACTTCTGCAGCCAGACGATTAACAATACGTAGGAACAGTGACTTGTTCATGCGAAAACGTCTCCGAAATTGATCTGGCGTGAAAGTCGGATTATCACTAAAATAATCGTTCCACAATTGTATGTGCCCTTTTTCCCGATCTCTTTCGATATATGTACGTTTCTTCCTTTCTTTTGGAATAGCCTCTTGAATATCATCAAGTTGATTTTGAAATTGCTCTTGATAGTATTGATCAAAAGTATCATCATTATCATTTGTATAGTTATAGTGAAAATTATTAGAAGAAGAAGCCATAAAAGCTAAAGATTTAGAAACTTAAATATTTAGAGAGTGGGAATGTGAGATAAAACTAGATAGAAGAGAGAAATTTTGGTATTGAGAGTTGAATGATAATCGATAAGGTTTTATAGCATAAAAATGTTGGTGTTTGTGGTGTGTGTTTGCCAAAGATGTTTGTGGTCATTCAATGTCTTCAACATTATGTGGTGTGTGTGAAATCTTTGTTGGAAAAGCAAAGTACAAATGAAATAATACTTGGTCAAAAACACTACAAGGAAAACAACAAAATGAGGACAAAGACAAATAACAAAATACTTGGCCACTATCATTACAACCAAAATAAGAGGACATTGTGCTTTACTCGTAGTACTTGGTCAGTTACAAACAAACCAACAAAAGGAGGAGAAAGCATCAAGTGTTAGTTTCATTGTTACACCTCAAGTGACATGCCGATTAATTCCATAACAACCAAATCTAAAAGCTGTTAAACCTCAAGTGACAACCCTACTTCATAGCAATTATAATCGCTATGAAGACAACTACCATAGACAAGCAAACTACCAATTCTGTGCCTAAGTTAAACATGGGTTTCTTCTTACCTAACTCGGCTAAAAGCTTCTCAAGTCGAGCATTCTTCACCTCAGACTCCTTCTGTAGGTCCTTCAAGCGATTCAGGTCTGTCTCACTGCCAAATCCCACCACTTCCAGACATGCATATCTCCATTATCTCTATTACCACACGTGTAGAATCTTCTACCTGGATCATTGCGGCTGTAACATGTATCAAAAAGGGGTTCAGCTCCACAGTAGCATTGCTTGGGAATGCCAATCTCAGTCTCAGGTCGGTTATGCTCCTGAACAGAAGGTATACTGTAACTACCTTCATCATCATACTGTACTCTCTCATCTGAATCATAGTCACTGCCAAAAGGGCTGTTTAGTCCTAAGTCATAGTCCTCATAGGCCATCTCTTCTTCAACCTGAAACCATAAACATATTTGTAAGTTTGCAGATAACCAAACAAAAGGGAAAGAGTTACATATTCAAACAAAAGAGAAAGAGTTTGATTAAGGATCAGCAGGTCAATTTAAACAAAAGAGAAAGAGCCATTTAGGTTCATGGTAACAAACTGGTTAAATAAAACATAAGAGAAGCATAGGTAACAAACGGTTTCATTAAAACATAAGACAAACATACAACATTAAAAACATAAAAACATAAGACAACTAGAAGACATTAAAAACATAAAACATAAGACAAACATAAGAAAGTAAAAGCATAGTTTCTCCTAATTAGTTGCCAAACAGGTCATCCATTAGCTTCTTCTTCATGATTTTTTCATCTTCATCAAGTGTGTCTCTCCGAGCAAGGAGATTGTCCAGAAGTGACATCTTCTGGAGTTTTTCTTTTTTATCCAATTCTTTCTCTTTGAACTCCCACATGGACTTGAACTCCTCAGCTGGTGCAACCTTGTCTTTCCCTTTGTTCCTTAACTTCTTCATTTTCTTGATGCCAGGAGGCCTGCTCTCATGCTCACCAACAACCGATCCTGAAGATGGTGGAGCATCATCAGCTTTCCTTTTGCTGGAGCTGGTTGTCTTTGGAGTAGGGTTCATAGGCTCCAGGTTGATCCATTTCTGTTCATAGCGCAGCACATCCCATGCATACTCAAAAGCAAACTTACTACCAACCTTGGTATTGTAGATTTGGCGAGCATTGTTCACAATGTCCACATTATTCATTCCACTTGCTTTCTCACTCAGTGCTTCTGCATAAGCTCCACAGAACTTGGCCACATCCTTGGCAATTTTCCCCCATCTTTGCCTACACTGCTCACCGGTTCTTGGCTCAGCACCGGAAAGTACATGAGTACTTGATGCAAAATACTCTCCTATACGCTTCCAAAAGGCCAATGCCTTTTGGTCAGTCCCAACAAGAACATCCTTTGATGTATTTAACCAGCCGCTTACTAACACTAAGTCATCAGCGGTGTTCCAAAGCCTGCTCTCCCTTGCTGACTTTGCTGGTTGTCTTGGAGCTTGAGTTGGTTGTGAACCCGGTTGGGAACTAAAATAAGGGATTTGAGATTGAGAGGACCCAAAATTTACATTTTGAGAAAAGCCATCGTAAGGAAAGTTAGCAAGGCTAAAGTATGGTTGAGGCTGACTATTTTGATCATTATTTGAACCCATATGATCTATTTTGGTAGTAGAAGAAGGTGATGAACAGAGTCTATTGGAAACTTGAAGCCAGATTGGTGTAAGATAGAAGAAGCAAAGAAGAGAGATGGTAGAAGAGAAGTCGAAGATAGGAGATAATGGGATTTGGATCGGGTTTAATAGAAAGAAGTGAAGAACATCATTAAATTTAAAGTTTGGTGTTGTTAGAGTCTTTTAATGCTAACCTACTTCCATCAAATCATAACATTTACAAACACTAAAGAGAGTTAAAAGCTTTCTTAAAGCAGGCAATACAAACAATTTTTGTTTTGTTAAAGCACTCATTAAAACTGGTTTGGTTAGAAGCTTTCATATGAACTAGTTGTCTTATGAAGTTGTCTTAAAGTTTTCTTAAAGGTTGCATATGAAGTTGTTGTGTTTTAAAGCATTCATTACAATAAGTAAATAAAGCATTCAAAGTTTTTATGGTCAGCTTTCATATCATTTCTGTTTTCTCATTCAATGTGACTAAATACAAACTAGTTTCCAAACAACACAAAAGTTGACTAAAACAATCAACACAAAGGATCAAACTCAACTTATCAGATTACTAGACAAAGTTCAGAAACTCAACATATAGAAGAACCTAAACCACTTCCATATCCGAGACCAACACATATGAAATCTGAGAATCTCAATACACAATAACCAAATGCTTTACAAGAAACAATGACTCAAAGCTCTGATTATCCACTTGAATTTGCAGTGTTTAAAAATGTTACTAAATACTATGTTCTTTGTTACTAACAAACAATAACTGTAACTGCAACACTACAATCAAATCACAACTATACAAACCACAAATAAACTCAAATCGGGAAACCAAAGTGGTCCAACTTTGGATCAAGTGACTAACCTGTAAGTTTGGAGGATTGTCTCAGTGGTTTCTTGATGCTTATCCGCTTGAATTTGCAGTGTTTAATATCCTACAAGCCTCAGAAACAAAGAAACACTTATTACAAATTCTATTTCAACTCATTTTGCAGATTACAGAAAACACATTTAACTCCTACACAAAACCGAATATAGTTCATCACGATTGAGAATTGAATAACCTAGATTTATTCTACCATAACTACCATAACTCAGTAATCACAACAACATCCAACCAAACCCATTAACTACATCAAATTTATATCATGTTTTCGTATAATATTGAAAACCGATTGAATCTAAAAGCTGTTTTCGAAGCGATTTGAAGCAAATCGGATCTAATGTAACAACACTTTGTTCCTTCTTATCTATTGTTAAATCTAATCCCATCTAACGAATTCTCAACAAACCAATGACGAATTAAGATGATAAAATCGAAAATTTGAGATGAAGATTTGAACCTGAACTCGAGCAACAAGCTGATCTTGCATATATCGATGGCGAGGCGAAGCAGTAGAACGATTTTGGTATTTTTTGGCCGGAAATCCGAGATAAAACGGAGAAGACGATCTCATTCGTCTTTGATGTCGCCGCGGAGAGAAGTCGACGAAAACCCTAGAGCTCGATTTCTTTTTTTTGGGCCAAATGAAAATGTTTTTCGTTATCAAATTTTTGGGCCAATAAACGCGTGCCACGTCACCCAAAACTTTGGGCCAGAACGCGTTCTAGAACTGAAACGCAAGAGACCCATCTTTTTAACTGTTCAGGCCTTTTATTATTAAACAACACTTACAACGTGCGTCGGCGTTGGGCCGTTATTTATGCTCTTACACGTACGTCAGATGTTATTTTAGCTTTTTTGGATAAACAAATATTTTAGTTTAGAAGACTAGATTCTCCTTGTCGACGATGTTTTTGTATGGTCGCCATCATCTGGTAGACAAAGACCCATGGAATTCTCGTATTGCTGCTGCCCGAAAACTTCTTTTTTTTTAAAAAAAATCCAATGATTTAAAGTTCAACCAGTAATTTCTTAATTTAATATGTACAATAATACTGTATATGGTGATAAAATATCCATTGTACAACTATATTTGTTTTCTAAATCTCAGACCAGAAAGCTGTTTTTATTTCTATAATGACGTTTTGCACAAAAAAAAATTTTTTTTCTATAATGAACAATATATATGTTCATTTCTAGCTATTATATATATAATCTTTCAAATCTAAATGTTTCAGAGAATAGTAAAACAATACACTGATTATTACTATATATGTTTTGTGTTTATAAAATATAGCTTCATTTGAATAAACGAACGAAGCACGCACAAAAATGCATGCATAATTAGAGAATTGTAAAATTAATGAAAGTTCTACATCTCAAAAGATAAGGGCTGCTTTTGACCAAAAAAAAAAAAAAAGATAAGGGCTGCGTAATGCCGTAATTAATTAGACAATTAGAGGAGGAATCGTGATATATATTGAAGTTCTAATCTCAATTATTCTAACCCAAAAAAAAAATATTCGACAACAACAAACCATGTGACCACTTTTGGCTTTGCTGCTTTCGAACGTGATATATCCATTTCACGTCTTCATACGAATGTGCTTACTTCATTATACGGATTATTTTCTGATTAATTTCATATTATAGATATTTTATTTTAAAAATCATTGTATACATATTAAATTGATTCATACGTTAACCTAAATCATAAAGCCTCCCAAACACATATGCATTTTCTTGTATATATATATATATATATATATATATATATTATATATATCAGTTTCTACGAAGCATATTGCTCAAAGATTTATCCTAGATGTAGGTTTTTTTTTGATAAACCCTATCGGCTGATCCGGTCAGCCCCGGTAGGAACGCACCGAAGTGCTACATAGTGGACTTCTCCCCGAAGGACCACCACACTGCCTGCTCCGGGTTTTGATGAATCTTCTAATGTATGCTTTCAACGTAACTCTACGTTTTCACTTATTTAAAACATTTGTAAATATACTTTACGTGTCTAGATCAGCTCTCTGTGTCCACGTACGTATGTTCTTGCAATTCTCTTTGTTTCAACATGTACTTTCATATAATTATATGTTTTGACAATTGTAAAAATATTCGTGTTTACTATTGTCAACAAAAAACAAAAAAGAAAAAATCATTTTCAAGTTTTGCTGCAAATCTAGTGAGAAAAGGCGGAATCTTTAATTGTTTTTATTTGGTCGTCATCCTGATGTTCAATATTCTTTGTTCAGTGTGTTATTTCAGAAGTTATGTATTGATTGATTTCATATTATTAGCTTTTCCCGACCAACATGTATTATAAATTTATACATATTTAAACTAGGATAATGATACCGCTTCATCAGAGTTGTGTTTTCTGTGTTAATTTATACCATTTGCCTAAATAAAGCCACAAATTAAAATGAAAACTTAGATGGCCACATATTTTTAAAACTAGGCTAATGTATATATAGTTTAAACTAATGTGTTTAATTAGGCTCTCTGTCTAAGAAGCTAATTCTTATCATCACAAGAGATATCTAATGGTTTAGTATCGTATATAAAGAACTCAGTTAGAAAATTCGATTATGTAAATATCGTGAACGTTTTTTAATTAAAACTTGTGCTTTAGAATTTGAATGTTATTGGTTTTTATTATCACAATTTTATACATAAATTTTAGACTACCGTATTTAAGCCTCTATAAATTAATAATCCAAAACACGAAATTAGACGACCACTACACTATATGTTCTAGTTTCATACTATAAATTATTTGTTAGCTGTTTGTTAACACGTACGTAGAAAATCGTAATTTCTGAAAATTGATAAAATTCTCCTCTCCGTTGTCAATCAACCTGTATTACCTCACCGGCGTTGATCAATTTCTGCCTGTCTCTCTCTTGCCCTATATATCTTATGTTTACCTTGCGGTTTCTCTGAGATAAACGAAATCTTTTTCGTATTGCCTGATCTGGGAGCCATTCATGATACACTTTTGGAACAACTTTTCATCTCTCTGTTTGCTTTACTAACATTGAAACTTTCAGCAATATCCTACTTTGTGAGCCAATATCCAGTGGGTCATTTAGCTTATTCTCTGCCTTGAATCATTACAAACCGTATCTTGTGACCAATTTCCAGGAACCAGCTTTGCGTTTCGTTTCTAGTTTTTTTCTTCAACCCTGTTTGCTCTGTTCTGTCTATTTTCTTTGCAGAGTTTTATATCAAACACAAACTTAATACTACTTGTATATGTAAAGTATCTGGTTTGCTAATTCCATGGAAAATCAGTCACGGTGCAGAAAACCGTTGTGCCCGAGCCATTTATCAAGTAATTATCTATACTATAATTCTTTTCGTTTCTATCTAATTAATCACACTCATAGTCATAGTGATACTTCTTCCCCAAGTAACTTCGAAAGATATATTAAGACAATGCCTTTATCAATTCTTTTTGCATTTCCTATGTTGCCTTGCATTAATTTTTAGGCTGTTGAAGCTTGTAGCAAGGATTTTCTATGACAATTATTCTACAGAAAGCGACAACCAGCAGAAATCTGCACGAAGTGGCGGCAAGGGACTGCTGTTTGGGTAGTGGGGATTCGCTTACAATTATATGCTGCATCTCTTTAATTTCTATACCCAAAAGTCTAATAGGTGAAATTCTTTGATAAAGCAAAATATGCAATTAAAAAGCGGAACACCTATGTCGTGGATATCATATCGAAGACAGATAAATAAAATCAACAAAATCTTTAATTAGGGTATAAACTTAAATTTTGAAAAGAGGGATGAAACTTCAGTTTATCTTTTTTTTTTGTTAAAGAACTTCAGTGTATCTTTGGTTTTGTTTTGTCAACAGAACTATTGTATTGATTTTTCGTTGATATAAAAATATAAAATACATATATATATATATATATATATTAAAAATCAAATTTATGACTTTAGATGACTGCATCTCTTCGGAATTCCACTAAGAATATGTTGGCTTGAATTCGAGCATTTAAAGGTGTACAAATCTCTCATCACTCTTCAAACTTCTTACACTCAATTTGGTTAAAAGTTCAAACAATTTGCTTTTGTACTCGAGTTGTTGTCAGAGCCTCTCCTCAGGCTTTACTAAACAACTAGTTGTACTTCAAAGATTGGTGGCTGCACGTGTTATTGTCTCCAAACCCCTTACGTATTTGGAACGTATTCGTATTCTTTCTCCCCTCTACAACTCCGAAAAACGAAGATAAGTTAGGTTTTGTATAATTAATATATACTTGTCATCCTATTTTCCCCAAATATATTTGCCATCTTACAAGACTATTTAACAAAACTTCAATAGAATTAGTTGAATTGCTTGATATATAAAGCAATGAAATGGTTTGTTTTATAAAAAAAAACTTTTGGCATATACTTCCTCTGTTCCTAAAAAATTGATATTTTACCTTTTTTTACACATATTAAGACATGAGAAAGTTTTATATTTTAATTAGTTTAAAATTATTTCATGAGTAGAAAGAGAAAATTTAGACAATAATTACCATGACATGTGGCAAAAAGCATAAAGAAAAAAAAAATATTTTAGTTTTTAATTCTAGAAAATTTATATTTAAGGAACAAAATTAAAACCTAGAACATCAATTTATTAGGAACAGAGGGAGTACAGATTTGTTTCGTAAACCGGCGGTTCAAGTTGGGAATGAAAAAGAAGAAGAACCAGCGCTATAAAGTCATCTCAAGACAAAAAAAGTGATAAAGCCAACGACAAGTTGTGAGAGACGAGACCAATCACAATATTTGCTTTCGTAGATTGCGTGACATCATCCTTGACGGCTACTTCATTTATATCACTATGTGTGTCTTATATGGATAAAACGCACGTGTTTAATTCACGAACCTTCATAGCAATAAGAAAATTCCATTACTTTCATATTTTCAACTTTTTTAATGCCCACTATACGCCTAAAATAATAATATACAAGTCTTTGTCAAAATTCAAAATTTTCCAGGTTCATGAACCTTTTTATCTCAACCTACTCTCTATATATATATATATATCAAAACCTCTTTTATTTTTTCATTCACACCGGACATTTTGAAATCTCAACAAGAACCTAAAAAAAAAAAAAACATTTTCAAGAATTTTTATTTTCATTTTAAGTTTAATAAATCTCTCTGTCTCTATTATGTCGATGACGGCGGAATCTCAATCGGACTACGCTTTTCTTGAGTCGATACGGCGACACTTACTTGGTGAAACGGAGATGCGACTCAGTGAGTCGATAACGAGTTCAGGGGGGCAATCTTGTACAACAGGTAACAGCGTTAAACCGGTGTACGGAAGAAACCCTAGCTTCGGCAAGTTGTATCCTTGTTTCACTGAGAGCTGGGGAGACTTGCCGTTGAAAGAAAACGATTCGGAGGATATGTTAGTTTACGGAATCCTCAACGACGCTTTTCACGGCGGTTGGGAACCGTCTTCTTCATCCTCCGACGAAGATCGTAGCTCTTTAACAGCGGTTAAGATTGAGACTTCGGAGAATTTTGCGGCGGTGGATTCCGTTCCGGCGAAGAAGGAGACGAGTCCGGTTCCGGCGACGGTGGCGGCGAAGGGAAAACATTACAGAGGAGTGAGGCAAAGGCCGTGGGGGAAATTTGCGGCGGAGATTAGAGATCCGGCGAAGAACGGAGCTAGGGTTTGGTTAGGGACGTTTGAGACGGCGGAGGACGCGGCGTTGGCTTACGACAGAGCTGCTTTTAGGATGCGTGGTTCCCGCGCTCTTTTGAATTTTCCGTTGAGGGTTAATTCAGGAGAACCCGACCCGGTTCGGATCAAGTCCAAGAGAGGTTCTTCTTCCGAAAACGGAGCTCCGAAGAAGAGGAGAGCGGTGGCCGCCGGTCATGGAACGGATAAGGGGATGAAGGTCAAGTGCGAGGTTATGGATGTTACACGTGGCGATCATTCATTGGTTTTATAGATTTTTTAGTTTGTTGGATTATTTTTCACCCAAAAAAGGGAGAAAAGGCATAGAGGAAAGAAAAATGTTAATAATAATTTCATTTATAATTAATCTTTCAATCATTCCATTCACTAGTGTCTAGTGGGATCATCCTACCAAAAAAAAAGTGTCTAGTGGGATCAAAGATTTTTTTGAAAGGAAACTATAACAGTTGTAGAAAATAAATCATTCCCATTAGGCCATTACTAGTGGGATCATTTTTGTATAGGAAAAGTATAACATTTGTGATTGAAAAAGCAAGAGCAAAATTTTCTGATTAAAAAAACTATAACATGTACACAAAGTGAGACACAGCAAAATTTTGACTTTCTGAAAATAATTTTGTATTATCTTTGGTAATGCTTAAGCAAAAAACGTCACCACAGTTTTAATTAGTTCGTTCGTTGATAAATATTAGTATTATAAAATATTTTTAAATTAGCCTAATTATATAAAATTTCTGTGACGTATTGTTAGTGGAAAGACTTCTTAGATTTGTTATAGAAGTAGATGTAGATAAAAAAAAAGTATAAAAACCAATTATTGGAGAAAAAGACACAGTCACAGAACTAATTAACTACTAAAATCAAACACAAACTGATATAAACATACGACCAAACATGATAATCTGATAGATAGCTAACAGCCACGATAGTTTTATTTTATTAAAAGAGTGTAACCAAATCGATAAATAACTTATAGCAGAAGTCTCTATCGAACATATAAATTTGAAAGCCTTTTATCAAAAAAAAAAAAAAAAAAAAAAACATAAATTAATTTCAATAAAAACTGGAATGGGGCAAAGTAGAGCTGTCAATTAGGGCTAGCCCGCGGATTTTCAGCCCTAACCGCGGCGGGTTTTTTTTTTTGCGGGTTTTAGCGGGCCAGCCCGCCATGGTCCGCGGTCGTAAAAATCAAAATCCTAACCCGACCCGCTTAATGTCCGCGGATATGCGGTTCAGCCCGCAGACTTTTATTTTAAAAGAAAAAACAAACTAAAACTAATTTAATAATAAATAAAATTAAATTAAAAAAAATTCTAGTTTGATGTCATTGTTATTGTATTAAAAAAATCTATGTTGTTACTTGTTACGTGTATTAAGTTAAGTTTTTCAAACGTGATGTCATAATTTCATAAAACTCGGGCCATTAAAATAATAAACTAATTAACACACACAATCACAAAAATAGATATATGCATCGATCAAGAGAAGCATAGAGATTAAAATAACTATATATACACATAGATTATAGGTACAAGAGATTTCATATGAAAATTAAAAAAAGTTAAGAATATTTATATAGACAGAGTGGGGACGTTTGGAAACTAGCAGTAGCACCAAGTCACCAACGTCAAGGATAAAAAGCAAAAAACAAGTTGTGTTGGAGAAGTGATCTCGTTAACTTGCTAGTGGAATCGTGGAGAACAATAGACGACTAAAGAAATAGAAGTGCCTCAAATAATTTAGGTTAAATACTTAAGTTAGACAAGTAGGTTTTATTTGGCCCGCGATTCAGCCCGCTAACCGCTAGAATTAGCCCGCCAAATATTTTTGCCCGCGGCGGATTCAGCCCGCTAGACCGCGAACACAAAAAGTAAAGTTGTAAACCGCTAAATTATGAAGCGGATTGGGCTCCGGCCCGCGGATCACAGCCCTAATTGACAGCTCTAGGGCAAAGTGGTGGTTCGGACGAGCAATCTCAGTCTCACTCAGCATTGGGTTTTTTTTGCTAAGAGATTTTCGGTTCCTTTTTTTTTAAAAAAAAAAATTTGGGATTGTAATAGATTTTCGGTTCTTTTTTATTATTTTTGTTCAGGATTGTAATAAAGAGATTATCGTAACACAAGTACACAACCAATAAATAGGATCTTCGATTCTGCATCGTGCTTCAGAGGAGAGAGAATCCGCTGCTGCTGATCTTTCATCTTGTGACTTGTGGGGCTGCTCATGCAATATCAATATATCATTCACAAGTCAAGTCACAACCCACGAAATAAAATAAAAAACATCCGATAATTTATCCATTTCAGAGTAAAATATAACGCAATATAAAATGTTTCACGACATGTATATTCAGCTAACATATTGATTATAAAGGAAATAAATTAAACACGAATTCAAAGTCCGCTCTTCTTCCCAGTCTCTTCACAATCCTCTTTCAAAATTGTCAAAACTCTTTTATGGAGATTTAAATTTGTTTATATATGTGTGTGCCCTGTTTTTAAGAAAAGTGAGGATATTATTTCATTCGAAGCTATTAGACATTCGCACATGAGATGTCCAATATCTCAAACTCAATTAGAACATTGACTTAAAATTACTTTTACTTTAATATTTTATTAGAAGAGTTTTAGACGTGAACTCGTCGAACTTCTCCTTTCCAATGATGACTTTGAATAGTCTTTTTTTTCTTCTTCTAATAATATTATTACTAAAACAAATATCTTACATCAGATAAACATCAACTTTTAGTTTCAAAAACTGAGAAAACATAGCCCTACCGGGTAACACAGAATATGTTAAATTCTTATATATATAATGTAGAATGATTTTATACTGAATGTTTATTATATATATAAAGCATATTAGGTATGGTAAGAAGATATACGTTGACAAAAAAAAAAGAATATGTTAAATGTTTATATGTATATAACGTAGAATGATTTCATATTGAATATGTATTATATATCTTATATATATATATATATAAAGTTAATTTTTTCTGTTCTCATTAAACCACTTCATTTTCCTAATCATCATTCACATCATTTTATTATTTAATTTTAAAAATTTATTTATACTATTTTATTATTTAATTTTAAAGTTTAGACATATACAAACAAATTTTTCAAAAAACGAATATGAAAAGTTTTATTTTATATTTTATATTATAAAACTTAAAAAGATAATTGATAAAAAAAATAATAAACTTAATAATTTTCTATTATACTAACTAGAGGTGTCAAAATGAGTTAGATTTTATGGGTCAACCAAACTCAAATCAACTCATGAACCCTATTGAGTTGAAAATTTTGACCCTAATAAATTGATGATTCAGATGAGTTATTGGGTCAAATGATTTATGGATAAAATGAGTTGGGTTGTAATGAGTAATGGTTAAACCATTTAATCCATCAATTCTTATTAAATTGAGTCAAACCAACTCAAATATTTAAACCGATTATAATCAAATAAATCAAACCAAAATCTCTAAACCAAAATCTCTAAAATCTCTAAATCAAACCAAAATCCATCGATCAAAATTCTTTTCCCCCAGATCTGAGATTCTAGGGTTCTTCAATTTTGAATCTCAATCCAAATTGGGGATCTCAATTCTTCGATTAACTCAACCAACGCGAAATCACAATGAAGACCTTCGTCTCTTGAGATCAATTCGTTGGAGAAATTAAACCACTTTGATTCCTTCGTCTCCTGGTTCAGTTTTTCCTTCGCCACTTTGATTCCTTCGAGTTCCATGAGTAAGTTCATCAAGTCAGCTTCCAATTTCAGATTAGCTTCATTCGCATGATTATTTTTCTTAATCTGCTCATCGTATTTTGTCCAGAATGGCCGTAGATGCTCGAAACCAATCTCGAGCCATGGCTTTGATTGGCCATTGTAGTGGATCGCAACTTTCTTTACATATGCCATGCGAGTCTATTATGTGATGATGATGATGATGATTGTGATGGTGATGATGATGATGGTAGTGATGTGATGATGATGATGATGGTAGTGATGTGATGATGATGATAATGAAGACTAATCATGAAAATTATTTATTACAATTTTTAGATGAATTATTGTAATTTTTATCTTATTTATTATAATTTTTAGATTAATTAATGTAAAAATAAAAGTAATTGATTCATGAGTTAACCATTTAATCATGTAACCCATCAAATAAATGAGTTAATGAGTTGACTCAATTCATTTGTTAAATGAGTTGGGTTAACCCATGAACTCATTTAACTCTAACTCAATAGGTAATGAGTTGACTTGAGTTGATCAATCAGTTTGACAACCCTAATACTAACTAATGTATATAAATAATATATTATAGTTTTAAAGTGAATGTTTTATAATATATATATATATCCATTAAAAATAATATGAAACAAAATTAGATTGGACTAACACAAAGTAAGAAATTTTGTGAATACAAAATCTATCTAATTTATGTCTCACAAAATTACCGAACATAAATGAGATAGATTGAAACGAAACGTGAATTCTCATTTTAAAAATACGTATAAAAAAGGTAATAATATAAACAATATTTCTTTAAAGATTTCCAGTATGAATTTAACTAAACTTTTTTGCAATACATCACATATGTTAAAATAATAAAATTATGGAAACAAAAAAGTCTCAAAAGTCAATAAACCGAGTTTTCTATGTTTTTCAAACCAAAACTAAACAAGGTCTCAAAAGTCTCATCTGAACCACTCGTTTTCTACTTAGTTCCACATGTTCACCCAATTGTCACTCCACTCATAGCCGTAATGAGCAAACGCCACACCTTGGTGCCGCCTAGAGTCCTGCACCGTCTTCCTCAGCTGTCTCCATCCCGCGGTGACCTCCACATCGTCGACAATCTCCCAATTAGCATGGTAAAGGTACCTAGACCGAGCAATCCTAATATCGAAATAATCGTCACCCCTCGACAAGGTTGTTCTCCCATCTGTTTCTTTCCAAAGCTCCCTGTTCCGGTCTCTGTTCCATTCATTGTCCACCCGATAAAGCCCTATTTGATACTCTCCCTCTTCGATGGGTCGCGAGTTAGACTCTGGAAGAAGCCTCAGGTTGTTGAAGAGGAGATCCCATTCTTCAAAGGTTAGCTACCTATCCCGACTAAAGTTCAAGTCAATAGTCACAGCTGCAACAGAGATAGACAGCAGCAGCAGATTAACCAATTAAGCTAACACAGAGATTCACAGAGATAGAGCAACAGAGATAGACAACAGCAGATTAACCAATTAAGCAACACAGAGATTCACAGAGATAGAGCAACAGAGATAAATTATTATAAAATAATTAAATAAACTAAATATAAAGTAAATTATACTAATATGTTAAATTTTTAAATTATTTCATATAAAACTACGAAAAATATATAAAACGAAAAATCAGAAACAGATATATATAAGTATAGAAATAATCATAACGAGACATAAATTACGTCAAATCTAATAAAAAACCTAAAACCAAAAAATTAATTATTACAATATATAAAAATATAATGTAACAAATAAAAAATAACAGACCAAAACAAAACAAACCAAAATAAATAGATAATAAAACTCTCGTGCGTAGCGCGAACAAACGACTATCTTATTATATAAAGTTGGATTTTCAAATTTAGTGACTCAAGGGATCGCGATACGTGTTATATCTATCGGTTAGAGATTTTGATACGTGTCAAAGAAAAATTTGATTTTAAGAACTTTTAAAATATAAAAAACTAATTATGAGAAAAAATAAAAATTTTCATCTTAACTCAAAAAAAGATGCGGCATACACATAATCATGTTGTGCTATGTCCATTCTTTATGGGAAAGATTTGTTCGGAATCGCTGGTGGTGCATGATGTTAGTCCCTTTATACAAATGTCTCGGTCCTTTATATTCTTATAAGAATGGAAAATAAGAGTGGTGCATGACGTTGGTTCCTTTATACAAATGACTCGGTCCTTTATAGACTTATAAGAATGGGAAATAAGAGTGGTTGGTGGTGCATGGCGTCTAGTTGTAGGTTTGATATAAGCTTAAACTTTATTAACCTGAAAGGATGGATGGTCTTGCATAATATTTGGTCCTGAATTGTTTGATTCAAAACTTTGGTTAAAAACTCATGGTAAGCTAATCATAAAAGACATAAACTATGAATTGGACAACGATGGATGGGTGATATTTGTGCCCAACGTGTCTTTACAAATAGCTCGATTGGGAGCTAATCATAATAATCTTTTGAATGGGAAAGACTCTGGTGCATGATCCGTATTGTCTATACAAATGCCTCATTTTCAAAAACTCAATTGTTGATGCCAAAAAATAAGAAAAGGAAAAACTCAATTGTAAGTCAATCATAACAAGCTGATGAATGGGGAACCGGTGGATGGTGGTGCTTGACACTGTCCTGTAGAGTCTATAGTCTATACAAATACCTTTACTCGGTTTAAAACTCTAACTTAAGGTCATTAAGAGCTTGTGAATTGGAAGTAGATTACTGTCTTGCATAATACTTTGTCCCGAATTGTCTACACATATACCTCGGTTTGGTTACAAAATCCAGGTCGTCAAACTTGTTATTTGAGATGGTGGGTAATTGTCAATACAGGTCAGTTAAAATTCCATCAAAATAAGTTATGAGTGGAAAAGGGTTAATGGGTAGTGCATGATAAGAAGTATGTCCTATATTGTTTATACAAATGCCTCATTCGGTTAGTAACTTGTAGTCAGCTAAACCAAAGCTGATTAGAAGTTTAAGAGTAAGACAGGGAGGATGGTGGTGCGTATAACATTGGTCATCATGTAGTTGCACATACTTTCATACGTAGATAAACATAGAACATAAGACGAAAGTAAAACTATTGAGAAATGTTATCTCTGCTTTCTAAAAGTCATGAGACAAAAGTCGATACGAAACTATGGATATTGTGATTCGATTCATGTGTTACTGAATCCCTGATCTGGAAATGCATTCTCTAAACCATGATCATCAACAGTAAATTGTTCAGAATTTAGAAAAACAGAATCCTCAGATAATCGGTGTTGGTCATTAGGCCACAAACTCAGAAACAAGACTTAGGAGCTTAGGAGCTTTGCTTCTTCAGAAGAGCCTCAGGTTCTCTTAGAGATGGCTATCACATTGAAGTTGAGAGAACCCGGATTCTTCCCAATCATCTTCTTTATCACTTTTGTGGCGTCCTGCGAGTTTAAGATCACCCAAAATATACATAAAAAAATTCAAGTGTTTACCAGTTTGTCTAAAACAGAACCATTGCATATTCCCTGGATTCTTTAAACATTCAGATAAGTATACGCTTCACAAATAAAGGGTTTATAGTAAAGTACCTTCAACAGGGTAGCTGGAGAGGAAGCACCGTGTGAAATCGGTCCGGCCTTTCTTCCATCAAGTTCATAGAGCTCACCTGCATGGTATGGTAATGAAACGGGGAGCGCCAATTTAGAAGAAGGACAGAACAGACGGAGGAGTGCCAATTTAGAAGTGATTTTGATTTCACTATTCTCATTCTGGTCGTTGATGTGAGAATTTGTTACCTTCTACACAAGCTAAACAGATAAAATGCGTGTTCACGTCATCTGAAGCCTGAAGAATGAAGATGGGGAAAAGTAAAAACCACCAATGTAACACCTAAATGAACAAGTTACAGATACATTAGCATCAATGAGAGCTAGAAGTTACCGGTGTATCACCAGCTGACACAGCTACAGAATGAGCATCTTCTATTTGACTGTCATTCTCAAGAAACCTCGCACGCTATCAAAATTTTTATAGACACATTAGACGGGAGGCAAACACTCGGAATTGTTAATAAGACGGAGATAACATTAAAAAACCTCCATAGGAGTCATGCTGGCAGTGGATTTGAAGAATTTATCCAAGAACGATCCCTCAGCTAAAAAAGAAAGGAGAAAGTGATAATGGATAAGGATTCATATCCATAGATTAAAGAAGAAGCACAGAAAAAGTTTGAACAACTCACAAAGCTTGATTTCAGAGGTTATGTTCCCAATAGCATGAAGAAGGCCAATGGTTCCACAAGCATTACCCACAGTTTGTTTCATGAAGTAAACTTTATCACTATGCACCTATCATTCGTCCACACAGACCCAAAATGAGACTAGGTTACAGAAACTAAGGGTTCCTTTCAATTTAGAACAAATCAGATGTTGATTAGAAACTCACCTTTTCCTTGATTTCCTTGTCTTGTTCGATTCTCTCTTCTTCACTCTATAGAGCAAGATCACAGGGTTTCCAAATTCAATCAATACAAGAATAACTTATATACAAAATCATAGATGCATTTCAAATTGATGATTACAAATAGAGAGACCTTTTTGGTGATGGGGTAAAGGAAGAGAACAGCAAGAACAGGCTTCGGAACCATCTCAAGAAGTTCGTCGTCTAATCCAAACACATCATTGCACTCTGCTTCATCTGGTACAAGACCAAGTCCCCAAAGAAACTGTACACACCCGATACGAAAAAGAATCACATAAATGACCTAGATTCTTCCCGATTTCAAAAATTCCGGTGATCGGAAGAGTAATTTTCGGAACCAGAAGGGAAATTCGGAAAAATGAGAGAGTGAAGCAATACCTGATTCATAACATCTGGGTTAGCTTCAAGTGGAAGCCATCTCTTAGCTGAAGAACCCTCGTTTGCGGTCGCCATCTTCGAATCTTTCTCGTCACTTTCTATTTCCTTCTCTTTCTCTCGATCGAATTTTGCCGAAGAAACCAATCTTTTTATAAGAAATGCTTCGCAGCTTCGGCTTCAAGATACGAAATCCATGAACATCCGAGAGAATTAAGCCCATGTAGTGCTATTAACGGGCCTGGCCCATTTTAATCTGTTTGTTGACTAAAGTCTAAAACTACTGTATGTATATGACGTAGGACGATTACCAACGAATCAAAGTTGTCCTCAGAATCGATCTTGGGAGAAAGTAAGCCAAACATTTGCTTGCGTCCTCGTTTATAAGAAATATATTGAAACAACTAATTTTTTAGGAAAAGTTCATTTGATCAAATTGGTCTCAAGCACTTGTACAATAGTACTCCTTTCAGCTTTTATACATAGGATATATGAATATAAAGACAGTACTGTATGTTTCGATTGTATGTTCCATTGATTTTACAAATATAGATTCTCTAAACCATTATTATCAACCTTACATTTTTTATAAAAACAAAGATAAAAAAAAGAAACAGCCTCAGGCTTTCTTAGAGATGGCTATCACATTGAAGTTGAGAGAGCCCGGATTCTTCTCAATTATCTTCTTTATCACTTTCGCTGCGTCCTGCGAGTATAATATTACCCAAGATATACACATCAAGGCTATTAAAGTATATGCAGGTCTTGTTTAATACACAACCATTGCATTTTCCTGGATTCTTTCGACATTTTGATCACTCTTAGCTTAAAGAGTGAAGCGTTTATAGTACCTGCAACAAGGTAGCTGGAGATGAAGCACCATGTGAAATTGGTCCTGCCCTATCTCCATCAAGTTCATAGAGCTCACCTGCAATATATGGTAATAGAGCGTCACAATTTAGTACCAACTGGGAAGTTTTGACGATAGTATTTTCATTTTTGGTGTTGATATGAAAATTGTTACCATCTACACAAGCTAAACAGATGAAGTGCGTGTCCACATCTTCTGGAGCCTGATGATGGGGAAAAGTAAAAACCACTTTAACATCTAAATGAAAAGTCACAGATACATTAGCATCAGTGGGAGGTGCGAAGTTACCGGTGTATCACCAGCGGTAACAGCTACAGAATGAGCATCTTCTATTTGACTATCGTTCTCAAGAACCCTTGCACGCTATCAGAATTTCCATACAAACATTAGACGTGAAGCAAACACTCAGATCAAATATAGCGGAAAAAGACAAGATAGAGAAACACCTCTATAGGACTCATATTGGCAGTGGATTTGAAGAATCTATCCAAGAACGATCCTTCGGCTAAAAAAGTAAGGAGAAAGTAATATCGATAAGGATTCATATCCTTAGATAAAAGAAGAAGCACGGAGAAAGTTTGAAAAACTCACCGAGTTTGATTTCAGAGGTTATATTCCCAATAGCATGAAGAAGGCCAATGGTTCCACAAGCATTATCCACAGTTTGTTTCATGAAGTAGACTTTGTCACTATGCACCTATTATTCATCCACAAAACATGAACGAGACTTAACTACAGAGACTTTTTTCTGAGAACAAATCAGATATTGATGAGACAGAAACTCACCTTTTCCTTGATTTCTTTGTCTTGCTGGATTCTCTCTTCTTCACACTAACAGAGCAAAAATGATGGCTTTTCAATACAAGCAAAAATTATACAGAATCATAGATGGATTATAATTAATAATTACAAAGAAGAGACCTTTTTGGTAATGGGATAAAGGAAGAGAACAGCAAGAACAGGCTTTGGAACCATTTCAAGAAGTTCGTCGTCTAAGCCAAACACATCATTACACTCTGCTTCATCAGGAGCAAGACCAAGTCCCCAAAGATACTGTACAGACCAATATGAACAATTACTGAAAAAGACCTACTAATCTCAAACCAAGCTTTCAGATGATCGGAGACAAAAATCGACGAGTACTTTGAAGGAATCAGAAGGGAAAAGTTGAAAAATTGGAGAGTGAAGTAATACCTGATTAATAACATCAGGGTTAGCTTCAAGTGGAAGCCATTTCTTAGTTGAATAACCTTCGTCTACGGTCGCCATTTCCGGATTTTTCTCGTCACTTACTGTTTCCCTCTCGATCGGATTTTGCAGAAGAAATCAATTCTTCGGCTCCAAGACACGAATCATTGACCACATAGCTACATTAAAGCCCATATGGTCAATATAAAGTGGTGCCCAAACGAGTCTGGCCCAATAAGAATTTCTACCTCAATTCTTTGTTGACTTTAGTGATAAAAGTGTCGAAACAAGTCAACCCGCTCTCGGAAATACACTCTGAGACGGGCCAAAAGAATTGAATCATTGATCTCTAGCTGGGTTGGTTTGCACTTGCAGTGTCTGAAGAAGACATAAATAGGCAATCTAGAAAAGGTTCGTAGTCTCGTGGACTGGTTTGCCATTAGCTTTAGATTATTACTCAGTTCTGCTAATTAAATACTTGTAGGATTCGCCCGAGAATGTTCAAGTTTTATACATAAAAATCTTACGTAAAGTTTACCAAAAAAAAAAAAAAAAAATCTTACGTAAAATATTTTCTTGTCAAAAAAGAAAAAAAGCCTTACTATTAAAGGGCCCGGCCCAATAAAATCTCATTAGTTTAATACTGTATGCGGCGGAGAGAATAGCTAAGTTATTAGGTTTTTTTGGAGCTATTTAATTTCTACAACTCGCTAGGGTTTTTGGTATAATATTATCGCAGCTTCTTTTCTCTCTCTCTCTATCTCTCTAACCCTCTTTCTTGTCACTCACTTTTGTTGTGCGTCTAAACAACGCTGTCTGAATCATACCTTCGATTCTGATTCTGATTTTTCTTCATGGATTCGTATGACCAATAAGGTTTTTCAATCTTCAAAACAAAACCCATAAAAATCATCTCGGGACTAGTTGCTCATTCGATTCAATCGGAGCGGAAAAATGGCGACTTTGAACCCTTTCGATCTCTTGGACGATGACGCAGAGGATCCCAGCCAGCTCGTTGCTGCTAAGCCTTTGAAGGTTGAGAAAGCGGCTCCGGTTCAGCCTGTTAAGTCTGGTAAGGTTTCTCTAGTTTTGGTAGATTGAGACTTAGTTGGATATGTTGCTTGCTTTAGTCTTTGATTGAGTTAATAAAGTCAAACTTTTTGATTGGTATGTTGAACAAATGAGAATCTTCTTTTATTGAAGTTTTAGATTGTCCGGAATAGTAGGACTCAATAGATTCATTTAGCATATAAAGACTTCTTTAGTTTCTCTTCTGTTTTATTCAAGTTTGACTTCGTTTGGCCGTTGTACATTTTGGATTACATTGCCATAACATCCTTATTTATCACTCGAGAATATGCAGTTACTGTCGTTATGGAAATGTTGATATTTGCATTGTTTCGTATATAGTTTATTTAATCAGATGTCATATTTTCCTTAATTTTAGTAGTGAGGGAGGCCAAGAACGCTCCTGCTGGAGGTCGTGGTGGTGGACGTGGAGGTGAGTTTGGTCGTGGTGGTGGACGTGGAGATGGGTTTGGTCGTGGTAGAGGTGGTGGATACAACAGGGATTCAAGGAACAATGATGCTCCTGCCAATGAAAACGGATATGGTGGAGGCTACAGACGCTCAGAAGAAGGAGATGGAGGGAGACGTGGTGGGCCTGTTGGTGGATACCGTGGTCGTGCGGGTCGCCGTGGAGGCTTCAGCAATGGTGATTCAGGTGAATTTGAACGCCCACGTAGGAACTTTGAGCGCCACAGTGGAACTGGTCACGGGTAAGCAAGGTTCTTCTTAATTGTTGGTCTTATACTGATTGATTCTTTTGGGGTTTGTAATTGTAAATCTTATTGTTGGGTAGAAATGAGTTTAAACGTGATGGAGCTGGCCGTCGCAACTGGGGAACGGCCGAAGATGATATTGCTCCGTAAGCATTCTGGTCTTCCAGAAATAGGTTTTTCGTGGTATTAGTTGGTGTCTTGAAGTCTTTATTGTTTGAAAAATAAACTCTTGTTCTTCGAATTACTAGGGTGACTGAAGAATCCACAGCAGCGGCAGAGAAGAATTTGGCTGTTGAGAAGCAAGGTGGTGAAGGTGAAGCAACTGATGCAAACAAAGAGGCACCTGTTGAAGAGAAAGAAGCGAAAGAGCCTGAGGTCAAGGTACAATACCATCTGTTGAACTCATTTCTATTTATATCAACAGCTTAAAAAGAATGTTTTGTTATCTAATGCAAATTTTATGTTTGTAGGAGATGACTCTAGAAGAGTATGAGAAGGTTTTGGAGGAGAAGAAGAAAGCTCTGCAGGCGACCAAGGTTGAGGAGAGGAAGGTTGACACAAAAGCGTTCGAGGCTATGCAACAGCTCTCAAGCAAAAAGAGCAACAACGATGAAGTCTTCATCAAACTGGTAAGTATCTGGATGATCCCATTCCATATATCAATGTATCAATTTAATCTCAGTAATCTACATTATAATCGATTGTGTGCTAATCGAACCTCGAAATGGTATTATCAGGGAACAGAGAAGGACAAGCGCATTACTGAGAGAGAAGAGAAGACCAAGAAGGTCACTAGTTTACTAATGTTTTCCTCAATTAATTAATTACTACTAAGAAGAAGCAAATGACTACGCATATCATTTGAATTTTTTCTCATTGCTTGTACGTTTCTGTTGTAGTCATTGAGCATAAATGAGTTTCTGAAACCTGCGAGAGGTGGATACCGTGGACGTGCTCCAAGAGGAGGAGCCGCAAGGGAAGGAAACCAGAGGCACGGAGCTGTTAAGGACACCGCACCAGCTATTGAGGACACCGCACAGTTCCCTACTTTGGGTAAGTAGGGCTCTCCGGTTTTGCCCTTCAGCTTCCGTCTGGACTCTGTTGTCTCTGTAATCTCTCTCACTCGGGTTTGGTTTTTCTTCTTCTGATTTTATTGTTATTGTTATACTCTTCCCCTGAGAGAGCTGAAGGATTTTGTTTTACGAACCCAATATTGGGAGTTTTTTTAAGTTAACGAGGCAAAAAAAAACCCCAATCATTCTCCGATTTTGGTGTAATTTTTTAGGTTTTAATTTAATTTAGTTCCAATTTGTTCTACAACTTTTTGATAAACATTAATAATTTTACTAAAGGAGTTTATTGTTCCAAGCACCATTACAAAGAATTTAAAAGCTTTTGGACATAAGTGAAGATTTGAAAAACCAAATACAAAGGATTAAGAAGAGCAACGATGTTCAGACGTCTTACATGCAAACGAATGATAATATATGGTTAATAAGGGTTACCAAAGGGAATCAAGAGGAGCAGCAGCCTGATTGCTGGTTTACAGGTTGTCCTCGGATCTGGACCGTTGGTGGCTTGGATCCTCCTGCAGGTTGGCTCGCCATTCTGCAAGGCAAAACCGAGTTAAAGGCTGGTTTATAAGTGTAACCAATCTCCCGAGCTTGTCGATGATAGTTACCTTGTCTTGATTGCAGCAGTCATGGCCATGAAAGCTTCTTCGACGTTGGTAGCATTCTTGGCACTTGTTTCCAAGAATGGGATTCCAAGTTCATCGGCGAAAGCCTGTGTTGGCAGAACAAACATTACAGTTAATTCTTAAGACCCGAGGGTCAAAGAACCTTAACTGTGACTTCTGAAGCATATTATGATATTACCTTGGCTGTCTCAGTAGATACAACTTTCTGTGATGTGAGATCACACTTGTTCCCAACCAGTAGCTTGTTAACATTCTCACTGGCGTAGCGGTCGATTTCATTGAGCCATTGCTTGACGTTGTTGAAGCTTTCTTGATCTGTTACATCATAAGTCACCTGACAAAAATGAAAAGACAACAGTTCACAGTCTCATTGATGGATGTCAGATAGCAGGGAGATAACTTAAGTGTGATAATGGACATACAATTATTCCATGTGCTCCTCTGTAGTAACTGCTAGTGATGGTTCTGAAGCGTTCTTGGCCTGCTGTATCCCACTGCATAATTGGTTATAGTAATAAGGAGAGTGATCATATGCTCATACAACAATTTCAAATGATCGTAACAGTGACACTACTCAAGGAGACAACTTACAATCTGGAGTTTGATGGTCTTTCCATCTTGCTCAACTGTGCGGATTTTCTACAAAAACATCATTACAAAATCAAAACATTAATAATAACTAATGCATAACTTAAATTGATTAGTGTAAGATGCTTACAAAGTCAACACCAATGGTGCTGATGTAGCTATCCAGGTAGGAATCATCCTGCACATAGAAAAAAATTTGAGACACCACTTCAGAAGAGCAACAATGGCACTTAAAATAGAATCCTTTCTGTGTATTCAATAAAAAAGAGAGAGATATGCAGTTACTTACAGCAAACCTTAGAAGCAAACATGACTTTCCAACACCAGAATCACCAATAAGCAAAAGCTTGAACAAATAGTCACTGCAGCCATCAAATAATCACCAATAAGAAAGACGCATTAGACATGTAAAAACACACAAACACATCTCGTAAAACATTGAGAAGAAGCTAATGAATTTAACAGAACACACAGAGTCAGTAACCACGAAATTCAAACGCAATCTCATGCCCCATAAAATCCAAATCGAGTATGAATTTTAAACTACAAGAATCGTCTGTGAATTCAAAATCAAAAATAAAGAACAGATCTCGACCAAAATTCAATCCTAGATCTAATCAAAATTCCGATCCACGAAATGAGACTCCAAATCGATCAGAGAAAAACAACAAAGCCATCATGAAATGAAAAATCGCTAAGATCAATTTCGTGAATCACCTGCTAAAAATTGATACGAAGAAAATCAAAAGAGAAACTAAACCACAGAACACGTAACAAAATTCAAAGACGCAACTGGATCCAAACGATATGAGCAAAAAAAAAAGAAGAAGGTTCTTACTATTCAGGATTCATGGTTGATCTCGTAGCTGGATCGATCTATCGGTACAAAATTAAGACGTTTAAACAGAGAAAAGAGCCGTGATCTTCGTCGGTGAGGAGAGACTGAGAAAGAGAGAGAGAGAGAGAGACGTAAAACGATCGGTTTGTGTCGACGACGTGGTTAAGAAATGAGAAAAGGCCCACAACATCACAACATGTTTAAATGCGTCTTTTTGTTGAATTACTGACGTGTCTACGCCAACCCAGAAGATGCGTGGCGGAGAAAGTTTCAATCTTTTTACTTCTTGTCACCTTTTTTTGATCCGATACGATACAAAATTTACTAAACACACTAACTAATTCGAATCTAATGTTGCTTTTGTTTCTCTTTAGCAAATTAATTTCTTTTGTAATTTACAATGTTTGGGCATTGTGAAAAAAGCTTATCACTAAGGCCCATTATTCATTTTCTCATCGATGGGGGAAAAAAATTGGCTTACCTTGAAACGCTTAATCATCGTCTTCTCTCTCACATTTCTGAGTGTCTCTCTCTTTCTCAACAGTTCGGTAACTATGGCAATAGAAAACAGGCGGGAAATCAAATCAACTGAAGGTTCTTAGTTTTTCTCTTCTGGAACTCCCATTATCATTTAGCAAGAGAGTGAAAGAGATGAAGGAACGCGGCAGAGGCGGCGGCGGAAGCATTAGCAGCAATGGTGTGGTGATGAAGAAGGAAGGATTAGGGTTTTCTAATGGGGGAATGAAAATAGAGAGTCCTTTTGCTTTCAAAGCTCTTCAAGTCTTCACGGGATTTGGCGTTGGTTGTGGAGTTGGTATCGGCAGTGGTGCACCTTTAAACCTCGGTAATACTCTCTTTCCTTTTTGCTGCGTTTAGAATTGTGTGAGGGGATTTTGAATGACGAATTCCGTAAAGTGAAATTAAGCAATCTGGGTTTAGATCGAGTGAAATCAATTAGCTCATTATTGACCTGATTATGGGATTTTAATTTTTAATTCATAGTGTGTTGTTGCCACTGTTGATTACAGTCTTGTGATTAAAGTTTCATTTTAAGTCATTTTGTACATTATCTAGACCAATCTATCCTCTAATTGGAGAAGAGAAGAAGATTCTATTCTTTGTTGAAGACAATGTGAGTTCTCGGAAATGAAAGCAATGTGTGTTGTCATTACTTTGCTAATTGGTCTGGTTCTTTATCAATTAATGTTTCACACATCATAATGATTGTGAGTTCACTAACCCGTATCGATTATTTTCTTGTTTACATATCAGCTAGTATTCCAATGGTGGGGGAAATTATGAATTCAGCTAGAGGAGCAACTAATGTATTTTCGGGGGCCACGCACCACGTGAATGATGCTGTACAGTATAGACAAACTTGTCTTTCTTGCTTTCTCCAGTTACTCTTGCTATTTTATAACATCTTCCCGCATTATGTGATTCTGATTCTGGTTGTGTACCATCTTTAGCTGCGGAAGCTGGGAGCTAGGAACATTAAAGCAGGTGTTGGCTGTGGAGTTGGCTTCGGTCATGGTTTTGGAGTTGGTATGTTGCCATTATTAAATAAACATCTTGTTCTTCAGTTTTGTACATGAGCTTCTAGTTGTTTACTTCCTGAACTTGAGCCTTTTTGAGTTACTTGGATTTGTTGGTTATGTAAGCATCCCTTGAATTGCTTGTTTGAACTGTCGCTCTCTGATTGTCATTAGCTTTTATCCATCATTGACAGGCATCGCAGTGAAACCAAGTGCCATACACAAACTTCAAGCTTCTATTATGGTAAGCACCAGTCTTTCGACAAACGTCCTTAATAATCAGTTTGTTCATTTACGTAAAACCATGGTTATAAATCTCCCTAGGGAACTGCATCCAATTTGATGACAAAATTCGGAAGAACGAGTGAGACCACGTCAAGTGAATCCGAGATAGAAGAGCATGCATCTCAATCTCTGACCGGTCACAAGAAACATGTGGACACAAAAGCATCTTACAAGAACAATGCTTCCTCTATTGATTCAAGAACGTTTGGTACTCGAACTGAGAAAGTGATCAATAGTTTTCTCGACAACCCGATTCTGAAACAACAGGACACAACTGCAGAAGAACGACAGGTAACGATTCTATCACAAAATGTTTCTCCCTCTCTGCTTTGATATCAGGAAGCCGTGTTGAACTCCCGTTTGTTTCATGACATTGATAGGTCACACAATTAAAATCAGAGAGCTTAATGCTTCAGATGGTATTGTCTCATCCTCAACTTCAAGTTTCTTTCCTTTATTTGTTACATTTATTGGATTTTTATTTGTCCATGGTTATGTATCAACGGAATGGATTGTGTAGGTGCTGAAACATCAGAAACTCATTGATGAAGTAATGGAAGAGAACGAAAAGCTTCGAAGGATAATCATAGAGGATCTCAAAGTTTCACCTGACAAACTCAAATTAGTTTCCTCTTACAAGTACGAAACACCATGCAAAGATTGCTTCGAATGTCGTAGAAAACAGAGAAGAAATAGAGGAAGAAAGGTGTAAGCCAATTCCTTCATTTGTTATGAGATTAAGAAATCACAATATCAGACAAAACACAGAATACAACGAACTGTAAGTTCCTCTGCAAACTCTTACTTATATAACAGAACAAAACTCTTGCGCAAACAATGGCTTCTGTTCACACTGGACTCTCCCGCTGCTCTCTTCTCCATCATCTTCTCTCGTTTAACAGTGGTTCCGACGCAGGAACTGCAAAACAAACGAAGAGAAAGTCGTATCAACGTTTCTGCAATTGGGTTCACTCTGATTAGTAAAACAAAACTCAAAAAGGGATTTGATTATTACCTTCATCAACATATCCAAGTTTCTCTCTAATCTCAGCAATAACCAGACGGGTCAAAAGTAAGCCAGCACAAAGAGCCCCAACGACCAACATGTAGAACACAGCTTGCCAACCCAAAGTTGAGAGAAACCCAGTCAAAAGCGGACCCAAAGCCGCACCAGCAGATCCAGTCCCATCAATAATAGCAGTCACGGTTGCAAGCGCCCTTGAATCGCCTTGTAAAGACTTGTGTGTTCCGAGATCAGCAGAGACTGCAGTTGTGATGAGTGCATAAGGACCATTGACGAACAAACCAGCTACCATCATGAGGAGGATGTTCACTGTTTGAGAGACACCTCCATACGAATGGTACACAAGCATTGCCGGAATCGCAGCGTACATGAATGCTGCTGCAGTCGTAGCTCTTGCTTTGAATTTGTCTGAAATGTAACCACAAAGAATCCCTCCAACAATGCCTCCAACATCAAATAGTGTGGAGAGATTTCCTGCTGTTTTCACAGACATGTACTCCCCACCAATAGCTGCAAATAAGAGCAAGTAAGAACATTGTCTAAAACTTTTTATATTTTCCCTCACAGAATATCGACAGTTAACTTACTTGTTTGGCTCAGATAAAACGGTAACCAGTACAAGAACGTGTACGCGACCAACTTCGAGAAGAAGAGACACAACGCAAACGGTATAACACCAGGAATCATACAAGCTTGCAAAAGCCCAACACTTCTTTTATGCTCATACCCTGACCCTGACCCTGACCCTGACACTGATGATCCCTCCCCTTCGCCATCAACCTCTGCCTCTAAACCTTCATCTTCTTCTTCTTCTTCTTCAATGTCTCGCTTCCTCTTAATGAACTTACCGGAATTAGAATTGATATCTGGAAACCCAACATCCTCAGGATACGCAGCCAAGAAAAAGTAAACAAGAACTCCTCCTAAAGACATGACAAAACCAGGAGCTATAAAAGACCATCCCCAACCATATTCAAGAACACCAGCAGCAATCAACGAACCACAAATGTTCCCAACTGAAGTATGAGCATTCCAAATCCCCATTATAAGCCCTCTCTTCCTTTTCCCAAACCAATTCCCAACCACAGCCACAACGGATGGCCATCCAGTCGCCTGAAACAACCCAGCCGCCATTTGCATCACCAAAAAGAACCAAAACGCATGAATGTTCCAGAAATAACCCATACCAAACAACCCAACAAAAAACCCACTCCCAATCATTCCCCAAGTCAGAAACAATCTCAGATCCAAACTATCACCCAAATGTCCAGCAACATACATTCCAATAGAGTAACAAGCAAGGAACGCCACATCGATCTCTCCCAACCTAGACGTCCCATCCTTGCCATTAAACGGTTCCCATCCTTTAGACTTGTGATGCAACAAAACCTGATCTACACCAATTTCTCTCTTCACGAACACCTTACCCATAGGCCAAGGAAACTTGTTGTGTTCTTGAGGTGGCTTAGTGCTCGAGTCTGGGTGTAAAACGCTTTTCACTATGCTGCTTGGTTTTCGAGAGGCATGGTAACAAGCATACGCGATAAAAGTAATCAATAAAATCACGTACCGAAACGTCTTCGGGCTCCAATTTCTTCCTCTGACTCTCCTCAGAAGCAAAAGCCCAGGTGGTGTTGTCCTCTTTGAATTCATCGCCATCTTTCGCCAAAAAAAAAAAAACAAATAATCGAGAGTCGGGGAACAAAAAAGAATTAACCTTTACGGATCAAATTCAAATACCCAAATCCATTTGTTTTCGTGTTTGAGAAATCAGAATCACGAATTAATTTGATTGAGAGAGAGAGACCAGAGGGGGAGAGAGGTTGGCGGGAGAGAGAGAGAGAAGAAGAAGAAGAAGACGTAAAGTATAAAGATATGACACGTGTCCGTTTAGTTACGGTAGAGCCAAGAGGCAGAACAACAGTTGTCACGCCACGTTGACCGCTTTCGCTTGTATGAACCGACGGCGCGTGGCCCACACAACCGACGTCATGTAAAGTGGTGGGCCAGAATTATAGGTTTATGTGAGCATCATTATTTAGCCTGGGTCAATTCCATAGATTATAGAATATTATAGCCGCCTCTTAACAATACTATTCTAAAGTATTATTTATAATATTGATATACTTAAAGGCCCACATTTAATATATTTAGAACGGCCCATGAAGAAAATATTCACACGTGTGTTCACGCGTGCCAAAATTGGAAGCAAAAGCAGATAAGGCTCTTCTTCTAACTAAGCTTCCCTCCATTTCTTCCGAGTAACTGAGAGACTGTGCAGCTATGGCGACGAGCTTTCAGCGTCTTCCTCAGGTATATAAAAGCTTTTGAAATCTGTATTTGTGTTTGGCGATTCACTAAATTCATTGTTGTGGATTTGGCTTGCTATGGTGGATTCAGGCATTGCATATGATACCGAGAAACCCTACGCAATCATCAAAGAATTTAGGGTTTTCTTCGTTTCTATCATGCGCACCATCGATGAATTCGCGTACATCAGATTCTAGGCTTTCTATGAATCACTCCGGCTCGAAATTTGGCTTCTCACTCGAGACTAGGGTGAGAAAAGAGTTTATCGTTAGAGCAGAAGATAACACTGAAGCTGAATCTGAAGAAGCTGTTGTTGAAATTGCTGATACGGAAGGCAATGCAGAAGAGGTAGTCGAAGCTGGTGAAGCCAAGCCTCCAAGAAAAACAAGGATCAAGCTCGGAGACGTAATGGGGGTAAGCGAACTTCTTTGTTATCAGTAACCCAAATTATGAGTGTTTACTAGTGCTTTTGTTTGATCATTAGATCATTGGGGTCAATTGTTATATGCTGGAAGAGAATTAGGTTAAACCCATCTGATGCTGATATTTTCAGAATTAGAGTGATATGTGTTGAGGGACTTGCTTTATTGATCAGTAGTTTATCTTATAGGCATTGGGGAGATTCAATGTTATTATATGTTGTTTGTGTAGATACTGAACCAGAAAGCAATTGAGGTTGCAGAGAAAGTGAGACCTGTTCCCGAAATCAGGACCGGAGATATTGTAGAAATCAAATTGGTAAGTTGTTGATGCTTTGGAAGCCTCTATGTTATGCATTGAATCGAACTTTTTTCTATATTGGTGAGATATGGTGTGCTTTGCAGGAAGTTCCTGAGAACAGACGTAGGCTATCTATCTACAAAGGCATAGTGATGTCGAGACAAAACGCAGGCATACACACTACCATTCGTATTCGTAGAATCATTGCGGGTATCGGTGTTGAAATCGTGTTTCCCATGTGAGTTTTTTTCCTCTCCAATTTGGTACAAGCTATTTGATTGTGAGTTTTCCCACGTGTTCTGAGCCTTACATAGATACTGAGTTATACTTTGTATTTCTTACATAAAGTCCCTGAATAATAATTTAGAATCTGTGCGGAGGTTTACTTTAATAAGGCTTTACTTGCTGTTTTACCTTTCCAGTTATGGCAGTCTTAAGTCATTATGGCAACTATCATGTCTGCTCACGTTTCCTATCTTTCATTCTACTGTATAAAATACGAGTCTCGAGAAACTTCCTGTAATATATCAGTTATTTGCGTACAATGTGGGAATTAAGAAAAGTGTTTGGTATGTGTTGATTTTCCTAATCGTTTGATTTGACAGATACTCTCCCAACATCAAAGAGATAAAAGTGGTGAGTCACAGAAAAGTGAGAAGAGCAAGGCTTTACTATCTAAGGGACAAGCTTCCTCGTCTATCCACTTTTAAGTGAACACCATCCACCGTGCTATGTTTGAGCTCCAGAGCTAGTAATCTTCCGCTTTGTGCTCTGTTTTTGTAAGAATTGTTTCTTTCTTTCTTAAGCCTGTAAGTCATTGCCTGCACATTCTTGCGAGAAAGTAAATCAAAGATTAGTTGAAGTTCCTGTTGATAAATGTAGACCTGGTCCTTATTTGATAATGAGTGATATATGATATTTTAGGATTTAGGATCTCAGTATGGAAGTAGTAATATGTATGGATGAGTCTGTGCTCTTTGCATCTGTTGTTTGGTGGGTCTTGACTCTTGAGGGTCTTCAGGAACAAAAACAGAAAGACCTGTTCTTGTTATATTTCTTTGGGAACTTCGTCTCAGCTATTCGAATCTTGATATTGATCGTGTGAAGGTGGAACGCAACATTTTATTATTAGTTTTATATTGATCAAGATCAAGCTTGCGAAAACGTAAAAGACACAAAGAATTTAACGAGTTCAGATCTCCAATGCAGAGACCCTACATCTCGCCGGGAGTTATTACTCCCGGAAATCCACTAATATCATCATCTCCATCATCTTTACAAGAGTTACATCAAGGCATTTGAGGCAAACCTACTTTGCTGTATCTTTTGATTTCTCTCAATCACTCTAAGTCTAATGTTTACATTATCCAACTAAAATATTCGGGGATACCCCTAACCCTAATCTTGGCGGAGAAGAAAAGGGTGGTTGAGAAGCTGTGAAGCTGTCCATCTCTCGCTCGCTTTCTTGCGTAAACAGCAGTCGATGAAACTCTTCAACTCGTCAGAGCATTCTTCGGGGGCTTTCGGTGGTTCTCCAAAGCATACGGCGCATATTATCGCAGCGTGGTCTGGCTTCTGTCCTTGAGGAAGCATCGGGAAGTAACCCACCAAGATCTCGAGCATCGTAAGCCCAAAACTCCATATATCTCCGGCGTAAACATATGATTTGTCTTCCTCTGTAATACCATCAGCTTCACAGTCGAATCTCTCGGGACTCATGTATGCGCAGGTGCCGGTGAACGAGTTGCACTTGTTTAAAGACTTAACCACGATCTTGCTAACTCCAAAGTCTGCGATTTTGACCTCTTCTTTTGAGTTCCGAAGCAGATTCGCCGGCTTGATGTCCCTATGAACAATCTTGAGCTCGTGCAAGTACTTTAACCCTTCCAAAACCTGACGAGCCATCAAAGCTAGTTGGTCCTCTGTAACGACTTTGCCGCGTAGAGACTCGAGCGTGCCAAGATCCATGTAATCCATCAGAATAGATACTTCTCCTCCTGAAGGATTCTGGAAGATGTCGTGACACTTTACGATGTAAGGAGAGTTGACGAGACGGAGGATTTCGATCTCGCGGAGGAGTTGGTGGCGGGAAGCAGAGTCCATGTCTTCTTTGATTTTCTTCAACGCATAGATTGCTGATGTTGTCTTGTCCTTAACTTTAAAGACGGTTCCTCCGTTTCCACTGCCGAGAACATTGATTCTGTCCAAATTTGTTGCAGAGACAGTGTTGCTTGCGCAGGAAGTAACTATTGCAGAGGCTGTTGTAGCGGCTGCGATGGGGAAGAAGCAAGGGAGGGTAGTGATAGGAGCTTGTATAGGAGACAACTTGAGATTAAGGAATCGATGATCTCTAACCAGAACCATCTTGTTGTTGTTGAAAGATCGATCTTGAAGAGCTTAGGTTTTTTTTTTTCGGAGAGTCTAAGCTTTGTATCTGACAATCACTATTCCCTAATCATTGATCAATATATCAGCAAATTTTATGTCCTTTTCCTCTTGTAAAATGCTTTTTTTATTTATTTAATTGACATATCCAATATTTTTTTAGTTCTTTTAGTTGTTTTAGGCTTCGATCACATATATACATAAAGATATACATAATTTCTAAAAATCTCAAATAACGTAAAAGATGTAAATAGTTTGTTGCGAATTGTTTTTTGTTTTAATATAATCA
This sequence comes from Erysimum cheiranthoides, assembly GCA_011420285.2. Lineage (NCBI taxonomy): Eukaryota > Viridiplantae > Streptophyta > Magnoliopsida > Brassicales > Brassicaceae > Erysimum > Erysimum cheiranthoides. The sequence continues at coordinate 12,169,563 of CM022177.2, forward strand.
ACACAATTCGGATATGATCTCGTTATACCGAATTTAAACATAAAAGTAAATAAGCTCTTTCCTTTTTTCTTTTGAAACAGGTTGTGATAGAGGAACCAAAAAACAACTAGGTAATCTTTGGTTATGTTGTAGTCTATCCAGAGAGACAAGCTGATCGGTTGCATCTGCGGTCTTGTTTGGATATATAAGGAAAGATAGAGAGTGAATGTGGTAGATCAATCCTCTCTAACGTCAAGGGATTCCGAAGATAGTGAAACATCAAGAGTCAGCTACCGTAAGTCACAAGACAAAAACTTTGTGCAAAGTCAACACCGAGATCTCGAGTCTTGTAAACTTGATTCGTCTTTATCATCTGGAACGAACAACACGCAGCTCTTGCTATTGGTTTCATTCTCTCGGGGAAAGAGTATCAGCCACGGAACCTAATTTCGTTTGGCGACGCAGCCTCTCGAAGCAGAGTTTTTTTTTTTTTTTTTTTTTCGAAGCAGAGTTCCACCACGTACAAACTAATTTATATTTTTAAATAATATCCAAAATAAAAATATAAAAACGAAAAATTAATTCCTACAACTAATTTCCCTTTTCGCTTTTTTTTTTTTAACTCCCGTAGCTCTTCTAGCAAAAATACTGCAAGCTTAAGTGGAGAAATATAAGTAAAAATTACTCCAAAGTTGTATACTGGATTTTTAACTATTATAAAGATAAAATTATGTAAGTTATACATATACTAAAGCATTTTTGCATTAATCTTTTCACACACACAAAAAAAAAAAGAGATATAGTATGGACAACTCTAGGAATTTTTGCATTAATCCCGAAAATCTAAAAAAGTACTCATTTACTCCATTTTCTGCATTTGGAGAGGTTTACACGACATTACAGTGTCTTTTCATACTGTACAAAAAAGAGGAGAAAAAAGCTGAAACTAAAATTCCAAGAAAAGAAACCAAAAAAAAAAAAAAAGGAATTTTCAAGTTTAAAAGGGTCACTGAAAGAGAGGTAAGAGAAGAGGCCCTTTTATGTATATATGTATAATATAAGACCCACCTTTATAAACTTAACCACCAAAGAGAAGCCCAAGACTCAAATAAAAATTCTTCCTTTTGTGTTTGCACATTCCAATTTCTATAGCAGAAACCTCATTTGGTCTTTTTCTCAGAAAGCCTAAGAGTCTCTCTCATCAATCTCAAATAATCAAGAGAGAAAGGAGAGCTTAAAAATCCTTCCTTTAGCTCTGAGAAGTACATTGAGGTTTGAAGCTTTGATCTCTCAGAGTTGGTGAAGCAGCTCTGCTTGAGGAAAGGACCCGTTTGACGGCAAGTCCAGAAGAAGGAGATCTTGGTCTGAACTGCAATTACCTTCATAGCCAAACACTGCAGAGCCACCTTCTAGTGCAAACACAGAAGCCAAGTTTTTTGGGCTGAAGCATGAGACATTGTTCTCTGTCATAACTTTGCTTTCATGGCTTGCTTTCATCTTCATCACCCTTTTGGGGCTCCTCATAAGCCCCCTTGACTCTGTGACCAAAACAAGAAAATTAACACACCATAAAGATTGATTGCAGAATCAACAAGACTGATTAAAATGATCCTGAAGACTGACCTGACTTTAATTGGGTTTGGTCTTCACAGCGCCTCTTAATGGTTACAATATTTTTAGGTACATTTGGGTTTGAGCTTCTTGAAGTTGTAGTAACAGAATCTTTGGTCCCTTTTTCTCGTTCCTGCAGCCATATATCCATGAACCTCTGGCCAAAAGTTATTATTATGTCATTGTTTCAATAAGAGTAAGCCGAACCTTCAGGAGGTTATAGCTTTCCACCAAACGAGACTTGTTAAAATCAGACAAAGCAAGCTTCTTAAAGGTCCGGATGTCTTCGAGTTTTGCCCCAGAGGAAGAAGACATATCAAAGACACCATCTGCAATGAGCTGCTGAAACAAAGAGAAATTGTCCTTGAACTGAGCACTTTCGAACATCATTCTGAGGCTGCAAAAGCAAAACAGGAGGGATTAGAAATTTTGTTCGGTCTAGTTTCGTTGTTTTTTAAATTGCAATGCAGTTCGAACCTATCAGGATGGTTATTTGAGTCGATCTGAGGAAGCAATTTCATCAGTTTCTTCTGCTCATCCTCTGTGAATTGTTCTATGAACTCATCAAAGTTGAAAACATCCTGCAATAAAGTATATCCCAGAGTCATTTATTTAATTTGACTTTCATCTGAAGATATTTCAACTTATTGAGCAAACTTGGTGAACTTACCTTCAAATCTATGATACAGAGTGGTGAGCTATGGCTCCCCAGGACATGCACTCTTTCAGTTTGAGACTTGGTTCTGCCAACATTTAAAAGAGGATCCATTTTTCATCTTCTTGACTAAACTGCGAGCTAATGTAATGAATATCTTAAAGATACATTAAAGAATATTTTACCTCTTGAATTGTTCTTGTTTTATAGCTTGTCCACCAGAGTATGAACCTCTCTCTGCTCCAATGTCGACACGCTTCACGGAATGTGAGTATGCCTCACTGATGGAGGACTTGTTCTCAATCGAAGAGAGCGAGCTGGCTTCAGACTCTTCTTCCCGAGCAAACGAGTGGGGATTCTTCATCAGAACACTCCCATGTCCAATCTCAACAGAGACCATTGACATTTCATTCTCAAAAAGAAGATCTTCCTCTGATGAAACTGAGAGACACGACGATTGCTGCTCTTGTAAAATATTGTAAAGGTCCTTTGTGAGCTTTTCAACAGAAGAGGACTTTGGACGGCCCACACACGTCCTCCTCTTGCAAGGAACAGTTGTGTCCCACGCATTAGATTGAGATGGACCTGAAAAGACAAAGTTCACATGGACGCTAAGGAGCTGTTTTCTTAAATCCCATATTGTTGATCAAACCGAAGAGTAACGAAGTAACCAAACCTGTTAACTCACTCCCATCTGCACTGCTAAACTGTGCACAGCTCTCAGAGTTCGATACAGCTGAACCAGAACTCGATCTATTACTAGCATCCTCCTCTATCACAGCCTTCTTCAAACCATTACTAAATTCCAAGACCGGTCTTTTAATGATGATGTTTTCTTGAATTGCTTTCCTCTTGAGCATCTTTGTCTCTTTGTTCTTAATGCTTACAGAAATGCTCTTCATTCTTTGAAACCTGTGATGATCATCATTCTCATCGCCATCAGCACGAGCATGAAGCGGTGTGTAGTTCACAAGTGTTCCTTTTGTTCTCCAACGCGATCCACACGCATTGCACAATACCGGCTTCTCTGGTGGCCCATTTCGCCACAGAGGTGTGTCTGTTTCAATGGAAGAAACAAAATGTCACAAAATTTGCAATTGGAGCTTTGAAATCAAGATAACATAAGAGTTCTTCACCAGACAATACTTGAAATGTGACTCATACTGCAAATTCAGACTCCAAATCAATCAGAAGCACAATGATCTCAAATACCAAACATCCTGAAGTCTTTAAGCATCAACCAGAACAAAATTGTTGAATCATAAACACAAATTCAGATCGCAAAATCATGTATTTGTTGCCTAATCCATTGATTCCAATAAGAGTGAGAACAACAACACAAGAAAGTCACAAACAGAGACAAAGTGTAGTTCTTAAGATCATTGAACAAAAACAAACCAAACACATATTGTTAAAGGAACATAATTCCCAAATGCTCATTTATATTCTTGAGTCCAAGAAGTATTTGCTGTATCTCTTCAATGATTATTACAATTTGTTACAAAAAGAGCATATAAAAACATGTAACCAAATCATTTTCCCAGAAAAAAGGGCATCTCACCCAGAACAAAATAAAGTGAATATTCATACAAATTTTCTCATCATCAAATAGAAATTGGAGACACTCACTTGTAACTCCACAGTGGTAGCAAGGTCCTTGCTTCCCCATAATCTCTCTCTCTTTTGTTTAAAAAAAAATGAAAATATAATTTCAGAGGAAAAAGTTGCAATTTTTATAGACTAAAGAAGAGATTTTTTGGAAAGAAATTTAAGTTTATAAATTGTGTTTAATATTGAACTATAAATGGAATATACAAACACAGAGTATTAACTATTTAAGACCCTTCTCTCTGCAAAGGAAAAAACCCAGAAAAAAGTTTCTTTTTTTTTCTTCTGCAAATTGAAGCCAAGAAAAAGCCCAGAAAAATTCCTATGAGAAAATTCAAGAAAAAAAAAGTTCTCAAAAACTACAAAACAGTTTCTGAAAATTGAAAAAATCAAACCAAGAAAGAGAACAATTTCAAGAAGATAATTTTTTTTATCCTTTGTTTCTCTTTTTTTTTTTTTCTTCGGTTCCTTGAGCTATCAGTCTAATACAATCCAATAGAAAAGAGAAGAGACTAATTGAGAGGAATCTAATAAATGGCTGTGGAAAAGGAGAAGAGAGAGAGAGAGAGAAACTGAGGGTTTAGAGCGAGAAACTGTTTGTGTATATAAAATGGTCTCTTTTTTATTTATTTGTTTTTGTTCCTTTGCTTTGTTTTGCATTATTATTATTATGTAACGATGAAGTAATTGTTTCAGCTTCCTTTCATAAAGATTTTATTTTTCATCATATAAAATGAGAGAAAAAAAACTGTTTGTGTATATAAAAATAACTTTCTTTTTTGACATCATATAAAATGGCTTTTTTTGTCGACATAAAATGGCCACTTTCTTAACATTTTGTTTTCTATTGTTATTTATAAAGTAAATGTTTCAGCTTCCTTTCATAAAACTTGAGATTTCATTTCTCTGTTCAATCTCATTTTAGAAAAAAAAAAAGGTTATAATTAGTTAAACAAGAAATCAGATCTATGAGATTTAATATAAAGTTAAATTATTTTGGTTAGGAGGAATATTATTGCTTATGCGAGTTATGCCTTATGGTTCCTTCCTTGTTGTTGACTATAGACTTTTCTTCCTTGTTTGTTTTTCTATTGATATTTCCAACGAAAATCATAAATATAATAACGACAATTAAAAATATTAATGACTATGAGAAAGAAGAAGAAAAACAATGCTAAGATAAATTTTTCTAAAATGATTAATTCCTTAATAAATATTATCTAAGATTCATACACCAAATCTCTTTGTGATTTTGACAGTATGTGAAATCATTTAACAACGGGGCTATATACTAGAGAGATAAAAATTAGTGAAATGTAATTATATATGCTCGTTAATTCAGGGAAGAAAACAACTAGAGGTAGATTTTATTCATGCATTTAAATTTGTTGAATAAGGTAATATTTGGTTATTATTGTTTTTAACTTAGAAAAGACTAAAGTTAATAGATACTTTTTTTTTGTCAACGACTCGATTAAGAGATTAGGTGGTTTCACTTATTCTTATACATGTGTGACGACGATACGGTGCTGGTAAAATAAATATTTTTAGCTAAGTGGGATTCTTTTTATTTCTAACAACACAAGACTAAAAAATAATTCATGAAATTTGTGTTAGAAAAGAAAAACAAAGATAGAAAGAAAGAAATGGTATGTAAAGTCACCGTCCACCATGACGATCATGGACACAACTCCTCTCTCCACCGTTTGATTTAGTAAAAGAAAGCAAACATGGGTCCACATTTTTATGTTTCTTTGGTGATTGTGAATGTGATTAAGGAACTAATGCGGGACTAACACCATACATTATACGTGTTTTTTATTATAATATATTCGGATTTCTTTTGGTTTTGCTATCTATCTATTGATATCTTAGAAGTTTCTTTTTCTTTTTGGTTTCATAACTAGTTAAGTATCAATAAGAGTTTTCAATTCAACGTAAAGATAAAAAAATAAACCAAAACAAGTGAAAACACTGAGTTTTGATATAACATTATTCCAAAATTTCATCTTAAACGCAAGTGCTAGGTTTGAAAAAAAAAAACAAGTACTATGAATTTTTCATTTGTAAAAAGAAAATATGTATAATGTGATTTATGACTTTTGATTGGTAATGTTATGAAGCATTAGTTACGACAATTGAAGAATAATGTGTCAGAGACCGAATTGGAGAGTAGTCTTACCAAATTTTAAAAGAGAGGAACCAGAAATTCAGATGCCAATCACATCTCTGATCTATTTAAAAAAAACCGATGGTAATGTAATAATGAAATGGTGTGAGAGGTGTAGGCAAAATGATGGAGGATGATCGGACGGCTGAGAAAAAGGCGATGAGAATTGGAGTGCGATAAGAGGTAAAAGACAAAAAGTCATGCCTCAGTCGTGCTTACATTACAATTTACAAAACCCATTTCATTTTCATACGCTAATCACATCACAACTACTACAGCAACAATGTCAATTTAGCCTAAAACGATTTAGTATCAAGTACCAACAAGATTTTTCGAAACTAAGATAGACAAAGTAAAAATTGTAGATCAAATTGGTAACCTTTGTTTTCTTGGGGAAAATTTGGTTACCCATTTTAAACCATCCCAGTTATAACATAACTAGTTTTCAGCTCTGACCAAGACATTACATAGAAACCGTTCTTGAAACATGTACACTTATCACTTTTATTAGATTTGATGGTTCATTAACCTAAAATAATTTAGTAAGTACTAGCATATATCTTCAAAATTTAAGTAGAATATAGTGGTTACATTGTAGCATTCCTACTCCCTAATATCTAATCTACCAAGTCAAATAGGTAAGTCTCAATATTATAAAGAGAATCCATTAGAAAATGCTTATTGAGTTCCTATTTTCACTCAAACCAGAAAATGTAGATCAAATTCTTTACCCGTTTTAAACTATCCACATATAACCTAAGTTCTGACCAAGATATTACATATAAACGGTTCTTGAAACATGTCACTTTCTCCAAACCAGTAAAGGAAACCCAAAGTCAGAGTGAAATCTGAAGTTTTATGTATCTATGATAGCAGAGAAACTAGTCAAAGAGAAGTGGAAAGAGTGATTTGCTTAAACACTCTTGAGCTATGTATACTTGTTTTTGGTGGTTTCAGGTTCAGTCTTTTCTTCCTTTCTTCATCTTTTTAAACTGCACAAAAAAGAAAAGAGGAAATTGAAGTGTTATTATACACAGATAGATCCCTTAAAGATAACAATGAACCCACCATGGATTTAAGAGAAGAACTTACCATCTTGAGAATTTGATAAAAGAAAGAAGCAAAAGCAGTGAAAAAGGTAAAAGAATGTTGCACATAGTCCATATCACCACGGTGTGCTTTCTCGATTATCATCTGTGTGTTCACCACTATGAATCCCACAAAGATTAAGAGTCCATAGTATAGCTGCAAATAAGAATGTATATGTTAATAAAGGAAAGTTTTTTCTTCGATGAACATATATACAATTCTCTCCCTCTAATTGAAGACAGAACTTTTACCTCATACTTCAAGACATGTGTAGAGCCTTCAAAGATCGAAGAGGCAAAATGTACCCACCAAAGGATGGACATACAACAAGAAAGTGAAGCTCCGAGGTAAAAATATTCTCTACGCCTTGCCAACATTGCTGCAGCCGAGAAACACACAAATGCTACTGCTGTTCCCACAAATGCAGTGAGCGGGACGCTGGTAAAAAGATGGAAACACAACACATTCAACACTAACAGATCCTAGAAGATTGTGTAGAGGTTTTCTTTAATTTTTAACACAGAAATCACCTTGAATCTAAATCAGTGACCAAATTGATCATGGGACCAACTGAAGCACCTTTAAGAACGGCAGAGAGAAACAGAAGGGAGAGTCGCTTTGCTGCATCGAAAGCAAACAATTATACAGAGTTTAACGAAGGAAACAAGATTGTAAGAGATTAGAGTTAAGGACAATTGTAAGTGATGAAATTAATGAAACTCACATAATTGTGCATCTGAAGGAATGAAGAAGCAGATCATGGTTCCAGTGAAACCAAAAGTAGTGACACGTCCACCGATGTTCCAGAGCATATGGAGATAAGCTCCAAACGCAGACGCAAGAAGCGCACAGCATAGCGTGAGATACACCTACAAAATCGAATATTGAATCAAGAAACACACGAAGACAATCTCTCAAAGAAGTTGCGTTTCTTTTAACTAATAGAAACAAACGATCAAGATCACACAACGAACAAGAACGAAGAACAATACAAAATCGAAACACGATCACGGAACAATCTGTTGGCTGTTGCAAGTAGAACGAAATGATTCCACAATCAATCGTATCACGAATCTCATTCTCAAGAAACAACGTACGATTTGCGTGAAAGATTATGAAGAACTAACCCGCTTAAGATGATTCTGCACGGCCGGAGAGATTTCACGGAAGCTCCAAATCGTATCGTTCTGAGAGTCCATTGCTTTTGCTTGATTTTGCTTCGAGTTCCGTATGCGAATGCGAGACTTCCCATATATTTATTTATACGGTCAATAAATCAGTTACATTCCAGTTTTTTTTTTTTACAGTTTCCGAAACTACCCTTGTCCACGTGGAATTCCTCGAGAAGAACACTCCAAATTGGCGGGATGGGCATTAGAGTCAATATGCGTGTAGTTCAAAAAGTAAAACGTCACGTAGTTTCTATATTGGAGAAAGAAACGACATACATGTTAAGTCTTCGATGATGATAATAACACGTCTCTCTCACAATGGCTTATTAAGTAGGACCACTTGTTGAAACTGTGAGTGTGAGTGAGATGAGGAAAAAGATACCATAACTATGGCGTTGCATCGGCAAAATATGCAGAGAGGAGTCTGTTAACACTGATAGATTGCTAACCTAGTCCTATGAGAAAGTGCCCACTGAATTCCTAATCTTCACAGAGACTAAAAAATGCAGACTAAAAAGTTACTCGATTAAATTGTGTACTCACTTTAAACACAGCATAACTAAATTCAAGCCGAAATACATAAAAAACAGTTCTTGAAACATGTAACACTAATCACTTCTCTTAACTTGTTCTTTTTCTTAAAACTTTAATATTGGACAGTAGAGGAAACCCAAACCCATAAGTGCAGAGGAAACAGACAACTACGCAAGTCATTTACAATCTGAAATTTGTTGTATTAGTCAATAGCAGGGACATTAGCAAATCCAGAGTCAAAGGGAAAAGTGGAAAGAGAGGATGGCTTGTTTAAACACATCTGTCTTGGTGGTTTTAGTTTCTTCTCTTCTTCTTCTTGTCTTCCTTATCTGCAGAGTTCTTCAACTGCACAAAGAAAAAAGAGGGGATATTGATGTGTTTCTATGAATAGAGCCAGTAAAGATGACTGAGCCCACCAAGGATTAAAGAGAGGAACTTACCATGATGATGAGAATTCGAACAAACACAGCAACAAAATCAGTGAAAAGGGTCAGAGAATGTTTAACATAGTCCATGTCACCAAGGTGTGCTTTCTCGATTATCTCCTGTGTGTCCACCACCATGTATCCCACAAAGATCAACAGTCCAAAATATAGCTGCAAATGAGAATTGTAAGTAAGTGTTTCGATGAAGAACATACAACCAAAACTCTTCTCTCTTGTTTGGTATTGAAGACAGTTTACCTCAAACTTAAAGACAGATGAAGAGCCTCCAAAGATCGAAGAAGCAAATTGCAGCCACATAAGGATGGACAGACCAGAAGAAAGCAGACCTCCAAGGTAAATGTACTCTCTACGCCTTGCCAACATTGCTGCAGCCGAAAAACACACAAATGCCACTGCTGTTCCCACAAATGCAGTGATCAGGATACTGGAAAAAAGAAGGAAACAGACATCCAACAGTCAACTCCTAGAGACATTAGATTTGGGATCGCGTAAGAGGGCATATATAAAGCATAGTAGAAACAATTACCTTGAGTCAACATCAATGGCCACTTTGATCAAGGGACCTACTGAAGCACCTTCAAGAACGGCAGATAGAAACAGAAGGGAAAGCCTCTTTGCTGCACCAAAGCAAAACCTTAGACTTAAGGAAACAAGACTGTAAAACTTATCAGCTGGGACAAGTGTAAGTGATGAAACCTACATGATTGTTGATACGGAGGAGTGTAAAGCAACCAGATCATGCTTCCAAAGCATCCAAGAGTAGTGACAAGTCCACCAATATTCCAGAGCATATGGAGGTAAGCTCCAAAGGCAGACGCAACAAGAGCACAACATAAGGTGAGATAAACCTACAAAATATTTTCCACAAACGAACATAGAATCAACAACACTGAGTACACTCCTTCACTATATCAACACCAACACTATCTCAATTTAATTTTCACCATCCAAGAACAAACCGAATCTGTAGAAACCAACTATCAAGAACTAATCGTAGAAATTATCATACAACAACAAAGAACGAAACTATAGAAAAACGCGATAGAAACAATCAGAATCTAAAAAACGAAATGATTCCCATTCAATCGTATCACCAATCTTGATTCAAGATAATGACGAGAATCAATCGGATACGAAGAACTAACCCGCTTAAGATGATTCTGCACAGCCGGAGAGATCTGACGGAAGTTCTTGAGAGAATCATAGGTCCAACTCCTACGATTCTGAGAGTCAAAGAAGGAAGAGAACGCCTCCATTGTTGCTTTCGATTGATTTTGCTTCAGAGAAGACGTTACCACTGAATTGAAAATGCGATTCCCAAAAATGGAGACTTCCTATTTATATATCGGTCAATAAGTCAATATTAATTATATCCACTGACTATTTTAATTTGACAATAATAAAGTTACGATTCCAGAGCTACCCTTGTCCACGTGGAAGAGGTCCCTCATAACACGCCAAAGAAGCCTTGGATGGGCTTTTAATACGAGCCCATGAAAACAAACAGTCACTTTCTTTGTTTCTATGTGTGTATAGAGTGAAAAAACGTTACGTAGTTTCCGTTTCGGAGAAAGAAACAACACACATGTTACTTCTTCGACGATAACAAGTTTATTTAGAACCACAAGTTAAAACTGTGAGTGAGCTGAAGAAAAGAAGAAACCATAACAATGGCGTTGTTCTCCCCGCCAATCTCTTCTTCATCTCTTCAAAATCCCAATTTCATCCCCAAATTCTCATTCTCTCTCCTCTCCACTAACCGCTTCTCTCTCCTCTCCGTCACTCGAGCTTCCTCTGACAGTGGAATAACCTCTCCCACCGCCGCCGCCGCCGTGGAGGCTCCTGAGCCTGTGACGGTGATAGTTAAAGAGACTCCGCCATCAACACCGGCGGTGAAGAAGGAAGAAATCGCCACCGCTGAAAATGGCGTCGTCGAGGAGATGAAGACGACGGAGACTGTTATCAAATTCCAGGATGCGAGATGGATTAATGGAACTTGGGATCTGAAACAGTTCGAGAAAGATGGAAAAACCGATTGGGATTCTGTAATCGTTGCTGGTTAGCATTAGATCCTCAAATATTTCGATTTTGCTCTCTATTACTAGTAATGTTGGTGAAACGAAATTTGAATTTTATGTTAATGTTTTTTTTGGAAGAGGCAAAGAGAAGAAAATGGCTAGAAGAGAATCCAGAAACAACGAGTAATGATGAACCTGTGCTTTTCGATACATCGATTATTCCATGGTGGGCTTGGATTAAGAGATACCACTTACCTGAAGCTGAACTCCTCAATGGTTTTTGTTTCCTCTCCAATCCAATCAAATCACACAGTCTAATGATCTACTAACTCAAACACTTACCTAAGATGTAACTCTTGTAGGTCGTGCTGCGATGATAGGATTCTTCATGGCTTACTTTGTTGATAGTCTTACTGGAGTAGGACTTGTCGATCAAATGGGGAACTTCTTCTGCAAAACTCTATTGTTTGTGGCTGTGGCTGGAGTTTTGTTCATCCGTAAGAATGAGGATGTGGACAAACTCAAGAATCTGTTTGATGAGACTACATTATATGACAAGCAATGGCAAGCAGCTTGGAAAGAAGATGATGAGTCATTGGGTTCAAAGAAGTGATAACAAAGATTCTTGCTGCTTTTTGTTGTTGTTGTTGTTGTTATTTTGATGCTGTAATTAGTCCAAACAAAAAGCTCAAGGAGATGCTGTATTATCAAGAGATTTGAACATGTTTTCTTAGGTATACCTGACTCAAAGCTCTATGAAAACATTACTTGAATCACTCACAAACAGATAAATTTTGGACTATTGAATGCGTTGCTGCCGAGTGTATTCCCATAGGGCAATGGCGCCGCTGACATGAACGTTGAGTGACCTAACAACTCCAAGTTGTGGGATTTCGACACAAGCGTCCAGTACATGGATTATATCCACAGGTATGCCTTCCTTTTCACGACCCAGCACCAAAACCTTTGGAACAACAAAAAGATCCGTTTTAGTTTCTACAGGAAAGCCACAACTTAAAGCGAACGAAAGCCTATGTTCCTGTTTTTACACATCAACTTACCGTCTTCTTTGGGAATTGGTATTTGTCAAGTGAAACGCTATTCGCTGTCTGTTCCAGTCCCAAGATTGAGAATCCTTCTCGTTTCTTTTTCTCCAAGAACAGTTTCAAACTGTTCACCGGGACTTCCACGATTGGAACCCATTTCTCAGCAGTCACACTGCAGAAAGAAAAAGAGAAAAGCTCTTGTAAACTCTTACACCGTCCTTCGATGATACAATGATGGCTAGAATATATATAACCATACCTAATTAGTTGGAATTGTTTGTCGTGTATTATGTTCGCATCTGCAACAACAAGACCTGATGCTTTAAACACCTGCAAAAGATGCAGAGAGGGGATGTTAACGCTGAACTAGATACAAGTGACTCCTCGCTTTTTCTGGCTTCCTTGAATTGCAGAAATGGTAAGCAAATACACAAAGAAAGTAATAGCTATACCTCACATGTCCGGGCTAATCCAGCAAGATTAGGAATACGATCAACCAATGAAGCCACGAGGATCAAACTCTGTCTACCAGATTTCAACCTTTCGACCTCCATGCTTCTAGATCGTAAGAGCTCACTCACGAGCTCGTCTTCTTTTTCCATTTCTGAAAAGTTACTCATGTTGGTACATAGTCATGTTTACAAAATAATAAGAGAGACGGCTATATAATATTTGTATACCAAAGAGCCGCTTGTAAGTTTCCCCGTTTTGGAGCACAGAAGTTGAACTAGCATCTTGCTTCTCATGTTTGGACAGGGTGATCTTCCTCTGGAAGTCCAACGAAGATGGCTCAGAAAGCCTTTCTTCATCTGTCGTGGACATGATCAACCGACGGTTGGGCTCTTCATCAATCTTGAAGCCTTCATTTTTAATGGTAACTACATCCTTTGCCATGGAAGCACGGAGATCTTCCCTTACATCCTGCAAGACTTTGATGATAAGGCAGAGAGACAGCAACAGAAACGGAAAACATTCTTAAATATGTTTATTTGCTTACATTCAGAAAAGAAAGCACGTTATCCATAAGGCATGTTGGAACACATTCAAACTCACTTTCCTGCACAACCACCACAAAATTATCTTAACGCGAAATCCGAAAGCAGCTTTGTGAATTTAAAACAACCAAATGTCGAAGGATCAGTAGAAACCACAATAAAATAATCTCAATAATGTGGTTACCTGGCATCATGATAAATTAAATGCCTAAATATTTCAATTAGGCCATTGGTGCAAGAACAACATGAAGATTACATTGTTACCTCAACACGATTGACGAAAACACCAGCCGAAGTTGCAGATGTGCTGGGATCGTAGGCATCAAGAAATCCTTCCATTGATGATCGCAATCTAGACCATGAGAGAAAATTTTACAATTGAATTTGTCTAATAAACCAAGACTTTCTCAATGGCTTTGTCCACAAGATTTCTATGACCAACATGAAAAAGTACCATCACACTGAGAAGAACCACACACCTTGAACAATCAGGATTCTTGTCCAGGTAAGACTTCAAATTCTCAAAAGAAAGTTTCTCCAAGGATATTGCATTAGAGGATGTGGACTCTACAGGGGGGAACAGTCTAAAGAGTACTCGATGTACTAATAACTGCCAAACCCCAAAAGAAATTGGAATAAGAATGATACTCAATTTAAGGCTAACATCTACCAAAACGAAGACATAGATGGGATCTATATAAGACCAACCTGAGCGAAAGCACGTAAGCTATGATGATGAGAAGTTAATAATGGTATTATTGGTGGAAGAAGTTCTCTCAGATGTGTCTGTTGAGCTATCTTTTCGGCATGGAGGATGACATTGGCTGCTACAAAGACATAGGACGAGAGAGCTTGCTGCAGATTACAAGTAGAACATCTATCAATATATTGAATTGAAAATTCTTACCAAATACTTTCATTTTAGATGAACGTTTTAAGTGTATTTTGCGTAATTTACCTGAGCTTTAGTGTCATAATTTTTTAGTATAGGAACTAACTGCTCTTTAACCTGTGATACAACAACCAAATAGTGGTTACATTAGAAAAAAAAAAAACAGAAAAATGTGTAACGGAGCCTGTTAGGACAGGAAACTGTTCATAGTTTGATTACAAATTTGCTTTTGGAAACACAAAGAGAAGTTAGATACCAATGCTGGAAATTTCAGGTAAATGTTGATGGCAAATGTTTCCAGGTATTGTCGAACAGCAGGCAGGTTATTTCTCTGCAAGCAAACGAAACACACAAACAATCAGCTACGATTTAACTCGACAAACAAAAACTATCATCGACACTTGTCTAGTCTGAATGATTTCTTATGTATGAAATGCGCGGGATATGTAACTTCAATCTGTTTTGGTAAACTTACATGTAAGCATATGTGCAAACTGTCAATAACTTGGCCAACAATGTCATTGCTGACAAATCGCGACATAATGCATATCATCTGCCAAGCACGTATTTTCCGTCTATGGATCTGTTACAGTCAAAGTGGTTTGTCACTTATAGTGATTTGTCTTTCACCAAGTGTCCATCTAAAACGTATTGAAGGAACACAAAGGTAAGAAATGCAACACTTACGGCACTATACTTCTTGTAAAGCTCCTTTGCCAAGTCTTTATCATGCACCTGTGCATATCATTATAATTAGATTTTCAGCAGGTTGTCGCGCCTGCTAATTGTTTTAGCAATCTTTTGTGAAAACTAACAAACAATAAGTACCGCCGCATCAAGAAGCTCCAATAGAAACAATTTTCCAGCCACAAGAGCATCCTGACAATCTTGATTTTGACTTGCTGGTTCAACTATATTGGCCAAATTAGCCAGCTTCTGAAACAGCCCAGCGACAGAGACACGGGCATACAACTCCGTGTTGATAAAAAGCTGAGGAAAAATACAGAACATGTCACTTTTCTGAATCAAATAGTTTAGCAAAAATCCAGCAATCCATCATCTGTTAAAACTGAATCTTACTTCGGTCAGTTCAGGGTCTGGGTTTTTGGCTAATAATGATACTTCAGTTCTTGCATCATTATTGTCAGATAATTCAGCTTCAAAATCTTCATCAAATGCAACTAAAATCATAACAAAACGGTAAGCAGTTCAATATCACAAAGTCATTGCATAACATCTTAAGAGAAATAAAAGCCATTACAGACCAGAACCATAGAGAGTCAGAAGCCTCAATTCTTTAATGTAGTACTTTATCGTCCTTGGGTACATGAGCCAGAGTCCTGTTAGGTGCAAGGCTGCAAGGCGAATTGTGCGTGGACTTTTTTGACCTTCCTCGAGTACTTTTTCAATAAACTGTGAAACAAGACATGCATATAAACACATTTTTTCTATTCTATTCCCTCAATTAATAATTAAGAAGGATAGATGCATACCCACTTCAGGGGACCATGTCCATCTTCAGCTATGTGCATGTCTTTATTACTAAACAAAGAAGAATGTAACACAGAAGACAAAAGCGCAGCAATGGGTGCAACCCTTCTTTTCTTGCAGCTGATATGCAATATCCAACATGATTTGACCAACTGCCACATCGTCTGCTTGCAAGGCATCACAAAAAGTGAAATATATTAATTATCGATAAAGGATAAACACGAAATTCCCATCCAATCTAGATAAAAAATCATTACAAAACCTGAGTATCCACACCCGAGAAACCATCCAAAGATGATTTCCCAGACGCAAGTATCCCCAAAGCGAGTCTGACAGATTTCAGCATAGGCAAAGCGGAACCCTCCCCAGCATTTTCAAGGCTGCCAAATCGTAAAGGGAAAATTAGAGGTCATACAAAAAAATATAAGCATGTTTACATCCTATGACGAGCATTTGAAAGAAATTATAGCCCTGTCATCTGCGATACAGTTAGGTTGTAATTGAAATCTACTAGAGTTAACACTCACGATTAAGAAAATTTTCTCTGCTACTTAGATGTGTCTTTCATATTTGTGCCTCAAAAGAATGAGAAAATGCCAAGGCAATTGAAACAAAAAGAAGCAATTTAATGTTGTTTCTTAAGGTAGCAACTATTTAGAGAATAAAATTAAATCAAATCTATCAAACATCCCACCTCTCTACAATATCCTGAAAAATGCATTTAACTGTATCATCCGAGAAGAACGACTTTCTATCCCCTGGAATACGTCTGGCATCAAGAATATGCATGACTGATAACAGAGACTCCACACAAAGCCACTGAATCAAGTACAAAAGGGTCAGAGACTCAGGATTTTCCTTTGGTCATCTAAAAGCAAAAGGCCACTGATAAGAAGATCTTGTAATATGTATAATTTCACTGGTAAACGGCTATAGCTCTGTCAAATAATAAAATATGTATTACCTTCCAGCTTAGCAGAACTGCCCTTCTACTTCTTACCAGAAGTCCTGCTGTGAGAAGATGGTTAATGTTATGGAGGAAAGCCGGAACCGAAACTTGTAACCAAAATTCACCATCTACCATGGTTAACAATGTATTATCGTTTTCTAAAAGGTTGAAAGCTTCAGCTGAGCACAAGGACACAAATGCATTCAGTACTGCAGCTAGCGCCTCAAATGCTGCAAGATAGACCTCGGCTGCGGCCTGGTCAGAAACATTCAATAGTAAATTAGTGCAATGTGGTTCCATAGAAGATACAAGAAGGTTAAGAGCTTAACACAGTTCATGCATCCTATCCAACTTAAAAATTCGGAAGAAGGGCATTACCTCAGAACTACAAGTTTGAGATGACATAGTATACCGGATGAACTTCCAAAAGAAAGCCAATGCTAATTTGAGTTCACCGACACCACCATTGAATTGAGCACAGTATGACGAAATCAACCCAATCGTTTTCACCGATGTTACCTGCTCATCACAAAGCACTGACATGAAGTTTCAATGTTGTAGACGTATTCCTACAAGGAACTGAGCTTATCAAAAAATTTGTATGTAACTGTCCAATAAAAAGAACAAGAAGAAAAGAAATCATACAGCTTCTAGTACAGCTGTTGTAGCAGGAACAGATAGCCGGCGTTGACTTGGACCGCCTAGTTTTCCCATGACAGAACCAGGCAGAGCACCATTCTCCACAGTGGTGTGAGACCAGAATATTGAACAAGATGAGTCAGCAAATGAAAGCAGCTCCCTCTGTATTGTCAAGCCAGGAAAGAACCAAGTTAATGAGAAGACAATTATAACAGTGTGTCAAGAAAAATTGAAGTGGCACACTGTTTTCCACTTACCAGTATCGATAAAAGAGCAACAGCAAACTTTTCATTAATAATTGAAGAACTGCCAACGATCTGCTTGGCAGTTTTCTCAACAGATACAATGCACGACTTGCTTTTCACCAAAGAACTAAGCTCAGAAACTCCATATTGCATGTTCTGGAGCTCTAAAAGCATACTCAGGATAAAGATTAAAAACTTCGCAGGTGCCCGTACCAAATGGTTCTTCTCTTGGAAAAAAGTAACGCCGCTATCTTGCACAAACTGCAGAGTCACAGGGGATTGTCAAATTTGCAAGATAATAGCTACCAGAAATTTTTAGCTGAATGATCAAAATGAAAGTCAAGGAACACAAACCATTATGATATCGGTGAGATGTTCTTCATCATTAATTACGAGGAAAAATACTCTTGCCCACCGTTTTGTTTGGGATTCCCATGCCTCCAAGTCTTCATCATCAAAACTCTCAACATGATCACTGATAAATCCTTTCAGATACTCATAAAGGCTCGCCAAAAGACGAGTGTCATCAGTATAGACCCTGTTGGAAGTCTTTCTTTTGCACCCCTGGAGCCATTCTAGCATCATTTTGCGCAATGAACCTGACATAGAAGATAGCATATGATGTTAGATGATGACCTACCGTTTATTCTCATATGTAAAAATTATCCCGCTCACCATCATGGTCAGTAAACTCCCGAGGAATTGCTGAAACAAACTGCAATAGTGTTCCAAGAGGAACATTACAAGGGTTCACCACTGAAGCAGCAGTTTCCAACACTTTTTGATAAACTGGAAAATGGGAAAACCACAATTCAAAGAATGAGTTTTCGTGTGATTAATATCATGAGGAGCCCCCAAAATGATAATTCCACATACATATGATCAAAGTTGACAAGCTAACTGATTAGTAACCTCGAATACGGTATTTTTGATTAAAATGTTGTCTGCTGCTCTCTGCAACAAACTTCAAGACGTCTAGTATATGTGCCATATCATCTTGACTTAGATGTTTACTAGAAGTTTCATAGGCAATCCTGGAGAATCTATCTTCGAGATTCCCAATTTCCTTGTTCCCGTATCCTCCAACCACATATGCTGTAGAAACAATGCATTGTACGAGAGCCATAAGTCCAGCCCTACCAAAAGACTGTTTCTTTGCAAGAGATGCCAGGTTGATTAAAAATACAACTCGATTCCTATGAAATTAGTAAACAGTTAGAAAAGCATAATGATCAAAGTTTATGGTTTAATAGTTCACACTTAATAACATTTCCAGCCGCACATGACAAATAACATGTATACATGAAAGCAACAAAGAAAAGAAACTCTAGCAAAACCATAAATAAGTCGGACGAATATCTTGAGACACCCTACCTAGGGCTGAGGCAATTTGTGTACGCACACACATATTGAGCTGCACCTTCAATTGTTCTTGAGGTATAGATTCCTTTCAGCCCTGGGAGAGCAGAATAAGCGAGAAATAACTCTAGTTACCACTTCAGCAAGATGGCAGTAAAACAATGCACGAGAAGAGTTCCAATACAATATATTTAAGACATTGGAAAACATTTCTCCAAGAAGCACCTACCAAAATCCTTGTGGTGTACAGGATCATTCAAACCCTCTATGAAAGGTCCAAGAACAAAATTTTGGGACATTGATTGTGTACATGTTTTGTATCTCCTCCACTCGATCCCTAAAAATGACTCCATGACCGTGCACCTGACTACAATTTAAAACAGACGAATTAGCAGAAGAAACTGATATGAAATGGAGGTATGGATCAATCAAAATATGTTGCCAACAGGGATACTTTAATTTAACAGCACCTGGATGCTCTAATCATGTGTAAACGAGAAGTTTGGCTGAAATGGGCACACTTCAGATACTGATTTTTATGTGATGAACAAGTGTAAAAATTGTTGAATTCTAATTACACAACATGCTACAACAAGTAAACAGTACCTAGAGGGTTATCATGACGAAAACCTCGATTCCAAAGAACCTCTAACCAATTAAATATTTCCGTTTCTTCAGCTGGAGATTCTATGTAACCATGATGAGAGTTATTGCAGTCGGATTTCAAGGATCCATCATATTTGAAAGATGACTTGATTAACAAATCAATCTGCAAGGTAAATTAAAAAAGTAATGAGATAGAGGAGACAAAGCGTCAAGAGCAGAAAGTTACAATCACCAGAGAAATAAAACCTGACCTGATTACTCCATGCTGCTTCCACAAGATGAGTACCATACTCTTCAAGCATCTCAAACAGGAGCAGAAAAGCTTGCCACTGCTGCTGACAAGTCAACCCAGAGTCACAAGAGCCATACAATTCTCCCACACCAAGCGACTTGGCTTCCTTGTCTGCCCACATCTCTTTTCTTGTCAGAGCACGATGAACTGAATTCCCTTCTGGCTTCTTCTCAGAACCGTTTTTACTCACTTCACTTATGGATAAAATTGATTTCAGTATATGCAATGACTGCTTCCTTACTAGGCTCTCATCAACAACCTGAAAGGAAATGGTTTGTACTCATGGATGATTTTATTGTGGAAATAAGAGAATCTGTAAGAATAGCGGGTATTTTTGCATACCAAGCCTTTCTTGATTTCATCCCAAAACTCTTGTTCGGATCTCAAGTCAAATTCGACTGGGTCTTTTTCTGAAACAAAACTTTCAGTTTCGTCCGTCCAAGAGCCAGTAGAAAGACACAAAGAGAGGACACTGTAAGCATCCCTTCTCTCTATTGATCCAGCCGAGAACAGCTTCTTGCAGCATTCCCAAATTCGTTTTTTAAAGCCATTCCTGGAGTTTACAGCTTTCACAATCATAAAGAGATAAAAAGAATACTTATCTAAAACAACATAATTTTTTGGTTCTTAACCTCACCTTGAAAGTATGTATATATTTCCTTGGCGTGAGATCTTCAGAGAGGACTGAGAAGAGAAAGCCTTGAAGATAGCAGGGAGAAGGAAACTAACAGCACATGAACGATGTTCTACACTTTGTGACAAAAGACGCTCAGTCATATTACACAAATCCCAAAGTAAACCAGCTGCAAAATTTTCCACCTTTGGAGCTGCTAGGTGACTTTGAAAAGCACAATTCAGTATCAAATTCAGAAGATGGCACGACAGTGGAATTGGAAATGATCCAGACAAATGTGAAATGTAGTTTTCATCCATATTTATTGTATTTAAAGAATCACGAAGTAACAGCTCTCCCCATTTGATGAAATCTGATTCTTCGTGCTGAAGCATTCCCATCGAAACACCAACTGGTCTCAGTAAAAAAGGCACCAAGCTCACTCCCAATATATCCAATACACTAGTCTCGGTCACTACATCAAAGAACGATTCTATGATCTGGTACAATCAAACAAAGAAAGCAAAAAAAGCGACAAGATGATCAATAAGCTCAATGAGATCTGGACTCTTGAGGACTATAACAGCAGAAAAGTTTACCTTATTAAGCATATCCAGATCATATGCACGAACCATCTTCATCAGTGGAACAAACACTCTCCACACAAATAATAGAAACGCATTGTGATTATCCACAGCACCAAAGCCTGCTCCAACCTCAAAACCCTCAATTATTTAATCCTAAAATCTCTAACACACCATAAATATCTGAAAATTTATAATTCGCAACTCACCAAAATTCTTAAGTAGATGACAAAGCCCAGCCACCAATGAAGCAATGTGATTGCAATCATCAGAATCAAACCTCTTATCCCCATTTACCGTATCCTATTAAAAAACATGGAAGAAAAGCTTCATCAAATCTTAACCCCACTTAAAATTGAACAAACAATCCGAAGCAAATCACAGTGATCCAAAACCAAAACGCCAAAGTGTGAAACAATAAACCAATCAATCAACACCTCTAAACGAAAAGGCAACTCATTGATGAGAGTTTCGAAAAGGGTTGATGGAGATGCGCCTGTGGAGCTTAAAACACAGTCAAGAAAAGCAGGAACAGCTGTTGGTGGAACTTGCTTGAAGCTCAGTGACAGTGAAGTAATCACAGAGGAATCCATTTCAATTTGAAGCTCGAACTTAAAAAAAATGGAAGCAACAGATGATGAAAACGGAAACCAATTTGAAATTAGTACAGAGACATTTGTTCCGAAGAACCCTTCTCTTAAACCCTTTTGGCTCCTTACTTTCAAATCACTTTCATGGCTAAGTACAGATAAACCCTAGTCGTATAATTAGGGGAAAAATTAGAATTCTGCAAACATGTCCCTAGACTTCTTTAACTTTTCATAATTGCCCAATAGTATTTGTAATTTTGTATAAATATGGGCTTGGCTCGGCTTAATATAGAAGATTGGGCCGTACGGCTTGGAGATGGACTTAGAAGGGAAAAGAAAAAAAAAAAGAGAATCCGGTTAAGTTCGGGGGATTGAACCCGACGTGAATCGAACACGCAACCTTCTGATCTGGAGTCAGACGCGCTACCATTGCGCCACGGATCCGGATGTTAACAATTGCATTTGTATGTTTATAATTCAGTTTGTAAACGCAAATAAAAAAATCATTTCGAGGACGCGTTCCCAACACGTCCGGTGGGTCGGTGACCATGTCAAAGAGTTCAAGCCCATATTAATAAAGTAATTCATTGGGTTTTTAAATTGCTCCTTAGCCTTTACTTTCTCGCCCATTCACTCACTCTTTTTTTTTTTTATCTCTCTCTCTCTCGATCTCAACGCGAAAGCTTTCTCTTCCAAAGGCAAATCGAAAACCTGCAAAAAGTTTCTCCGCCAAATCTCTCCAAAACCCTTTCTCCTCTACTTTTCTTCTTCGACTGCGCTTTGCTCCTTCTTCAACGTTTTCCCGAAGTCCGTTGTTTCAATCCTGCCATGGCCGAAGGGAAGTTCGATCTGCCTGACGATCTCATCTTTTCCAAATCTTCTGATCAGTTGAAAGGTACTTCCCTCACCTTCTTCCTTCTCAATCCTCGACTTGATTTTGTTCTTTTTTTTTTTATTTAAACTGGATATCTTGTTTTGCTTCCTGATGTTTGAATTTTCTTTCGCTCTCAATCGATTTGAATGCGGAGAAACAAATGTAATCGTTTTGTTTCTGGATCTGAATACCATAGGATGCGGCAGGCATATATACCTTCCAATTTGACCTGATATGTGGTGATTAGGGTTCTACGATTTCAATCTATCTTTATCAACCTTGATATATCCGCTTTAGATGCATTATCAACTTCTTGTTTTGATTAGTACGAGAGACGGAATTCTCTTTTGTTGCTGATTCCAGACTCTTGGATCTGTAAAGAAGAAGAACCAATGATTTGTTCGGGCACTAGTGGTTTTCTGACTTTGGTTTCTCTGATTTCCTTCAGCTATTGACTACCTTGCATTTGCTTTTCTGCAGAATTGGCGTCAGATAGCAGCATTCCCTTGTAAAAGTTCGTAAGAGAGAAATTAGATTCTCTTTCATGATCTCTAGAGCCTGAGAGTCTTCTGCTGCTTCATTAATTTGTGTTTCAGGGTTTAGGGTTTTAGATTCTCAACCATGACGATTCTAGGGCTGATCAATAGGGTTACACGAATAAGCAGAAACAATTCGAGGGTCAGAGTTTACCCAGTGAGGTACTTCCAAAGCGAGGACCTTTCAAACACAAATTCCTTTCATGGCCAAGATGCTAAGCTTCCTGTTCTTATCGTCGGCGCTGGACCGGTGGGCCTCGTTTTATCCATCCTTCTCACCAAACTAGGTACCAGTTTTCTCCAAAATTTCTCAGATTTTCATCTGACACTCAAAGTTCATTAGCAGTGAGCTTACATTATTAAGTTGAGTTCATGTCTTTGATCGAATTGAATTACTCAACTTTTATGTTAGGGGTGAAATGTGCTGTTGTGGACAAAGCCACAAGCTTCTCGAAACATCCACAAGCACATTTTATCAACAACCGATCTATGGAGGTTGGATTTTCTGTGCTCCCTGTGGTTAAGTTTGTTTTTGGTAGTCCTCGATTTTATAACCTTAATTTCTCAGTTTTCATATACTTAGATCTTCCGTGAATTGGATGGATTAGCTGAGGAGATTGAAAGATCACAGCCTCCTGTGGATTTGTGGAGAAAATTTATATACTGCACGTCCCTCTCCGGTTCAACTCTTGGCACAGTTGACCACATGCAGCCTCAAGGTGTGTTCTTCCATATGTTTTTCTTGTGCAAATAGTTGTCATAGAACTTGTTTTGATTGAGGGAAAATGTAGACCTTTCACACAAGTCCTTGTTGTGTTAATATTAGATTTTGAAAAAGTTGTCAGCCCGGCTTCTGTTGCTCACTTCTCCCAGTACAAGTTGACAAATTTAATGCTTAAGCGATTGGAAGACCTCGGGTTTCATGTTCGAAGTTCCAAAGAGTCGGATGGTCTTGAGCTTGACTCTGTTATTGCGAAGCAAATTCTTATGGGTCATGAGTGTGTGGCGATTGATGCTAACAAGGATAGTATTACTGCAACTGTTTCTTTTCTCAAAGGAGGCAAGCATATGAAAAGAAACATTCAATGTAGTATACTGGTTGGTGCTGATGGCGCCGGGAGTGCTGTAAGAAAACTCACAAAAATAGAAATGCGAGGGGAAAGAGATCTGCAAAAGCTTGTTAGTGTCCATTTCATTAGCAGAGAGCTCGGTGAGTATCTGATGAGTAGCAGACCAGGGATGTTATTTTTCATTTTCAGCACTGAAGGTATAGGAGTTCTCGTTGCCCATGATCTTCTACAAGGAGAATTTGTTTTGCAGGTAGCTACAATCCCGACCAAAAAATCTCAGTTTAGTTTGTTTTATATACCATAGCTTGGCGCGAATTCATTTCTTTCTACTGCAGATTCCATACTATCCACCTCAGCAGAGTCTATCTGATTTCAGTCCCGAGGTATTTTCTATCATTACCTAGAGAAGAGTGGACTTTTACTATCACAAAAAAAAAAAAAAATGAACTTTTACTTGTGAACACTCATTTATTCGTATGCCTTTGTGGCTTTATTTCTGTCCTAACTGTGACCAATTTCAAATGCGATGGTTGTTTGCCATTTGTCCCTGAGCGATTATTTTCTTGTAGATGTGCAAGATGTTGATATTCAATTTGGTGGGACATGAGCTTTCAGACTTGGATGTAGCTGATATTAAGCCATGGGTCATGCATGCTGAAGTCGCTGAGAAATTCATGTGCTGTGAGAATAGAGTCATACTTGCTGGTGATGCTGCTCACCGGTTCCCACCTGCTGGAGGTTTTGGTAAGTGTTCCAATTCTTTTCAAAAAGTGAACTTCTTTGACAGTTTTGTCGTGTATGATGGTTATAACATTGGAAGATATCTATCATCCCCATTGTCGTACTATTATGATTGAAGAAATGGTCGGATGAGATAGTGTGATGCTAACAAATGCCGCAAATTTGAAAGTTGATCTTAAACGATCCTTGTTGTCAGTTTCTTTTTCCAAGTTTTATGAATCAAGCGATGGCAAGCCTCATGAATCAGTTTGATATGATGTACTTTCAATCAGCAGTCTTGGATAATTTCTGATAGCAAAATTACTTGACATTTGCAGGAATGAACACTGGAATTCAGGATGCTCACAATCTTGCATGGAAAATAGCAGCTCTTGTTCAGGGTTCTGCAAAATCTTCAATTCTTAATACCTATGAAACAGA
Organism: Erysimum cheiranthoides; assembly: GCA_011420285.2. Classification (NCBI taxonomy): domain Eukaryota; kingdom Viridiplantae; phylum Streptophyta; class Magnoliopsida; order Brassicales; family Brassicaceae; genus Erysimum; species Erysimum cheiranthoides. Next base: position 12,194,787 of record CM022177.2, read on the forward strand.
ACGTAGGCCGGTATGGTATTTATCTTTTCTAAATTTTTCTTGTCATCTTTTCTTCTTAAGTTTATTCACTTACAAAAAAAAAAACCAATGATTGCCCTCACATCTGATACAGCTGCAGGCTTCACACGGTACTGAGGTTCAGTCACACTGAACAAAAGATGCTGCAGAGAAATGGAAACAACAAGTTAACATAATCAAAAATACTTCCACACAAGTACAGAGAAATCACAAATTTCCACCCCAAACTAACCTGAAAAGCGTACTTAGGATTCGTCGGATCTTCCTTATACGCTTCAATAATAGCCTAAATCAAAAGGGAAAAACAAGGCTTCTCTCAATCAATGTAAAGACTAGAGTTAGGAATTTGAGATCTGGAATTAAAGAATTATAGCAAACCTGGACGTCATGATCGGCGAGAGAGTAAGGAATCGGAGCAACAGGAGCCATCTGAGTAGTCAATTGAGCATTTGGGAAAGGCGTTTGCTGTGCGGTGTTGAATGATGACTGAAAACCAAAACCAGAAGATGGCTGTTGCTGGAACAGTGAGCTCGGCTGCTGCTGCTGTTGCTGTTGTTGTTGTTGTTGTTGCTGTTGCTGTGGCTGTTGAGATGAGAACGGAGTAGAGAAGAGTGAGGAGCCGAATCCGCCGTATGAGAATGAAGGAATCGATGGAGTCCCAAACGCCGGGGAAGAAGAAGGCGTCCCAAAGGCGGGTGTGGACGAAGGCGTGCCAAAGGCGGGTGTGGACGACGGCGTGCCGAACAACGGCGAGGAAGATGGAGTGCCGAACATTGGGAAGAAGGAGAGTTTAGATCTTGGAGGGAGACAGAGAGAAGGTAAAGGTTTTTAGGCAGAAGGCGCCATTGGGAAAACTTTAAAACGCAGCTCGAGTGTTGGACGGTATTCTCGGCCGTGACTCATGAAGCTGTTAGGGTTTTGTTCATCTGTTGCTTATTGGTCAAATACTTCATCAACTAACTCAAATTAGCTTCTTCTTTTTTTTCTTCAACCACGTAACACAATTGGTGACAATAACACAAATTATTATGCTATGTGCATCTTGGTGAACTTAATTTATCTTATTCTTTTTACAAAATAAAATACCATTTCTTTTATCTACGTTGTATAAATTGATCGATTCATATATCTATCTTTGTTTTTTTGAATTTTCACACTACTGTATGTCACTACGTAGGATGGAGATACTAGGATAAAACACATATTAGTGATAAACATCCTAGATACTACTTATCAATATTTTATGTCTTAAAACAAAAGTAGATTCGCTCGATAAGAGTAGAAACAGACTGTTTAGACTTTAGACGACCTTCTCAAAATGGTCAAAAATTCGATAGAATGGTCATTTTTTCAAACGGACATTACTATTTGTTTACTTTTACGGATGGTTTTGATGTTTTTAGCTTAAGTTTTATCCCACATATTTTTAATATCAATGCCGACTCTCATGAAGGTCGAGCACGAGATTTATTATTTTCTCATGTAAGTCACACATTGTAGACATGGTTGTTCCACGAGATCAATCGCTCTGCCGATTTAATTTACGAAGTTTGTGTTGACAAATGACAAACAAAAAAGACTACATGAACAAATGTTTTCAATTACTTTCATTAAAACTCGAAGAAAACAAATTCTAGTCATGTAAACACAACACAAAAGTGTTATTAACATTTCATTACCAAAAAGAAGAAAAATGTTATTAACATTTAACATTATTTTGTTTTGCTGAAGACCAGTCAGTTAATTAATTGTATCATAAACGACTAAACCTCCATTGGCACATTTCTGAATATATATTTTACAACCATATTTTTAATACAAATTTTATTATTAATGCTATATTTATATGATTTTAAACATATTTAGAATTATGTTGAATGTTGATGACGATAAAATTATAATATCTATAAAAAATATATATCATACGTGATATAAATTTATGAATATATATCACAATATGTATGAGTATTAGTTTTCAGTTTAAAATCATCCAAAAAAAGATTAGTGAATTTTATTTATAAAAATTTGATCATGTTTGACAAAAAAATTTACATTTAATCAACTTTTTGATATTTAGAAATTAAATCATTCAATATATTTTCCTTTCATATAATCTTATCATGATTCATACAAGATATATTAAAAAATTATGGAAGATTTAACTACATACGATCTATAAAAATATGCTAAATCTATTACTATATATTTTGTTTTTAATTCTTTTTTTTTTTAACTCAAATTTGCATTAATATTAAAAAGAGTTATACAGATCAGTGCGGATCAAATCAACAATACAAGAGAGGTTTTAACAGTAAAAACTTACACAAAAAATAAAATAAATAAATAACTGTGATGTTTAGTAAAATCTAAAAGAACAAATCATATCGACAGCAAAACAAAACTATTCTTTTGACACATCTTGGGATCCAGAAAAGAAATGACATATTTGTTGTTGAAGTATTGAAACGTTTTAAAATTGGTTTGCTTTTGAAAATATAACATACTATATATTTTTTTTTTTTCACAAAAAATATAACATACTATTACGTATCAATCTCGCATCTTTCTGAATATCACGTTTTTTTTTTTTTTTTGGAACAAACTGAATATCACGTTCATTCTTCTGTTTTTCTTAAATATATAGTATCTTTTGAAATAATATACAGTATTTCCTAAATATATAGTTCTAACAAATGCAAACTAGACGTCTGATACTATGTCGTGAACATGTGTTTGAATTATTAATTTTCGGTTTCTTTAATATGCAAAAGAATAAAGCTATTAGTTATTTACAAATTATAAGATAGCCAATCCTTCTGTTTTTGTTTTTTTTCTTTGACGGCAGCCAATCCTTCTGTTTATTTAATAAAACGCCTTTGAAAAAAGTGGGGTTCTATCGAGTAACGGTCGGATACTCGGATCGATAATCAAAGCTACTAATCATAATCAAGAAAATTAATATATACGATTTTATTGTTGTCTTGAACGTTAATCACGTGGTCTGGTCGTGATTAAAGTCTTAAATATGTCAACCTTTGCCTGCCACATTGCAGACCGATGTACTGATTCCACACCGACTGGTCTACGACATATTTAAATCATAAAACACAATACTTTATAATTAAATTGATTCGAAATATTGCAGAGAATTGGCTTCATGATCTAATTTAATTATCTAACCACTAGGTGAGAACCCGCCCTACGCGCGTGATTTTAGTTCTATCTTTTAATTATATAATTGTTCATTTAATTATTTAATTATATAGTATACTTTATGTAAATTATTTTGTTACTTTACATTTTTGTAAATTTTTTTGTTTTTTTATTTTTCTATTAACTATTAATTTTTGAAACTCTAAGTAGTCAAGTTTTTCTTTGTTTGATTCTACTTTCATATATATGTTTTTATTTATTTACTATGTTATATTGTTCACCTAAAACCTATCATATAATTCACCTATTTGTGAATTTAGATAGGAGTTGAGTGTTGTTATTATATCTGTTCAATATGAAATAGCTTTGTAACATGAACACATAATTTGTGGTTTAATGAACTAAGATTTATTACATACTTAACTACACTAAACTCAGGAGAGAAATGAACCTGATACGAACCTGGCAAATGTAGCCTATGAACTTTCTTCAAAAGAAAGAAACACCATGCGTTCAACTAAACTTCATGGACTTTTTGAAACTGTGTAAGAAACATTTCTAGGCAACTTTCGTAGCTGTAGATAATGTGTATTTGTCATTAAGGAGACTTTGCTAGATAGGTTGATCAAGCGGATTTAAGGAAAAATGATGTGTAAAAGTTTGTAACACTATGACACTATGACATAATAGAAGTGAAAAAACTAAAAATGAGTTTTGGTGGGGAAGCTGATTTCTGATTAAAAGAGGGAATATTTCGGCAAAACCATGAAAGATAAAAACGAGTAGATTACCTTTTCCAGAAATCGAGCCTAAAAGAGAATCCTTATATCATCAAGAACACGTATGGTGAATGACCACTGAGCATGGTTGCAAACCTTTACAGATGTATCGATTACCAAAACACTTAACAAGTTAGCTGTGCAGTACTTCGTCGACTCTGATTTGTACACTTAGTTACAACAAATGCAGAAGTTACACTTTTAGCCGTCAAGATACTAAACCTACTTAATTAAGCCTTATTGGTCGCTTTGCTCTTTTTCCTTAGCTTTTTCATTCCTCTGTTTTTTTTTTGTCTTTATCTACCTTTTTACTGGTGCCATCCCAGAACAGAGCTTCTCTCTTCTAACTCTTCTCCTTTTGAATGAAACTCAGTGTTAAAAAAAAAAATACTAAACCTACTTAATTAAGCCGTACATTTTATGTGGTTCAACCCAAGATCAAGTAAATGCAGGCATGCAGCATCTATAACCCAACGCAACATCATAACAGGAATTTTTTAATGCTTTAGTGGGGTAAAAACCAAATTCTTCTCTTGTTCCCATCCTTCTCGATGAGTCTCAGGCCAAGCTCTTCACATTCACTTTGAGGTACGTATTCCAAATATCACTTCATAGTTTGTGGAGAGAAAGAAACGGGAGACGCCACGGTGAGACTCCCATCCCCGCAACTACGCTCGCACAACTCATTGACAAGCATGTGCGCAACCGATTTAGCACCATCCGCGACACCGGCAAGTTCGAAGATGGTCTCCGTTATTGGTTTCACACCCGCAACACTAAAACTTTCTTTTTGATGTAATGTTTTTAAAAAAAGTTCAAACGAAAAAACCGAAAGTTTGTAGCATTCATTGCAAAAACGTTTTTTTGGTGAATAAATTTTACATTCATACAAAAAAAAAAAAAAAAAAAAACCAAATTCTTCCTAGTTATTCAGCATGTATGAAGAAAATCAAATTACAAATAAATACCAGCTGAAGGGACTGCAAGTGTTGTTGTATCATTGACCCAACGAATGATAAATCCACCATCTTTGAAGTCTTTAAATATCTTCTCCAAATCAGTAGTTCTCAAACTTGGATAAAAATCAGCAAGTACAACGACATGGCGTGTGCTGTGCCATACTTGGCTGCATTTATTGCAGAAAGAAATTCAGGTGGTGTGCTTAAAACAAGCAGCATAGAAATCGTAGTCAAATTAATCTAACATACTAATTATGCTTGTTACAGATACAATGAAAGTAACAACTTACATTTCAGTGATTCATCACTGTTCTCTGAACCACAAGATAAATCTATATCTTCCACGTCTCTTAGGACCTTGAACTTTAGGTTCTTCAACCGAAAGCTTTAATATATTTCAGGCAACTCTTATACGGGGAGTAACTCACTTGGTTCAAGATCTGCAAAGGCTTCCCAATCTGCAAGAAAATCAAGGTCATGTAAACATACACACATACACAATCACATGATAAGGTTAATGAATCCTCTGAGTCACACCAAATGCATAGCTGTTTACGAGACATACCATCATCTGAAGAATCTTGAGCAGCCAAGGCTTTTGTCGAATTCTCCGTTTTCCCTTTATAAATCCATGAAAATCGATCAACAACAAAATTTAAAAAGGGTGAAATCAGATAGAAAACAATGACATTCTTGATGAACAACCATCAAGAGGTGATACATTTGGGTCAGACTTGAGTCCATTGGAAGCAATAGTTTGATTCACTACATCGCCGGAATCTCTGCAATCATAAGCCGCATATGAACCCTAAGATCGATGTTACATTTTTCAATTTCCCTAAACACATTAATTATGTCTCTCCTTATTTTCCGATCAACCCAAAAACAGTTGTACCTTGAAGAGGCAAGATCACAATCCAATGCTCGTTGCTTAATGAGCGAATAACGAGTTCGTAGCTTATCAGATTTGAGGGAGATTCCCTGAGAAGAGTAGAGGTCCGCCAATTGGGTGAGAGCTGCTGCTAATTGAAGCCCAAACTCCGTTCTCTCGCCGGACGAAAAAGAACAGAACCACGACTGAAGATTGGTGACCAAAGACTCGAGAAAGGAGATCGCATAGAGCTGCATTGCAATGAGAAAAGATATTTCGAGATTAAAAGCAAAACCATTGAATTACTGAAAGAAGGAAACATCATCCATGTAGCTACTCAAATGAAAAGTCTTGTACAATCAAGCATAGCTAAAACTTATAAGAGATGACTTCGTAGTTGATTCCAAGCACAAAAACCAAAACTGTGTAGCTTCCACACCTAAGACTACTTTTAAAAATCTAAGAACAAATCTATACATTGAACTTAAATCTTTAAAAAACTGATGCACAATGATTCATTACCACATAGTCTTTTTCTGTGAGATGTCTCACGATCCATGGAATGAAAATGAACGGGATGCTTCTGGAAAGAAACTGTGTAGCTAATTTCACAATTCAATTTAGAAGAACATGGACAACCTAATTATAAGCAAAATGGTAAAAAGCAAACAGAAAAAGAAACTAAGAAACACACAATGAAGACAAACCTAACAACTTGCTCTTTGTAACTCTTAAATCCTTTGATTATAACGTAATTCAAACCACATAAGAAACTTAATTAATAGAGATTCATCAAATAACATCAGTTCCAATTATACAATTAGAAGAAAGGAAAATTTGCACCTGCTTGATATACATAGTGAGACCGCAAATGCAGCAGATGCAGCTATAGCTGCAAATGTATGTGACTATGTGACTTGAAACAATGGGAGATAAATAAAACAAGTCACACACTGTCCCTCTAATAACTAATCAAAACATCAAGAGAGGTTGATTTTGTACTTGCTCCATCTACAATAGTGAACCATTGAACAACCGAGTGATTTCGAAGGCTTCTTTTTACCAGAAGAGCATAAGCATCAATAAGAAAAAGAGACAAGCTCCACATGCTTTGCAGGCTGACCGCAAAAACCATGCAACTGTCACATATGAGTGTTATAAGTCTTGTCAAATTCATATTGTGTTAAACCAACCAAATTGCTCAACTAAATCTAAATTCTAATGCCAAAGAATGTTTTAATGCTTTGTAGATGGAAAAAAATTGAGGGTTTTATTGAAATTTTCAATTTTGTGTTAAGCGTCAGCCCTCAATTCGTTCTACAAACACATGAAATCGAAATCCTAATTTCACGCCCAAATCAAACAAATTAGATGAGCAAAAACTCTCATTTCCATAGAATGATAAAGAATTCCCAAAAAAACATATCCTAGAATTAAAATCCCTCGAATTATTGAAATCCTAGGTCTAGAGTTTCGATTACCAGAATGCGGTGGCGGAGCGGAAGTCGGAGGTGGTGACCATGACGGAGACGGAGATGAGAGCGGGGGTGAACTGAGAGAAGCGTAGGCTGAGACAACCAGTGGTTCTAGGCATACCATGATTCTCTGTAAACCACTTGGACTCGCGTTTGTTCTCTGAAACAAAAAGGGACTCAACTGTCACCAACTGATATTTCATATCCCAAGATTCCAGGATCAAAGATCTGAAGACATAAGGAACAAAACCTTGCGGCAGAGCAGAAGAACTCACTGGCTTCCAAGACGTTGTTATGATCCTTGTAGACATAGCTTACTCTGCTAAATTCGCGTACAAACATAACGCCAAGAAAGAATAACGTTTTCTTAATAGTGGCATCACCTTCAATTTACAATCTACATCAGTAACAACTTAACATCCCGAAAAGGACTGAAGATCATCTTTGTCGGCGTTTTTGTGGGAGTTTGGTCTGATGAACCATCATAAACTTTGAGAGAAGTGGTGGCCAAATTTTGAGATCAGTGTAGAGATTGTTTTATCAAAGTGATTGACTGAGAGTGGAATTTAACGCATTTACTAAGTTGAAGCAGAAAACCAAAAGGCGAAACGATAAAAAGAAAGATTTTTCATATTCATGATTTAAAATGCCACGTGTCACTCTGTTGTGCGCTGACGTGTCAAGAGGATGGAGAAAGTTATTCATCTTTCATATATATGATTTCAACAGATAATTACAGTTAGAGCCTTATAGGCTTTCCAGTTGTCAACAGTACTATGGTTTGTAGATGGCAACCTGTGAATATCATTTACTCTTTAGATTTGTTGCTTTGGTTTGATTTTGGGTTCTTATTATATTAATCTAAACCATTTTCACCAAGTAAAATATAGTTAAATATTTTATCTCATTGAACAAAATTGGTTATCTCACTTAAATATTTATAATATGTGTTTTTTTTTTTTGATAACCAGGGGAACATGTGTATTATATCCACATTTATATTATTGTTAATTTTTTAAATATCGACATATTCACAAAATATGTTTTATTGGTTATAATAATGTAATACTTACAAAAATAAATTATATATATATATTTATTTTCAATAAATTATAGTATTAATATTGTTGTAACACCAATATGCTGAAAAGAAAGAGAAAGTAAAAGTAAAAGTAAAAATCAAACATCATGCTATGTCGCATGGTGGTTGGAGCTTTCCGTTTTTAGATTAGCAAAATGAAAGAAAATGGTTGACCACCAATATTCACGTCTCGAAGAAACAGCACATTACGATCAGTCGAAGAAAACATGCTTCTCGAATTTATTATTGGCGGTTTCCATTTGAGCCCATTAGTCAAAATTATGGAGCAACGATAATATCTAATAAACTAGTATATAAAAATTGATTATGTACAGGGTCCCCGGTTCCCGTATATTCAGAATATTCTAGTGAGGTGCCATTTTGACTATTAAAATGGACGCATCTTTGATTTTTTCCGGATGTGAAAGATATTTTGTAAAAAAAAAAAAAAAACGGAACTTTTCAATTTTTTCCTCAACAACCATGAATGTTTTTGAAATTTTGATACACCGTAAATATTTTTCACTCAACCTGTAATATGTAGTTCCTATCGTGTATGCTTACGTAACAAGATAAAGCTGGAGGAACAAAAAAAAAAAAAAAAAACAGAAATTGTACAGAAGGAAAAGTAACAGAAATCAGAGGTGTGGTCAATCTAACCGAAAAATACGTGACGACAAAAAACGGGAATACATGAGTAACTTCCAAAACTGACTCGTCTCGCACGCGCTTACCAGATTCACACGTGCGATAATCCATCTTATAAACCACTTAATTTTTCCGTTTCTTTTGCCAAAGGAAAACAGAAATCAAATAAAAGCCCAACAGCATCTAGACTAATAATTGATCTCAACCGTCCGATCATCCATCTGCCCTCACCGTTCACCAATCCCATACACACCTCTCTCTCTCTTGCTGTTTCTCGCTCCTCTCTCTCTCTGGATCTCGCCGGCGAGCCCTTCTCTTTGGTGGTGAGTGTTGCTTCTGATTATTTAGAATTTTTTTTTCCAATTTCGTGGTTCAATTTGATCTCTGTGCTGCGCAATTCTCGATGTGCCTACATTACCATGTTCGAATTTTTCTTCTGGGTTTAAATCTTTTGATTTATGGATTCTAATAATTTTGTATTTTCTTCCATATTGATGTTACTTTGCTAGGGTTTATACTTTTTTCTCCTCTCTGTTTACCCAGAAAATCTGAGCAAGTTTGTTGAGAGATTCTTCTAGACTGCTCTCAATTTTACGTTCCACAAAGTTTATTTGATGGTCTCCTTCTATTGAAATGGCATTGTTCGTCTTTTATTCAGATTCTCGTGTTCTGTTTCCATGGAATATATGTGTGGATTTCTAAAAGGATTCTTGTGTGCTTTGCAGTAACAGTAGCAATCAAGCTATAGCATATCAGAAATCGCTGAATTTGCAGTTGGATTAATCCGTCTTCTTCGTAATCTGCGGCTCGGGTTTAAGGTTTCATCTGTAAATGGGCTGCTTCCACTCAAAGGCAGCAAGAGAATTTCGAGGACACGAAGACCCTGTGAAACTTGCCTCCGAGACAGCCTGTAAGTTGCTTGCTCAAATCTCAATAAGTTTAAAGCTTAGTTTTTTCTCAGAGATGCATGTTCATCTGTTCTCAGATATGAGAATCATCAGATAGATTCAATTCATTCTTTCTCTGTTCACTGATTTAGTTTTATATCCGGGTTTGGATTTTATTTGTTTTGTGTGTTTGGGTCTTTGTCTGTTTTGAAAATTTCGAACAATGGTCCTTCATGCATATTCAATCCCATTTACAAGATGTTAAAAGTTGGTTAATTCTCTATCTCATGTTTCTTGATACCAATACCATCAGCTTTATCTTGTTCTTTAAATGGTCAACAAGGGTGTCTGCCTCCATGCTTATTATCAATATATGCAAATTTTCAATGTGGATTAATTATCTCTTTGTTTGTTCCTTTTACTCTTTGTTTGATCTCGCAGTGTCGCTTGTTTTTCTCTTTTCCAGTTAGTGTAAGTGAGGTTGAAGCATTGTTTGAGCTGTTCAAGAGCATAAGCAGTTCGGTTGTTGATGATGGTTTGATAAACAAGGTACAGAGAATTATAATTTTGTTTCTTTTGACCCAATTTGGATCTTTCATGACCCCATCGTTGTATCTTTTTGTTCTTTACACTATTCATCTACAGTATTTTTCAACTTAGTTGACTTTATTTGAGCAATAACTATTCTTCCATGATGATCTGTCTGTTCCATATTGGCATATTGCATCAGTTCAATGTATCGTAGCCCTTAATGTTTGACTTGAATTTAACTTATTTTATTGTTTGCTTTGGTTTTGAAATATGAGGCTTTCATGGCCCACTTTATTTATGTTGTTTTTTAATTCTCCCTTCACATGTATGCAGGAGGAGTTTCAACTTGCATTGTTCAAGAGCCGTAAGAGGGAGAATATATTTGCTAATAGGGTAAAAACTAAGTTCCTCAGCCTTTTACAAATTTGATCTATTGGAAGAGTGATCTGAACCAAGAACTCTTGGTTAATTGAACCAAGAACATGTCCACTAAACTAAACAACTATGCTTCTTTGCAGATATTTGATATGTTTGATGTTAAACGAAAAGGAGTCATCGATTTTGGGGACTTTGTAAGATCACTCAATGTTTTCCACCCCAATGCTTCTCTAGAAGACAAAATAGATTGTAAGTTTACATAAGAGAGTTTCATATCTATTGTTTCTCGAACCCTTTTGTGGATAGTTTTATTGATTCTGGTCGACAATTTTTCTCAGTTACGTTTAGGCTTTATGACATGGACTGCACTGGTTACATTGAACGCCAAGAGGTACTTACATCCATTTTGCATTTTTATTAACCAATAATGAAATAAGTACATGTATCCTGCCTCTGTTTGAACGTATTATCAAAACTGTCTGAGCAATTTATAATAGAAACTTCTGAAACAGAATAATTTTGGTGTTCCAGAGCCCTCTTGTTGTTTAGGTTTAAAAACATGCAAGCTTTGAATACTAGTCATAAAAGATCTTTGGCATGTTCTTGATTCTGCATCTTTACTTATAGTGGCCTTGCTAATAATCATTATTGTATGTAATATTTTTGCAGGTCAAGCAAATGTTGATCGCCCTTCTCTGTGAATCTGAAATGAAATTGGCTGATGAAACCATAGAGATAATACTCGATAAGGTTTGTTGTTGTCTTATGAGTAGTTTTTTTTTGTCTTTCTAGAATTCATACATTTAGAGCTATTGTTCTAAATGTGGTTTCTCTGTTTCTTATGATTCATGAACAGACATTTGAAGATGCAGACGTGAATCAAGATGGAAAGATTGATAAATTAGAGTGGAGTGATTTCGTGAACAAAAACCCATCATTGCTTAAGATTATGACTCTTCCATATCTCAGGTATTTTACAAATTGCCTTTGATGGGATACAATTAACAAATTATTGAGGAAAGATGCAAAATGAAATGTGAGATAAATTTTCCTTAACGTGAAAACATTAAACTATGCAGGGATATTACGACAACGTTTCCGAGCTTTGTCTTCAATTCGGAGGTCGATGAAATTGCCACCTGAAGAAAAACAAATTGGTTTAGACCGAACCGTACAAGTTGGAAGAACAGTTCTGAGCTGATCGGTGTAATCAACATCTGTTTGTAAACAGTTAGAGCTTTTTTTTTTTCTCTTGCCTAGAATTTTATTTTCTGGGTTCCTTTTTTTTCTTCTCAGAACAGTTTTGAAATCCTGGGTTTTAGCTAAAAAAAAATGAACGTAATTACCAATCCTTTTACTTTTTCATATAGTTAGGAAATGTTAATGCGTTTGTACATAACACACATCATACGTTTGTTCTTCTTATTCATTTTTAATAGTAAAAACATTAAAGGATTTGTTACGTTATCGGGGTCTGATTGTTCCATTCGAATCTTATACTGTAAATTGTGAATATAAGAATTTTTTTTTTTTGTCAACTGTGAATATAAGAATTTGTTGGGCCCTTTTACCGTAAAAACAAAAAGTACAAATGTTTATGGACCCAATGAAATTTACAGTCTTGCCACTCTCTTGTTGTTCCAGCGAACTTTCTCTTCTCTCTCGTCTCCGAGTTCCCAGAAATTTAGGGTTCTTTCTCGATTCGTTCTACTTCCAGCAGATGAATGTTCGAGAAAGTATGTAGCTATCATGTTCTCGTCATTGTTTGCATTTCGACTTGGATTCAGCTCCTTCGTTGATAAATTTTAGATTGGGAATCAAAATCTTGACTGATGTTTAGGAAACGGAGCTTAGTTCTACAATTGTTGCGTCGATTCGATCGCAGTAACGTAGAAACCATAGTTTCAGGGGTCTTGTGCAGTCGCACCTCAAAACCGGCTCTGTTCTGCACTAGTGTTCAACCTGCTAGGTTAAGCTGGGAAGTTTCTTCTCAAGTGATTCTCAAGAAGAAGCTCGAAACAGCTCTTAAGGATCACTCTGTAGATGATGCGTGGGACGTGTTTAAAGATTTCAAACGGCTCTATGGTTTTCCGGATAGTGTAATCATGAACAGGTTTATCACTGTATTGTCTTACTCGTCTGATTCTGGTTGGCTTTGCAAGGCTAGTGATCTTACTCGTTTGGCTTTGAAGCAAAATCCAGGTATGTTAAGTGGCGATGTTTTAACTAAGTTGTCGTTGTCTCTAGCGAGAGCTCAGATGGTTGAATCTGCCTGTAGTATCCTTCGAATAATGCTGGAGAGGGGATATGTTCTATCCTCAGATGTATTGAGGCTTGTTGTGATGCATATGGTGAAAACAGAGGCTGGGACTTGTCTAGCTTCGAATTATTTGGTTCAGATTTGTGATCGTTTTGTGGAATTAAATGTGTCGAAAAGAAATAGCATCCCCGGGAATGTTTTGAAGCCTGATACGGTCTTGTTTAATCTTGTACTCGGTTCTTGTGTACGATTTGGTTTCTCTCTCAAAGGCCAAGAACTTATCGAGCTAATGGCAAAAGTCGATGTCATTGCGGATGCGCACTCGATTGTGATCATGTCTTGCATTTATGAAATGAATGGTATGCGGGATGAGTTAAAGAAGTTCAAGGAATATATTGGTCAGGTACCGCCTCAACTTCTTTGTCACTATCGGCACCTATTTGATAACATGTTAAGCCTGGAGTTTAAGTTTGATGATATTGCTTCTGCGGGCCGGCTTATCTTGGATATGTGCAAGAGTAAGGACGTGCTTTCAGTTCAGAATCTTGGATTTGATTCCGAAAAGCCTCGGGTTTTACCTGTTGGGTCTCACCATATTAGATCCGGGTTAAAGATCCATATTTCACCCAATCTTTTGCAGAGAGATTCATCTCTCGGAGTGGATACTGAAACAACATTTGTCAATTATGCCAATTCCAAGCTGGGTATCACAAACAAGACGCTTGCGAAGTTAGTATATGGTTACAAGAGACATGATAATCTCGCTGAGCTATCAAAGTTTTTGTTTACACTAGGTGGATCCAGTTTATGTGCTGATGTCATTGATGCTTGTGTTGCTATTGGTTGGTTAGAAGCTGCTCATGATATTCTTGACGACATGGTTTCTGCTGGCCATCCCATGGAATTGGCCACTTATAGAAAGGTCTTGTCCGGTTATTACAAGAGCAATATGTTGAGAAATGCAGAAGTTCTTCTGAAACAAATGACGAAAGTTGGTCTAATTACAGATCCATCGAATGAGAAAGTGGTTTTACCAGAAACTGAAGAGAAAGACAGTGAAAACACAGAGCTCAGGGATCTCTTGGTTCAGGAAATCAATGCAGGAGAACAAATGAAAGTTCCAAGTATGCTTCACGAGCTAAACACATCCCTCTACTACTTCTGCAAAGCTAAAATGCAAGGAGATGCTTTGATAACCTACAGGAAAATCCCAAAGATGAAAATATCACCAACTCGCCAAAGTTTTTGGATCTTGATCGACATGTACTCATCTCTTGGAATGTACCGGGAGATCACGATCGTGTGGGGAGATATCAAAAGGAACATTGCGAGCACACACTTAAAAGTAACACAAGATCTGTTGGAGAAGCTTGTGGTGAACTTTCTCAGAGGTGGGTATTTTGAGAGAGTAATTGAGGTTATACATTATATGAAGGTGAATGATATGTATAACGACCTAACCATGTATAAGAATGAGTATCTTAAGCTTCACAAGAATCTATACAGAACCTTGAAAGCATCAGAAGCTGTAACAGAGGCTCAAGCCCAGAGGCTTGAGTATGTCAAGGCCTTCAGGAAACTAGTTGGTATAGCATGATTTTTATTTATTTATCCCCTGTATTATAACTTAAACCAATTTTGTGTCTAAATGTGAAATTAAAAAGCTTAATCTCTGTTTTCTTCCAGGCAAAAATTTCCAGTTTCATATAAATTGACAACAAAAGTTGTGCTGCCTATTCTTGTTTGACAAAATCTAACTATTGTTAATTGAATTATATGAAGGTCCACGTTAGGGAATATATATGATGGAGTATATCAATTCTCACATCATTTGTTTGTTAAACGTACCAGCCAAGTAGTATGCAAAGATAACCAGAAATCTTAGCTTTTTCCTGAATATCTATTTACACGATATAATTGTTTTACGTTTGTAACAGAAAGAGAGAAATGCTAGAGGGAGAAATAAGAGGTAGTGTTTCATTAACTTTTTCAACTTAGGTTATTACAAAGGGGTACGTAAACACGCACACATATATATATAAGGTTTAAAAATCTAATTACATTAGCTTAATCGTCACTTGTTCAACATAAACTTATAACATAAATGCAAAGAAACTTATAATTAAAATATTAGTCTAATGTGATAGATAATCATCACTTGTTCAACATAAACTTATTTTACTAAGATGAATATGATGACCAATCGACATTTCCCACCCCATGTAGTTCCCGCAGTAAGTTACACGAGTCAAAAAAGCAACTGGCAAGGATAGGATTACGGGGATGGTCGTGTCCTAATCGTGTGGCCTGTTAGAAACAACCAACGGAAAACATCAGAACAATTAAAAGCTCAAGAAAATCCGAGAGAGAGAGAGATTCGAGGTGTGGTGATACTTACTCGAGAACAGAGGTCGCTGGCCAAGAACCGACGGGTGTGCAAAGGGATTTCATCAGCATCTGGGCCATGCAGTGTCTCCATTAACTCTGTCACATCCGTACGGAGTTCATCAATTTCAGTTCTTAAAAGCTCCCTTAGCTTCTCCTTCACTTTTCCCACTTTGTTGACCATTGACGACCACAAATTTTTCTGCACCGGTCAACATATCATATCAAACCACTAAACCAGACATCATAGATGTAAGTGTTTGGCATGATCAACTTACCGAGAAATCCTCAAGGGTACTTTTTGATTCCAGATCAGCAGGTATATTCTCATCTTCAGAAAAGTACTCAGCAGAAGAAATGGACTTTGCGTTCAACAACTTCTTTCTTGCTTCATCTGATTCTTCAAGCTAGCAACCAAAGTAGATAGATTGTGATTGTAACTGTTTTGGAGTTTCACTAAAACACACGGCTTACTTGAACTTTCAACGAGATGGACAAAGCACTCTCCATTCCGAAATCTGCAGAGAATGATGACGACGAAGGCTTTAGTGGTGCAACATGGCTAAGAACTAGTTCTTAAATAAGACTTAAATTTCTTATACATGGATTAAATAAGACTTAAATTTCATAGGCACTCGTGCTGCCTAATCTTTATTAGCCAGAAATCAAAGTTGGAGGTTTGGAGGAATATTATAAAATCCAGGGGCTTACTTGGAAATTTCACTGAAGTTGTTAAACCAAAGTTTTGAGGTCTGTGGGAAACATAATTTAAAATTCAGGGGGTTACTTTACTTGTTAAGAGGTAATAAAAGCTAAGTGGGCCTGATTCGTTTCTACCTTTAGATTGAAAGCCCAATGGAGTTAGCTAACCGAATGAACTCGTAAACTCGCCCGGGTCGGAGTTTTAAGTCTCGATTCGGAGCCATTTGGGTTTGGTGGCTTATTTTCCGTAGAATTCGATCGGAAGCACTCTCTGAAACGGAAGGAAAAAAAGAGAAAGATACCTAAATTTGGTCATGGATTCACCGCCGAAGAAAAACCCTATGGATGATTTGTTCGGCGAAGATTCCGACAACGACTCACCATCTTCGCGTTCGAAATCGTCTTCTTCCGGCAATGCTTCTTCGTCTTCGTCTTCCTCCTCGTCTTCTTCATCTTCGTCTTCCGCGGCGGGAGGAGATGGAGAGGGAGATGGTGGTGGTGCTGATTCTGGCAGCGCAAGCGATAGTGTAAGTGGAAGTAGCGGCGGGAAAGAGGAGCATGGAGATGATAGAGTAGAGAGCTATAGGAGCAACGATAATGGAGAAAGTGGAGTATACCCTTATGAAGAAGACGAAGACGAAGAAGATGATGATGAGAAGGATCTTTTTGGGTCTGATAATGAAGAGTACACTAAGACACCTGCTATTAGCACTTACTCAATTCCAGGTAAGTTCGAATTTGTTTGTGATTTCATACTTTTTTGATACAAAAACTCTGAAATTTGGTGCTTATGTATTTAACAAGTCCTGAAAAATCAGTTTATGGATACAAAGGCATTGGAAAATTGGCTTGATACTGCATTTTTCAAAACTCATGGGACTCAAAAACGAATCCATCTCTATGTAAATGTGTCCCCATGGGGTTACTCTGCATATGTATAAGATCGTTTTCTGTAGATTTTATTCCCTCTTGATTGTGACTTTTGATGATCACTACAATGTCAGTGTGGTCTCACTATTATCTTGTGGAAAAAGTTCTGAGACTGAATTTGTTTTTGGCTCTTGAGTTTCCTTTTCTGGCTACTAAGTTTTTTGCTGTTATGAAATATGACAGTTTTGCCTGCGGGATGGAACAATGACAACCATGGAGGGAGAGGGGGAATGGGACGTGGTCGTTGGTCAAATGGGAGAGGAGGACCTGGGCTTCTTCCTCGGCCTGGGCCTTACCCTGGACGTAGTGGTCGTGGTGGTTTTGGTGGGAGATACCAGAATTATCAGCGTGATGAACGTTTTGTTTCTGAGCTTAAACTTTCAAAAAGCAAAGAAACGTTGTCTAGAATACAAACCAACTTTCAGGAGGTAATATATATCAAGAAACACTGTTTTAACTTCTACATTATTTAAGGCAGAGTTATACGTTACTTCCTGTTTATTCTGTGTCTATATTTATGGTTATGGTAACACGTTTCAAACTGCTTATTGTTAACAGCCATGTGAGCTTACTAGCTACAGTCGAGTAGAAGGTGGAGAAGTATTTTACGATGAGCGAGGATTGGTGAGAGCTTTTGGTATTATTGTTCCTTTAGATTCTCTCTATTCTTCATTTTTTTTTTTTTTTTGTGTTTTTCTCATCCCATTGAACTATCTAGGTGTTGGACTATGTATATATTTTTATTCAGACACATATGTAGGCAGATATGTAAACATACCAAATATCCCACAGCTTATGTATGTCCACTTTGTTCTTGTTTCCCAGAGGCTTTTCAAACGTCATGTTTCTGAAGAGATTGGAGCGGATTTAAATCAAGGTTATGATACTTTTATTGAGAAAAAAGGTAATAAATTAGTGGCAGCAGTGTATCTTATGGGAACTATTAGCATGCATTCAGCTGATTAATCGTTCTTCTGAGGCAGATCTGGGCTCTGAAGGCTTTGGTGACTTTCTTGGCAGTATTAGGGCAAAAAATATTTCTCTGGACAATATTCATTTTGTGGTATGAAGTGCTGGTGTTTATCAGTCCATTTCAGTTTTTACTCATAACTTTGAAGAGGTTATCTTAATTGTTTCTTTTATTTTTGCTTTTTTGGACAGACATTTCGTAATAATCTAAACAAGGTAAGTGAGATCCCCAACAGTTATTTGACTTTTATCATGATATCAAATGAATCACTCTGTGCGCTTTGTTTTATTCTTACAGATATTGGGCGCTGCTTACAATCGGCATGAACCTTGGGAAATGGGCGTGCATAAGAGAAATGGAACCATATATCTAGATGTGCATAAACTGCCTGAAAGGCCGCAGAGTGACTTAGATCGCCGCAGGTAATCTTCATATTAATTGTTTTGGGGGTAAAGAGTGATTCTACTAGTTTTATTATAAATGGTACTAAAATATGTCTACGTAGGAGACAAAGTTAAAAAATAGAAAGCAAAGTTTTGAAAAAACGGGTCAGAAGAGTTTATAACACTCCATTTTTTGCTACTAAATGTTCTTGATGTTTTATTTCCATCAGATGTTACTGGGGTTATTGTTTCGAAAGCCTTGCGACGGAAGATCCAGGAAGAGTTTATGGAGAAGAAATACATCATGTGGATGCAAATGTTGAATTTTGTTCTGTTGTCAAGACTAAACTAGGAGCTCACCGAGTTCTTATGGGTGCTGAAATGGACTGCTGTGATGAAACTGACGAGGGAAGAAGGATTTACATAGAGTTGAAAACATCTCGTGAGGTATGCCTCTTCTTGCTAAAGTTTTCCTGAAAGGTCCTTTGTTATTTAAGTTTCTCTTTTTCATTGCACACCCATGCACATTGACCAGTAATGTCCCTACTATTTTCTCTCAGTTGGATGATCGTACCGTAGAGAGATATGAGAGAGAGAAACTTCTTAAATTCTGGGTAAGTATGATGTATCACTGGAGATAATCTTTGTTTCTCCATTCTTGTTCACTCGGTAGACATTAACTGTGAGATACATGCTCTGCAGATACAATCATTCGTAGCAGGAGTTCCATACATTGTCGTTGGATATAGGTATGAATTTGTCGACCATTCTAAGGACAAACTCAAAAAGTCTTAACCTTTGGCGATTTAAGCAATACAATTCAAGTAAACACTTCCCTTTCCGTTTTTAACTTGGTGTAGAGATGATGGAGGAAGACTAGTACGCACAGAGAGACTAAGAACAAAAGAAATTGCGCACAGAGCCAGATTGAAAAACTATTGGCAGGTAAAGTGTTGTCAGTAAACTCTCGTTACAAACATGCTTGAATTATATAATTATGTATAGTCAAATTTTTTGATAAGATTAAAACACAATTGAGTTTTGGGAATTAGGGAGGAGTGTGCTTGGCATTTGCCGATGAAGTTCTTTGCTGGCTATACGGCACTGTTAAAGAAAGTAAGTTTTTTTTTTTTGGTTGCGTCTACATAGAAGAATGGAAGATGATCTTTTTAAACTTATATTTTCCAACAATGTGTTTTGCAGACGAAGATTACATACTTCAGTTCGTACACCCTTTCATGAGGCTAGAGCTTCTTCAAGCTCAGTCTTGTCCTGACGCCATCACTAATCATGTTCACCTTCTACAACATCCTGCATCACCACCACCTCAGTAACTTTGTGCTTCTTTAATGGAGTCTTATAAATTGTACTACTTAGGGTCCAAAATCGAATTTTAAAATAAAGGCTTTGATTTTGGATTTCTTTTGTAACATTTTATTAACCGAGAACTCAAACATTGAAAAGAAAAAATTGCGCTTCCATACTTTGACGCTGTTCTCTGTGAAAACAAAAAGCAAATCTAACATGGGCCTGTTTAACTCGGTCTAAAGCCTTATATATAAGCTTACCATGTGAGCGTCACGTGTCTATCTCTCTCTCGTTGGCTGACGAATAACCGGAGAACCCAATTCCTTTCCCGTTTTGTCCTTCCCTGTTCCTTTTTTTTTTTTTTTTGACATAAATTCTTTTCTTATCTTCAAAAAAAAAAATCCCGAGCAAGAACAAAAAAAAAAAAAAAAACTATCTATGTACCACCAAGAGACTACAAGTTCCAATTCAAAACCCTAGAGCTCATCATCTCTCTCCAGGTATACCTTTTCATTTTTGGCTTCACCGGCGTGGATCTCCGGTGACGATAGATTCGGAATTTTGGAGAGATTAGATAGATCATGTATAGAGAGAGGGGTATGGTTGGATCGAAGTCGGAGGTGCTCGATCGGAAACGAATAAACGAGATTCACGATAATCGTCCCTCGCATTCGATGTCTCAGCCCATTAATGGAAAAGGCAAGGGAACAGCGAACCCCGTCTTGATTGGGAAGCAGCAATTGCATGACAGAGATTCACGTTCTGGTTCTCTCTCCAAGACTAACATTTCCGACGGTAAGATTCGATTTTGCCTCTTATGGCTTTTTGTTTATGTTATCGGAATCACCAATTATCCGATTCGAGTTCGTATTTAGGGTTAGCCCCGTGGGTCTCCTGATTTGGGATTCAATTTTGTTAAAATTGATTATAAATTTCTTATTTTGAACCTCTTTGTTACTCATCTTGACCTAATTATTGAAGAATTTACGAACCTCTTTAACTTTCTCTAGCAAATTATGTTATTCATTCTGATGTAAACAAACGCATAAAAGCTAGAAGCTTGAATCTTTTTCGCAATCCAGATTTTGTTTTTGTGTGTTCATTTTGCTGATATCGAGCAAATCATTCTTATTTGCTTAAAAAGTGAAATTAAAAGAATGATGTTTTTGTGGTCGTTTCTTCTGGTGATAGCTGTGGATATATCAGACACAGACAGCGAAGAATCAGAGGTCAGTGGTTCTGAGGGAGAGGACACCTCATGGATATCCTGGTTCTGCAACTTACGTGGGAACGAGTTCTTCTGTGAAGTTGATGATGATTACATTCAGGATGACTTTAACTTGTGTGGACTCAGCCATCAAGTTCCCTACTATGACTATGCCCTTGATTTGATTTTGGATGTAGAGTCTTCCCATGGTAAGTCTTACTCTTACCCATGAAACTTAGTTTCTGATAAGGGATACTAGTACTGCTGAAAACTTGTTCGCCTTTTGGTTTTTTGTCTTCAATGTTTGATTTGGATTGACGGGTAACAGGTGAGATGTTTACAGAGGAACAGAATGAATTGATCGAGTCAGCAGCAGAGATGCTATATGGAATGATTCATGCTCGTTACATATTGACAAGCAAAGGGCTGGCTTCGATGGTAAAGATTTTTTTTTTTCTCAAGTTGCAAACCTATAGAACATACTCTAATTTTTGGTGTCCTTACCAATGCATTTGCAGTTGGACAAATACAAAAACTATGACTTTGGAAGATGCCCAAGAGTTTATTGTTGTGGCCAACCTTGTTTACCAGTTGGTCAATCCGATATCCCTCGAGCAAGCACCGTAAAGATATATTGCCCCAAATGTGAAGACGTCTATTACCCACGATCAAAATACCAAGGAAGTATCCTTTTTTTTTCCTATTCTCAGTCCTCACTTATATTTGCATGCTTAAAGCAGTTCTATGCAGATTACACAACTTGAGCTCCGAAAAAGAAAAATAGTTTTGCTTTGATCCTCATTAGATATTCGTATATTATGCTGTGTTTGTTGCTGCTATCTTTTTTGGTTTGTTGTTCTTTAAACACGTAAAAAAACAGACATAGATGGCGCTTACTTTGGGACAACGTTTCCACATCTGTTCTTGATGACGTACGGACATCTGAAGCCACAAAAGGCATCACAAAGCTACACTCCAAGAGTGTTTGGGTTCAAGTTACACAAGCCGTGAAGGAAACAAGGAAGAAGATGTACCCTTAAACCAGAAAAAAGGGCATCGTGGGTTTTGAGAAACAAGAATTGTGTGTAAACAAAACAGAAAAGGGCTATTTGTATCACGCAGGTGAAACTAGTTCTCTCTCTGTCTCTCTCTCTGTTTTGTAATGTGTCCTTAGGTTTTAGATGAACCATTAGCAGCATGGACTGGTGAAGTAAAATCCCATATTATAATTGTAATACTTACCTTATTGCTCTTTTTGCTTTCTTATTCCTAGTACCCAAATTAACACAGTTTTCCCAGATTGCTTGTACCAATGTCAGATTTGTGAGCTATTCATGTTTGTGCGTCTGTCTCTTGGAATATGTCAGCTCCATTCGACCAACAATGGTTCCATAAAGCCCACTGGGCCCAATTTATACAAAACCCAACAATACACGGACCACATTGAGCCCTTTATAAATTGTACCTGTCGCTTTCTCTGACCAGTGACCAAGCAAAGCTTTCTCATATTTTAACTGGTGTATAGGTGTGTATGTGTGTGTTCCTGCGAGCGTTTAGCTCTGTAGATTACGTAGAGTTCTCTCTTTCTCTTGCTTTGTTGAAGAAGAGGGCCTTGTGATTGTTTTCTTCGTCTACCTACAGATTTTAATCGAATTCGTATCGAATCGAAAGTTTTGGCCTTTCGTCGTCTCTCTATAGGCTCTATTTTTCTGATTTAGCAACCCTAAATCGCCGAGAGAATATCTCCGTTTGTTTTGGATCGCTTCCAAATTGGGCGTTGTTGAATCGCGCATTGGTGAATAATGCCACCGTTTATGTCTGGCGTTAGAGCTGTATCTTCCTTAATTTCATGTCGAAACGCGATCAGCAGGAACCTGGTTAGTCGTTCGGGGATCCCTCGGGGGAGTTTTGTATATGATCAGTTTCGGCGATTTGGTTCTCTATCTGGCGTCGAGAGATGCTCTTCTAATTGGCTGATGTCCAATGATGATGGTATAGTCTCTTTCGGGAGATTGCCAGGTACTGGGAGCGTATTCCAGAGACGGCATTTTCTGGGTTGTGGAGATGGGGAAGAAGGTGGTGGTGAGTTATCTAAGATCTACGAAGAGAGACGTGTCTTGGGGTAATTACTTTAAAGCTTTGATCATCCGATTTCGGATTTTTCTACTTGATTTCATAATCTGTTATCGATTATCTCCTGCATAGATGCTTCTTGGCTCTGCTTCCTTCGACTCTTCCAAAATCATCTGAATGGCTCAAATTTGGGAAATGATTCAATGATCTAATGTTGATGTTTTGTGGCCCTTAGTTTAATGTTTTGTGGATCGAACATCAATCAGTGATAGAATGGTTCAGTGATCTAAAAGCATCTGAGGTTTGTGTTTGCGCAGGAATTGGATTTGACTTTGTGTTTGTCTTGTTTTGAACCAATCAACTGTGAATTAATCTTCCTGAGAGATGATTGCTAATATGATAATGTGAAGAATTCGTTGTGTAAAATTGGTTGATTTTGTTGTATGAATGTGAGAAACTCTTGATCCGTATTTGATTGTTTGCTACATTGAGAATTTCACGTCGGCAATACACTGCTCTTCTAATAACAATGATCTGAAATTCGTATTTTCAGCAATGAAGATTGGATTACTCATGTATGTTTCTTTTATTACAGGTATTCTCCTGAGCAATTGTTTAATGTAGTTGCAGCTGTAGACTTGTACCACGGGTTTGTTCCTTGGTGTCAACGCTCTGAGGTTCTTAAAGAATATCCAGATGGGTCATTCGATGCAGAATTGGAGATTGGTTTCAAGTTTCTTGTTGAGAGTTACGTTTCCCATGTAGAATTCGAAAGGCCAAAATGGATAAAGGTAAAGACTTGTTTTTATTTTCAGCTTTCTGTTTGTTGAATTTGGGTGAGTAATGGATTTTACAACGTGATTTGAATCTGTGCTTTTTCAGACAACTGCGAGAGACACCGGCCTATTTGACCATTTGATAAACCTCTGGCAATTTAAGCCAGGACCCATTCCAGGAACCTGCGACCTTCATTTCCATGTGGATTTCAAATTCAACTCGCCTCTCTATCGCCAGGTAAAAACTTCTTCACAAAACTTTTGCACTTATAGAGTTATAGGTGTCAAATTGTTAGTAATGGTGCTTGGGAATTGTTAATAACCGAAGAAATCTGCATAAAAAGATATGATTTCTTTCTTCCTCTAAAGATTGAAACTTGTAGATTGTTAGTAGCCGAAGAAATCTACAAAATTATGATTTCTTTGTTCCTTGGAAATTGTTAATAACCGAAGAAATCTATTAGAAAATTTTGGTTTCTCTCTTTCACAAAAGATTGAAAGTCGGAAGTTTGTTGATAAGAATCAAAGAAATGTTATGTCTTTGTTACTCTGAAGGTAAATCTTAGTTAATGTAAGACCTTGAAAGTAATTTGAAAGTATTTTTCATTTATTTCAGGTGGCTTCGATGTTCTTAAAGGAGGTAGCAACAAGACTCGTGGGGGCATTCAGTGACAGATGCCGACTAGTGTATGGTCCAGGAGTTCGAGTAGATGAAAATGCATATGAGCAAAGAGCTTGAGACATATCTATTTATTATAATGAAGAAGTAACACATCAGATTAGTTTTCATCTTGTTTTCCAGAGAGCGATTACGCATAGCTTGTTTTGTTTGTTTTTAATATATGAATGCTTTTGCATAAGAAGATGAACACATTAGATGTTTGTATAATGTAAAAGCAGAAAATAAACACATCCATTTCTCCTTTGTTTGTAATCTCTTTCTTTTTTCACTCTTTGACCGTCAAAGAGTCATTTCTTTCTTCAGACAACTCTTTTGTTAATCTAAATATTGAAGATGACGACACACAGGCTGGCGTATGTGGTTACGTAAGATTCATATTAAGCTTTCATAAGCTATAAAGTAGAGGATAATTTAATCAAAAGGAAAAGTCTAAAAGGTTTGGAAGATGAACATTAGTGGAAAATCAAAAGTCTTTTAACTCCTGTCAAAATCTAGTCACAACCATTTGGCTATACGTGGTTTAAGTAAAGAGTATTCCATATGTTCCTCTGACACAATATAAATTCGTCATTTTATGTGAGAGTGGGTTATTAGATAAAATAATAATTTATGCGTAACTATGAAAGGTATATAATATATTTATCAAGCCATGCAAGAAGATGGTTTGGTAATTAACCGAAAAAAAAAAAGATATGGTCTGTCCAATTGGTAATTTACTTAAATGATTATTTAGCTAATTAACGAAAAATAAACATACGGAATGAGAAATAAATTTCAATTTACCCCAAGAAAATCATATACTAATGCTTTTATTTTGTTTGTTATGGTATAAATCATATGAAATGAGAAAGAAAGAAAATTGAAGATTAAAGGAGTGAGTAGGTTGAGGCATTTTGTCGGAAGGTGAGGAGAAGTAGAAAACTAAGGAACGGAAGCAGAGACGCGGTTTTGCCTTCTTTGTAGTCAAAACTTTGATTCGATTTCTTCCACTTTTTTTTTTTTTTTATAAGTAAAAAGCAGTGAAAAGAAAAGAGAAACGCGTTGGTGTATTATTGGGTTTCAACATAATATAATACTAATGCAAAATTTAAAAAGAAAAAAAAAGAATCAAATTCAAACATTATAATATGTACCTACTAAATTCGAAGTTACCAGGTCCAAATTTCAAGATGATTTCATCTGTGGTTTTAACAACTGAGTCATTGACTTGCAACAACTATGCAATAACTATGAGTTCCAAATCCAATAAATACATAAG
Organism: Erysimum cheiranthoides; assembly: GCA_011420285.2. Lineage (NCBI taxonomy): Eukaryota > Viridiplantae > Streptophyta > Magnoliopsida > Brassicales > Brassicaceae > Erysimum > Erysimum cheiranthoides. Next base: position 12,220,501 of record CM022177.2, read on the forward strand.
ACTAAAGTATTGACTTGACTAATAACTAAGACCTTCTATTTAGTTTCATGAGCGTCCTATTACCATTTCATCTATTTATCTTTATATTCGAACTATACGTAATTATAATTCCATTCCCTAAAACGCAAAACGTCTCACTTATGGTATGATTATTTCAATAAAGCAATGAATCATTATATAGAGAAAGAAAATTATGGGTTTGATTTGGTCTTTGTCTCTGTTAAGTCAAATATGAAATAACTATGGGGTTCCCTTTCATTTTCTTCTTCTCGATCAAAAAACTCTTTATAAGCAAAATCTATTTGTGTATCCATAGATAGAAAAGTTTCTGTCTTTTATTAACCTCTCTCTTTCATCTCTTTTGTGTTCATACCAGCCATTTAATACTCCCCTGATTGTGACTCATTTGATCTTAAACCCATTTTAGGGTTTCTTCATAAAATCTCCATCCTTGCCAAGAAAACAAACCTTCCCTTTTTCTGCAACCAAAAGAAAAAGTCTCACTCGTTTTCATTCATAGCATCTGACTTTTCTTAGTTTTCCCTAGAATTTATTGTGGCTGCTTTGTTTATAAGAGGTACACAATTAAGATACATCCAAATCCTCAAACTAACCAAAGAGCAAAGAATAGGACAAAAACAGAGAAGACATGAACTGTCTGTTCTTGTTCAAGTCGAAGACACCCAAATCCAGAAGAACTATGGAGAAAGAGAACAAAAACATAAGAGGAAGAGAGGTATTACAAAAGTCAGCTCCAGAGTTAACAACGAGAAGGTCGTCTTTGTCGTCCAATCTCCCAACACCGAGATCTTTGCCATCTCCAACGAGTATAAGAAGAGACTTATACACAGAGAGAGAAGAAAATCAAAATCAAAATCAAAATCTGAGGGTATTCTCTTACAAGGAACTGAGTGACGCCACTTGTAGCTTTAGCAGAACGCTTAAGATCGGAGAAGGTGGTTTTGGTAGTGTTTATAAAGCCACTATAGACAATCCCACCGGAGCAGATTCTCATTCTCCACCACTTGCCGTCGCGGTTAAGAAACTCAATCGACAAAGTCTACAGGTATGCCAAGAAACAAGTTTTCATAAATTTGATCAGTCAAGCAAGATTATGATCATCAATCATGTGAAGTTTCGGAATCAGTGAAAATATTCGAACTATAACCAAGAAATAAGTTTCATAGATTGTATAATGTAAAAAAGGTTTTTTGATAAAATTGCAAAAAGATTATAACTTTAACCAAGGACAAGTTTTACTCATTTCTTATTAATCAAGCAAGATTAGGGCAATGATGTGAGATTTTCTGATTTTGGTGATCGAAATGGGGAAAGGATTCAAACTTTGACCAAGAAACTACAAGTTTTCAGAGATTTGTTTGTTTCTTGACTTGAATAATGTAGAATAAGTTTTGATCTTGAATATTGTTAATTTATTATTGATACTCTGTTTTGTCATGAAAGGGTCACAAGCAATGGCTAGCAGAGGTTCAGTTGTTAGGTGTAGTGAATCACCCAAACGTAGTGAGACTCTTAGGGTATTGCGCAGAGGACAGAGAGAGGCTTTTGGTTTACGAGTTGATGTCTAATCGCAGCTTGGAGGATCATCTCTTCACTCGAAGAACCATAACGTTGTCGTGGAAACAAAGGCTCGAAATCATGCTTGGTGCAGCTCAAGGATTAGCTTATTTGCACGAAATCCAGGTGATTTTGAATTCCAAACTCATCACAAAACCCTTATTCTACCGTCTCTTTTGATTGCTTTTATGTGAAGTTACGCATTTTAACCGAACCAAATTTTCCATATAAACCGCTCGCGGTTCTCTTTTTTATACCGTTAAACCAAACCGAATTAGCATAATTAGATTCATGTAATATAATTTTGGGGCAGGTAATATACAGAGACTTCAAATCATCAAATGTGCTTTTAAATGATGACTTTCATCCGAAATTATCGGATTTTGGTCTCGCTAGAGAAGGTCCCGAAGGAGACAATACTCACGTTACAACCGCGGTATGTAACATTTTCCGTTTCTCCCTTACAAATTCTATATGTATCATTAGTTCCTTCGTCCACAAGTAACAACCTATTCTCTTATTCTTTCATGATTCTCTTAAAAGAGAGTTGGAACAAACGGCTATGCAGCTCCCGAGTATGTAGAAACCGGTCATCTCAGGACACAATGTGATGTCTATAGCTTTGGAGTTGTTCTGTATGAGATCATTACTGGTCGTCGAACGATCGAACGAATGAAACCTTTGGCTGAGAGAAAGCTTTTAGAATGGGTCAAACAGTATCCTGCTGATAGCAAAAGCTTCAGAATGATCGTTGACTCGAAGCTATGCAACAAGTATCCAATTGCTATGGTGAGGAGAGTGGCTAAATTGGCTGATCATTGTCTGAAAAAGAACGATAAAGAGAGACCCACCATGGCCTTTGTTGTCGACAGTCTTAGGAAGATCATTGAGAAATCAAATTCCTAGACGATTAATTTTTCTAAAGAGTAAAGAATATTTATGTAACCAAAGGATGCTGTTTAATGTGAATATGAGATGGGTGAGAAGGCAAGTAATAATATTAAGCCCATTAACCAGAGACACTCACTAACAGGGCTTCACTGTATTAAGCAAAGAGTTCTATTAACTCTTGCCTATCTATGTATTCCGAATGTTTAAATTTTTATTTAGGGAATGGCTAACCTATAAACTACGATTCTGAAAAAAAAGAATGCGATGAAGAAAACTACGTTTGTGAGTTCTAAAATCAGGACGAGAAGAATCTTAAATTCTTAATACAAAGTTCAAACACCTATAAATCTATTATTTTGAACAGAGTTTATGGAAAAAGAAACTTGTACTGCTCTTTAAAGTTTGAATGATTAAAAATGTTGTACTGCACAAATGATATCACAGAACATGCGTAGAAAAAGATCTGTCTTTTTAATTCCCCATTATATAATGCTTATGAGTCATGACATTGAACCTACTCCAATAAGAATTGAGACCATTACTTGCACCAAATTTATTTCACATCATAAATGTTATAACCTCCACAACTATATTTTAAGTATTTAATTAACAAAAAATTAAAATAATAGGTGAATATAATTATCATTATATATATATTTTGTACTTTTTTCATTACAAACCCATCATCCCAAAACAAGAGAACAGGCTGATGATTACATATATTTTTTCTTCCCATTAAAAAAAAAAAAAAAGGATTTACCAAATTCACATAGGCGTTTTGGCCATAGATTTCTTGTACTCCCAAAAATGCATGTTTTTTCTTCTTAAGAAAGAAAAAAAACTAATAAAACAAATAAAGAAAAAATAACAAAGAAAGGACAAACCCTTGAAAAAGAGAGGTTTCTTCGCTTTTTATTTTTCCCTTACCATTTTCTTCTTCTTTTTTTGTTTTTTTTTTTTGCTTCGTTTTCAAATTCAAACTAAGATCTTTCTTTAGATGAAAGATAAAACCATTAACTAGCTTTTACAGCAATGAGCGTTAATGGATTCTCTACTTCTTTTTCTTCTTTGCTTTTTAAACTTTTAATTAGGCAGCAGCAACAGTTCCAGTGTGGAAAGCATAGTCACGAGATCTAGTTGGAGAAGATGAAGAGCTTCGCTTTTCATTTCTTCTCATAGCTTTCACAGAAGAAGAGAGACTCTGTTTCTTCTCTTTAGCTTCGTCTCTCTCTATCTGTTCTCCTCTACACTCTTCGCTACAGAACGGTGTGTCTCCTCTGTTTTCCACAAAATCAAATATTTCATCAGACACAACTATAGATCTTTATACGTTCCTTCATTCACAAGGCAAATCAGAATTAGGGTTTCTAGATGTTGACTAAAAGATAACTTTGTCAAGCAAATCAAAATCTAAGCTTAAAACAATCAATAGAAGAAAGCTTGAGACAAGATCTGAAACAAAGATGTACCTGTACATGAAGATGTCTCTGTTATCACCAAGACGTTTCTTGCAGAGGAAACAAGAGTCCAAGAAATGAGCAAGTGGCTGTCCGTAATAGCTATTGTCGAATCTAAAATCATGGAATTTTCCAGAGACAACAACAGATCTAGGAGATGAGACTGAGTACTGATGATGATGATGGTAATAATGACTCTGAGAATGGTTGTACAGATTCATCTTGAGACTGTTGTTGTAACAAGAAGGAGTCGAAACTCCAGCTTCCATCTCAGTTAAAGAAATCAAACCATCGTCTTCTTCTTCTATGAAATAAGGCTTTCTTGTCGAAACCTCCATTTTTTCTTATGTTTTGTTCTTTGTTTCTTCTTCTTGGTGTTATGAGAGAGAGAGAGAGAGAGAGGTTTGGTGTGGAGGAGATTTGAGGGAAGATGGAGTTTGGTTTTTATAGCAATAGAAGGACAGGTTTGATTCTGGTTAAGAGAGAGAAAGTAAGGAAGAAGCAGCAAGTTTGAGGAAGAAAACTGATGAGAGAGAGAATCTATTGGCTTCTTGTTTTTGCAATACCGCTTTTTTTCCTTCTCTTTACTTTATTGAATTCTTTAATACTTTTAACTACCTAACCATTACATTATGAGGAATAATTGAGGCACTACCATAATTATTGTTTTTAGTCTTCTTCACAAGCATTTTCTTTTATGAATCAACTCAAATAGTTAAAAGTTTGGAATAGTTGAAGGATTTTTTTTTCAGTTAGAAACACTGTTTGAAAATAATTTCGAGCGACTTATATGCTAAATGTAACAAAACATTTGAAACAAATTTTAATACGAGTAAAATAGATGTAAATTTTGTTATTAAACTGGACCAAGAAAAGAAACAAGAAAGGAACTTATTATGTTTAAAAATAAACAATTCACCATATTAAGAGAGTCTTAGTCAAAATTACTTTTGTCATTGACCACACCAATTATGTTTACTCAAGGCTACAAAGCTAGTACTATTTTGATAATCTTTTTTTTTTTGGTAGGAAGTACTATTTTGATAATCTAAGACATAAGTTTAATGAAACAAACTAATATATTACTGGGATTTTTTTTTTCCTTAATGCTAGTTTTGGTTACCATCATTAACCTAATGCTATTATTAGTAAGTTATAAAATGCAATGGGGGGGGGATTTTCAGGGAAATGAGCAACATTGTAATTAAAGCTAAGAGCGAGGGATATAAATGTAATAAAACCCACTGTAAGAAAATCTTCGAAACGGTTCCATAAAACATGGGTCCCACCCGCACTTGGACGTTAAGAAAGTCATTGGTACGTGGGGACCACACGCGCGTGAGAGTGCGCATTACGTTAATATTTACATACCACTTGTGTCTTCTCTTTATTGGCAAATACACACTTTAATTATTAATAGAACATATACGACGTCGTTTTCTCCCTTTTTATAGTTTGGTTTTTTTTCTTTGCCGTGATGAATGACGTTTTTGGGAAGACTTTGGAGAAAGCTTTGTGACGACTCCGCACTCAAAACATTTTTGAAATCATTCAATTACTTTTAGTTTATCAATCAAAAGCCTAACTTTGAATTTAAACATGTAAATTAATTCACAATTTTTCACACGAAAAATTTGAAAATTAGTTATATTAGATGTTTTAGAAAAGAAGATTTGTATCACACACACACACACAAAAAAAGCTTTGCATTTTCTTTGCAAAATCTACATGATATTTCTGAATTTATCTCTATTAGTTAAGAGTTATAATAAATGAAACAACTAATAATCAATGATAGGGATATGGGTACTTTAGATGTTGCAAAGATTATTTAAAATGTGTGAAAAATGTAAAACATTTAACATTATGAAATTGATGGAGTGCTTTATGTGAAATCATGGATTGGTTTGAATAATTTGATTTAACATATCATAAAAAAGAAAATTGATTAAACAATGCTAACTGAAAATACATTTATTGTTGTTGGACTTCCTTGGAAACAATAACAAAACAAAGGAGCCTCCTTGAAGTGTGAAACACGCGCCTTAAGGATGCGTGTAAGCAATTATTAAAACATGTAAACGTCGTACACTTGCGCAAGGCTCGGAAGTTCGCAAAGTCCTAACCCCACCTGTCCCTTTTAAAGTCTTTTTTTTTTTTCCAATTTCGTAATTTCACTCCATACTTTAATTATGAATTTTATAGTATTGTGAGGTTTATGGTTCGGTATTTATAAATTAGTTTTCAATGCTATATGTGAGTACGAATTATTAAGCGCCTGCAAAGATTATAATACTTGTGTCCAGTCCATTATATATACTACAATTCTTGTGCTTGATATTTTTTTTCTGGTCAGAAAATTTCTCATTTTCAATAACTGTCTAAATATCTGTGGAACCACGTCACTCTCCGTCATTTTAAAGTATGAGAAATTATTTTATTCCCACACTACCAGATTCTCTCTCGTCTCTCTCTTTCTCTCCTGTCTTTTCTCTGCATTTTAAAACGAAAATATTGTCATTATAGTAGTATATTTCTCAACTGCATAAATCCTCTGGACCCATATTTCCTAGCCCATAGGATCGAGGGTCCCAATTCTCTTTTCTTAAGCTGCTTATTTACGTACCCTGCCATTGCCTCCATTGGACCGTTCTTTGCTTTCTTATTTTCTTGATTTTTAAAACACCTATGTGTGTACGAAATCGTCGATAGTCTGCACAAGGTTAACAGCGACGATTTAGTGATATTATACAAATAAATAATTAAAGGAGTGGGTGAACAAAATGCATGGGGTTGTGTATGTTTATAGTTGCCATTATTTGCGTTTTTGTTTGACACAAGTTTATATAGGTGTGTGTGTGTGCGCCTTAGCAAGGAAACAAGTGTTGATTTTATAAGGTTATTTTGGTTATGATTATTAAAGGGAATCAGATACTAATATATTTTTTACATTAATTGTTGAGTTATATATCTGTATAAAATATTGTAGTAGTTGAACGGCTAAAAGTATTAATTAGAAAATTATAAGCTATAAGTTATGAATGAATAATTCGTTGCTTATGTATCCAAAATTTTGGGTGTTTATATTATATTTTCGGTTTTGTTTTCAATGGCGGAGCCTTGTTTGAGTCTTTCATTTTTTGTCAAAAGTAGATGAAGACTGTATTAAATTTTTGTGTTGACTTTTATTATTGAGAAATTTAAAGTGTTTTTTTTACTACAATATAAATTCAAAATTTAAAAGCTTATTATATTGTTTTGGTTCACAAATAATAACAAATCGCAAATTTCACGTCACGCATAAAATGTTTTCGAACATTAATAACAAATGTTTTCATATAATTACAATAACTTTGAATATTATGGTATTAAAATATATTTAACAATTTGCACATATGGATATATAATCACAACTATATTTTAATATATAAATTTAAAATATTATTTAGTGATGTATTATTATTATTATATTGTACAGTTTGAATTCTCAAACCAGAATAAATATTTAGTAGTTTTTGTTCTAATACATAACTAAGATAACATCTTAGACTAAAAAATATTTAATGTGTAAAAAAATATCTGTATTTTTGAAATAAATTAAAAAAATAAAGTATATTAATATTTTTGTAAAACTATATAAAATTCCTTATATTTCTAAAAATGATTATTTTTGCTGTATGCATGGGATAATATATAGTTTTTTTGTTTGATAAAAGGGTAATATATAATCTCCATAATCAAAAAGGATCAAAAGTCCAAATCGTAAAAAAAAAAAACGTTTTCAAAATAATAAAAATCCTTATTTTTTAGGAGCCGTTTAAAAACAAAAAAAAGTACTTTTAGTTATTCGGATTTCTGTGTAAATTTACGAATACATTCGAATAAATATGGGTTTATTTCGTTAGAAGTATAAGAGTATAATTATCGCTATATACTTAAGTGTGTTAGGGGAATATAAAATTCAGAAAATATTGCTACAGTGCTGATATATCTTGAAAAGGCTTCTTGACGAAAAAGCTTCTTGTGCGGTATATGCTGTGACGTGGCCCCTCTCTCTTCACTGTTTCATTGTTTCATTGTTGATCTTACCATAAATTATAATATTAAATATGTCATAAAATGTATACTCAAATTAAATATATCCCGATGTTTATGCTCTAACGTATTCTCTACAGATTTTCACGAAGGACACGTGTGCCCCAGTTCCTGACAGATCCTGACACGTACGCCTTAAAAGAGCAGTGCTTGACTACTACCAGGTCAATCTAGAACCCTCCTTCGTTTCCAAGATGGACGGTTTTAAAAATTTTATAATAAAAATCATCGTTTCTCCATCGTACGATTCATAATTGATTCTTCTGGGGCCCTTTTACCGAATCTGCTTAGTCAAGTCTCCCCCGGTTTTACTGTACTACTACTTTCTTTTAGTTCTTGTCAACATTGAGAGATGATTATATTTATTTATTTTAGGGATATACATAATCGATCCATACATTTTCAGTCCAGTTATGAATTTTCAACGAAATTATAAGCCGGCCGTCTAATAATAATATTACACCAGGTTTAGTTAAAAATTATGTATAAAACAAAGGCTTATGTCAACACAATACATCACTTGAAGTAATATATGATCACAGAATGAAATAGCACAAAAATATTTATGAATTTAATCAACTTTGAAATTATTAAATTCCATCTTAATTAATATTTCCATATTCATAAATAACTTCTTATTGAGATATAGATTTTAAATATTTACATAAACCAAATCGGTTAATGTTTTCTTTAGTGAAAGTTGTATCACCCTATTTGGTTTTCAATTCAAAAGTCACCATTCACCAATATTATACGATCTTTATAATAAAATACGGCATATCACAACTCCAATCGAGTAATTTACATGTACCCGTACGATAATTTGCAGACAGTTTCTTTTTACACTAATTATGATTAATTACTGTATTAATCGTCGAGTTTGTCACATGGGATGAGTTCGAAAGGGGAACAACATTTGTGGCGCACCAGGCCACTAATTATTAAATATAATAAAACATTGGAAAAAAGTACATACAATTAGCAACTTGATTTTAATATTAACTACTTAATTAAATAACCCCGAGAACAGGCTTGTTCTTCAAGTTTGATGGAGTTTCTCGGATCATTGCGTTCATTGTTTACAATAAGAGATCTAGAAGCTGCCACAAGGCAACAATATGTCTCCTATGTCGAAACACATCGTTTCTCGTATTAGATTCTCTCCCACTTACTTTGATAAAAACAAAATAGATTAATTATTATAAAGCACATTCCACTAGTTTGTTCATCATTTTATATACTTTTTTTTGTTAATCCCGCACCTAATATTCACTTCTTAATTATATATGTAGTATTATTATGTATCAGTAGGAGCCAGGAGGGCAGCCTAAGATACTTATTTTGTCGTTTATGAATCATTTCCTTATATATTAATGTATATTAATTCCATCGTCTATATTTTTATCATCCCGAATGATAACCGCATGTCAAGAAATAAAAAAAGAACTTTATCAAAAGGAAGAAAACAATGAACTTTATCAAACAGCACTGGATTTCAGTTTACACTCCACGTGTAGAGTATGAACATTTCGTTTATGGGTCTGGGCTTGAATCATACGGCCTATCATCAACCACAAGTAATCTAACCATAACTTAGGTTGAGCCATGTTATAGTATTCACTTTGGGCCACTGAACTTGTTACTTGTCTTTGTCAAAGTTTTTTTTTTTTTTTTTTTTTTGTCAAAGTTTGTTACCTTTCCCACCACCCACATTACATTTTGAAAAGGAAAAAGAAAAAAAGAAAAAGGCGATTTGCAAGATTCTTTTAGTTGGTACGTACTGATTAATGCGAGGATGAGCAAGTCTATTTGCTATATAAACCCACAATTTTTAAGAAATTATGTGGAATCCCGATACACGAAGTGAATTACGCTCAACTCCTCAATCATTCTGCTAAATTACACGAGTAGAAAAGAGTTACTCCAAGATCCTGTACATTAAAAAACTTATTGATATTTCATATAAAATTATAAATAAATGTCTCACAAGATCCTGAAAATATTGATAAACTAGGATGCAGAAAACATTGCATGCAAAAAGGTTAAAATCGTTTACGAAATAGATATTATTTTTTAACATAATAGCATAACAGCATATCGATATATGTGTTCTTGTCATAAAAACCATAACGGTCGAAGGACTCACCATATTAATTGGATGAAAGATGCAGTCTTTCTATTGCAATTTCAGTCATAGTTTTTTGGGTTTAATGTGAATTTTAGTCATAGTTGACCATTGTAAACATTTGGCAATCAAGCAGAATCCTCACACTGATTACAGTCAAAATGAACGTGTTCATATTTTTTCTCTTTGCATGTTTTTGTATGTCTATACATATAATTGAAAAAGCGGATGAATAATTAAGGATATGGATCCCTATGCTGCATCCTATCGTTTATTGAGGGACAAAGGAGTCACATGATAGTAGGATCGCATTAATTATTGTCACGTGGAATGACAAGTCTATTGATGCAACTCAGTAGGAAATGTGTCTCACCAAACTTAGATTTCAAGGAGAAGATCAATTCCTTAAAAAAATAAAAATTTAAATCTAGCTATTTTAAAAAGATGGTAATGGAAGTGTAAATAATCATGAACGCCAAAAGCAAAGAGTATAATAATTATGAAGAAGATTGGACCGTCCCTGCGTGCCTTTCCATCACTTTCTGCCGCGGCGCATCATATAGTCACGGACTCAATTCATGGTTCCAAGTAAAACTTTTGTTACTAAAAAAAGCATTCCTAAAAAATAATAATTCAATGGTAGTTTAGACAAAACATAAACATGGTGTCAATTACATTGGTGTGTACACGTTTTGAATAGTGAAAACGTTTCTGATGAAAAATGAAGATACCAAAAAAGAAACTAACTAAATATAGACCCATTACAAAAATAGAAAGAATACAGAAAAAAAAAAAAAAACCGAACTCCAACCACACATACATGATTCTATTTTTCACCGACAACAATCCAATAAAGAAGTCTACCTCGTAGACTCAATTCCATTTCCATATTTTACCAACAATATTTCTTTTGCAAATCAATATAAGTCTCGTGAAATGTTTACTCGCGTTTTCTTCCTCGTCCTAGTTTTTGTCCCGTCTATAAACTCGGCACCACCGCCGAATTTAACGAAAGATTATTACCAAAAAACATGTCCCGATTTTAGTAAAATCGTACGTGAAACAGTTACACCAAAGCAAGGCCAACAGCCGACGACAGCTGCTGGAACGCTCCGTCTCTTTTTCCATGATTGTTTCATGGAAGGATGCGATGCTTCCGTCCTAATAGCAACAAATTCTTTCAACAAAGCCGAACGCGACGATGACCTCAACCTGTCGCTTCCGGGAGATGCGTTCGACGTTGTGACTCGCATCAAAACCGCTCTTGAATTGTCTTGTCCCGGTGTGGTGTCTTGCGCAGACATCTTGGCTCAGGCCACACGTGACCTTATCACAATGGTTGGTGGGCCTTTCTATGAAGTAAAGTTGGGCCGTAAAGATGGGTTTGAGTCGAAAGCCCATAAAGTGAAAGGAAATATACCTTTAGCAAACCAATCCGTCCCCGACATGTTATCGATCTTCAAGAAGAACGGTTTCACTCTAAAGGAGCTGGTTGCACTAAGCGGCGGTCATACGATCGGATTCTCACACTGCAAAGAATTCAGCAACCGAATATTCCCCAAGGCTGATCCAGAACTCAACGCAAAATTCGCAGGCGTTCTTAGAGATCTATGCAAGAATTTCACGACGACCAATAAGACCATGGCAGCGTTTCTCGATCCCGTGACGCCGGGAAAATTCGATAATATGTATTTCAAGAACTTGAAACGAGGGCTTGGACTGTTAGCTTCCGACCATATCTTGTTTAAAGACAGTAGCACGAGACCGTTTGTAGAATTATATGCAAATAATCAGACGGCTTTCTTCGAGGATTTCGCACGTGCCATGGAGAAACTAGGCACGCTCGGTGTTAAAGGCGAAGGAGATGGGGAGGTGAGACGCAGATGCGATCACTTCAACAATATTAACGTATAAGTAGCATAAACTGAAGAACAGAATTGAGTTCAGCTTTCTTTGGTTTTTTTTTTTTTTGCATAAATTTATTTACAATAAATAAGTAAGTTAGTGGAACAATTTTCAGATCCTCGTTAAGCAGGTAAGTTAATGTAACAATTAATTTACAAATAATGTATGTTATATAAAATGTATTAGACGTTAGTTTACGGAGGACAACAAAAGTTCAAGTTCTTGATTTACCTCGCCATTATCTTTTTCTTTAAAATGATCTCATTAAATGTTGTTTGGCCAAGCTTCGACGAATAATTTATACTTGTGACTTTGTATTATTATTATTTTCATTTGACATAAGATAATGATAATTTCGTTATAGAAATAACCTCAGACTTATGATTTACTATACAAATGTATTTTTGGGTATTTATCAAAAATATTTTTGGTTCGGCTAATCTAAATTTTTTGAAAAATAGTATAAAGTATGTATTATTACGGGTGTGGCTAAAATTGATCGAGAGAAATAAAAAGATGGATTTAGTTATACTCTACATGCATGTGAGTATTTACTTCAAAGCGAGATAAAAGCAAGGAAAAGTTCTTTTTACAAAAATGTGGTGAAAAAATATGTACATTAACAGTATATATTCCTCTCTCTTCATTTTTACCGTATATTGTAGATATTCTTTACACTTCCACAACTTCCACTTATTCTTTTGCCGGTCGCACCCTATCCAATGCTTCATGTATCTAAGCTCTTGTTTTTTTTTTTTTGGATAAAAGTATCTAATAAGCTCTTGTTATGTTTACCAATAAAAAGAAGCTCTGTATGATTAGTTTTTTTAGCATTTGGAAGTGTGGATGGATTGTATTTCGTTTCATTCTCCTTTTTTGTCTTTACCAAATTGCGAATATTGGAAAGGAAAACAGTGTGAAGGTCTTTGGCGGGTCAACGTCACAACGGTCTGACACGTGTCAGACAAGCATGTGTTCAGTAATCAAGCAGTCCGATTTAGACACGTGGAGCAGTCGTAGCTTTGCATCGCTGTAATGATGACCAAATAATTTTATTCCATTCGCGACAAGAACAAGTCTGCAAATAATAGTATATATCAAATTGATGACCAAAAAAGAAAAAAGCATCTCAATTTTACAGGACAAAAGAGCAAATAAATAATCGAGGAAATAAACGTCATTTCATATTTTTTTCATTCCGTAAACATTACTTTAAAGTTTGAGATTTATATTTTTCTTAACAGATATATTTTAGTGTATACATATAGAAAATTAGGGAGAAAGGTTTGGTATAGCTAAAGTGAAATCGAGATTGGGAGCTTCAGTCTCTGGTCTTGTCCCTGTGAGGCTTGACGAATCCGACGACAATCGTTCGTTGCTTGGACATCTTCCATCCAGATTCTTCCATTTATTCTGAAATTTTACATTAAAGGATTATATGAATAAGAAAAATCATATTATATATATATATGACTGAATTTGTTTCTCGTTTGATTTCAGTGTGCAGTTAAATTATTTTGAAGATTTAAAGACAATCAAATCTATTGAGTTGGGTTAAGAAAATAAAGTATCATAGATATCATATCTGCCAAAAAAGTCATTATTTTCTCTCCTTTTGAGACAAATAAAAAGAAGAAAACCTCTTTTCCCTTACGAAAATGGAAGAGGAAAAGTAAATTATAATCTTTTATAAAAACTTTTTTCTTTTTCCACCCTCGAATTTTGCAGTCCCGTTTTATTCCAATGCCCTTTTGGTTAAAAATTTTGAAATCTGATACCTCATTGGATGAAATGTCTACACCTGATGATGCCTTTGCCTTTAAATGGAACCGAGCTTCACTGTTTATACAGACATCCAAATTATATTACATTGATTTTTTGAAGAAAACAAAAGAGAGAGAAATAATGTAAATGCTTTTGGACTCAACAAACAAAATAATAATACAAATGTTAAGTTTCTCATATGATGCAAATATAGAAAGTTGCCTAATAAGTAAATAGCTATCTGTAGGACTAAACACCATAAAACAAAACCAATATATTATACTAAGGCAAATATTAAAACATGACATACCTTGAGGAGTTATTCCATAGACCTTGGAGATCTCTTGCTTCTCTCTCATTGTTTACTTGTGATCCATTCTCACAAATATCCGACTGCCCTATATTCACACACATGTTATTTAGTATTTAACAGAATGAAATTAAATCAGTACATAATCAATTAAATAACCTGGTGACGTTGTAGGTTTTTCAGTAGATTTGATTGTCCGATACATCTGAAACGTTATACATTAGATTACAAAAAAATATATTTAAGTATATCAGTGCCACTTATAAGAATAATACTAGGTTATATCGATCAATACATATACGTACATATATAATGTGTTTTTTTCTGGACTTGTTCTATTCACGTGTGTGTATACCCTATTAATCTATATATAAAGATATAGATATGCACGCACACAGAGACAGAGATGGAAAAAGTAAGAAAAAAGAGAGCAGGGTAAAACAGAAAGCATTTACGATTCATGAAAATGTGCAGCCATACACAGAGATGGGAGATGTGCATGGGTCTACGTACGTGTCTTATTCTAACCATAGTCAAATTATGCAAAAAAAGTAATTTATAAATAGTATGATTGAACAATCATGCATATACATATATGTGTGCATATATCATCATTGAAGAATGATGCCTCTTTGTACTTTACTTTTCTACTGCATCTCTAGTAATAAAAGGACTTTCTATTGTTTCTATTGAGCTTTGGCTATATCAAGCTTTTGATTCCTTCTCTTGTTATATTTTTTTCTTTCTTCACCTGGTATATAATTTCTCAATAAATGTGGCGACCAAAAGGATACTTAATTCAACTATACACAGAAAAAAATTCCGTCAGTTCATAAGAAAAGTGCAGTGGGTTCGGTTCATTTGCATATTCAAATCCATAATACAATTAATTCCTATAATCCTTTAAGGGTCTAATTTGATTGTCTATTTACCTATACATTATATAGGTAACTTAAGAAGATTACCTGTAGATGGGATTTAACATGAGCCAATGTGAGATCTTGCACATCCATCAGCTCAAGTACTGATTTTGGGGTTGCTCCTGAATATTAATCATAATCAAAGAATCAGAAAAATAGAAATCTCTCTCAAGCCTATTCAATTTGTTTTTTTTTTTTTTTTTTTTTAAAAAGAAGAAGATATATATTAAATAAAAAAGGGGTAATAGTGAAAAAGGACAATACTTTCATGACCACCCAATAATTGAACAGCGTGTACAAAATGGGCATGAAGGGTCGTCGTCCACCGCATCCTTGGAGCCCTTACTCCTCGTTTGGCCGTGAATCTAGGCGGCTGCGGCTGAGCTTGACGCCGATAACGGTAGTGAAGATTAGAACTACAATTAGGGTTTGGGATTAAGCGACGACTTGCGGGACAGTTGACTTCACTGAAGAAGAAAGGAGTAGGAGAGGTAGATGAGTAGTAGTAGTGGTCAAGGACTTGATTCTGGTAAAGAGGGAATCCTCTTATTGGTCTCATCATCAACATAGATCTCAAGTCGTAATCAAGAGATTTGTAGTGTTCTTGATTATTATCAATCTTGGTGGCTTCATTGTTTGAAGTGAATTGGAGAGTGTGGATGAGATTGTCAGAAGACTTTCTGTCTGAATCTGAGGCTTTACTCCGAAACCCTAATCTCCTTTCAACTTCTTGTTCTTGATTTTCTTTTTCCTCTTCTTCTTCCCTTCTTCTGCTGATCTTCAGGTACAAGTCAGGCTGTGAAGGGAAAAGCTCCATAACAAGAGAGAATTGTGAATGATTTTGAGATAATTTTGATGAATTTTTGGGAAAAAAGGTTGTATAATGTTATTTATTTCAAAAAGTTTTTTTTTCTTCTTCTTAACTTAATGAATTTTTGTTCTTGGTGAGAGGAGAAAAGCAGTTGTAAAGAATTAGAGAGAGAAAAATAAGGATGGCAAAAGGTATGAGGGAAATGAGAAGTCTCTTTCTTCTCTGTTCCCTTTGAGAAAATGACACTTTAAGAGTCTAATAAAGGGGTTGGGTGAAACATGAATTTCCATTTAATTTTTCTTTTCCTTTTTTCTTCATATGTATTGGAAAAAATCAATTTCTATGGCATATTTTGTTACAATGTATATATCATATCATCTATCACATATCAGTATTTAATGATGGTATAGTATAACAATAATGTATGGAAATATTCGTTTATTTGTGTCCAGATTTACATGTGAAAATGACACTAAGGTTGAAACTGAAAGATGCGTGTGTGCGTGTTTGTTTTTATATAATCATTCATGAAAAATTTAACATAAAATCAAATGCTGATATTTTTTTAGGAAACCAAATAATCAACAGCCATAGCTAATTAGCTACTTGTTTAGTTGTTGATAAAATGGTGTGATATTATCGAAAAATACTTAAATGAATTTTAAAGATGGAGAGAATATCCAGAAATTAAAATCAAAGCTTAAGTCTCGTCGTCACTTGTTGTTTGTCTTATTTTTTGGTTTAATAGTTTGTCTTTTTTAAAGTTGGAGTTTATTTGGAATTATACCGAACATTTTGTTGCTTTACAGTATTGGTGGCTGGTTGCCTAAGAATAAACTGAATATGATATTGCGGTTAATACCTGAATTTTTTTTCCCTACTACATATTATTAATCGTTTGTGAATAAGGTGATTTTGTATACGTGATAAGATGAAATTTCAAGAAAATAAGATAATGGGAAAAGAATAATATCTCCCTGAAATATAATTACGATTCTAAAAGCGATGTATCATATATATATATATATTGTTTATTAGAAATTTTCAAAACAAGTAAACATCAAAGTTTTTTTTTATTCCACAAAGCATTAACTCCATTTCATCAAAATACTATACGACATTAATTTAATTTTGGCCCTATGCCACCGATAGATAGTCCAATATTTGATTCCCAAAATATCCTTTGATAATTCATGTCCCCTAAGCCCATACATCGACAGATAATGTTGGGGACGATCCATGATTTCGTTCCATTTTTTTTTTTTGGTGCAATTTTTTATTTTTCATATATTTGATTAAACTAAGAAAATCTGAATCCATAAATAGGTTTCCGTAAAAGTCGATCCTTTTCCAGTTTAGTTCCAGCACGAGGAACGATATAAGACAAACGAAATGAAAAATTTATTGAAAATCTAAAAAGAAAATAAAATTAAAGAATTTAAATGCATTTCGTTTATTTAACATTAAAAACAAAATTTAAATGCATTTCGTCTATTACGTGATTGGAGGTCACTACCAACAGATCGACGATGCATAAGACAAACTTAGAATAATAGTATTGAGTTTAAAAGCATTACTAGGTATATTTATAAAATAATGGTTTAATTCGTTTTAACAGAATCATTAACCAATCATATTTATTGAACAATATTTTTTTCAGCGTTTTAACTATCATCACTAGTACTTGAGTTTTGTAGCAATCAAAGCCTTCTCGTCATATACAAACAATACACTAATCATGAAAAGTTCTGAGGGGTCGGATTAAGTGATAAATACAAATGGGAAAAATATCAGAAACTATTGAAAATGTCGGGGTCAAATAGAAACAAAGGTTCCCATCAATTTGAGTAGTTACTCCGACACGGGGATCGGACTTAAAAGTGGAAAAGCATGCTGTCCACTTAACTTAGTGTAAAATTGTAAGACCTTTAAGGCCAAAGTTTTTTGTATATATATATGTATATAAGTATCAGCAGGTTTCCTATATACAAAAATTTTGGTCCAATTATATATAGCATTAGCACGTCATTTTTATACTACGTAGGAAACATAATCAGAACCACGAAACCAAAGATAGTATACGTAAAATACGGATAAGACGAAGACATCTAGTTTACCAATGATCACTAGGCTTAAATTAAAATTTTCTGGTTGTATTTTGTAAAAGTTGCTGCTTTCTCTTTTAAAACGTCCTGAACCTTTGTTAAAAAAGGAAAATCTTTAATATATAAATCAAATAAAACCAAAAAAAATCTATCAATCCGACAGTGTCTTAATATCTCACATCAATACTCCTACAAATCCATCACCTAATTGATCATCAGACAAGATCATGGGACTTCGACAAATTGTCAGCTATCTTCGAGCCAACGGATGTGGCTTTGATTTCAGCTTTACCTTTAGGACATAATTTGATTTCGGATTCTATTGGTTGGCATTTCACAAAGAATGGCCAATATTCGGTAAAATCAGGGTACCAAACGGTTCGTCTTCCAAATCTTTCCTCGGTTTCTTATCCGGTATACGGTCCTGACTGTATTCCGTTACAGGCTCAAGTTTGGAAGATAAAGTGTCCTCCAAAGATTCAACACTTTATGTGGCAGTCTCTCACGGGTTGTATTTCGGTATCGGTTAATCTCTATAACAGGGAAATTAACTGTGATGTTGTTTGTGCGAGGTGTGGAATTGGGGAAGAAACGATAAATCACGTTCTCTTTGAATGCCCACCTGCTCGACAGGTTTGGGCACTATCCCAGGTACCATCAGGCCCACAATTCCCCTCGGCTTCTCTGTTTACAAATATGGATTATTTATTTTGGCGGCAGGCAAAACAGGATGTCAGTGACTCCTATCCATGGATTTTATGGTACATTTGGAAGGCTCGAAATGCAAAAATTTTCGAAAATATAGATGAGAAGCCTCCCGAGATTGTTAGGTTGGCTAATTCGGAATCTCAGGTTTGGCAAAAGGCACAGGTGGAGGAGGAGGATTCTCCAAATACTCTTGTGCGTCAACCTGGATCTCTCTCACGGTCAAATCTCTTTCAATCCAGTTTTTCGGGATTTAGGTGTTATGTGGATGGATCATGGAAGGAGACGGATAACTTTGCAGGTTATGGATGGTATTGTACTTCCTCTGATTCATCATCAACAATGGGAGCGGCCAACCAGCGAAGAAGTTTAACACCCTTACATGCGGAATTGGAGGCTTTGATGTGGGCGATGCGATGTATGATTGGTGCTGGAAATCAACATGTCGCGTTTTTGACAGACTGCTCGGACATGGTGAAGATGGTGTCTTCCCCAACAGAATGGCCGGCATTTGCAGTCTATCTAGAAGACATCGCCGCCGATAGGGAAGAATTTTTATCCTTCTCTTTATCTTTTGTTAAACGAAGCGAGAATGTTCAAGCGGATAAGTTGGCACGAAATGTTCGTGTCCTACCGCATAGTGTTACTTTTGTAAACCACATTCCGCCAAATTGGCTTTCTTAAGCTAATCAATATATGCAGTTGACAAAAAAAAAAATACTCCTACAATTCTATCATAAATTACACCTCACTTAAACACAAAACGAAAATCCTTCAAAATGTGAAAAGAAGAAAGTACAAATAGGAAAAAGATTGATTGAATTGAAAAAGTAGGAAGCACACTGAATCTTTTATAAAGGAGTAGAGGAAAAAGATTTGGAGCTTGTTTAGAATAATTGCCTCCACGATTCTTTTTGGGAGATTTTTAAGCAAATCTAAACTTTTGGGATTTTGATAAGAACCCACATTTAAATTCGGACAAAAGAGTTGCTTGCAAACATTAACTCCAAATATTAATTATCTATTGAAAAGAATGAATTAAAATCTAAAAGTAAAGAATCTTTTTTTCTTTTTCTTTTTTCCCAGTAACTTCCCAGTAACCCTTATCGACTCATCGTGTTACTTGCTCATGTGTCATTGGTATTTTGCTCATGATAGTCAAGTACTAGTGATGTATTTGATTTTGCAGGTGGAAAAATTAATTAGAGCTCCGACAATATGACTAGATTCTTCTGTACATGGAACTTGCATTTCTCGAAGCGAATTGGAAGCTTAAAAATGTAGGATTTTTTGTTTTGTTTTGTTTTTGTTTTTTTCAATGACTGTTGGTAATAATAACATAGTTTTCTTTTAAAACTCTGTTTGCAGTCAAATCTGTCAAAATTGGTGATTGTGAAGGTATCGCCGTATCGGTAGAAACTAAGGACAATGTGGAGCCTCCGAGTGAGAGACACAAGGCCGGAAATGCAATTTTCAACAAAAAGTACAAACTCCACCCAAATAAAGGTCGGCCTCCTAAGGTTCGTTGTCACAATCCTCCCCGTGATCGCATTGCAATAGTGAGAAGAACCGTAGACACGAATACGGGACACCTCACTCTCTAGTTCTAGGGTCAGTATGCAAAAAAAAAAAAAAAACGGTTTAGATGGTGACTACTGACTAGGCATTAAGCATCTCAGACCTTGACTAGAACCGGAGAACATTTAGACATTGACAAGGTTTTGCATTGTTTTCGATTATTTTAAAAGGATTAAAATATAAAAAGCCATAAGTAGATTAAAGAAAATTAGCATTACGACAAAAAGAATAAAACTATAACACCAAACGGTTTGGTTAATCCAAGTTGGAAGTCAATACCCGAACCAGTCAAGCATTTTTCAAACCGGATAAAACCCGGTTCAACAAAAAATGTCATAATGCCTTGGTGCGTTCTTGACTCCCCCAAAAAATATTAGTGGTAAATCTCTGTTTTAACCCTCTCATCGGATCGAATTTACCCTCCTCTACAAAATAACCTAGTAATAAGTTCTAGCTGCGCATTATTTACCAAAATACCCTCGTATCATCTCCTAATTACCGACGTCGTCCACGAGCGCGGAGGTGATACGGTTGACCGTGGAGCAAATACGGTTATTGATGGCGGCGACGGTGGAAAGGTCGAGTCTTGCGGTGTCGACATTGCTCCCTAATATCTGTAATTGTATAGCAACTGTGAGCAAGCACGAAGGCGAATTGACGGAAATGCCCTCGGCGCCATTGGATGGATTTACCGGAACAACAGAGAATCCGAGGGGCAAAAGGGGAATATTAGAAGGATCCTCGCCGTTCATAGCGAGCTGAACGGCGTCGGCATCGATGGTGGAGTACACCACGAGACTGCCAGAGTTATCAGTGCAAGTTTCTTGAAGCATCAACTCAACTTTATGCGATGCATTGCTCGCCACCTGTTATTAAAGAACCAAAGATTAACATTAAAGATTCGAATTTTGATTGTTGGGATTTTGATAAGTATCAACATTTTGAAGTTACTAACATTGATCCAAAGAAGAGAGATGCAATTTCCGGGATGTGGTCCATTTGCGATATGAGCAACTTTTTTAAATGAGTTCCCATTGAACAAAATCTCCAGCTGCAGAGAGAAAATTCTCAAATTCCGATTTTCAGAATCTTGGATCAAAAAGAACAAAGAAGATTCTAGTTGTAATTTGTACCTGAGAGAGACGTTGATTGTCTCGGAGAAGATCAAAGACTTTGTGATGAGAATAAGGAAGTAACGTGACTGAGACGGCACCTGGAACAAGACTACCACAAACTTTCCTGGTCGTGATTCGCACTGTGTCATTTGTTGATACATGTCCGTACGAATTGCTTATGTTCAGACAGAAAGTTTTCACCATTCTCTGTGACAGCTTCATCAAGTTCTTCCTCGCTTCTACAGAAGGTATCACTGAAGACAAAACACGAGAAAACGGAAAACAAATCACATTGGTTGTGAGAGGTTTACTTGTGAAACAAGTTATATACCTCCAAGGTCAGTGATGTTTGTAGCCATGAGACTAGCCATCCTTTCACACTGTCTCTGCAACACAGCCAACCACCGTTCAGCGCCAAAGGCTACACCGCTCTTCACATACTCTTTAACCGCCTCCTGAAGCACGTGCTTCTCCTCCACTTCCACGTGCTCTAACCACGTGACCTGAGAGTAATTGTTAGGCAAGTCTTGAATGATGCAACCAGAAGGTTTTCTCCGGTATTGATCAGTAGTAGTAGCAGTTGAAGCTGGTTTGATAAAACCGTGAAAGCTATCGATCGGGAAATCTACAATCATCCATTTTCCATCTTCCGCGTTTTGCTCCACATATCGAAGAAAATAAGCTTCTCTTGTTGGTACCAATGGAGATACTACTCGTAACTCTGCATACATCTTTTTTGAAAAGAGAGACAAGATTCTGTGACCTGAAAACGAATTAATTTGATCACTCTTATCTATGATAAACTACTCACCAGAAGAAGAGAACCACTTGCTCCAGAAAGTCCAGAAGAAATGATCTGAATCGTTTTGGAGCTTGAGACTATTGAGCAGAACATTTCTGACCATTTATCCTTGAAGCAAAATTTTTAACATATTTATGTTAACTGTGACTTTCTAAGAAATGTGTTTAAAGATATACGTTTTGACTTATTCTTACAGCATCAAGGAATGTTTTGACGAGGGTTATGCTGTTCATCATGACGACTGCTTTAGCTCTTGAAGCTTCTCTGTGAAAACGATCATCATCATTCATTGGAGGCCATAAGAACATCTTCTTATACTCTTCCTCGTTCAGACACACATTCACGTTGTCTAAGCTTTTCTTATTCCACAAGGGATAATTCATGTCACACATCTTTGCTAGTTCTTGAACGCAAGAAACCGCAAGATTCATCGCAATCGCCTTTTCTTCTTCCCCAATCAACATGTTGTTATTGTTGTTGTTACTAGCCTCCGGGAAGAAACAGGCAATCTCTTGTGAAGGAGGAGGACTCCTCATAGAAGCAATGCTGCGTAAACGATCAAGCTGCAGCATATAATAACCGTATGATTCAGTAGATACACATCAATAGCTAAGATTAATTCATTCGAATATATAAATATACCTCTTGGCGGAGGCGGGCGTTTTCAAGGCGGAGTTTGTTGCCACAAGAAGAGCAAGATAGGCATTTTAAACTGGACTGAAGATTTTGACTCTCTGTTTTAAGAGTATAATTCTCTGCTTTTAGCATTACATTATCTCTTCTGTCTTGCTGTGCCTGTTAATCTCAGTATTAGCAACAATAAAAGCTTAACTTTAACATGAATGGTCTTAGCCAGATTTTCTAACCCCGATTTAAAACGATTTATGTAGTCTAATTAACCTTGTTAAAATCAAACCAAACCAAATTAAAGAGTGAGTTTACCTTAACTTGGTTACGTTTATTTTGAAACCAAAACTTGACTTGTAGAGACGTGAGACCAAGTTCTAGACTTAACCTCGTTCTTTGTTGGACATTCGGCTTAGTATTATGCTCAAAGAATCTACAATAAACACCAATTAAGTAATAAGTAAATCATTATTTCATTGACCATCGTTAGAAAATTTGTGAAATCGTAATGAAAAAACAGCAAGACGTACGCTTCCATTTGTTGAATCTGACGAGCAGTGTGTCTCTGGACGCGTTTCTTCTTAGCAGGAGGAGGCTGTTGTTCGATTGCGGTATCCTCAACCGGGTCATGACCCGACCCGGCTGACACACCCGACCCGCTTTCGATCATACTCATCATCCCATACTCTTCTTTCTAAACTACCAAAACAAAATGATCAACTTTTAAGAAAAAATAATGTAAGAAAGTTAGGGTTTTTGGAAACGAAAGACAAACCGGGATAATGTCAGAGAAATTAGGGTTATCGAAGGAGGTAAACTTGTAATTAGGGTTTTGGATTGTTGCTGTCGGAGTCGAAGACACCGAACCGAAAATGTTGTCGGAATTATCAACCACATGTCCTTCTTCTTCGCCTGATTTCATCACTTGATAATCTCCGTACATTTTTTCTTTGTCTTTTGTTTCCATTTTTACAACCAAACGAAATTAACAACGAAGAATCAGTGCGTTGAAAATATTGTTTTTAGTTGAGAAAAGATGAAACACAGAGAAAACTTCTCAAGGGTTTGTTTTCATTTCATCTCGCTTCACTCTCATTACTTTACCTGAGAAGATAAAAAGGTTAAAAAGAGATATTTGTTTCTTCTCTTCGCTTTTTTCTTTTTGGGTGTAATTTTCACTAAATACTTACCGGAACCAGGAAGAGTAAACGGCATCCGTTTCTGTTTAACGGCGATATTTAACGGAATACAGATAGACAAAAAGCTTGTCGAACACACTACTTTAGTACTCTTTTTTTTTTCCCTCGAAGGAAGCAGAGAGTCAAATCAAATCTTTGGCAGACGATATAAAAGTCAAAATTTTGGATCTGAGTCAAACTTTATTCTCTACGCGCTTTCCAAGTCCGTGTATTACAGCCGCTTTGCTCACACTTGATTCATCGGAAGCCCATTTATTTGACATTAATCCATTGTATTATTTTAAGCCCATTTTTTACTTCCTCTCTGCCAAATCCATTGTATTATTTTATCGTAATTATGCTTAAGTTAACTTTCTTATTTTCTTGTGTTAAAAAATCAATCTAGTAATAATACTCTCCATACACGATACGTTTATTGCTGCTTAAATTGAAAACATACTTATGATTATTAAATTTGTTAGGCTTTTTTGTATATTTAAATACAAATAAAAATGAGAACAATTAAATAATAAGTACTATTGGCAAATCTGAAAAAATACTTTTAATTGTCCTCAATTTGTTTTTGTAAATTTTATCAAAATAAAATAAAGTTGATAACTTTCTAAAATTTTTATAATTTAATAATAAAAATTTAATATTACTTATTTTGTAAGATTGTTATTTTATTATCTGTAAACAGAATAAAATAACAGAGTACATGTTGAAATTTGCCGCAATAGAAGAATTAAAGATACTCCAAGTCTATAATTAAGCTTGTTATTACATTGGAGGTTTGCGACAATAACAACGGTATGTGTAACAAACATAAATTTCTTCGCCTTTTGACTTGCACAAGTCAATGCAAGATTGAACATTACACCTCGTTTCAAGGGATATTGCGCGGATGTATCTTTCACTAACGCATTTGCACTGGTTATTCTCACATTTGAGGTTCTTCGTTGGACAGTTTATATTAGTACAATCAGAGACATTGTTGCAAGACTGTGCCAGAATTTGAGTGCCTATGAAATTTAATATGTTATTGATCATGATAATACATAATATCGATTATGAAGATGATGATGGTGATGGTGATGAATGTAACTAAACATATGATCCAAAAATCTTACATGTTGAGAAAAGTAGAAGACCGATAAATATCAAAGCTGTTTTCTGCATTTTTATCAAATAAGTTGTATTTTTTTTTTGTGTTTTGAGTTGTTTGTGCGATTGGAATAGATGATTTGGATACTATTTATAAGAATTCTTTTTTGTTTTCTTACCGGAACCAATATGTTTTGCTAATTATTTTACTAGTCAATGTTAGCATTTTTGTTTTCGTAAATATTATAATTACTTCTTGTAACAAGATTTTATATCTAAATTATTTTTAGAAAGAGTGGAAAAATTACCTAGTTTGATGTTCTAAAGGTAGTAATGTAAATTAGAAATTTATTACATAGATGTTGTCTCGTGATGTGTTGAAAAATCATAAATTAAAAATCACATAATTTTATGCATAAATCTCAATTTCCCTAATCATCCAAAACAAAATTAATGAATTGTTTGAATAAATTGTATATATAAATCTAAGAGATGGTATGAAATCAGTATCTTTAGCATATAAGGTGAAAAAAATACTTGTTATAAAATTTCTAGTGGTTTAGATTATTATTTGCTCCAAATTTGAATTCTACTTTTGTCCGAGTCAATTTTTTCTACCTATTGACTAAACATTTGTTGGTTTTAATTTGAGAAATATAAAGCTAGGATCAAACATTCTCTCATCTAAATCCAAAGTTTAATGATAACATAATTAATTTTATAAGTATAGTTTATCATGATTTTATCCATATGACCATATTCAAGTGATAACATTTATATAATATCACAACCCTATCTTCATTCCCATTTTTATTAACTTAATGATGAGTATTTAGTCATTCAATTTTTCTTATTATATTGATTTTTTTTTAAATCGAAACGTTAAATTACCATATTTTCTTTTAAAACTTGTCACATATGAAGATATAATTTTTTTTTTCCATCCAGTGTTAAATAAAAATTCGAGGAGAAAAAAATCAGTCCATAAGTCCGTGTAATACAACCGCATTGCTCACACTTGATTCATCGGCAGCCCATTTATTTCCGACATAAGCCCATTTTTACTTCCTCACTGCCAAACCCGTTGTATTATTTTATCCTAATTGTATGTTTAAAGTTAACTTTCTTATTTTTTTGAGTTTTTTTTTTTTTTTTTTTTTAAGCAGAAGTACTTTATTAAGAATGAAATTTGTCAAAGTACAAAATGTCGGAG
Organism: Erysimum cheiranthoides; assembly: GCA_011420285.2. Lineage (NCBI taxonomy): Eukaryota > Viridiplantae > Streptophyta > Magnoliopsida > Brassicales > Brassicaceae > Erysimum > Erysimum cheiranthoides. The sequence goes on from CM022177.2 coordinate 12,246,784, forward strand.
ATCCACGAGGGAGGATCATACAATCATACTTAGCTAAATTATGAACAACATAATTACAGGAACGATTTGTGAAGCAAAACGTAATAATGTGTGTATTTTCTTGAGTTAAAAAAGCTATAGTCAACAATTAGAAATGCTTTCCACATACGATATGTTTATTGCTGCTTAAATTGAAAACATACTTATAATTATTAATTTTGTTTGGTTTTTGTATATTTTAATACAAATAAAAGAGAGAACAATAAAATAATAAGTACTATTGGCAAACCTGAAAAAATACTTTCAATTTCCCCATTTTTTTGTAAAGATTATCAAAATAAAATAAACTTGATAAATTTTTAAACACATTATAATTTGATAATAAAAATTTATTATTACTTATTTTGTAAGATATGTTATTTTATTCTCTGTAAAGAGAGTAAAATAAAAGAGTACATGTTGAAATTTGCCGCAATAGAAGAAGTTAAAGATACTACAAGTCCATAGCTAAGCTTTTTATTACATTGGAGGTTTGCGACAAACACAACGGTATCCGAAACAAAAATAAATAACTTCGCCTTTTGACTTGCACAAATCAATGCAAGATTGTTCACTACACCTCATTTCAAGGGGTATCACGTGGATATATCTTTCACTACTAACGCATTTACACTTGTTCTTCTCACATCTGATGTTCTTCTTTGGACAATTTATATTAGCACAATCAGAGACATTATGGCAAGATTGTGCCAAAATTTGAGTACCTGTGAAATTTAATATATTATTGATCATGACAATACATAATATCGATTACGAAAATGATGATGGTGATGGTGATTGTAAGTAAACATATGATAAAAAAATCTTACATGTTGCGAAAAGTATAAGGCCGATAAATATCAAAAGTGCTTTCTGCATTTTTGTCGAATAAATTGTATTTTTCTTTCGTATTTTGATATAAAATAGAGGATCTGGATACTATTTATAAGTGTAAGAAAAGTTTTGGTTTTCTTACCGGAACCAATATGTTTTGCTAATTATTTTATTGGTCAATATTAGCATTTTTGTTTTCCTAAAGAGCAAAATTACTTCCTTTAACAAGATTTTATACATAAGTTATTTTTAGAAAGAGGGAAAAATTACCTAGTTTGATGTTCTAAAAGTAGTAATGTAAATTAGAAATTTATTACATAGATAGATGTTGTCTGGTGATGAGTTGAAAAATCATAAATTAAAAATCACATAGTTTTATGCATAAATCTCAATTTCCCTAATCATCCAAAACAAAATCAATGAATTGTTTAAATAAATTGTATAAATATAAGAGATGGTATGGAGTCAATATTTTTAGCATATAAGGTGAAAAATACTTACCAATAGTAGGATTTTTAATATGTTATAAAATTTCTAGTGGTTAAGATTATTATTTGCTCCAAATTTGAATTCTACTTTTGTCCGAGTCAACTTTTTTCTATCTATTGACTAAATATTTGTTGGTTTTAATTTGAAAAATATAAAGCTAGAGTCAAACATATATTCTCATTTATTTGTTTCCATAAAGTTCTTACAAATATAAATCCAAAGTTTAATGATAACATAATTAATTTTATAAATTTAGTTTATCATGATTTTTATCCATATTCACAAGTGATAACATTTATATAATATCACAACACAATCTTCATTCCCATTTTTATTAACTTAATGATGAGTATTTAGTCACTCGAATTTTTTTATTATATTGATTTTTTTTTTCCTAAAATTGAAACGTTAAATTACCATATTTTATTTTAAAACCTGTCACATATGAAGATATAAAAAAAATTCTTTTCTTTTTTTCATCCAGTGTTAAATAAAAGTTCAAGGAGAAAAAAATAGTCTATAATATTTTTTAAGTTAATCACACTGTAACCAATTTTTTTTTTTTTTTTGAAATACATTTTCATATGGAATCACACATATGTCAATTTCGGTTGTGTTTCCAATTGGACAAAATGATTCTTGTTGTTAATGAAAATAAAAACAAGATTTTGGGTAGTTTGGTTATGTATGTTAATATATGAGAAAACCACGAGAAAAATGTTATGCGGATGTAACAGTAACATAAACGTAAAAATATATATGTATATTTTCATTACTATTATAATAGTTTCACATCATACATGATGGTCACCATTCAGAGTTAATCATTTTATTTTCTTAATGAAAAAATTGGAATAGAAGATGGTAAAAAATAATCATAGGAGATTTGACTTAGATATATCATTTTTTTTCAGTCCCCTAATTGCTTTTTAGCTAATTTGCTCAACAATTTATCTCTTATTGTTATAACAATTAAAAAAATCTGCAAAGTACAAAATACCACCTCTTGATTGCACAATTAATGAAAATTTCTATATGTTTTTAGTATTTTTTAAACTATTCTTAATAACAACTATAAAAGTGTAGACAAGATATTCTTAATGAGTATGAATATATTTACATGAAAAGTATAGTTTAGGATACTAATAAACCTGATAATGAGATATCAAATTATTCTTTAAGGTCAATTACTCAGTTTGATATTCATTCCAACAGCTTGTATTCTATTAAGCACGCAACGACTAAATGCATAAAATAGACATATGAAGAATGAATCTGAAAAATAAGTGAAAGACAAACATACCGACTAAGGTTTAAATTTCACTCAAATGTTCAAATAATAAACTTTATGTTATATGGAAACTTATCATTAAAATTACATGGGAGGTTTGCGACAGTAACAATGGTTCAAGATACAAGCATAAGCTTGTTCACCTTTTGCCTTACAATAGTCAAAGCAAGCAGCGACACCACAATTGGCATCATCCGGTAAAGTTACGAGTCTTTCAAGAGGGCATTCACAACCACCGTTCACACACTTGGCGGCACCAAATGGTGTTGGACATTTGACTCTAACACAATCAGAATCCTTCGTGCAAGGTACATATCCATTTCGTGCCAGAATCGGTGTACCTGTATAAATCATATTATTGATATCTATTATACACTCTTGATAATGAGGAGGATGATTACAATTGGAAAATAAAATTCGTTTTAAACTCACATGTTGAAAAAAGTAGAATACCAATGAATATCAAAGCTGATTTCTCCATTTTGATATTGGTTAACCAATATGTTTACATACTAAAATGATGTGTTTACATATTATTTATAATTTTAAGAAAACTTTTTTTTTTTTAAACAGTGGCTAATCTGTTTTTTTTTTCTTTCACTTTAAAATTCAAACTTTAGATTTTGGTAATGTGTTTAACTGGTCAAGATTTTATTCTGTTACTTTTGTCAAAGGTCAATATCTAGTAGTTCGCCATATATAATTATAAATTATCTATTGATTTCCATAAAAATATATTATATACATATTTTAGAATTAACTTAGCAAATTTATAACCATATAATTAATTTTTAAAAAAGTTGTAACTTATGGTGTCCTTCATACAAGATAATCATTTATAGACATATTAGATCTTTAACATATTTGAAAATTTGATATATTTATTTCTATGTATTAATAAAAAGAAGAATATATTGATTTTAAAGCTGGATAAATAAATTATAATTTTCATTTTTAGATAATTTTATGTATGTACAAGCACCAAATTCATGTTAGTGACGACAACTGTTAGGATGAAATTTTGGATTTCTTAGAAGGTAGAAATTCTTCTGGATGGAAGAATGTGAATGTGAAAGAGTAATGTTGGGTTTTGAACAAATGGTTGAAGTTATCTACATTTATTCTTAGTTAATACTTCAATTTTACTTTTAAGCTTAAAGTGCTTAAAATTCTTATTTTTAGGGAAAGAGTATCAATGTACAATATATTATGTTGAGGTTCCTTTGTTTTCAAAACAATATTAAAAATTCACTGACCACATGCGAACAAAGCGCTTCTAGTCAAATGTTTTTGACTTTTTGTAATAGTTAACCAAATAAATAGGGGTATGACATAAAAAAAACATTATTATATTTGTTTAGTTAAAAAAAAAAAAAGAAGAAGAAAATCGAGCGGTATTTTGGTTCGGTTAAATATTTAGCCCGGTTAAATACTCAATCAACCTTGCTTCTTCACCAATCACCAGTATTGCGGAATGTAGAAGAAACTTTAAGGGGGTGTATTGAAACTTGGATTTTAAAAGATTTTGGTTTTTTATTAAAATCCATTGTTATTCAATGTGTGATTCTTAAATCCCTTTTTAAATCCAGTGTTATTGAATCTAGTATTTCTATAAAATCACTTAAAACAACTTGCAATCCCTTGTTATTCAATAAAGGATTTATTAAAATCATATGAAATCCAGTGTTATTCAAAATTAACAAGTACTTTTTAAAAAAAATATGAATTAGGATTTTAGAAGACTTTGGATACTTTTTTAGTTGAAAATAGGAGCTCAACAAATCTCACCTCTAGAGGTGATATTTTGAGGGATTTCAAAAAAGAAAAAAAAAAAAAAAGACATAACTTTTTTCCGTCGTCCTCCTTTGCTCTTCATTCTCAGATCCTCAATCAATTATGTGTCTTCCATTAGCTTCCTCCCTTCCTCTCTCTCGTCCGGTATCTCTTCTAAACACTCAAACCCAATCCTTTGCTTCCTCTTTCGTCCATGTTTCCTCGCCATCGTCGCCGCCGCCTCGTGTCCCTTCGCCGCTACAACAACAACTGTAATGGTTAAATTGAAAAAAGATCGAATCTTTGGCTGCTCCGTTCATCGATTCCAAAACTCACAGTTGTGAATTGGCTGCACCATGGTGACTGGATTTGTGCCCGAGTAAGAACCTTTCAGCTTCATATAGAGAATACCAGCAAGGATTCTACCCCAATGCCCGAGAAACGAAGCGTTGGGTACAAACATCTACACTAGAATCAGTTCTGCCCAAGCAGCATACCGTGTTGGTACTAGGATGACGTAGACGTTGGAGTAATCATCAGCCTGAGCATTGAGAACAATTTTCAAAGCAAAGAGGACTCCGGAGAATCCAACGGAGTATTCGTGGAAATAGGGTCTGTCGTAGTCGAAGAAGACGGAGAGGGATTTAGCTAACAGCAATGTAACTCCTTGGGACATACCAATAAGTGCAAATACCATTGAAGCAAACTCGCTGCCTCCCATGGACGTCTCGAGCTTTATCCCTTCCTATAGCTAAACACATCCGGCTTAATACCTTATTTCCACAATTCAATCCAGAAATCCTCTCGCTGTGTCGAACTCACATCTTAATAATAGAGTCGATGAAGAGATTACTAAAAAAAAAACCGCGTGAGGATCATGTATGAGCCATGAGGTGTGGACGAGGAAGATCATCAAAAGTGAGATAATCTTTGGTGAGGTGTACGTTTTTAATTTTTTGTTTTCAAATCCTTTTTTTTGTTTTAACAATCTCCTAAACTCACCCTATAAATCCCACCAAATCACAAAGATTTTTTTTCTTTTTTTAATAAAAAATTTAACAATCCTACTAAATATACAACAAATCCACTTAAATCTCTCAAAATCCAAAATTTTAAAAATCCCATCAAATCCTGTCAAAGTTTTAATTCAATACACCCCCTAAGTAAAAAAGGGACAAAATTGTTTTTTCAGGTCTAATTACCAAAGCGACCATGAATTCAATGTTACAAGAACACAAGTCTTCGTCCTAAATAACAAGTTCAATCTTCATCTTCAATAATCCAAGAGAGATTAGTTCCAAGTATTACCGCTTACAACAAGAATCAAGCAAAGTCTGCACATCTCAAGGTTGAGCAGGAGCTGGAGCCGGAGCCGTAGGTGGAGGAGATTGTTGCTGCAGTGGTTGCGGTTGCGGCTGCGTCTCAAGATGTTCAGGTTCTTTCTTTGCTTTAGGAGATTCAGAGAGCTTTGATTCATGTTCGACTTCTTGCATTGACGATGCAGCCTTTGGTGATTCAGACAAGTGAACTCTAGCAAATTCATCAACCACTTTCCTCTTATCCTCTTCCTCGGCCATACCAACTTTCTCTTTCGCCTTTTGTCCAACTTCTTCTGCAGCTTTAGCCACTTTGTTGTAAGCTCCAGTGACCCACGTGGCACCTGTGAGAACATACCGGTTCTTCATTATAGCTGAACCTGCATTGCTCACTGTCTGTTCCGCTGCAGCGATTGCTGATTTGGTTTTCTCCGAGACTTGGTACTTCTGATCAACTTCCCTGACTTTTTCTCCTACAACGACTGTGCCTGTATTGATCTTATCTGTGAAACCGATTTTCTTGTCAAAAGATGCGACTTTGGCTGATGCTGTAGATGTTAACTGGTGTTTCTCATCAACACTCTTGGCTTTGGCTATGGCATCTTTTCCCAGTATAAATCCCTTTGCAAGCATGCTGCTCACAACATCTTCGGCTTTTCTCAATACAGACTCACCTGCCCTCGGAGATTTGTTGCTGTCCTTTGGTTCCTGAGGAAAGATTAGACGGTAAGAATTTTCTTATGAAGAAGTTCTCAGAAGTGATGATGAATTAAGAACTTACTAAGGAAGCTAAAGCCTCAGGAGATAGTTGGTAATCCGGGGCCATAGTAACAATGACCGAAGAATCAACAATCGTTGCTCCCTGAAAGAATCACACTAATACTCGTCACTCAAAGAATGTTAATTAACAACATAGAGGAACTGATACAGGCTGAGAAGTGAAAATACCGAGAGAAGAACCGCGGTTTCAGCTCCTTGTAAATCCTTGAAAGTAACATACGCCAGTTTAGTCCGTTCAGTCTCGCTGTACAAACGTGTCAAAAGAGTTAAGAACCTGAAGAACTAAAAGCTGCAATCAGAACATTCAAAAGGAACAACTAGAGAGGAAACCAAACCTCTGCATCTCAAGGTACAGAATATCGCCTGAAAAGGAAAAGAACTCCTTGAGGTCTCTCTCAGTTGCTCCTAGAGAAACATTGCTCACTTTGACACTAGTCATCTGCAAGTAAAATGCAATCTTGTGAGACCTAAAAATATGGTTTTTTTTTATAAAAAAAAACAGCCAAATCACATCTCCGACTTATCCATTAGATGTTTGATTCATTATCGCCTAAATTATGACTATACACACAATCCTGAAGCAACCAAACTGACTTCATAAACATTCTATAAGCAATACAATGATCACAGATTCACAAAGATCAGAAACACAACTGCATTATGTTATCAATACAAGATGATAAAAAGAACCTCATAACCCAAAAATTAAATCTTGGAAAAGCTAATCCTTTGTCACAGATCACATAGATTACAAAACAAAATGCTCTAACTGGGTTCTCGAATCCAAACAAAAAAGTCTCTACAAAAAATTCTTCATCTCAGAAACAGTAATTTTCACCCAAATCAAAAACTGAAAAGCTTTAAATCCCCTAAATATATATATATATATATATATAAATCCAAAACTAGCGATTCTTCAACCATAATCAACGTCATTTTCTCACAAATCTGGCAGCATAACAATCAAAGTAAACAGATCTGTTAACCTCATCGTCAATCAAATCAACAGCAAAAACATCTATCTTTTCCAGATAATTCAAAATCAAAACCAAAAAACCAACTCGTTTCTCGAGAAGACGAGAACCAAATGATTAGAAAAACTCACCGACATGGCGAAAATCGTTTGACGCGGATTGAAACGCAAGTTTTTTTTTTTTTCTTCAGCTAAGGAACAAATTTGAAAAGAAACGAAAAATCAAAGAAATAAAAATCTTTGGTCGCTGATTTGATGTGAAGAAGAAAAGGAGAAAAAGTTAAAACGCCTTGGAGGGGAAAAAAACCAGATTTATTCGGGTTTGGCACGTGCTTTGGCCGGATACTTCTCACGTGCGATCATTTAAATAAGTCTCCCGGTTTCCCCGAATCTTCTGAAAATAATTAGATTCGCTCAATTAACCTAACAAAATTTTATTATAAAAAAGGTCAACAGTTTAGTCCTATTTTTAAACTTCTTTTACATTTTTTGACCCTTTTTATTCACGTAAAGGTTTATCTAGATTCATTACATTTTGGACTAAAAAGATATATATAATAATCTATCATAATCCTAAAGGCTAAATCTCTTCTAATTAATCCGAAATCTGTAACTTGGTTATATAATCAACCAACGTCGTGACGAAATCACTTTCTCCACCAATGTCTGTCATCCACGTGTCTTGAACTCAGAGTAGTGCTTACTTTGTCCCCTATAATTTACAAATTGTGTATTGACATTTTGTCATATCAGAATAAAAGGAGGATATACGGTTAAGATTCTAAACTATGGAGTCACTTTTAGAATATTATAGAAAAGTTAAGGGTTAGAAAATGAAAAGGTACAAGCTTTTTCGTTCATACAGGTAATGTGACATTTCACGTTTCTCTCAATCTCTCTCTCTCTCTCCGCGATTCACGTTTTTCTCAATCTGTCCGGAGAGAGAGAATCGGAAAATCACCGTCACGTCTTTGTCCTTCGTTCGATTTCCGTTATCGTGAGATCGAATTTTGATTTTTCTTTCGAGGAAAAGGAGGAGAATTTAGTGGTGGGCTTTTCGAGACAAGTTCGTGGATTTCGAGAAAGTTCTAAGAGAGAGAGAGAGAGAGAGAAAATGAGTTTTCAAGATTTAGAGGCGGGAAGAGGAAGATCAAGGAACATCAATGGTGGTGGTCGACAAGACACGACGCAAGCTGTTGCTTCTGGTATATTTCAGATTAACACAAGTGTTTCCACTTTCCAACGTCTTGTCAACACTCTTGGTACTCCTAAAGATACACCTGAGCTCCGTGAGAAGCTGTAAGTAGTTCTCAAAGTTTTCTCCTTTTTGAGTTCAGGGTGTTTTTGGAAATTGTTTCTAATTTCAGTACTGTTAAATGATTTGATTGCTTGATTGTGTGTGTGTGTTTTAGGCACAAGACAAGATTACATATCGGACAGCTTGTGAAAGATACATCAGCTAAACTTAAAGAAGCTAGTGAAACTGATCATCAAAGAGGTGTTAATGTGAGTGATTTTTGTGATTTTAAAACCAAATACAAAAGGACGATTCTGCTTCTTCTGTTGATTAATAGGAATTTGATGGTTTGTTAGCAAAAGAAGAAGATTGTGGATGCTAAGCTTGCAAAGGACTTTCAAGCTGTATTGAAAGAGTTTCAAAAGGCTCAGCGTCTTGCTGCTGAAAGAGAAACCGTATATGCTCCTCTTGTGCATAAGTCATCTCTTCCTTCTAAGTAAATGCTCATCTTCAAAAATATTTAAATTGGTTTTTGTTTGTTTAAAGGTTTTGTGTTTTGATTTCTTTGCCTTGGTAATATAGCTACACGGCCAGTGAGATAGATGTGAATGCAGATAAGCATCCAGAGCAGCGTGCGCTTCTTGTGGAATCAAAAAGGTAAGTTTATTCAGACAAAAGGCTCCATCTTTGTCCGGATTTTTTCCATCTTTTAATTTGTTTCTTGTTGTTGTTGTTGCAGACAAGAACTTGTACTGTTGGACAATGAGATTGCGTTCAATGAGGCTATTATTGAAGAAAGAGAGCAAGGGATTCAAGAAATCCAGCAGCAAATTGGCGAGGTGCACGAAATCTTCAAAGACTTGGCAGTGTTGGTACACGATCAAGGAACCATGATTGGTAAAACTGATTCTAAGTCATGTCATGATAAAATTCTCGCTTATGTGCTCATATCCTCAATCTAACACTTATTTTTTACGCAGATGATATTGGTACTCACATCGATAACTCCTACGCTGCAACTGCACAAGGAAAATCCCATCTCGCAAAAGCCTCAAAGACACAAAGATCGAATTCTTCTCTGGTAAAATATTCAAACTTTTGATCATACCATGAATGGGTTTTTGGGGAATCAGATCAACCTATAAACTTCTTCTTTCCATTGTTTTCTTTCTTGCAGACTTGCTTGCTCTTGGTGATTTTTGGTATCGTGCTCCTGATTGTTATTATAGTGCTCGCGGTGTGATTTTGCACAACTTATAAAAGCATGGACAAGTGCTCCATCATCTATCAAGAAGTCTCAATGAGCGTATGTTTGTCACTTCACGGCCCTTCCTACCATTTAGTCTGTTGGACTATTGGTCTTTTGTCTCCTATCGGGTATATAGAGTAGTTTGGTTTATTTTGGTTTTGTTATCAGTTTGGTGTGAGCGTGTCTTGAGTGTTGGTTCTGTAAGAGATAGTGATGTTGCTTTCTCTGTGTGATATATTTTGTCGCAGACCAGACTGGATGATGAAGCGAAAATCCTGTGTGTGTTCTTAAATGTGAAATTTCTGATTTCGATTAGTTAACCATGAAGCTATGTCAATCTTCGAAAGAATGCAAAGGTTGAGTATGAATTTCACACATGATATCAGAACAAAGTTTGAACAAATCAAACTCATCTAGAGAATAGCAGGCCTTGATTGAGGTAACAAGCAGCTGTAGGATCCTTAAGGCATCCACAGAAAGCCTCTTCATCTTTCGGAAACGACTTTGGCAACGGATGATCAGGAGTAACACCAACCTATTTTCGGCAACCATTAACGAGTAGAAAACAGAAACTGTAAGAACATGTATGTGGTGTAGTGTAGACACTGAGGGTATCACTACAAGACATCATAATATGTGGAAGAAAGTAGTTTCAGACCTTGTCTATATCCGTGTGAGCTGGTGTTTCATATCGAGCAACTGTTACTGCCAAACCCGAACCATCAGAAAGCTCAAACACTGACTGTATCTTGCTGCAAATTGTGTTAAAGTCACAAGAATATTACAAAGGTTCAGTCTCTGAGAAGAAGAAGAATAAAAATCGTGCCTTTTTGTTCCCTTACCCTTTTCCGTAAGTTGGCTCTCCATAAACCAGAGCACGTTTGTTATCTTTCAAGGCGCCTGCTAATATCTCGCTGGCACTTGCGGTGCCTTTGTTAACCTGGAAAAGAGAAAGATGGTGCCAGAGCTAAATATTCCATGGCAGTTACAATTAGGAGATAGATTGATTTGAGGAAAGGAATGAAAGACAATTATACGAGAATGGCAAGAGGCTCAGAGGTTGCTATAGCATTGCTTCCATCAGTATCATATATATCTCTAACTCCTCGACTATCGCAAATATACACAATCACTCCTTTATCTAACCTGTGGATAGCAAAATTTGAAGTTTCTATTATCAGAGCTGTGGAACTTGAAATTTTCTGATTAGTTGGATGTAACGATTTTATGAGGTTTTACCAAAATTTAGCAATCTCAATTCCTTCTGGGAAAGAACCTCCACTACAGCAAAAAAGAAATTCCAAGTGTTCAAGAAGAGGCAGTTGTAGAAAAAGAAAGGAGCTTTTTTTTTTTATATAATCATCACCTATTGTCTCGAAGATCCAAGACGAATGCATTTACACTGTTGCCTCTTAAGGCCTCAATTGCTTCCTTTACCGCAGCTACAAAAAAAGTAGTGTTCAATTTTGAAAGATAGCCAGAAAGTAGACGAATTTGTAAGAAGGAATCTGTAACGTCAAAGAATGCATACCAGAAGCATTTTGATTGAATGTTGTTAGCTTGATATACCCAATCTTAGGGGAATTACTCCCAGAACCAGGAAGTTCACATAATCTAGACTTCACCGGATTCACAGAAACCCGCTCTCGCCTGAAATAACAACGATTGGAGTTACTCAATGAACGTGAAAATGAAGATAAATGTAGGGATGAGAAAAAATACGTCAAATTTAAGAGTCTCGTTTCAGGTCCACTGCGAATCACTAGCTCCACTGTGCTTCCTTCAGGTCCCCTGCATTTTAAGCAAAGTGTTATCCCAATGTCAAGAGCTTCCTCATTTCTTAATTCAGAATCAACATCTCATCACAATTGATTTCTCAGAGGTTAAGGAAAAATGAAACGGGAGATAAGGCTCACTGCAACATCTGTGCAGCATCGTATATGGTCAGAGTTTCTGTGGTTGTATTATCAATCCCTAGAATAACATCGCCGGGGGAAACTCCTGCTCTATTTGCAGGACCTCCTGGAGCAGCTGATATAACAACAAGCCCAGCTGGTGATCCCTCTGATGCAGCAGGGTAACCTATCGACAGCCCAACACCCGTAACCGCTCCTTGAGTCCCCGACTACCTTCAACCAAACCATTTAATTACTAAATCTTACATACAATCTCTTTGCTAGATTCAAAACACCCTATTTTGAGGAATTCTTACCCTCAAACTCTTAAACTTTCCGGGCTCCAAGAATCGAGTAAAAGGATCATCTAGTGTTGCAACCATTTTCTTGATAGCCATGTCTAAACACAAACAAACACCACAATCAAAAGCAGGTTGTACTAAATTGTAAAGGGTTAAAAGCTTTGTCCATATTCACACATACATGTCTCTTCTCGAGTGTTCATAGGCTCATTCCGTAAAGCAGTCTCTCTATAACGAAACCAGCTTTGTCCATTGAAGGTTTTATCAATATATGCACGATCAATTGTTCTCCAAGCTTCGAGGAAGAGAAGATTCTCTTCACTAAGACCCCCTAAAGAGAGAAAAAAAAGCCACAAAAAGATGAAATCAAATAGCATCCCCCAATTTTGACATGGTTTCTCAATATGTTAAAACCGAACTTACATGATGGTGAATCAGTAGTAACAACGGAAATTGAAGAAACAAGCAGCACTGACACTAGCCGAACTAACGCAACGGAGACATTCTTTCTGAAATTGACTGAAGATTGCATCATAACCTTCCCAGATAATTTCCTATGATCATTTCTTTCGATAACACAGAGAAATCTATTACAGACGAACACGAGTCCTGGGTTTGTTGCATTGCTCCTTGGTTTGTTACTTCGATTATGAGCATATCTAAAGTTGCTAGCTTTCAGTATCTTTGGAGGTTGAGTCACCCACAATTTCACCTGCAAAGCTTGAAAATATTTACAGCTAAACGGAAACAAATCGAAACAAAATTTGGGATTTTCATGAGAATTTCAGGAGAGAAACTAAAAAAAGAGTACACTTCGCGCAAGAATAAGTACCTGGATTGAGAAATTAGGGTTTATTTTATTAGGCTTGGCAAAAATTGGGGATAATGAAGAGCTCGCAAGGACCTCCATTGAAATGAGCTTCCCCGGAAAATTCCAACTCTGTTTTTTCTAATCGGAAAATGATTACAAAATATGATTCGAGAAGTTGTCATTTTCTACAATTAAAAAATGGCTTATCCTTTTTAATAAGAAATACTATAACTCTTCTATTATCCAATAAAAGATTTCTGCACAAAGTTTCACATTTTTATAATAACACAGAGACTTAAAAGAGTTTTTTGTCCTAAGCTAAGCTAACTATAATGTTAGTAGAGAAAGACTTTACATTTGATAGTAAACATAATCCTTTACAATTGCTCTGTCTCTGATGTGAGAAGACCCAACTCTTCTATAAGCTTATCCATACGTTTAACATTTGTGTTGTTGCTGCTCTCTAGTGTTGTTGCATCTCCAAGAACTGGGCTTTGTGGCAGGTATTCTTGGGAATATTCTTCAAAGAGTTCACAGTTAGTCATCAGTTCATCAATGTCAGGGTCTTCAGGTATTCCATCAAGCTGAATCGGGACTGAACCGCCGTCAAGGAACGGGCTCGGAGAGATGAATGCCTCTGGAACATTCTTCTCTGTATCCATGTAGTTTTCTGTAGGGAAATCATTGATGCTCTCTCGTGTCAATTGTGGCATCTGGGAGATTGCTGGCATTATGGTATCCGGCAAGGAAGTTGTAGTAGAGGGTAAGCAGGACAAAGGCTGTCCTGATGTTACGGGTACATATGCTGGTGACTGTCCTGAAGTTGTGGGCAGTACCTCTTGTAGAGTGACTCCTGATACCCGGTTTGGCGATGAGAACCCATCGAGAAACGGGAACTTATCATCTGTATTCATGATGTTCCAGATCATTGAATCGTTTCTAAGAGGCTGATACCTAACTATCTGTCCATCTGACGCAGCTGAGCTATGGCTATAATTCTCAGCAGCAGCAGCATCGGTTGTATCCTCTCTGAGCCTCCGCTTCTTATTAGCCTCGGTTACATGCATATTATTATCAGTCTGCTTCTGTATGAACTGAGAGAGGAAAGTGGGATTCCGAACAGCTTTAGCAAGGAAAGACATGATCTGTTGTTGCCTCTGCTCCATAGTCTGAAGACTTTTGACCATAACCTGAAGTTTATTGTCTGTTGATTGTTGCTGCTGACGTAACTTGACAAGTTCCTGCATCAACACGTTTTTGTCTCTTTTAAGCTGTTCAACCTCTTCCTCTAGCCCAAATTTCCCAACCTCTACACATGAAGATAATGCAGCCACTGAACCTTGACCCTGAGATAATTGCTGGGATTGAGGATTACTACTACCATGTCCCTGAGCAGATTTTCGTCGGCTTATCGTCTTCAGTAGATGTTTTTGACCTCTTAAGAAACCTTCATTAGCAAATTCCCACCGATCTGGATCCACTTTCCTGAAACCCTGTTCACTAGGAAGTGATCAAATTGGCCAAAATCATTTACAGTTTCATAGTTCTTCGTTTACTGAATCTTATCCAACACATCAAGCGGTGAGATTATTCCAAGAAATCAAAATCTCTGAACGGTAAAATGAGAGAAATCAATGGCCATAAACTCGATTGTGGCGGAATTAGGGCGCGAGAGGATTTTTTACTTACATAGGTATTCAACTGGCGAACGAAGCTGGAGAAATTGTTATGTTTGAAGTGTTTTGGTAGAAGATTACGAGAAAACTCCGGTGGATCCCAAACAATGAAGCTATTGTTCGTCGGACTCCATGAAACAATCGCGTCCGTCGCCGGATCTTCCACCATGTCATACGTCTTGCTCAGGAAAGGAGGCGGTAAAGCGCTCGCACTAAGTAACGTCGCTGGGTGCGGATTTCGCGCCGGCTCCGCCGTCACGGACTCGCCGCTATTCGCTCCTCCGCCGGCAACAACACCATCCATTATTGTACGGATATGGAGAGAGAGAAAACAAGAGAGAGAGAAGAAAAAGGGAGAAAGTGAATATTGAATTTACAGTAATACCCTTTTGTTATTTGCCCTGTGATAACGAGAGATGACACGTTCGTTATATTATCAGATGGGCTTTTACAAATAATTGGGCCTGCAGAAACAATTCTAATATAGCCCAGAAGATTACATTGTCTTTTGGCGGGAAAACGGGGAAGGAGAAGCGAGGGAGAGATGAGCTCGTCGCCGGCGATTGGACCAGACGTGCCGGACCTTATCTGCCAGCTCGATAATGTTCAAGGCATGGTCGATGCACTCGCTTGCGTCCGATGGAAACGCCACCAGGTCTTGTTCCCATCCCTCAAAAATCCATCTAGGGTTCTTCATTGATTTTTTTGCAAAATTGCGATTCTCAGAAATTCTCCGATCCCAGGATGCTCTAGTCGAGTTATCCGAACACGGAATAGTTTTGATCGTGGAGGAATCAGGCTGTCTTCAAGCCAAGGTTTATCTTCAACGCGAGGTATCTGATTTCTGAGTTTTTCTAAAATTTTCGAAACATTCCCTAAAATTCGAATCACCATGTTGTGGAATCTGAAATGTTTTGATGTTTAATGTGAGAAGCTATTCACAAACTACGAGTATGGAGCTCGAGGGAGGCCGAGATTTGGAATCAGCTTAGGTCTTCTTGTGGATTGTTTGAATACATTTTCATCACCTGGACATTCAAATACTATCGAAATCAAGTATCCAGGCCCTGATATGGAGCTTCTTCTCAAGTATGAACTATGATCCTCTGATTTTAGTTCTTATTCCTTGTGAAATATGGTGCTAGTTTTACAATCCTCATCAAAACCAGTGACCCGAGTTGCGAAATTACGAGTAATTAGCTGATGTGTGTGTGTTTATTAGATCTGTTGATACACTAAACTCTTGCATCTACTCTGAGATAAGAACGAGAATCCCGGAAACCGTCACATGGGACTACAACTTTGAGCAGGCAGGAAGCGCGCCACTTACTTTTACAGTAAAGGTTAACATAGTTTAGTCCCGCTTTTCGTTAAACATTATTAGTCTGAGCTTTTTCTCAAATGGTATTGTTGATGTTATCAGTCAGCGGCGCTGAAAGAAGCAATAGATGATCTTGAATGGCCTGGATCAAGTGTACAGATCAGCCTTCAAAAGGATCCCCCTTGTGTCATCTTCAGAGGAGAAGGACATGGAGACCTACAGGTCTTGTCTCTCACTTGTTTCTTGTTGAAGTATCCTCTTTCTTTAAAAGAATCAAGTCAAGACATATAATATATCTTCTTCTCGCAGATAGACTTCATGTATTATGCCAACACAGATCTTCTCCTTGCCTTTCATTGTGATACCGAAGTCTCTTATGGGTAACAATGAACTCAATTCATTTTTTAACTTAAGTTGCCCAAAAGAAGCTTTATGGATGAAACAACTTAGTTTACACACTCATAGAGCTGATTTGCTAACGATCTTGGTTGATTCTAGGTACAAATACAAGTTTTTGAAGGCAACAACCGCAAATATTCCGGGAAATGTAGTGAGGGAAAACAGGGGAAGCAAACTGACAATAGGAAGAGGAGGAATGTTGAAAGTTCAGCACTTGGTTTCGGTTGCTAAGGCTTTAGCTCCACAAGTAGAATCTGCAGGGTATCAGCCACCGAGTCGGATTGCTTATATAGAGTTCTTTGTGAAGCCTGAAGAACCTGCTGATTGATTCATTTCTCAACTCCGTAAATTAGCTTCTGTTTGTAATTTCTTGTTCCTCTTAGTCTCTCAATAGTGCACCAGAACCACTGAACCAGTTTGTTAAGAAGTAAAAAATGTCGGATTGCGTGTCGTTTCACTATATTTAGCTCAGATGTTTTTGAACTGCGTGGCGTTTCTCTATATTATCTTCAGAAGTTTTGTCGTCTACTATTTCAGCTAATTGTTTTGTGGAGACTGTAGACATGCATGCCGTTTCCTTGTTCCCCACAGTGACATCGTGCCAGAGGATTCGGTTAATAAAAAAAAGGAATCCGGTTTAGTTCGGGGAATTGAACCCGACGTGAATCGAACACGCAACCTTCTGATCTGGAGTCAGACGCGCTACCATTGCGCCACGGATCCGGATGTCTTATATTTGACTATTATACCTAACATATACAAGTTAAATTGTTAATAATGTTATTTTCAATTTCTCATTGTTAATTGTGATTAATCAGAAAAGGGTTTCCATTATACTTGATCTCTGATTATGGTTTGCGAGAATATCTGAAACAGGTTGGTGTTGGATCAAATAAAAAAAATTACGCAAAACTTCAAAATGTTATAAGCTTGACACATGGAGCTAATACTGACGTCCAAGTAGCTTTCTCCCTATTTCAAAGTTGGTTGGACTTTTTCTCATGATTATTATATCACACTCGAAGAGAAAATAAATGACTCAAGGCAAAACACCCCAAAAAGTCTTCAAATATATTTTTAGAAAATCATATGAGTATGTTGACAAAAAAGAAAAGGTAAATCGTATGATTAGTGTTTTTAATCTTCCTGATAAAATGATTACGTTTGTTAAAGAAGAGTTTGGCTGATGATTTTATAGTAAAGTTAGCTTGTGTGTTTTCTTTAATCATATTTTGTAAAGAAAATTAACAATAATGTTGACATGATATCATATATCACCACCATTATTGGAAATAGTTTATAGAATGCATTATAGAAGAATAATTAATGTATCGACAAGAACTCACACATACATATACGCAAATGGCATGTATGTGCACCTATTGTAGGTATTATATGGTGGGGACGTGTTACCATTTATATTGACATTAATGATGGTCTTGACTCTTTTGTGGACCTAATCATGATACTAACATCATACATCAATGGTGCTTATATATGTATATATAATAATACATATATGTCTATGTCGCACACGCACACCCACACATATAAACGGTGGGAATTTATCGAATAATATGCTCATCATTCGTGTTTATATTATATTTCATTTGTGTATGTATAAATACGTATAAACCTATGTATTATATCGACCAGAAATGCCTAATATACACGAAAATAATCACTTACTAGTTTGCCCCAAAAAATAATAATCACTTACTAATTATATGTCATTGAGACATGCGAGGAATCTCTCCTTTTTGAATGAACCATATAGTCTAATCAATAACATATTAATAAAATATTGGCAATTTGCACTAATTTGATAATCTAATCATATATTCTTTGTCGGGTTCATAATCTGAAATGACATTATTAAAAAAAAATATAAAATCCTATTCTATATGAAAATATAAACAAATCATTCCTTTAGAATCTTGACAACCAATAAATCCTACCCTGAAAGAATGAATTATATATTGTATTCTACCCTGAAAGAATTAATTATAGTGATTAGCGAAATGTATTGTTTTCTTCGGAACATATGCCCAATCCATGAAAGGTAAACCCTACGCGCCTGTATAACACGGTATTGTTTCACTGATCATACGCCGTGTAAGGAGTTTAAATCTTTTAAACTTCGGTGAACAACCGCTAATATCGAATTGATAATGTATGTCGAATTTATTAATTATTTATATCCATCCACTTGTTGTGAAAATGAGTACTATATCCTATATAGTAGTTGAAATATACTATAATGATTAATGAAGTAACTCCAGTAGTTAAAATTTAAGTTAACCATAGTCAACGAAATTGAGGTTGATTGATGGATAATACTCTTATGATAATCTCGACTTACGAGCCTCTTTACATAAGTTTAGGTTTTGAAATTAAAGT